>CP139502.1:237589655-238789655 GCA_021014915.2 Artemisia tridentata subsp. tridentata | reverse complement strand
AAGCCTTTATCTCCCCACCTTGAGCTTTGATTACTCCATCTTGAGAAGCAGTTAGTGTTTGCAGATCAAGAATTTGTGCAGAAAGCTTGGTACATGTATCCATCAATTCATTTAAAAGTTGCATACTATCCTTACCACTTCGGCTTGTGTTACCTAGCCCGAGAGGTGGATCATTGGAAAAGATAAGTTCAGTCTCACCCCTAGGATGAACATCTGAACCCCCCATTGTTTCCAGGTGACTGGGTCCTTCACCTAAATCAGTTCCATGAGGACCTGACTCATTAGAAGTTGTCTTGGTTCGGGTCTTAATGATGTTACCACTGTCCTGTGCTGCTTCTAAGCTAGACACAGTAGTGGCAGCCCTTGCCAACATGTCACTCTCCCCACCAGCGACAGCTTCATCTGCAACAGTTGGTATAGAACCACTAGCCTGAGGTAGCACAGTGTTCTTGGTGTGAGTCCTACGTTTATAGGTCTTTTGTTGTTGTTGATGAGATGTTGCCAAAATTGTGGGTGTGTGATGGGTACCAGCTGGGATTGATGAACCTTCACCCAATTAGGTTTGGGCTAGTGCCACCATTGTTGGAAACAAAGGTGTCACTTTCCCTAAAAAATCTTTTCCATCCCTCCTCATGTTAGAAAACACCTTTTTGGTAAGGCAGGGAGTGGAATAAACTCTTTTGTGACGTTTCTTATTTTCAAATTGGTTGTCCAAAAAGAGTTGCAAAAACCTTGGATATATAAAATATTTACCCGAAGAACTATCCAAGTTCTTAACCATACTATCAAAAATTAATTTTGAAAAATTAAATCTTTGAGTATTTTCAGCCAATCAAATTATAGCAGAAGCTAAATTACTGGTAAATTCATTTCACACAGTCGTCTTTGGACTTAGACACACTAACACAGTATGGATTAAGAATTTCCACTGATGAGAAAAATTACCTTTATAAAACTTTAAAGCATTTGATTTTCTCTCATAGCCCATCGGTGAAAGTTTTTCCAAGATTGTAGTATTTGGAAGATTCTCAACTCCATTAGCATCATCTAGGAGAAGATCTCTTTGAATAGACGCCTCTGTAATGAGAATCCTCTGCCCATCGGGCATGGATTTGTATTTCCCCATTAATAGTTTTAACCTTAGCAGATGACCAAAACTGGATAATGTTAGAAGTATATATAGTAGGTTTTACTATTAATGCAAACTTAATATAGCTTGCATTAAGGAAATCAATGATCTCAGTAAAATCTACAGACTCATTGGATTTTTCAAAAAAGGCAACATTATTATGAGGTTCGGTAAAAGTTAGATTCGACATTATGAGTTGATTTGGGAATTTTTCAATATGACGATTAAAATTCGATTAGGGCTTGAAGGAGAGAGAGTTATGTGTGCGTAAAACAAATTGTGTGACGCAATTGGGGATTTATACCCTTTAAGTAAAAATTACACAAACATACCCTGCACTTCCAACGACTATTACCCAAAAAGTACTAACGGCTACCCAGTAGTACAAAGTTTTACGCTAGCAGTACAAACTTTTTCCTAGCAGTACAAACTTTGTGCAAAAACTTTTTCTCGGCAGTATGAACTCAATTTTCTTTTAAGACCATACTGCACTCATACATTTGGAAGGGATTAAGTGTAAAGGAAGACACTTAATCAGTTTTGGTGATATTGTTGTTCTTACATTACAACACAGTTTACTGTTTTAGTGTTAATAGTCTTCTAAGTATTAAAGAGTAGATTTTTAAAAAATACTGCTATTATCCAAGAAACCAAATACCCCTTTAACATCAGGGGAAACACAGATAAATATTCCGCTTTTGCCCATAAACCCTCAGCATTCTTTTTCATAATATGTTCGTATAATTATAATGGTTAATATTTGGATGTTATCCCCAATCTAAAATAATAACTGCATTCAAATATCATAAACTTGTATGAATATACATTAACATAGTCAATCATCAATACAAATAACGATCATTCTTAATCATTCAGGTCCACAATGAAGCATTTAAATAATACACTGAATGACTAAAACATCATAATAAGATAATGATAAAAAAGATACATTAAGAAATATATAAACTATCTTGAATAGTTTTGTAAACACAAACTATTTTCTCTCTTGTATCTTCTATTTCTTTGTTCCGGTTATCTACTTTCTTCTGATGATCCAATATGATCTTTAAATCTTCCTTGTTCTGTTCTTCCAGCCTCTTTATACGCTTGTTGTAAAGATCTACCATTGATTTTTGAGTTCCATATTTGCCAGAATGACATTTGTCCCAAATATCTTGGGATATGTCAAAAAATTTATATTTTTCAGGGATTGGAAGAGGAGAAGCATCCCTTGGGCGTTTGGTTTTCTTTGAAACAGGAGTTGAAGAGGATGAAGCCATTGAAATTTGAAACTAAAATATAATATCTAATGAAAAAATCAAAGGAGTTGTTTCTTATTCATAAGTATTTATAGGCACAAAAGAGTCTAAACGTTTTCCAATCGATAGGAATAAATAGGCTGGACAGGTAGATGAACCGTTCCCAAGAATTTAGGCGGGAAAAGGGAGGCCAAAGGCGGCAAAAGTAAACTGTGAATTGAAGAGATGTTAAACTTCATCCTAAAGATAAGGAATAGTGGAAGCAGTTGTACCAAAAAAGTCTCCAATTTCCTTTTACCAAGTATTGACTTACCATGTACAATGAGTTGATGCAACAACTAGTTGTATCTCATGCTTTGTGAATAATAAACTTCCAAACTCAATATTTCCAACAATGTTTTGGTCTGATTTGGTGATAGTTTGATCCCGGAATAATATTGGTCCGATTTGGTTTGTGTTTGGTGTTGCATTGACTTTGGTCCGGTTTGATTGTCTTGGATTTGGTATAAACCTTTGTCCGTTTGGTATGGTTTGGATTTTTTCTTGTGATGTTTGGCCGCGTCAAACATTAGCCGAGACCCCATGGTCTCGCTGCGACCTTAGCTTGCCGATATTGTGATATTACTAGCATAGTTGATTTGGAATTGTGAGACTAATTGACTTGTTGATTATGGTTTGACTCGACAAAATGAAACCGAGGGAATGTTTGGAATGATTTGGGATTAGGTTCATTATTATTGACCCGAGGGAATAAATGTTTAACGGTGACTCGAAAGGAAATAGTAACTCATTTGTTGCGACTTGATATTGACTCGACTTGGACAAAATAAAAGAAAGAAATAAAAACAATTGTCAAATTAAAAGCTGTAAAGATATTTGTTATTAAATTTGGTTAATAAAGAAGTAAGGAAATTAGAAGTGTACGTGAGACCATGGTTGTCAGGATCCCGATCCTGATCTTAGGATCTTACGATTTTACGATACTGCAAAGCAAAAATGATCCGGATCTTACAAAGGATCTTTAAAAGCTTAAGATCTTATAGGATCCCGATCTTTACCATAGGATCTTAAGATCTAATACGATCCGATCTTACTTTTCTCGAACCACAAACTAAAAAAACTAAAAATTTATGGAATGTATTTTGTAGAATTTAAAAAAAAAAACATGTTAATATTCTTAAAATTTTCATAATCATAATTGAAGGCAACATTTCTATGAAATATTTACATAATTTGTGTTTATGATATATATTAATTTATAGATTTGTATAATATTACAAAAACTATTAACAAAATGACATTATAGTAGGATCTTAAGATCTCGATCCGATCTTACGATCTCGATCTTGCAAAGACGAAATTGATCCTAAGTAGGATCCCGATTTTGAAAATCTTGCGTGAGACATTTGGGATAAAAACGAAACACACGAGGGCTATTGGACTATTCGAGGCATGCTACCCGTAGACTAACATATTGGGATTTATTGGACTATTCGTTTGGTTATTGTTTGAGTTACGGATTGGTTTAGCGTTCAGGGTTTAGGGTTTAGGGTTTATAGAAATACTCGTTATATTATAAATTACTCGGGAAATTGATTTTCAATAAAGTCTTTTGAGTTGGAAACGTTTGATAAATGAAAGAGTCATGGCGAAATTTTGTTATTTCCAAAGATTAATTTTGTCGTAGTCCAACTTGTTTTAAATCATAAAACAAGTATACCTTGTACTAATAAATGGGATTATGGGAAAATACCGACGATTACCAATCGACTCATCTTATTTGATATGTTTGTTGTTAGTTATCTCTTTGAATTCTTTTCGTCATCTCATCTCGACTCGAGTTATCGTCAATACTCTTCTCGACTATTCGATTATTCATTTTTTTGGAGTGAGTGCTCGTGAGTCCGTGTTCTCTACCGCTACACGAATGATGATACCAAACCCTTTTAAAAGGCAAAAACGAGATTATTTTTGGAAATGAGAAAGATTAACTTTTGAAAACACTTGGGCATTTATTTTTTTGGTAAATATCGTGCCGAGTACGTTGCGTTGCGATACGTTGCGTTAAATCGTTTGATACGATATTCATTTTCTTTAACTTTTAAAAAATTTGAATATATTAGAGTATTTTCTTTTGTTTTCTCGGTGGATTTTAGTGTGACTTAATCCTTATACCACCAATTTAGTCCATATAATATTCAATTACGGATAACCGATACCCGCGGGGAAACCCAAAAAACCGATGGATAATATTAACTGGGTATCTGGTGGGATACGGGGCGGGTACAGGTATATTATAAACGGGTTCGGGTACAGGTACACTAAAACCCGCCCCGAACCCGAACCGTTGCCATCCCTAGTTACCGGCTATAGCCGGTTTTCACCGCCACATCAGCACCATTAGCCTTTTTTTTTTTTTTTACAATTCTTGCCACGTCAGTTATAGTCAAACCAAACCACAACTTCAATAGTCAACCGGCAATTAATCCCGCATTTAATCCCTTTACCCGATCATTTGTAAAAATACACAATAATCAATAAACCCTAATCAAAACACACATTCTTCTGGCAAACACAAACACGCAAACAATGAATCCAAATAACCACAAAGGTATGTTTTTTAATGTTTTCACATATGAGTTGATGATTCATTGTACAATAATTAGTAACAGGCTTTTGATCTATAAATGGTGATGTTTGGGGTTGTTACCGATTCTAATGTAAAATGGGGTTGTTTTGTATTTTATAATGGTTGTTATGCTATGTATAATGTATGCTCTGTTTTTTTGTTTTCCATACTCTGATTTTCGTATACATAATGATTCTTGTGTCTTTAACCCAAATGTTTATAAAGTAGTTGGAATGTGCCTAGTAATGTGCCTAGAACCTTATTTATGTTGCCAGTAATCTGCCTAGAACCATTGTTTCATGCCTAATTAAGTGTTTTGTGTTTGAGTATTTTTTTGTTGCCTATTTGTGAGTACACTGAGAGGTCTAAATCAATGCGAGCATTGAAATGTGCCTAGTTTGTGATTGGCCAGTAATGAGAGTACCTAGCAGACTTGTTTGTGCTTGGCCACCAATGAGAGGTCCAAATGCAGCTTATTAGAGTACACTGAGATGTCCATTGAGACTACAAATGCAGGCTTTTGAACTGTTTGTGAGTACCCTGAGAGGTCCAATGTTTGTGAGTACACTAAGAGGTCCAATTGAGACTTCAATTGTAGCCTAGTTGGCCACCAATGAGACTTGAAATGCAGCCTAGTTTGTGCAACATTGCTTCATTGTTTGGGATACCACAAAAGAGGACCAAATATGAGAACACAATGGATTCTTCTGCAATGGTAAACTATCAAAAGGTTTTTCTTTGATTGTGATATAGTTTAACATTTGAATCAATAAAACTGATCTAACAGTTGTTATTTGTATATGTCATACCAATTTCTTCTGATTCAAGCAGTTCAGAATCAAATGATGGTGCTCTCAACATCCTTCCTGGCCTCCTTGCTGGGTATTATCCAGAGCAACATTCTAATTCAAGTACTGATACTTGGGAAGTGGAACCTATCCAAGCCATTGAACCTCCAGAGGAACTCCCATCTCAAGCTCCTATCCTGCCTCTCCCGGTGCAAGTACAAATACCCGTTGAAAAGGCTCACAAAAAGAAATTTAGTCCGGATGTTTTTGTTTTGGGGCTGCCCTGTAAGAAGAATCCTGTAGGTTTTAGAGCACCTTCTAGCAGCCATGGGAAAGGCAAGAGGAAGATGGTTTAGGGGTTTAGGATCTCCATTAACAGCTTTTGTGTTTTGTAAATGGTATTTGGTACTTTAATATGGTAGTAGTAGTTCTGACATTTGGATGAATGTAATTATTAATGGTACAATAACTGGTAATTAGTAGTTCAACTATATCTATTTTATAACTTTAATGATAGTATTTTGGTTTGTTAAATGGTAGCAATTTGTGTTCTTGATGTGATGATTGCACAGCTAGATTTAATGGTAGCAGTTTCTGTTGTTGACTTGATGATTGCACATATTTATTTAATGGTAGCAGTTTGTGTTCTTGATTTCATGTTGGTTTATGATTTAATGGTAGCAGTTTGTGTTAAATGGTATCATTTTGTGTTCATGATCTTGGTGTAATTGTGTAAATTTGAGTTCTTGATTTGATATGCAGTTTGTGTTCATGATCTTGGTTCATAATTTGTGATTAAGATAATGATATATAACATTTTGAAATGGGTTGCATTTGTGTCCATGATCTGTGTAAACTTTTTTAAGGCAAAATTTTTAAATAATTAAATTGTTAATTTAAATTAAAAAAACTTGGAGCCAAAATTTTGATCCAAAATTTTTAAATCACCTAATTAAAAGTAGTTACCAAGAATAACGATTCATATTCTTAATAAACCCTCTTTTCTCTCCTAAAAAAAAGACTGCAAAGAAAACACAAAAATATAATCTTCTATCACCATTACTCTCCAAGCCAAAATCATTTTCTTTTACCCATTATTGCTCAAGAGTCATGGAAATTCAACCCATTGTTGATCATCATCTTTTGTTTCCTGCTAATAATGAACATGATGATAACAACTTAGAATATGAATCCGAGAAGTATTTTGATGATGAAGATGCGCTTGGAACCAACCAATCAGATTGGATACTAGCTAAAGGGGGCATAACCAGGCTATATAAGTTTCGAATGCAATATGGCAAACCTGCTGTAATAAAGCTCAAGGTAAACTTCGATGCATTAAATAGGGTATCAGGGTTACACAGAGCACTGTTTTCGAGTTTTTTAGGAGATCTGGTTTGTGAGCACATAGGTTTGAAGATTCTTTCCTGGAAGAAGGTGAATAAAGAATCAAGAGATAAACTATGGGATGAAATCACGGTACATATATACTATTTTTTAACCCAGTACTACATAAGTTTATCTATGCAGTTACATTATGTACAACTAATTAACAACATTGTGTTAATCTTTGCAGCGATATTTTGATATTGACTTGACATTCAGAATATTGGTAATGACTCGTCTTGGTCAACTGCTAAGGAATTTTAGAGTAGAGCTCAGAGAAGAATACATATTGCCCAACCTAAATACACCTTTGAAACTGAATGAAGTCCCGGCCAAGTATATTGCAATTGTGAAATTAGAAGACTGGGTCGAGTTTGTAAACTACACGACCACCGATGCATACAAGGTTTTAATTAGTCATCTTTATTTAAGTCTATATGTCATTTCATAATTTTCAGTTTGCAGCATTACCGCATCTAAACGCCTTAATGTTTTGTGTTTTTAGGAGAAATCAGATAAAGCTAAAATGGCGCGTTCCAAAAATATTTATCAGCATAAAATGGGATGAGGTGGATATGTTTATGTGAAAGAGAAAATGGTAAGATTACATAATGTTTGTTTTACAAATTGAGAGACAATCAGTTTGAGAAATGAATATGTTTAAGTTGCACAATTTGCACATTTGCATTTAATACCCTCATATTTTCAATTATCTTGGTTTAACTTTACATGTGTATGCATCCTCATATTTTCGTTTATCTTGGTTTAACTTTACATGTGTATGCATTTAATGTTTATTAGATTGAAAATAAAGAAATTAAAGCAGATGAAGAACCCCCGCGTGGTATACTGTGGTTGAAAGGAAGGGTAAACAAAGACAGAGAATATCCAGATGATGAGACTAGATCAGTGGGAGATAAACTTGTAAGTTTGACTGCAAATTCTATTATTATGCTTATATACCAGCAGCATTAACTGTGTACTAGCAGTAGTAACTTGTATACCAGCAGTATTAACTGCGTACTAACAGCATTAACTGTGTACTAGCAGTAGTAAACACTTGGCATATTTTTCATTGAAGTTCATGAGCAGCACTAACTCCAGCTGAGCAGCATTAACACAAATATGAGCAGCAGTTACTCTAACAGCATCAAGAAGACTTTTAATCCCAACATTTCCCATATTTTTTGTGCAAAAAGAAGCTGATGACCAGATCAAGGAAGGAACCTTGAATCTTGATAATGGTACTGATGCCATGACAGTTGTGTTTGGTAAGGAAAAGGGAGATTATGCAAGAGGAGTGGGAAGTGGAGTTACATACAAGAGGTATTTTGGTCTTCCTCGAAGCAGACAAGAAACTGAGGAAAGAATTGAGTTACTTCAAACTCAAATTGATAATGAGAGACGCGAGCGTCAACAAAAAGATTTATTGGTCAAGAAATTGTCCACCGAGATGACAGAAAAAGATGTATTGGTCAAGAAATTGTCCAATGAGATGACAGAAACAAAGGGAATACTTGGTCAACTGATGGAACAGTTGAGTAAAAAAGGGGTGCAGTTAACTTTGTCATCTCAATTGCCAGTAGCCTTAGATGTAAGCCATTTTTTATGTTTTTAACAATTTCATTATCTAATGCTAACACCACTGATGCTAATGATAGCAGGCATTGAACATAAACTAATGAGTCAATGTATTTCTTAATTTATATTGCAAATGACTCCAATCGCCATTGATAATATAGATAGCAGCGCGTATGAGGTGGACGAAACTCAGTAAAGTGATGTTGTACATACTAAAGATGCGAGAATTCATGAGAAGTCTAATGGGCTTGTAACTTCGGAAAAGGTAATGGAAACAATGGTAAGTAATAAAACATCCCCCTTTGATTTTTGAATTTTACATACATGACTAATGTACCGTGTTTTATATATACATATAGGAACCTGTTAAAACTGTCAGACCTAAGAAAACGCTTAAGTAACGACGAAATGGGTCTCCAGATTCCCAATCGCAACAAAATGTGTCTCCAACACAAGCACTACCAACAGTATGTATTTCAACATGTTTCTTGTTATTCTTTTGTTTAAATAATTTCTGATATATACATGCAAAAATTCTTTTTTTTAGCCATTTAAGTGCAAACTGTGGCACTTACAGAAATCAAATATTGTTGCTTTGGGTACCATATACAAGTCTCATGGAAAACAAATGCTGCATAACCAAGAACTCCCAAATGATTGCTACAGAGTGTCAATTGATTCATCGTTAGTGGATGCAGCATGCATACCGGACGTAGGAAATAATGGGTTAAAAACAGTTAAGGAGGGCGTAGGTGGTTTCTTTGCATGGCCAAAGGATCAAGTTATTCTTGAAGAGGAGGTACATACATGTGTTTTTTCAACCTACATATATATAATTCTTCATATTTAATTCAATGTTTAATACAAGCGTCTTTTTTTTACTACAAGTTACACCAACAAATACGATTCAAAAGATTAGTGACAACAATTGTGGACCAAAAGTACCGTCGAAGCGCAAAAATTATTTCTCTATTGAAGCCATAAAGCAATTACAAGCTAGGACGGCGAAGAGTCAAAAGTCTTTAAGTTATGGTACTTGAGAATTTGATTATGTACGACATTACAATTGTATATTTGGTTCAGTTATATATATTCGAGTTTTATTCAATTTGAAATTTTTTTTGTTTTTAATTCTGTTTTATATATATATACTCATTCCAGCAGCACTAGCATAGTACTAGCAGTAGTAACTCTGCTTCAGCAGGACTAACTTAGTACTAGCAGTAGCAACTCTGCTCCAACAGTATTAACTTAGTACTAGGAATAGTAACCTTGTGACTAAAAGATGCACTCACATAATATGGTCACGCTTATCAACATTATTGGTCACTCTTTATTTAATTCAATGTGTGACTAAATATTACAAATGCCACACAAACTAAAAATTCATGTCACTATTAGATGAACAATAGTCACACAAAATACACATTTCTTCACTTTAAACAGCATATGGTCACACTTATTAATAATTTTGGCCAGTTTTTGCTTAATTGTATGTGACTAAATACCCAAAAAAAAAAGATGCTTTTGTGTGACTAAATATTACAAAAGGCCACACAAACATAAAAATCATGTAACCATTAGATGATCAATAGTCACACGAAATAAACATTTCCTCACTTTAAACAGCATATGGTCACACTTATTAACACTTTTGGCCACTTTTTGCTTAATTGTTTGTGACTAAATACCCAAAACAAACATGCTTTCTGTGACTAAATATTACAAAAGGCCACACAAACATAAAATTCATTTGGCCATTGGATGAACAATAGTCACACAAAATACACATTTCTTCACTTTAAACAGCATATGGTCACACTCATTAACACTTTTGGCCACTGTTTTTTAAATTGTATGTGACTAACTCCAAAAAAATAACACACGTTGTGTGACTAAATCATCACAAACGTCACATTTATTATATATTCATGTGGCCACAGGACGGGAAACAGTCACACAAAATACACATTTACTTGAATAAATCATCTCAAATGTCACATATATTATATATTTTTGTAGCCAAAGGGCGAACAATAGTTACTCTCAAAAAACATTTGTGTGACTATAAAGTGTTTACGGTCACTGATACTGATTAATCCAACAAAACTTGTGCCTAATTTGTCACACATATTCGGGTCTTTGTCACTCTTTTTCAATGAAAACGGCCACAAACTAAACAACGTCACCATATGCCACCTACGGTGGTGCGACCTTTGGAGACACACACCAAAATAAACGTGTGTGACTATATGCATATTGTCACACATTTTTGGAGTGACGAATACCACTTTCTGTACCAGTGTTAGCATAATCAGTCATCGTGATCAATAAGGATTATAAAACAATCGTACATTCCAAAATCATATCAGAAACCCTAAGCAACCTCAGATCACATATCTTGAAGATAGAAACCCTAGAAGCTGCTAGCCCAGTTTAAGGTTTCAAGGTGATACATGGAGATACTGGTTTGGTTTGGTCATGAAGCTTCTATGGTATCATGTGATAGGAACAAGAGCATGCAGTTCGACAATGCAACAACTCATATCAGGTGTTTTGTTATTAATCTCAAAATCTTTTGTTAGGAATACAATTATTCATGTGAAGACTCGGTCACCCCGAGTATCTGTTAGCATTAACTAGCTCGTAGGATTATTAGTAATATTAGTAATAGTTTAGTTATTAAAGTATTCGTATAGTGGGTCGGGTCTTTACCCTCTGTCAGCTCACTCCATAGCCCACACAGGGCACCATATGTAGTACTATATAAAGCCCTTCCCACACAAGGGAAGGGTTGGTCCTTTCACACATATTAATCTTACCTTCTACTTTCTCTCTCTACAAAGGCTCCCAACTCACTTTCTCTCTCTAAATCTCTTCATACTATTCGGCCAAGATCTAATCCATACGTGTTATATGTTAGTGAACATCTTACAATTGGTATCAAGAGCCATGGTTAGGTTCATTTGATTACATGTTCACGGATTTGTGTAGTTTTTATGGTTTTTTTTTGTTCGAATAGAATAGCACAAAAATCTCTCATTTGTGCCTTGTTTGTGGTTAGATTTGTTTAAAGCTTGTACTTTCTTGTTGAAGATTGTTATATAAGCTGTTTTTAGTAGTTGGATTGCTTGTTTTAGTCGTGTATTGGAAGTTTGAGCAAATTCGAGTGGTTTTTGTGACTTTTTCTTCGCTGCGATTTGAGTCTCGTTAAGACTTTCTTCGTTGCAATTTGTGTTAATTAAGGAAAGGTGCAGTTGCGATTTCGTGCATCGAAATTGCGATTTGCCTTTTTAACTTAAAAAGGAAAAATAGTTGACAAATCACATGACATGGAATCTTTTGACTTTTTGTGGGTTGCGATTTGGCCTGACAGCGACTGGTTTGTCCGATAGTGCCTGCGATTTGACAAGTTGCGATTTGGGTATTCTGGTTGCGATTTGATCGTTGCAATTTGGGTATTCTGATTGCTACTTGATAGTTGCGATTTGAGTTATTCTGAATGCGATTTGACTATTGAGATTTGGTCAAATTTTGCGTTTTGAAGAAGTGTGTTTTGGGCTTGCGATTTGATCTTTGTAATTTGACTTACCGTTGACTAATTGCGATTTGACAAGTTGCGATTTGACTTGTTTCGATTTGATAGATTGCGATTTAACCTATTGCGATTTGACGTTGCAAGTTGACACTTGCGATTTGACTCATTGCGATTTGACTTTTTACGATTTGACAAACTGTGGCTTGACTTGTTGCGATTTGATCAGTTGTAATTTGACTTCTGTAACTTAAATCTTTGAAGATCATTATTGTAGTTTACTCTTGCTTAGTCGTTTACGCTTTCTTTTGTTGATTTTAGAAAATCCCGCGAAAGATTCGATTTCTCGGTTTAAATCACAAGAGTTGTAAAATCCCGTCTACATCATGCCAAGCACTACGTCTGATGACATCCAAGCTGCAGGGTCCGATACCCGCCCTCCTATGTTAGATAGGACTGATTATGAGTCATGGGCTCAAAGAATTCGACTCTACTGCTTGGGTAAAGAGAATGGGTTCAACATTCTCAAATCAATTGATGAAGGACCATTTCAGATGGGCACCACTCGTGATGCTGTGGCTACAGCTGAGGATGGAACGGTAACTCTGGGGATTGATAGGCCACGTGAATACAATGATCTGAATGAGGAAGAAAAGAAGCGGTATGATGCTGACATCCGAGCTTCCAATATTGTAATTCAAGGCTTGCCCAAAGATGTTTACAAACTCATCAACTTCAACACGGAAGCCAAAGCCGTTTGGGACAACGTCAAAATGATTCTGGCTAGATCAGAATTAACAAAAGAAGATCGTGAGTCACAACTGTATGTTGAGTTTGAGCATTTCAAAATGAACCCTGGTGAGAACATCACTGATTACTATGTGAGGTTTCACAAGCTGGTAAATGACATGAGAATAATCAAAATGACTATGCCAAACATCCAACTCAACTCCAAGTTCGTAAACAACATGTCACCTGAATGGGACAGATTTGTCACGGCAGTCAAGCTAAACAAAGGTTTGAGGCAGACCAATTATGAACAGCTATATGCTTACCTTCAATAGCATGAAAAGCATGCTGTTTATGATCGTCTACTCAGAGAGAAACTTAATCCAACCACAACAACAACAAATGATCCACTTGCATTGGTCTCACAAGTTCAGTCATTCAATCAACCACAACTTGATTCAGGGTATTCTTTCACTGATCAAAGGATTGATGATCTTTCCAATCAAGTCTCCTTCCTTGTTCAACAATTCTGAGCAACACTCCCCCAAACTAACAATCAACTTCGAACTTCCTCAAACCCACGCAATCAAGCAACTGTGGAAGATGGAAGAATTATTGTTCAGAATGTTCAGGGGAGACAAAATGTTAATCGAAGGAATGTTGGTAGGGGGAATATGCTAAACAGTGGTGGAAATGTCAACCAAGGACAAGGGAGGCAAGCAAAGTGTTACAACTGTGGTAGGTTGGAACACATTGCTAGGAACTGCAATCAACCCAAGCGTCCTCAAAACTCTGATTATTTCAAGGACAAGATGTTGCTGATGCAAGCTCAGGAAAAGGGAGCAGTTCTGGATGAGGAAGAGCTTTTGTTCCTTGCTGGTGATGGGGGAAACACATTTGATGCAGATGTGGATGACCAACCGATTCAAGATATGGCCCTCAATGACCCAAACATCTTCCAAGCCGAAGATTGTGATGCATTTGATTTGGATGTTGATGATGAGCCGACTGCTCAAACCATCTTTATGGCCAACCTATCTTCTTTGGCATCATCATCTCATCAGGTTGGTTCTTCCAATCCATCCATCATATCTGAGGTACTAAAGCTATATGATACATATAACATGGTAGATGAACAGAAGATTCCTACAAAAATACAACAGAAAGACGATGTTGATTCTGATACTGTTAATATGGGAAACAGCAATGTTATTCCATATGAACAATATGTGAATCACAATGACATGTCTGATTGTAACACCCCCAAAATCACAATATTCGCGGAAGCATACACTTTGGGGTGCTACGAGGTCGATAATCATAACACAAGATATAGGGAACGGATTGAAAATCCGTTTTAAAATATATTACATAAGTCAAATTATGTAGTGTTACATAAAATCCATTTCAGATGAAAATGAAGCCCATTTAAATAAAAGGTCCAACTGTCAGAGTAAACGCATTAAAAACATTTCCATCACTTATTACGACCGTCGCCATGCTCTGCACTCGGCTAAACGTACCTCAGTTTCCTGAGAAAAATATGCTAAAAGTCAGCTAACGCTGGTGAGTTCATAGGTTTAAATAAATAGCACATATGAACCAATAGCAATATCATAAAAACAATTCAGCAGATACACACTACTCAGCTATGCAAACACTAAGCCTCATCCTATCGATCTATGATAGCGCAGCACGCCAGCCTGGCGTTAGCAATGAAATAAGGGTGCCCGCGAGTGTTAATCCCCAGACACTCGGACTATTATTCGATTTGGTATACGTTCGCCTTGGCTATGCCGAGCCAACCGAATGGGGACGTCACTCCCAATAGATCTATTTATATCAAACGGCTTCCTAGACAGGAATTAACGGCAGATGATAGTTGGCACAAAATGGGATTCAACAAACTTAGGTTTTCGCATATTAGTGTGTACTTAAAAACAAAATTCATTTCTGGTCCATGAAAACAGTTTTGCATCTTTCTCACCCCAAGCTTATAAAGCAAAAATCGTATAAAATATGAGGCTATAAACTTACCTTTCAACAACAGCAATCTGCTAAGCAACAAAATAATGCAACCGCGCCGACAGACAACCTAAATTAGTACGGTAAGTCTTAGCGAAAATACTCGTGTCTCATGTGTCTTTATTTTATTTGAAAAGTTTACGCTTGACTAGTGCTCGTGTATTTCTTGCTTGCTGTGTGGTAAAATATATTTTGAAACAATTTATCGTTGACGTTCTTTATGAAGGTGGCTCATGGTGAAAGTGTACGGTGGGAATACGTAACGGAACATCCGTGCTAGTATTCACCGCTTTAAATGCGCAAGTGTTATATATATACTCATATATATATATATATATATATATATATATATATTATATATATATATATATATATATATATATATATATATATTAGAGTAATTACTTTTGTTATTTAATTAATTAAGATTAAAATTAATTAAATAGGTTTTTGAGAAATAAATAAAATAATGGACTTAGTGGAGGATTATTATATTATAAACATTATTTATCATTTATAATACAATTTTGATTATAGGAAAAATTAAAACATTGTTAAGTAATTTCATAAAGTTTACTTAGGTTAAGTGTTTTCACAAAATTATTCTAAGTGTTTGATTTTTAGAAAATTTTGGCATGACCAATTCGTTTGTAGAATGTTTCCATATTTCTCAAGTGTTGCAAATTTTTCTCAAATATTCCACTAACTAACTATATGTGCAAAAATGTGATTGTGATATATATTGTAGTCGTCGTAAATGTTTTCATCGTTATATTATTCGTTATTGCTACGTTAAGTATTATCAATAGATTTCGACACAAAGTCAATATTTTGGCAAAAAAAAAAGTCAACAAAGTCTATTTCAATATTAACTTAGTGAAAATGTCAATTTTACCCTTCCGGAGATTAAACGTCTCAAAATAGGTCCGAAAACGGTTTTCGTTATACTTATTGTTTCGTTAACTCTTAATAAACACGACGAGTTGGAAAATACTCCAAAAATCATTTCCTTTATTTTTGTTGCTCATTGGGCCGAAAACTAGTGAAATAGCCCAATAGCCAAGTTTTAGTCCAAAACGCATTTTTAGTTATAACGTATATATCGACGCGTTTCTAAAAATCATTTTACTCGCTCATTGGGTCCGTTTGGTCAAAAGGTTAAAACTATAAAATCCTTCATGGGCTTCGGCCCAACAGTAAACTCGTGGGTTTTATGGCCCAAAAATTAATTTAGTTCATTTTGTTATTATTTAGTACTTATTAGTTACTTAATAAACTTTAAACTTATCAAATAAGCTCTAATAAATAAGCTACTTATCTAAATATTCCAAGTTGACTATTTTATGGTCTATTCGACCCATATTATTTAGTTCAACTCATTTTCCCATTTTTACTAGTTATTTTCTATAGCTTATGGCTTATTAAATAAGCTAACCCAAATAAGCACTTAACTATATTTTTCCACCATTTCACCATTAGAGCCAAAATTTTATGTTTTTCAAAACCCCAATAATCTTTTATTTTTAATCTAGCCGATCCATGAATATGTTCACAAAAGCTTATATATTGATTAATTTCGCGTAAAAACCGTAACTAGTGTTTGTATCATCAAACTAACACCATATGTAACAAGATTTACCACACAAGCAAGAAATTTATAAACTAACTCATAAAACTCTTAAAAGTCGAGCACTATATAGAAGCATACAAGCCCTAGATTTTTCCAAATCAACAAAATATATACTTTTAAAACTTTTAAACATCATTAGACATCAAATGAACAAGAGATTAAAAAGATTTGGAAAATTTTATGAATTCTTACAATGGTTATGAGATTAACGAGCCAAGGAGGAACCAAGAACACCCAATGCTTCACCAAATTTACCCAAACTAAGTTCCAAATAACCCAAAAACCTTTAATATACACTTAGATTATCTTGAACTTCTAAAGAAATGAATGGATTATGAAGATGAAGGTGGATCATGGGTTTTGAAGAAGAAAATGATCAAGGTAAGTTGTGATGAGCTTAATGGATAAGAAATGTTGTAGTAGTAACATTTAGAGTAAATTGTTGGATTGTATATAATGTTTTTAGTTGTTAGTGAGATGTTTTGGATTTTAGTGGTGAAGTAACCACTTGGCCGGTTGAGGTATGTATTAGGGGAGGGTGAATTAAATTTTTTACCCGCGTTGGAGTATCGTGTGTCGGTTTGAGCTAAAATGTGACCGTAAAGTCCCGTTTTGACGTTTTTGGACACGTTTACGTAAAATAAAGTTTTTTACCCGCTTTTTTGTCAGAAATGTAATAAAATATCATTACTGACTCAAAAATATATTTATTTGACTGCTACCATATGTACTGTGTTGTCGGTACGAGCGTGCGGTTGTTTTTCAAAAAATGCGAGAAAGCTCTCAGTAAATTACGAGACTTGTCAGTAACTATCAGAAATGTGATAATTTAGGCTTGCTGACAAAAATATACATTTTTTGCAGTGACTGTAAGCTACAGTATGCGGGACAGCTCCCAAAAATGCTCAAAAACGCGCAGAAACATTCAAATGCGCATAGAAATGCTTAGCTTAAAAATAATTTATACTCATATAATATTAATTAACAATGTGAAAATTACCATTTATCACAGTCTCCCCATCTAATCGGGAAATCCGTCCCGGATTTCAATTTATGTTACTCGTTGGTTTCGAAAAGAGATGAGGGTATTTTCGCTTGATTTCGTCCTCTCGCTCCCAAGTGTACTCGGGGCCTCTGCGAGAGTTCCATCAGACCTTCATAATTGGAATATGACTCTGCTTTAGCCGTTTCACTTCTCGGTCCATGATTTCAAATCGGCTCCTCAATAAAATTTAACCTCTCATCAAGCTGAATCTCATCCAAAGGAATAACGGCACTTTCATCAGATAAGCACTTTTTCAAGTTGTTGATATGAAAAACGTCATGCACAGCACTGAGCTCAGATGGCAGTTCGAGTCGGTAGGCTACCGGCCCGATCCTGGCAAGAATTTTGAAAGGTCCAATATAGCGGGGGTTCAGCTTACCACGCCTGCCGGATCTGATCATGCCTTTCCATGGCGAGACCTTTAACATCACTTTATCTCCCACTTGAAACTCAAGGGGTTTCTGCCTCTTGTCGACATAACTCTTCTGACGGTCACGAGCCGCCTGTATTCGGCTCTTGATCTGCACGATCTTTTTAGAAGTCTCGTGGACTAGTTCCGGTCCGGTAAGTTAACTTTCTCCAACTTCCACCCAACAAATTGGCGATTTGCACTTATGACCATAAAGTGCTTCATACGATGCTGCTTTAATGCTGGTGTGATTACTGTTGTTATAGGAAAACTCGGCTAAAGGCAAATGCCTGTCCCAGCTGTGCCTGAAATCAATCAAACAGGCTCTCAACATGTCCTCTCATGTCTGAATGGTCCTCTCACTTTGACCATCGGTCTGAGGATGATAAGTTGTACTCATATCGAGGTCAGTTCCTTAAGCGTCCTGGAGCGACCTCCAAAAATTTGATGTGAATCGACTGTCTCGATCAGAGATAATAGAAACAGGCACACCATGCCTCGCGACAATTTCCTTCACATACAGTCGCGCGAGTTTATCCATGCTGATATTTTCCTTTATAGGAAGGAAATGCGCTGATTTAGTGAGTCGGTCAACGATTACCCAAATCGTGTCATAACCACTCGACGTCTTAGGCAACTTAGTAATAAAATCCATAGTAATACGCTCCCATTTCCATTCTGGGATCTCAGGTTGAACAAGCAGACCGGACGGTCTCTGGTGTTCAGCCTTGACCTTAGAGCACGTTAAACACTTGCTGACGTATTCAGCTATATCGGCCTTCATGTTTGGCCACCAATACAACTTTTTCAAGTCTAAGTACATTTTGTCAGATCCTGGGTGAATGGAGTACTTGGATTTGTGGGATTCGTGCATGATCAAATCACGAATTCCTCCACACAATGGAATCCAATACCTGTCTCCATAACATAAAATCCCATCGGATCTTCTGACAAGACCGTGCTCCAATTCTGGCATTTTGTGAATCTTCTCACGCGGTCGATTTTCATCCTTGAGTGCCTCGCCCTGAGCCTCAAGTATCTTTGCTAGAAGCGGCGAATTGATCGTCATCCCTAACGATCTAACTCTAAGAGGTATGATCCGCTCTTTTCTGCTAAGGGCGTCGGCAACAACATTTGCCTTGCCTGGGTGGTAACGGATCTCACAATCATAGTCGCTAAGCAATTCCAACCATCGGCGCTGTCTCATGTTCAGCTCCTTCTGGTTCAAGATATGCTGTAGACTTTTGTGGTCGGTATACACTACGCACTTAGTTCCATAAAGGTAGTGTCTCCAAATCCTTAGTGCAAACACGACTGATCCTAATTCTAGGTCATGGGTTGTGTAATTTTTCTCATGGGTTTTCAACACGGCTCTGCATCAACACGGCTCCCAAACCTTTGTGTGATGCGTCACAATACACAACAAAATCTTTGCAACCCTCGGGTAAAGCCAAAATAGGTGCACTACACAATCTTTCCTTAAGGAGTTGAAAAGCTTCTTCCTCCTTATCTCCCCAGTCGTATTTCACATTCTTTTGGGTCAGTTTCGTTAATGGCTTAGCTATCTTAGAGAATCCCTCTATAAATCTTCTGTAATAACCGGCAAGTCCTAATAATTGTCGTATTACCGTTGGTGTTGTGGGCGTTCCCCAATCCTTAATGGCCTCAATCTTAGCAGGATCTACGTGAATTCCTTGCTTATCTATCACGTGACCAAGAAATTGCACAGTCGATATCCAGAATTCACACTTTGAAAACTTAGCATATAACTCTTCCTTTTTCAATAATTCCAGAATTTGCTTGAGATGTTCCTCATGTTCTTGCTCATTCTTAGAATATATCAGGATATCGTCAATGAACACTATCACAAATTTATCCAAATACGGCTTACACACATGATTCATGAGATCCATGAATACTGCTGGTGCATTTGTCAAGCCGAATGGCATAACTTGAAATTCGTAATGGCCATATCGGGTTCAGAATGCGGTCTTCGGGATATCCTCTTCCCGGACTCGAAGTTGGTGATAACCCGATCTCAAGTCTATCTTAGAATAAACCGATGAACCTTGCAACTGATCGAATAAATCGTCTATCCTCGGGAGCGGGTATCTATTCTTAATGGTTAGCTTATTCAGTTCCCGGTAGTCAATACACATCCTGAAGGATCCATCCTTCTTCTTTACAAACAAGACAGGAGCTCCCCAAGGCGAAGAACTCGGTCTGATAAAACCTTTTCCAGATAGTTCAGCTAACTGGTCAGACAACTCCTGTAATTCCGTAGGTGCTAAACGATAGGGTGCTCGCGCTACAGGCGCGGCTCCTAGCACTAAATCGATTTGAAATTCGATTTGTCTGGCTAGTGAAAGTCCCGGTAAGTCTTCTGGAAAGACTTCTGGAAAATCCCTTACGATTGGCACATCTTCCAACCTTTTCTCTCCAGGTTCCCTTTCTTTCTTTTCCGTGACATGAGCTAAAAATAGGTAGCATCCCTTCTCGATGTACTTCTGCACCTTTGTACACGAGATGATGCTCAATCTTGATAAATGCGCACAATCAGAGCGATCGCCTTCAATGATCAGAACTTCGTTCCCATATGGTACTCTAACGATCTTCTCATCACAGACGATGACGGCATGATATTTCGATAGCAAATCCACCCCTATGATGACGTCAAAACTACCCAATTCCACTGGTATCAGATCAATGTTGAATGGACGATTCAATAAGTTTAGAGTGCAACCCCTTATAATGGTACCTACTCTTTCTAGGTTTCCGTTTGCTAGTTCTCCGTCAAAGGCATTATCTAAGGTGGTCGGGGCTATATCGAGTAAAGGACTAAAAGCGGTCGATACAAAACTTCTATCTGGGCCCGTATCGAAAAGTACTGAAGCATAACGATTATGTAAAAGAAACGTACCTGTCACCACGTTCGGGTTGTCCTGTGCTTCCCTTCTGCCTACGGCATAAACTCTTCCACGGGCTCTTCCTTCATTGCCCTGATTCCCATTGTTAACCATTGCCACCTGGTTTCCTGGTCCTCCACCGTTTCCTTGGTTTCGGGGCTTATTGCACTCGTTCCGATAATAACCCTTTTCACCACATCCAAAGCAGGTGACATCCGCCTTACGGTTGTAGGGTGGTGCTGCTTGAGCGGTAGCTAGGGGTCTTGCCCTACAGTTCCTTGCCAAGTGACCTATCCTCTGGCAATTGTTACACTTCCCCGTGCACTGTCCCTTGTGATGTAACTTGCAGCGGTTACAAAAAGGTGTATTCTTGTCATAACCCTTCTTGTCACTTGAACCAACTGCATAAACCTTGCCTACACTCTGCTTTTTGTTCTGAGAGCTGTTGTTATTACCCTTGGAGTGATCTTCCCACTTCCTTTTGTGGTCAGTACTCTTCTCTGGAATATCCTCCAGTTCCTGATCCATCAACTTGTTTGTCGTCTCCATGGTCTCATGAAGATCTACAGCTCTCGAGGTAGTCACATCACCTCTTATGGACTTCGATAAACCACCGATATACCTCTCAATCAATCTTGCTTAAGTCCGAACCATTTCCGGACATAGCAAAGCCAATTCCTGAAACCTCTGGTTGTAAGCAGCGATATTGTTGTTTTGCACCTTTAAATTCCAAAACTCTATTTCCAACTTCTTAATCTTATTTCGTGGGCAATACTTCCTAATCACTAGTTCCTTAAAATCTTCCCAAGGCATAGCATAAGCAACATCCATGTTAGCCGATTTCATGTAGTTGTTCCACCAGGTCAATGCAGCATCCATGAAAGTGAACGATGCATACTTGACCCTGTCGTCCTCATTACAACCACTGATACGAAACACGGTTTCTAACTTCTCAATCCATCTAGTCAAACCAACGGCTCCCTCTGTTCCTCCAAATCCTCCAACCATGATTTTTCGAAATTCAGAGTAAGTACAACCTCGCTGTTGGTCACTGGCCCAGACGTTCTGGTGTTGGCGGTCGAATTGTTTGCGGCTGCGAGAACGGCGGCCACACGATCAGCAACAAGCTGGTCCAGCGTTGCTTGATTCACCACTGGGGCAGTAGCTGCGGCCCTAGTCGGTGCAACATTCTCAGCAGTCTGGCCTTGTGCTGCTCTGGTCAGGGCGACATTCTCAGCAGTCCTTCCCCTCACTGACCTTGTTGGAATGGGTATGTTGGCGGTTTGTCTTCGTGTGACTCTGGTTGACTTTTGTTTGGGTGCCATTTATCTGCATCACAAAAGATGGCGATAAATGAGATTTTTGTTTATAGAAAAACAAATCATATGGATATGTGGATAGCGAAAACAGAATACAAGAGTAAGGTCAACCACAGAGGAAAAACGAATAATCGGATCGGAAGGCTAAGCTTTTTATATATATCAAAAGATAAAGGTTCACAAAATTACAAGCTTGGTCAATAGTTAATTCTAAAATACTACAGAAATACTAATAGTCCTAGAAATACGTCATCACTACTACAATCTAAGCCTGGTCACTGGCTAGGCGTAACTCCTCTAAGCCTAAATTCAATCCTCCAATAGCGGTCTCCAACTGGTTAACGCGATCCCTAAGCTCCTGGTTTTCCCTCATCACAGCTCCAATAGTGTACTCAGCAGTCGAAATCCTCTGCCACTGAATACGGTCAACACCTCTGGCTCGTCTCATCATACCTAATATCCTACTTTGGCCTCTGCCTAAACCAATGGCCCTGAAATCTAACCCTCTAAGCTCCCTGCCATGTAACCTCTCTAGAGCGTCCAATCTAGCTCTCAACCCAATCATCACTCTACGGTCAGAATACAACTCCTCAAATAAGACACAAGCTGCCTGATCAATAGTCCTAATCCGCCTCTCCAGAGTCTGAATGCTATCAGACTGCTCCAATCTCCCAAGCTGATCCGAATGTACATCAAGTAGATTCGCCTGATTCGTCAGCTGAATCCAGATCTGCTCCATGTCAGTAGGCTCCTCAAGCTCTGCTAGCGGAGAAACCACTAGCGATGGGAGTGGACTAGGCATCGGAGATGGTGGCATGAAAGAAGGAGATGACGGTGTGTACTCTGGGCTAGCTGCACGTACACCCGTGCTAACATCACAAGCAATGTCTAACCACTGACTGTCATCCAAACCCTGAATCTCAGCATCCCTGGAACTCTGTCCAACCTCAAACAAACCCTGAAACTGTGCATCTCTCGAACTCTTTCCAACCTCAAATAATCCCTGAACATCCTCCATGATGCCCTTACCATCCCTCGGTATCATAACCTGATCTAAATCCATAGGAGTATCCCTATCCCTATCATCATCTAAACCCATAGGAGTGTGCTCGGTAGGTGCAGTCACAGCAGGAGTAGGCTCATCCTGAACCTGCTCTGGATCCTCCACTGGATCCTCATCTGAATAGGTCTCCACTGATCTCCTACGCCTCTGACTAGGTGGGGAATGGTCTGGAGATGATGTTGGTGACTGAGGTGATGAATCAGCAGGAGTATCCTCATAGTCTGATCTGACTCTCTTCCTAGGTGGTAAAACTGGGAAATCTGAGAGTCGCTGATAAGGTCCAGAATATTCCGACATACGAGCAGTGCGTCGGCGAACAGGTGGGGTATCATGATCATGCTGAGTAAAGGCATACAGCTGAGCTGGTGATGAAAGGTATGCTGTGGTGAATCTGTGCAAGTACGGTGAGGTAGATACCGGAGCGGTGTGTACAGGCTGAGCTGGAATAGATGGCTGAGCAGTAGCACGAACAATCTCCATCAGTGGATCATCCATGAATGGGATTGGCTGTCGTGTCGGAGAAGTGAGTCCATCTGTAGCTACCTCGGAGTGTGTGCCGAATGGGAGAGACATAGTCTGTGAAAAATATAGTGCGACACGTATAAGTATATAGAAAATACTTATATCATATATTGCTAGGATCCTGGACACACGATTAAGGTGGTTAAACCTTCTAACTTTGTGTGTATGATATGTTGTGTTAAAATGATTAAGTGCGCGGAATTCACTCAACCAAACTTAGAAGGTTGTGTATGTTATGGAAATGGAATTGTTATGTTTGTTAGTTAGCAATGAACACATAAAGATTATCACCAAACGATTCAATATTATTAAAAATAATAATACGAGTGACCTTGAAATATCACTAGGGTTACAACCTTGAATCTTATGTTTCTATCACTTGTGATATATTTGTGTTTGTTCTAACAGTTATGCATGTTCTAACGTATGCATGGACTAACTCTTAACACTTCTATATTTTTACACACTTACGCACACTTACATATCACTAGTCTAAGATCTCTTTTATAGTCAAAAGCTCTTTACAAATTGCTTAAAGTCTTGACCGACTTATTTGGTTAACTTATCCTATTGAGTGTCAGTACATCAGATACAACATGTATCTATGTATACAACTTGTTAACTAAGCACATGGAGTAAGATATTATCTACCGTATATTGTTGACCAAAATACAATAAATATCTTTTTGATCTTATCCTTCCATCAGCAGAGTTGTTCACTATCAGCAGGAACAATCTATCGCTATCAGCAGAATCATCAGCAGAGTCATCAGCAGAGTTGTTAAGCCTATCAGCAGAGTGAAATGCTCTATCAGCAGAATCAACATCATCAGCAGAAACCGTTTTGCACTAGCAGCAGAATTACACTTAGAGTATTTCTTGGATTAGAACCCGATATTAAACATCTTGAATATTTAATTCCCAACAATCCTCCCCTAAACATGTGAATCCTTTCAAACATGTTTCTGAATTAAATCTTGGATTGAAGATCTTTCAAACACTTATGTTCTTCAAGATTGAATATCTTCTCAGTAATTCATCTACTTTGCTCTTCTTTTACTTTAGCAATATCAAAACATATTGAACCTATCTTGGACTAAAATATGGTGCAATTTCCTTGGATGGAGGAATTATAAGAGGCAATGATGCTGTGTATCTTGGATGCTTGTTTCAACAAGTGAAATCATCTAACCAGCATGTCTTTGAAGTGAAATTGAAACTTTTCTTCGTTTGATCTAGATAGAACTTTCTCCTTTGGAATGTTCTTGTCATTTTCAACCTCCTCATCATCTTGTATGCTCTTGTCTTCTCCTTCCATATATTGGATTATCTTCCTTTTCTGGGCCATTATTTCCTCCCCTGAGATTGTTACCTCCCCTGAAGCAAATAACTTTTGTTTCATCCTCCCCTTGTTTGGAAGATCTCACTATGTACTAAAGAACTTCTCTTCATATCACCTGATCTATCAGTTTGAACTTGTTTTCAGACAATATTGTACATGTTGGCCATCAATTCCTCAAAAGTTTAAGTTTCTGTCCTCATCACTTCTAGGTATGTTAACTCCTATGAGAGGTGATTCATTGGACATTTGACTCTTGGTCCATCAATGGATGGTTTTTGTGAGTCCCTTGAAAAATCCTTTTTAAGAAACTTTTGCCTTAGCAGTATGTTCATGATTTTAAAATTGAAAAATCATACTGCTTCCAACCATTTTGAAAGGATTAAGTGTATAACAGACACTCAATCATAATTTTGGTTTAATGCAACCTCTGGTTGTGTGAGAACCAATATTTTTCAGTTATAAATAACTGCCTGTGTAAAGATAAATCTTATTCAAAAGATTTTCTTGACAGGGTTTCCAGCTCGTGGCATTTGTTACCTCTAACACAAGTGTTAGATTCACTTTTGCTCGCTGTTCTTTCTATCAGATGTCCTCAGACTTGCACATTATACTTAAAAGTATAAAATGATAGAAAGTGAGTTGTATCAGTTACTATCTGATCAACTAAGTCATCAATTCAATGTGAAATATCATAACTAGATTTCAAGAAAGAAGTTTTAAGGAGCTTTAAATTCCCAAACTCAGTCCATCATAAACCTATTATGGTCAGCAGCTAATATCTCAATTCTGCTGTTTCCATTTCACTTGAAACATCCTTTGTGTTTACATATTCATACCTGAAATTGTTAGTCTAAAACCAAAAGAACAATGTACAAAGTACTTGTCTTGCATTAGTATAATCATAAGACCAACTATATGAATAACACAATTTTAATTTTGTACTAGCAGCACCTTGTGTGCTTTAGCAGTACCTTATGATACATTAGCAGTACCTTATGAATCAGTAGCAACAACAAAAATTTATTTACAAAAACACATCATATTGAAAATTTAAAGATTAAGCATTCCAATACTTGCTACCAAGTACTGAAACCTTGAAACATCAAAAGCTTTTGTTAGCAGATCTGCAAAATTATGTTCTGAAGCAATTTTAAGAACTTGAATTAATCTTTTCTCATTGCAGTCTCTTATAAAGTGATGTCTAATTTCAATGTGTTTTGTTTTAGAATGTTGCACTGGATTTTTAATAATACAAATTGTACTACTATTATCAATATGAATAACAGTGTTTAAGAAATTGTACCCATAATCAAGGAGTTAGTTTTGAAGCCATAGAACTTGACTAGAGCAACTTGCAGCAGCTATGTATTCAGCTTCAGTTGTCGAATTTGCCACACTTGTTTGCTTCTTACACTGCCATGAGACAAGTCTACACCCAAGGAATTGACATCCTCCAGTTGTTGACTTTCTGTCCAAGCTAGCACCAGCATAATCACTATCCGAATATGCTACCAAGTCAAAAGGAGATTCTCTAGAATACCATATACCCAACCTTGGTTGACCTTTGAGATATCTAAAAATTCTCTTGACTGCAGTTAAATGAGAAACCTTTGGAGTAACTTGAAATCTTGCACAAACACAAACAGGAAACATGATATCAGGTCTAGATGATGTAAGATACATCAAAGAGCCTATCATAGATCTGTAATTGTGTACATCTACATTTTCTCCATCTTCATCTTTCAGAAGGTGCTTCTCAGAGTCCATTGGTGTGCTTGCTATTTTTGAATCAGCAAATTGAAATTTTCTAAGTATCTCTGCAACATATTTGTCTTGACTAATAAATATGCCTTCAGATGATTGCTTAACTTGCAAACCCAAAAAGAATGTAAGTTCTCCCATAGAACTCATCTGAAACTTATCTTTCATAAGCTTCTCAAATTCTAAACACATTTCTTTCCTAGTAGATCCAAAGATAATGCCATCCACATACACCTGCACTAACAGAAGATCCTTCTTGTGCTGTTTGATGAACAGTGTCTGATCAATCTTTCCTCTTTGAAATCCATTTTCTAATAAGTAGGAAGCTAGTGTTGCATACCAAGCTCTTGGTGCCTGATGAAGGCCATAGAGAGCTTTCACTACTCTGTACACTTTGTTTGGATGTAATGAATCAATGAAGCCTGGAGGTTGTGAAACATATACCTCTTCTCCAATTTCACCATATAAAAATGCACTTTTGACATTCATTTGGTAGACTGTGAAGCCTAAAAATGAAGCATAACCTAGAAACAGCCTAATTGCCTCAATCCTTGCTACTGGAGCATAAACTTCATCATAATCTATCCCTTCTTTTTGTGTGTACCCTTGCGCTACTAATCTAGCTTTGTTCTTGATCACAATTCCTCTTTCATCCCTTTTGTTCTTAAAAATTCATCTAGTGCCAATTACCTTCACACCTGTAGGTAAATCAACTAGCACCCAAACCTTTTGAATCTTGAACTGAAGAAGCTCTTCTTGCATAGCCTTTAACCAGCTTGAATCATCTAGGGCTGTAAGAATATTCTTTGGTTCAGCTTGTGAGAGAAAACATACAAACAAACAAGAGTTTGAAAGCTCATGTTGTTTTGAAGCATAAAGGGCATCAAGAAGCCCTTGTTGGTCTGAAGACATCAATTGTTGTCTTGTCTTCACACCTGACTGTATATCTCCAATCACATGTTCCAGGGAATGAACTTTGTGAATTCTTGATTGTGGTGTAGTAGGAACTTGATAATTTGATGGAAGATTGTTGTAATCCACCTCATTATCTGAGAATTCTGCATCTTTTGTTTCTGAAGGGCCAGCAGCAGAGTCATTTGGCCGAACAGCAGAATCAGTAAGCTTATCAGCAGAGTCATCAGCAGAAACAGATATACTACCAGCAGCAACAGAAATACTACCAGCAGAAACACTTTGTTGTTCCTGAGTTCCATACTCTTTACTTTCATCTTCAACACTTTCTTTAGCTTTGCTAGAAGAAGGTTCATCAGTTGTCGAAGTTGATTCCACAATTGTACTTGACCATATTGGCATTATCACATAATCTTGATCTTTCTCTAACTCTGCCTCATTTGTTGTATTTGAACCTGCAAAATCATTAGTTTCTGCAACAAAAGGCACATAATTCATTGAATTTGTTAGATATTCCAGATCAAATAGCCATTTTGGTCCTTGACCTTCTACATTGGATTTGTTTTCTAAAAACTCCACATGTAGATTTTCTTCTACTATTTCTTTTCTTGTGTTGTAAACTCTAAAAGCTTTGCTATTAAGAGAATAACCAACAAAGAAACCTTCATCTGCCTTACCATCGAATTTTCCTAAATGGTCTAAGGTATTGAGAATTGTCACATGACATCCAAAAGGTCTAAGAAATCCTATTGCAGGAGTTCTACCATTAAAAAGTTCATATGATGTCTTATTTTGAGGCTGCACAACTAAAACTCTATTTTGAACATAACAAGCAGTGTTGACTGCCTCTGCCCAAAATTTTATTGGTAGCTTAGAATCAGCTAACATTGTTCTAGCAGCTTCAATTAGTGTTCTATTCTTTCTTTCAGCTACACCATT
This sequence comes from Artemisia tridentata subsp. tridentata, assembly GCA_021014915.2. Classification (NCBI taxonomy): domain Eukaryota; kingdom Viridiplantae; phylum Streptophyta; class Magnoliopsida; order Asterales; family Asteraceae; genus Artemisia; species Artemisia tridentata. The sequence continues at coordinate 238,760,746 of CP139502.1, read as the reverse complement.
CTGTTGTGGTGTTCTAGCAACACTAAATTCTCTCTTAATACCTTTTTCTTTGCAGAAATCATCCATAACTCTATTCTTAAACTCTGTCCCATTATCACTTCTAATGACTTTCACTTTCTTGCTTACTTGATTTTCTATCTGTGTAATGAAGTCCTTAAGGATGCTGGATGTTTCATCCTTAGTGGCTAAAAAGAAAACCCATGTAAATCTACTATAGTCATCAGTAATAACTAGACAATATCTCTTATGCATTATGCTCATCACTGAAACAGGTCCAAATAAGTCCATATGCAGCATAAACAAAGACTGATTGATAGAGTTAAAAATCTTGGGCTTACAAGTGGCTTTGTGTTGTTTGCCTTTTAGATAAGCAATGCATGTTTGATCATTTTCAAATCTTTTGTGAGGTAAACCTCTTACCAAACCATTCTTAACAATTTTATTTATGGTTTTGAAGTTAATATGACCAAGCCTTCTATGCCATTTCATTGATTCTTCCAATGTGGCCTTTGCAACAAGACAAGTTAAATTCTTTTTAGGAATAATATGCTTCATGTCTACACTGTACATATTGCCCTTTCTAGGAATTCTAAGAAGTACTTGACTTTCATCAGGCATCTTAAAATCAGGAGAAAGTACAAGACATTCAGTCTCACAGAAAAGAACATTATTCTTCTTGTCACACATTTGTGAGACACTAAAAAGATTATAATTTAGCTCTTTTACATAGTACACATCTTCAAAATCTAAATTTCCAGTTTTGATTGTACCTTTACCAGAAATTTTGCCACAAACACCCCCTCCAAAGGTAACATATCCTCCATTGAAAGCTTCAAAATCTGAGAGATAAGACATGTTGCCTGTCATGTGCCTAGAACATCCACTATCTGAGTATCCTTGATCCTCTTCCTGATCATTTGAATGTCCCTGCACACAAATAAGAGTGTTAGTTTCTTTTGGGGATCCAAGCCATTACTGACTTGGATCTGCCTCTTGCATCAATGTAATTGAATCTTTTAAGAATAGTTGATGCAACATTGGATTTATGAATCCAACATGCTGAGGCCTTAACAGCATTTGCCCTTTTTCCCTTATCAGCAGAGTGAACCACACACTTATCAGCAGAAGCTGCTAACTTTGTAGTTCTACCCTTTGGTCTCCAAATTTGTTTATGGACCACTGATTTTAATTGAATGGGACTTAGAACAGTTGTAGGTGCATGTTTGAAAAATGTTTTTGCACCCTTAGTTGTTGATTTTGGGTTAATAGTCATAAATGGTCAAGCAACAGAGTAAAATTTGCTATCAGCAGGATCATTTGGTCTATCAGCAGAATCAGATTTTGAGATAGACTTGTTTTTTACTACTCCAGGGTTTGATTTCTTAGAATTAGAGTGAAAGTGAGATTTAGGAGTTTGCCTTTTGAGATTCACTCTATGAATTTCATACCCAGATACCCATTGGTTGCAGAAAGCTGCAAGATGGTCAAAACTACCACATGTATAACAAGCTTTATTATAAAAAGCAAAGTCATCACCTAATTGGTTAGACTTGAGGTTGTTCCAATTCCTTTGGTTACCTCTGGGCTTGTTGGTGGTTCTGTATTGTTCACAATATCTAACTGGTTGCCTAACATGCTTAATGTTTGATTAAGGCTTATCAGTATTGTGTTTGACTATCTTAGGAACCTTTGTTCCTACTTTCTTAACCACTTCAGGTTTAGACATAACCTGTTCTTTTTCATCATCACTATCAGTTGTACAATCTTCAACAACTATAGCATCTCCTTTCTTAACAAAGGACACCTTGTCCTGATAAGTTAAAGTTTTATCTAAACTTTTACTTATCTTTTCTACCTTAAGACTCTTACTAGTCTTAGAACCATATTCCATGATAGGTTCTTGAAACTCAGCTAAACCTGTATGTGATAGGTCAACACCTGGAGGTGAAGGAACACCTCTATATGGTGGAGGAACAGTTTTGTAACCTACACCTGAATTAGCTTTATCAATTACCTGAGCTTCCCAAATCTTATTCATTCCTTCTGAGGCATGTGCTAGAGTATCTATAGTTACCTTTACATTTTCTTTTTCAGTTTTGACTTCAGATAACTGTCTACTTTGATCATTAAGTAGTTCATCTCTAAATGCTATTCCTCTTTTTAAAGCATTTAAGTCATCAGTAAACGTAGATTCATTCTTTTTATAATGAAGAATCTGTTTTTCTAGAACTCCTACACACCTCTTGTGATTAGCTAAATTATGAAGGGCATCAATTAACTCTTCTCTAAAAGCATCAAATCTCTTTTTAATGTCTTCATAATTTTTAAGATTAGGACATGAATTAGTACAAGTAGGAATATTATCTACCTCTGAATCAGAAGAAGCCATTAGAGCAAATTCAGTGGCCATAAGAGCAGCATTTGGTGGTGCATCTTCTTCAGTAGCCATAGAGCTCCAATCATATCCAATACCATCAATAGCTAGCATAGCCTTCGGCTCTTCCACCAGTACTTCCTTATTCCTCTCTTGTTTATACCAAGTGTTCCTATTATCCTGCTTCCTTGGGCTTCTACATTCTTTAGCAAAATGTCCCAATCTATGACAGTTAAAACATTCCACTTTCTTCTTATCGAACCCAGCAGTATCATTACCATTTATGGTAATTTGCTTTCCAGTTTTCTGCCAAAACTTCTTAGCCCTCATGCTAAGTAAAGCAACTTGCCACTTAATATCCATCTCTTCCAAATCATCACAATCAACCTGCTCAAGGTCTTCATGATTTAAAGGAGAACCACTAGCTTGACTGGTTATAAAGGCATAAAATGTTGGATCACCAAGTCCAGCAATATCCTTTTGTACACTAGTAGAAGGACCACCATAAGTAACATTAGAAACACTTTCAACTTCATCTACCTCCTCTGTATGACTAACACTAGGAACTGATAAGAGTGCAGCATTCCCAGAACTAGTACTATAATTTCCACCTCTCTTTAGACTTTGTTCAATAATTTTAAAGTTGTTGTACAAATCATTAAGCTTCATAGTTTCAATTTCTAGTTTGTTCATCCAGACAATAACATGAGTATGAAAATCACCAGGTAGACTTTTCAAGAACTTCATGTTGAGATCTTCCTTCTCAGTCTCAACACCCAACACAGCTAACTGACTAACAAGCTTGTGTAGTCTTGAAAATAGCTTATCAAGAGACTCATTACTAAAAGCAGTAAAGTTTTCAAATTGGTGCTTTAGTAAAGTCTTTTGTGTCTTTTTGGTAGTTTCATTACCACCAAACCATGCACAAATCTCTTCAAAAAGAGTTTTTGCATCAAGATATTTGTTAAAAGATAGCATTTGCTCACCAGGAATGGTCATAAGCAACAGGTTTCGTGCTTTCTGATCATTTCTCTTCTGTATCTTTTCATCACTGGAGACTGGTCCAGTATTTCTTTTTCTAACTGTCTTCCCTTCAACAAGAACATCTGAATAGCCTAAAGTGAAGGAATCACCATACTGAATTATGTCCCAAAGAGCATAATCTTGAACCATGAAATATTGCTCAACTCTCATCCTCCATAACTCAAACTCATTGGGTTTGATCATGGGCAACTTTGCAGCAACATTTGTTTGAACATCTTGTACATCCATTTCTTGTTTCTTCTAAAAACAACAATATCAACCTCTAGCTCTGATACCACTTGCTAGTATCCTGGACACACGATTAAGGTGGTTAAACCTTCTAACTTTGTGTGTATGATATGTTGTGTTAAAATGATTAAGTGCGCGGAATTCACTCAACCAAACTTAGAAGGTTGTGTATGTTATGGAAATGGAATTGTTATGTTTGTTAGTTAGCAATGAACACATAAAGATTATCACCAAACGATTCAATATTATTAAAGATAATAATACGAGTGACCTTGAAATATCACTAGGGTTACAACCTTGAATCTTATGTTTCTATCACTTGTGATATATTTGTGTTTGTTCTAACAGTTATGCATGTTCTAACGTATGCATGGACTAACTCTTAACACTTCTATATTTTTACACACTTACGCACACTTACATATCACTAGTCTAAGATCTCTTTTATAGTCAAAAGATCTTTACAAATTGCTTAAAGTCTTGACCGACTTACTTGGTTAACTTATCCTATTAAGTGTCAGTACATCAGATACAACATGTATCTATGTATACAACTTGTTAACTAAGCACATGGAGTAAGATATTATCTACCGTATATTGTTGACCAAAATACAATAAATATCTTTTTGATCTTATCCTTCCATCAGCAGAGTTTTTCACTATCAGCAGGAACAATCTATCGCTATCAGCAGAATCATCAGCAGAGTCATCAGCAGAGTTGTTAAGCCTATCAGCAGAGTGAAATGCTCTATCAGCAGAATCAACATCATCAGCAAAACCGTTTTGCACTAGCAGCAAAATTACACTTAGAGTATTTCTTGGATTAGAACCCGATATTAAACATCTTGAATATTTAATTCCCAACATATATGCTTATTATAATACTCAAATAGAATATCATAACACTAAATCGAATAAAGTAAATAATGCTCAACTCATAGCAAGCTAAACTGGCAGGCATCCGGCGGTCATGATGGAAAGTTTTTCATAAATCGGTTATAGTTTAAGGTTTTTATAAACCACGTTCTCTATAACCTAGGCTCTGATACCAATCTGTAACACCCCCAAAATCACAATATTCGCGGAAGCATACACTTTGGGGTGCTACGAGGTCGATAATCATAACACAAGATATAGGGAACGGATTGAAAATCCGTTTTAAAATATATTACATAAGTCAAATTATGTAGCGTTACATAAAATCCATTTCAGATGAAAATGAAGCCCATTTAAATAAAAGGTACAACTATCAGAGTAAACGCATTAAAAACATTTCCATCACTTATTACGACCGTCGCCATGCTCTGCACTCGGCTAAACGCACCTCAGTTTCCTGAGAAAAACATGCTAAAAGTCAGCTAACGCTGGTGAGTTCATAGGTTTAAATAAATAGCACATATGGACCAATAGCAATATCATAAAAACAATTCAGCAGATACACACTACTCAGCTATGCAAACACTAAACCTCATCCTACCGATCTATGACAGCGCAGCACGCCAGCCTGGCGTTAGCAATTAAATAAGGGTGCCCGCGAGTGTTAATCCCCAGACACTCGGACTATTATTCAATTTGGTATACGTTCGCCTTGGCTATGCCGAGCCAACCGAACGGGGACGTCACTCCCAATAGATCTATTTATATCAAATGGCTTCCTAGACAGGAATTAACGACATATGATAGTGGGCACAAAATGAGATTCAGCAAACTTAGGTTTCCGCATATTAGTGTGTACTTAAAAACAAAATTCATTTCTGGTCCATGAAAACTGTTTTGCATGTTTCTCACCCCAAGCTTATAAAGCAAAAATCGTATAAAATATAGGGCTATTAACTCACCTTTCAACAACAGCAATTTGCTAAGCAACAAAATAATGCAACTGCGCCGACAGACAACCTAAATCAGTACGGTAAGTCTTAGCGAAAATACTCGTGTCTCATGTGTCTTTATTTTATTTGAAAAGTTTACGCTTGACTAATGCTCGTGTATTTCTTGCTTGTTGTGTGGTAAAATATATTTTGAAACAATTTATCGTTGACGTTCTTTATGAAGGTGGCTCATGGTGAAAGTGTACGTAACGGAACATCCGTGCTAGTATTCACCGCTTTAAATGCGCAAGTGTTATATATATATATATATATATATATATATATATATATATATATATATATATATATATATATATATATATATATATATATATATATTAGAGTAATTACTTTTGTTATTTAATTAATTAAGATTAAAATTAATTAAATAAGTTTTTGAGAAATAAATAAAATAATGGACTTAGTGGAGGATTATTATATTATAAACATTATTTATCATTTATAATACAATTTTGATTATAGGAAAAATTAAAACATTGTTAAGTAATTTCATAAAGTTTACTTAGGTTAAGTGTTTTCACAAAAATATTCTAAGTGTTTGATTTTTAGAAAATTTGGGCATGACACATTCGTTTGTACAATGTTTCCATATTTCTCAAGTGTTGCAAATTTTCCTCAAATATTCCACTAACTAACTATATGTGCAAAAATGTGATTGTGATATATATTGTAGTCGTCGTGAATGTTTTCATCGTTATATTATTCGTTATTGCTACGTTAAGTATTATCAATAGATTTCGACACAAAGTCAATATTTTGTCCAAAAAAAAAAGTTAACAAAGTCTATTTCAATATTAACTTAGTGAAAATGTCAATTTTTACCCTTCCGGAGATTAAACGTCTCAAAATAGGTCCGAATACGGTTTTCGTTATATTTATTGTTTCGTTAACTCTTAATAAACACGGCGAGTCGGAAAATACTCCAAAAATAATTTTCGTCATTTTTGTTGCTCATTGGGCCGAAAACTAGTGAAATAGCCCAATAGCCAAGTTTTAGTCCAAAACGCATTTTTAGTTATAACGTATATATCGACGCGTTTCTAAAAATCATTTTACTCGCTCATTGGGTCCGTTTGGTCAAAAGGTCAAAACTACAAAATCCTTCATGGGCTTCGGCCCAACAGTAAACTCGTGGGTTTTATGGCCCAAAAATTAATTTAGTCCATTTTATTATTATTTAGTACTTATTAGTTACTTAATAAACTTTAAACTTATCAAATAAGCTCTAATAAATAAGCTACTTATCTAAATATTCCAAGTTGACTATTTTATGGTCTATTCGACCCATATTATTTAGTTCAACTCATTTTCCCATTTTTACTAGTTATTTTCTATAGCTTATGGCTTATTAAATAAGCTAACCCAAATAAGCACTTAACTATATTTTTCCACCATTTCACAATTAGAGCCAAAATTTTATGTTTTTCAAAACCCCAATAATCTTTTATTTTTAATCTAGCCAATCCATGAATATGTTCACAAAAGCTTATATATTGATTAATTTCGTGTAAAAACCGTAACTAGTGTTTGTATCATCAAACTAACACCGTATATAACAAGATTTACCACACAAGAAAGAAATTTATAAACTAACTCATAAAACTCTTAAAAGTCGAGCACTATATAGAAGCATACAAGCCCTAGATTTTTCCAAATCAACAAAATATATACTTTTACCACTTTTAAACATCATTAGACATCAAATGAACAAGAGATTAATAAGATTTGGAGAATTTTATGAATTCTTACAATGGTTATGAGATTAACGAGCCAAGGAGGAACCAAGAACACCCAATGCTTCACCAAATTTACCCAAACTAAGTTCCAAATAACCCAAAAACCTTTAATATACACTTAGATTATCTTGAACTTCTAAAGAAATGGATGGATTATGAAGATGAAGGTGGATCGTGGGTTTTGAAGAAGAAAATGATCAAGGTGAGTTGTGATGAGCTTAATGGATAAGAAATGTTGTAGTAGTAACATTTAGAGTAAATTGTTAGATTGTATATAATGTTTTTAGTTGTTAGTGGGATGTTTTGGATTTTAGTGGTGAAGTAACCACTTGTCCGGTTGGGGTATGTATTAGGGGAGGGTGAATTAAATGTTTTACTCGCGTTGGTGTATCGTGTGTCGGTTTGAGTTAAAATGTGACCGTAAAGTCCCGGTTTGACCTTTTTGGACACGTTTACGTAAAATAAAATGTAATAAAATATCATTACTGACTCAAAAATATATTTATTTGACTGCTACCATATGTACTGTGCTGTCGGTACGTGCGTGCGGTTGTTTTTCAGAAAAATGCGATAAAGCTCTCAGTAAATTACGAGACTTGTCAGTAACTATCAGAAATGTGATAATTTAGGCTTACTTTCAAAAATATACTTTTTCTGCAATGACTGTAAGCTACAGTATGCGGGAAAGCTCCCAAAAATGCTCAAAAACACTCAGAAACATGCAAATGCGCACAGAAATGCTTAGCTTAAAAATAATTAATACTCATATAATATTAATTATCAACGTGAAAATTACCATTTGTCACACTGATGTATCAAGTAGTGCCTCTTCTGTTGTAAATAATGCATGTGTTGTAGATAATGCTAATGTGGTAGATAATGATTGTGAGTGGCATGAAAACACTGTGTTTGTCCCAGATGACACCTTGACTACTAGGCTTAATATATATAAAGACCAGGTAGCTATTTATGAACAACGTGCAAAATTTGAGCTAACTGCACGAGAACAGAAAATGGATAGTCAGATACGTACATTTGTAACTGAACGTAATTTAAGGGAAGAAATATTGAAAAAGGAGTTAGATTCTTTGAGAAAGCAACTTAATCAAACTGTTAAGCAAAAACAGGAGATTCAAGAAAGTGTAATTACACTAAAACAGGACTTCAAAGAAAAAGAATCAAAACTCCTAATTGATTTTTCCAGACTTAAAACGTTGAAAAAAAAGATTGAGAACAAGTTGTACACACAAGACCAGACCAGAAAAAGTGCTCAAATGATGCAAAAGCATAAAAAGTTGTGTGATAAACATAGTGAATATAATGTAGGAGAACCTAAGTTAGCTCTTCTTAGGAATGCTAAAGTAGCCCAACCTGCGTTATATGATGGAAATGAAATGCTTAAGACCATTCATACCCCACCTGACGTGTCTTCCTTAGAAGAGAGTAATGAGATAGAGGACAGAAACAGAGAGAGATTAGCTGAAAAAATGAAGGACCCGAAATGTATAGCCAAACGAGTCATAGTTAAACCCCATAATTACTATGAGCAAACTCGTTTGACTATCTTTGCACCTCATACTAAGTTAACGCCTGAACAAATATTTTGGTCTTTGGACATAGAAAAGAGAAAGGCTGATGCACTTAAGGATAACACTCCACCCCTTAGGAAAATTGCGGTTGCAACGGTGTATCCTCCCAATACACCTAGGCACTTAGTTCCATTAACTCTTCCCACAGAATGCAATACTCTAATTAGAATCTATGTTCTATGTCAAGTATTTGTTGATTTTGATAAAACATGTAAGAAGAGAATTACACCAACGGGAATTACCGAAGGGGAAAGAGGGTTTGAATTAACAAAAGAGTGCTACTTAACTGAGGTCATACCATTCTTTAAACTTCTCAAGGAACATTGTGAGGGCATGCAAAAAACCCTTAAAACTGAAGTAAAAGAAATGAAAGTAGTGTTTAAAGATATGGAAAATGAGGTGGCTCAAAATGCGATAGAACTTAAGAGTCGTGAGATTGAGAGAAAGAATATTCTCATCACCAATGAGAATTTGATTGCTAAATATGTTGCCCAGGATGTGTTTTATACTGCTACTGATGCTACACTAATTGTTTGTCAATTTCATGAACTGTCTATTGCACTGAATGCTTCCCAGAATTGTGTTGTTGAGCTTGAGGGGGAGAATTGGAAATTGCATGAAAAAATTCAAAATGATGACCATGATAACATGGTTAAAAGTTTTTCAAAACTAGAGGTTGATTATCTTAATTTGCAACTAAAGTATCAACACTTAAAAGAAAGATGTAAAATCTCAAATGCCAAGACATCTTCGGATGCTCCTGAATTTGATACATATTTTGAATTAAGCAAACGCGATGAAAAAATTCAAGCTCACACCAACACGATTCGACAATTGAGGGCTCAAATTGCCCAATTAAAAGCTAACAAGAGTGATGTGTATGGCACCAATAAACCGTCGTCTTTAGATTCTCAGAATTTTCACTATCAAAACACCATCAATAAGTTACACCATGAAAATGAGTGTTTTCGAGCTGAAAAGTCAAAAGTCAAACAGCATTTCAAAGAGTTATATGACTCAATTAAAGTCACACGTAACAGTCATAATGGAAAGATAATTTCGTTGTTAAATGAAATCGAGAATCTAAAGACTCAGGTGAAAGGGAAAATGCCAACCATCACTAGTGATAATGTTGTTCCAAAGGTTTCTGCTTGTAGTAAGTATGTTGTTGATGTAGTGCCTATTCCTTTTCCCCTTAGGAAAAATAGGTCTGCCCACCAAGTATATCTCAATCTTCTTAAGGATAGCCTTGACACCTTGCGTGAGATCGTAGAAGAGGATAGAATAGTAAAACCACTTGACAGTGTTGTTGCAAATGCCTGCTACATTGCTAAACGGTCTCAGGAACTTTTAGAATATGTCAGTGGCACAGATCCTAAGATTGATAACAAAAGAGATAGATTTCCTGCATCATCCTATACAACTAAGAACAAGCATGTAACCTTTGATGCACCACCAAGAACATCAAAACCCAGCATATCAAAATCAGGAAAACAAATGATAGTAAAAAAAAACTAATGTTCCCACCATTACTTCTACAGGAGTAAACTGTGACACCAAAGCTAGCTGGTCAAAGTCTAGAGACAATGCAAGGAAAGATAGGACTGCGCCAGCTAAGAGTGTTCACGAGAAGAAAGTAGAAGCCCAACCTAGGAACAATAAGTTTGCAATGAACGGAATTAATCGTGTTGATTCTAGTATTAAAAGTACTGTAATTAATTTGAATTCTAATGCTGTCTGTAAAACATGTAACGAATGTTTAATTTCCAGTAGTCATGATGATTGTGTTGTGTCATTTTTGATGTCTCATAAACGATCCCAAGATAAGAATGTTAGGAAGACTGAACTGAGTAAGCAAATTTGGAAAACGACAGGAAAAATATTTGCTAATGTTGGTTATCAATGGAAACCCACTGGAAGGAAATTCACTTTAGGTGATCAGTGCCCCTTAACTAGATTGAATGTTCGTAAAGTAGTGAATGTTAAGGAATGGAAGCCGACTGGTCGAATCTTGCCTTTAGTGACACAATGCCCTGCCACTAGGTCAATTGCTGCTTCTAGTGATGTTTCTACTGTAAATGCAATAGCATCTAAGAATCTTGTTATTCCAGAATTTGTTTGTGCTAACCAAACGGACCCCAACTGCACGTGGGGATCCATATTTTTCAGTTATCCGTCATTGTCTGTTTTCAAATGCAGTTCATACAAATCGTCCTTTTGTATTTGGACTCAGGCTGCTCAAAACATATGACTGGGGATCGCTCACGGCTCAAGAACTTCGTGAAAAAGTTTATCGGGACAGTTAGATTCGGGAACGACCATTTTGGGGCAATTATGGGTTATGGATATTATGTGTTTGGTGACAGTGTAATCTCCCGGGTATACTACGTAGAAGGACTAGGGCACAATCTGTTTTCTGTTAGGCAATTTTGTGATTCCGATCTTGAAGTTGCATTTAGAAAACACACTTGTTTCTTCAGAGAGTTGGATGGTATTGATCTTCTTAAAGGCTGTCGTGGCACCAATCTATACACCATCTCTATTGAAGAAATGATGATGTCCTCTCCTATCTGCTTGCTTTCAAAGGCCTCAAAGACCAAATCCTGGCTTTGGCACCGTCGTTTAAATCATTTAAACTTCGGCACCATAAATGACCTTGTACGAGGCATGCCCAGATTAAAGTTTGAGAAAGACCATCTTTGCTCTGCCTGTCAACTGGGAAAAAGCAAGAAACATACCCACAAACCCAAAATCGTCAACACCATCTTGGAAGTTCTTCACACCCTTCACATAGATCTGTGCGGACCAATGAGAGTGCAAAGTATAAATGGGAAGAAATACATTTTTGTGGTAGTCGATGACTACTCTCGGTTTACGTGGGTAAAGTTTTTGAGAACCAAAGATGAAACTCCAGAGATTATCATCAAACTGATCAAACAGCTGCAAGTGAGACTCAACAAAACTATCAGAATCATCCGTACAGACAATGGAACTGAGTTTGTTAACCAACAACTCAGTCATTTCTATGAAAGTATTGGCATAACACACCAGAAAAGTGTTCCACGCACTCCTCAGCAGAACGGTGTGGTTGAAAGAAAGAACCGTACTCTGGTGGAAGCTGCAAGAACCATGCTAATATTTTCCAAAGCACCGATGTTTCTTTGGGCAGAAGCAATTGCAACTGCATGTTACACTCAAAACTGATCCCTGATTCATACTATTCACAACAAAACACCTTATGAGCTGATTCATGGCAAGAAGCCAGACCTCTCTTTTCTTCGTGTGTTCGGTGCACTGTGCTATCCGATAAATGACAGTCAAGATCTGGGAAAGTTGAAAGCTAAAGCAGACATAGGTTTCTTCATTGGGTATGCACCAGATCGCAAGGGATACAAAATCTATAACAAAAGAACCCGACAAATCATCGAAACTATTCACGTTACGTTTGATGAGCTGACTGAGCAACCGGCTCCTGGACAAACTAGTTCTGGACCCGCTTCTAATTTTTTGACACCTGGACCAATCAGTTCAGGTCTTGTACAGAATCCCACGCCTGTAGTTCCTTATGTACCACCTACCAGTGAGGAGTTGAAGAAGTTGTTTGATTCAATGTATGATGAATATTTTGAGCCACCAACTGGTGGTGCTACAAATGAAGCCCCACCTGCACCTCCAGCTGCTGATGCTCAAGTTCAAAACAACTCAGATGGCCCATCAGTATCTATCTCTGTCAGTCAAGAAGCACCATCTGTCAGTCATTCACCATCATCATTAAATTTTCAGTCTTCTTCAGTACAACAAGGTTCTGCAATAGATAATTCTTTTGAGGTGAATCCTTTTGCTCCTTTTGATGATGTTCCATTCGAGAATATCTTTGCTCCTGAATCTTCTACAGACACGTCTTCTTCAGGGGATCTTAACTCGGCAACATCAGTTCAATACCCTCAACCACATGATCATCTCAGAAAATGGACCACCGATCATCCTATTGACAACATCATAGGAAATCCTTCTCGTCCGGTATCCACAAGAAAGCAACTTGCCACCAATGCACTGTGGTGCTTCTTTAATTCTGTACTCTCTAAAATCGAACCCAAAGATTTCAAAGATGCTATGTCTAAAGACTGCTAGTTTCAGGCTATGCAAGAAGAAATTCATGAGTTTGACCGACTTGAAGTATGGGAATTAGTGCCCGCTCCAGATTGTGCAATGATTATCGCTCTCAAGTGGATCTTTAAAGTGAAACTTGATGAGCATGGTGATGTTCTGAAGAATAAGGCTCGACTTGTTGCAAAAGGATATCGTCAAGAAGAGGGCATAGACTTTGAAGAATCATTCGCTCCAGTTGCTAGAATTAAAGCCATCAGAATCTTTCTAGCTAATGCTGCCAGTCAGAATATGGTTGTTAACCAAATGGATGTAAAGACAGCATTTCTGAATGGTGATCTAAAAGAGGAAGTGTATGTCAGTCAACCAGAAGGATTTGTGGATCCTGATCGTCCTACTCACGTCTATCGTTTGAAGAAAGCTCTATATGGGCTAAAGCAAGCACCCAGGGCGTGGTATGATACTTTATCGAAGTTTCTTCTGGATAATGGCTTTTCCAAAGGAGTTGTTGATCCTACGCTATTCACTAAGAAATTGGACAAACATCTACTTCTCGTTCAGATCTACGTAGATGACATCATATTCACCTCGTCAAATCCTAGGGAATGTAACAGGTTCTCTAATGAGATGAGTTCTAAGTTCCAAATGTATATGATGGGACAAATGTCGTTCTTCTTGGGTTTACAAATCTCCCAAAGTCCCGGAGGCATCTTTATTAATCAATCCAAATATGCAAATAAAATATTGAAGAAATTTGGATTTGATTCAAGTGATGCTGTTGACACCCCTATGATTGAGAGATCGAATTTGGATGAAGATCTCTCTGGGATCCTGGTTGATCAAACAAAGTTTCGAGGCATGATCGGATCCCTGATGTATATCACTGCTAGTAGGCCAGATCTATTGTTTGTTGTATGCATGTGTGCTCGATACCAGACCAAGCCTACCAAGAAGCATCTGGAAGTAGTAAAGCGGGTCTTTCGATACCTTCAAGGGACTATCCACATGGGTCTCTGGTATCCTAAGGACACTGCCATGGCACTCATGGCCTATGCAGATGCATATCATGCGGGGTGTCAAGATACTCGTCGAAGTACATCAGGAGGTGCTCAATTTCTGGGAGATAATTTGGTTAGTTGGTCATCTAAAAAGCAAATGAGTACGTCTATATCATCAACAGAGGCAGAATACATCGCCATGTCTACGTGCTGTGCTCAAATTCTTTGGATGAGATCACAACTATCGGACTATGGTTTTGCATACAACAAAATACCTCTGTATTGTGATAACAAAAGTGCTATAGCTCTTTGCTGCAACAACGTCCAACACTCCAGATCAAATCACATCAACATCCGACATCACTTCATAAGGGAATAGGTTGAAAAAGGGGTGGTTGAACTCTACTTCGTGAGGACCGAGTTTCAGTTGGCTGATATCTTCACTAAGGCACTTCCGAGAGAACGGTTTCAATTTATTCTCCCGCGACTTGGCATGAAGAATTTGACGCCAGAAACCCTTAAGCGTCTTCAGGAAGAGAATGAGGAGTAATGGATTCACTTCACATATCCTTGTATATATTTGTGTATATCTTAAACCAAAAAGAAAATAGAAAAATATAAAACCTATGAAAACCATAAAAATCTGAAAAAAAACACAAAAATACCAAAAATAGTTCCTCTAGGCATGTCTTCTGTTTTTCGATAACATTTACGGACCTAGAAATGTCATTCAATAATGACACGGGTCTTTAAATGAAGCTCGAGCAGAAGTTATATTTACTGGCTAAAACATGTCTCTTCGGCTTGCAGTTACTTCAGACTACAACCCGTGCTTTATTATGGGGAAAGCGTGTCGCCAAAAAGACGGTTGTTCCTCCAACTGGGTGAAGTTCACCTGGGCATGGATTACTTTATATCCATGTTTCTCCGACTTGATGTACGATTCAGTGCATCATTTCTTGTATAAGAAGAGAAGTCTTCTTTACACCACAAACTCTTCGTATCTATGATTCCTCAGGAGAGTTTTGGTGTTTCACAAGGTGGTAACTGAACTTAAATTCTCACAAATGCTTCACGCTCAATTGAATGACTACAGCTCTTTAAATAGAAAACGGGTCATTAACTGAGGGGGAGAGTATTTGTTCAAATTTTTGACACCATTTTAAACTTTGTGCAACATCAGCAGTGACACTCTCTCTTGGTTTGAGGGGGAGCATTGTACGCTCCATCATCAGAATATATTAATCCTGACCACATTTTCTCCCATCATTTCTAACTTATTTAAATCAATTGGGATCACAAATCTCAATTGGATTGAAATTTTGATCGGGGGAGAGAATGTGATTTAAATATGAAACCTGATGAAAATGTGATTCTTTGGACTTAAGTGTAAACTCTCCCATATGTGCTAAACTCTTTCGTATATCGACGCATATATTGAGGGGAAGCAAATGGTGTGCAATAGCAAAATGGATGTGGCATCTCATGTGCGCACGACTCAGACTTTACCAATGAATTGACGAAACACAAACTGTCATTAATCGAAAGGAAATGTCCTAGCCGGGTACTAATTTCAAGCTAGTCTAACCAGTGATGTAAGCGTGTCTCAAAGAGGATTTTTCTGAGTAGAGTGTACCGTTTCAAGAAACTTTCTATGGATGTGACCAGGCCGGGTAATAATTTCAAGCTAGTCTAACTAGTGATGTAAGCGTGTCTCGAATCAGTCATATTCACTGAAAGTGGATCAATTCAAAAGTGCGAAGTCCACCCAACATGTGTAAATTTAAAAATTAAAACATATGAGCACATGTTGAGGGGGAGTTTTTGAAAAATATAAAACTCTCAAAGTGTTAGCAAAATGTGTTTCATAATCATAGACACTTTGAGAGATTTTTCAAGGATTTAGTTAATGGCAACATAGGATAGTCATGAAGTTATAAGGTGGCTAAGGTTAGGAAAAACCGTCCTATGATCCGCCAGAGCCGGAGGGATCTACCCAAGGACAATACCGAATAGTTAGTATTAGAAAGTCCTTAGGTACGACTATGGAAAAATGAGTAATATGAGAAAGGAGAAAGAAGGGGTTAAAGAATTAAAAAGAAAAGAAATGAGAAAGGGTGAAAAGAAATAACCCTCCAATTATTTAACCTTAGGGCAGAAACCAAGTTCAATTCATATACTACTGGTGGTTACTAAGGTAACACCGGTATTGAAGACAAGACGTCATGGACCCAGTGACGCACTGCACTAAACCTTCTAAACCACTCAAGTTCTCTTAAAAGGACTTGTTTCATTCTCACGGGGAACCCTGCATAATCTATCGATGGCTCACTGCGAGCTATGTTGATATTGAAACAGGAGACACCGCTCTAGTCTCTGACTACCAAAATGCACTTATTGAGTCTAGAGCCAAGAGATGCATCACAAGATCTCAATAGGAACACATGTTACTTCTACACTGGTTGTTCAACATTAAGGACACCAGGTGTAAACTTAATGAGTCCTACGCAGATCTTAGCAATCTGCCAGAACATTTATGAGAGAATTTACAAATGTAATTCTCAGTGATTGAATGGAAATTCCTACCAGGGTCAACATCAAACAGCCCTGATAGTAGGTCACTTCGGTAATTCCTTGTGGATTACGCTTAGTGGTCACGGCAGTTTCAAACGGTCTACAGTCGTGGAGTGAACTCCAGCTACTCACCTAATCGTTGATGTACTACGATAGATCTTGTAAACCCTCTTGGGGGTTTCCGATTCAGGAACGGCCTTGGTAAGGATTAGAGAAAGTTTTCACACTATGCTGTTAACAATCTCGAAATCCAAACCTATAAGTTCCGGAATTTTTATTGCTAACTGTCGTATGCAGGAATCCATGGTGGTTGCAGCTGATTGCCGAGAAGATGCTGATTCATCACCCCATGCTCACATTTCATCATCATAATCAAAGAAATCATGATATCTAAAAGACCTTCAACACTGCTTCCGCAACTCTGATGCTGAAGATCATGATCCAGAAAAGTGTGAGCATGTCGGTTCAACATCACAACTTCATATGGAGGAGATGCTGCATGATGACTTGAAGACATATGTTGGATGATATTCTCAAAGAAACCTCAAAGATCATCCAAGGTAAGAGATCAGTCATCAAAAGTTCGCTGCTGAACGCACAAAGATTAATGATTTTGAAGAATCAAGAACTACGAGCTAGGAAGTCATAGTCATATGATAAAACGCTAGAATTCAAAACATTATTTCCGGGGTGACCTCCCTTATGGGGAGATTGTTAGGAATACAATTATTCATGTGAAGACTCGGTCACCCCGAGTATCTGTCAGCATTAACTAGCTCGTAGGATTATTAGTAATATTAGTAATAGTTTAGTTATTAAAGTATTCGTGGAGTGGGTCGGGTCTTTACCCTCTGTCAACTCACTCCACAGCCCACACAGGGCACCATATGTAGTACTATATAAAGCCCTTCCCACACAAGGGAAGGGTTGGACCTTTCACACATATTAATCTTACCTTCTACTTTCTCTCTCTACATAGGCTCCCAACTCACTTTCTCTCTCGAAATCTCTTCATACTATTAGGCCAAGATCTAATCCATACGTGTTATATGTTAGTGAACATCTTACATCTTTCTTTCTTTATGTGGACGAGTTTTGTGCATTTGATTTTTGTAACGATTCAACTACACTCAACCAGACGAATCCAGTTATAAGTCAACAAATTCAACATCCGTCCTATGCAACTAATCTTGAATATGGAATGGAAAATTCTGATTTTCGTTCATATTAGGGTTCAGAAGAGTATAAAACCACTTCGTATACTAATCTTCCTTTCCAACTATTTTTATTTTTATTTTTAACCGGCCGTTGAGAGAAAGAAAAATCATGAAGATCTTCGTGAAAACATTGACAGGGAAGACAATAACCATTGAGGTTATCATCCTTATATTTATTATCAAAAAGTTTCAATTCTATATATATGTATATATATCTGATAATAATTAATGAATGATTATATAGGTATTCCACCGGATAAGCAGAGGTTTATATTTGCAGGAAAACAACTTGAGGATGGTCGTACTCTTACTGATTACAACATCCAGAAAGGTCTTTTACTTCTTTTTTATGTATTATCTTTTGTATTCTATATATGTTATGTGGTTGTCAAATAGTTTTTTATCACAACAGCCCGAGAACTGACCAAAGCAACCATAACTTCACGACCCAGAGGCAGCTGAACACCCCTTCTCTGCTCCTCAGGTACTGTATTTGCTACTATAGTTGAAGCTGACACATTTTAACAAATGGGGCTTGCAATTAGTTATTGTCATGTAAAAAAGCATTAATTTTGAGTCGTTTGTAAAGTATGTTAACATTCAGCTAACATTTGGTCAGGATTTTGCGAAGAGCAGAACTGATGATATTGTTGTTGTATTAAACGATGTTACATGCACAGGTATATTTACTAAAACTTAAAAAAAATTGAAACTACTTTAACTGTTATGAATTATATTGGAGATATGCTTTTCCAAAAATATTATATTGGAGATATTTTTAATTTTTAGATTCTTTAAATCTGTTTGTATGACTTAATTATGATCAGCTCATGTATCGTAATGAAATATGTAAACGTAGGCCTCCTTTACGTGAGCTATTTGCACGATTATATTGGTTTAGATTAATCATTGTTGTGTCTACTTATACTGATTAAAAAGAAAGGTGACTTTCAGGTTATGCTCTTAGCTCAGTGGAGGGCCGTGGTGCTCTAGAAAGCAACAACTATGGCTCTAACCCTCCTAAAAGAACATCAATTTTACATGTGAAACTAATGTACAGAGGCTGATTCTTTTTTCCCCTCATTCTATTTTTGTTAAATGTTTGTCTTCATTCAGTAGCCTATATTAACTCGAATACACCTTACTTTATGAGTTACTGGAATCAATACCGCAAGTAGCTACTATTACAATATACTATGTTGCAATGTGGCATAACACAACAGTAAGTATTTAATTTGTTCTTATGATATGTGGCATACACCTTTAATCCGATTTCTTATTTCATTCTAAATAAATTCTATCTCTTCAGTTGATTATTTGATCCCCTGTTCGTTTTGCTCCCCTACATGATATTATTGGTCAAAACTGTGTAGTTCTTCCTGTTTGGATCTCTCTTCTCTCATTTAGATGTAGCTTTATCCAGGAAAGAGGGGAGCACGTTCCCCCTGAAGATTCCCTTGAAGTAGCTCGGAACACCAAGGAGACTTATTGCTACACAAGTGCGGACATTGTCAAGTTATTGCTGTTTGGCAGAGGTGGCGGTAGTTTAACGGGAAGAAATATCACTGTCATTCCTTCTCACATGGCTTCAGAAAGGTTAGAACTTTCTTTGACCTTTTTGGTATCACTTACATGCAAAAGGATCAATATGTGTTGGGTTGGTCAAGCGAAAATCTGTGGTGTATTTCATTATGAGGTCTGCCAACAATAGGTTATGATAGCCATAAATTGCATTTCTAATGGCTGACTCCCATTATTTTATGTCTTTCATACAAAAATAAGCCAAATATTAGACAATCATAGTTTAGAACATTAAAATTGTTTTGTGTATATGTTTAAATGAGCGTTAGCTTAGTTAAACTCTTGTAGATGTGATAGTTTATATAAAATCTAGATGAACATATCTTATGTTTTCATGAATCATTCGATTCAGGGGTATCGCCTGGATACAGATGCGTTTTGTTCTTGTGATAATACACGCGTTGTTGAAACACGTGTTATTGCCAATGGTTTAGGAACGTACGGTTTCGTTGGCACAAAGGGTTGTATCGTTCTGATAAGAAGTTGTGTAGGCTAAAACGTGATGATCCCTTAACAACATGTACTACTTAAAGTGGTACCTTCACCCCGACTGCCGTAAGCCGCTCGAGGTGAAGGTCCTTTTTGACTCTTTTTTTTTGTTATATTCTTCATAAGTAGTCTTGAGATTTCTTTAATATATTACGGTTTGGTTCTAACTTTTTTAGAACGACATATATACGTATGACTCTAGGCAGGCATAAATTCTAAAATGAAGCATATTTCTCCGATTTTTTGCAGCCTACCGTTTCAGGGGAGATTCAGTCCCCACTCGGGGTTGCTGAAGTGGAATTCATTGATCCAAGAGAATGCATCATCCATCTTACTAGCAACCAAGACATACCACTTTGGTAATTATAATATTGTTTGAAAAAATAGTTGTCCTAATGGAAATGGGTCAATAAGTCAAATGGGCCGAAAGTTACCTAGAGTGTTTTATATACATAAAGCCACCTGAATCATTTTATTCGAAAATATAAGTTGTCACTGAATCTTTTTAGGAAGGAAAACTCAGACACATAAGTACTATTCACATTATGTCCACAACCACTTGGTTGAGGACATAAACATCTCAAAATTACTGTTATGCCAAAGCTTCTAATGCTAGGGATGTATTTCTAGCAGTTACAGGTGTTGTGATGTTTTGGTATTGCATAACACTAGAGTAGCATATGTTCTCTTACCCTGTACAGGTCATGAGGATTCTTTGAAATCAAGATGTGCTGAGAAATCCATTTAACTCGCTTTTTTTTTTAATGGGATTGCAGGTTGCTGGTGTAAATCTATCTGTGCTAATACCGTCTGCAAGTAAGGAGGCAGTCAATTTGATTAGTGTAAGGACTAATTACATCCTTTTTGGACTTCGAGACTTTCTAGATATCATTTATCATTTATCATTCATATATGACACTCGAATATCTTTTTCTTTTTCATTATTGTTATTTTTATCTTTTTGCATTGTAGGCTCTTTGTTCTTGGGATACATGCAAAAGGCCAACAGCTGTGGAATCCCTTGAGCATCCTTTCTTTCAGGTAGCCGTCTCTCTAATTTATTAAAAAACACGTGGTTTAAAATACTTAATAAACTCTTGAGAGATTGACCAAGACGATTGCCTTTAATAATCTGCAGACCTGTTACTATATCCCTCCATCCGTTCGGTCTAAGGTTGCTACTGCTAGGATGTCTCCATCTGGTATGTTTATGATCCTTGACAATTCTTAAATTCCAGCAGAACCAACTGTGGAAAACTAGAAGTGGGGTTGAATAGTTTTATGTCTTTTTAATTTTATTATGAAAACCTTTGTTTACTTTTTAAAACTTTGATTCGATCTTATGTGAATTCAACTCTTGAACAATATGAACAAATATAAGTAAATGTAAATAAACAATGCAAGTAAAGTAACTGAAATGAAATGAGAGATAGAGATGGAAAGATCAAACCACAACACGCGGATTTATAGTGGTTCGGCTACAAGGACACCTTCCTTGCCCTACTCCACTCCTCGAGTCACCTACTCGAGAGTTCACTTCACTATGTCAACAAACTCCCTTGTGGCGGAGAAACCTTACACACTTTTGCTTACACCAATTTAACGACACAAAGCTAGATGTCGAGTCCTAATCGTAGCTAGAACTAATCTCACAACTTCTACACAACTTCTTCACAACTTATTCACTACTTCTTCACACCTTCACTACTTACACACCTTAACTTCTTCACAACTTCACTACTTACACACTAATCTAGCCTAAACAATTATGCTCACACCTATCTAACAAATATACACAACTTATACAAATGAATGAATGATTTACAATTATGATACACCAACAACTTGGATGAAAGAGATACACCAAGTTGGAATACTTCTTGTCTTGAGGGATAGAAGTATTCTTCTCTTGCACTTGAGAGGTTGAAGCTTTGGATCACTTGAAACAAAAGCTTATAATTATATGATCAAAGGATTAATAAGAAAGAATAGGAAAGATTTGGACAGAAAGCTTTTAGTGCAAAACGTGAGAAAAAAGTCCAGGAATGAACCATTATTTATAGGCAAAGCTGGGGGGCTGATGTAACACCCCAACCCGATAAAGGTAAAGATGTCATAATAATGGTTTCATATCAGATCAAAAGAAAGTGTACATCAACAGTAATATAAGGGTTCTCAAAGGTTACAAATGAAATACTGAATATACAAGGCTACAAAGGAAACAAAAGCTAAATACTAAGTCTGCAAATGCAAATCCTTCTAATAGTCTCTACTTCAGAATAACTATCAAGGTCTTCTAAGTCCAACAGTCTCTTCACTCATACCTAGCTTCCAACAAAAAATCTGCCGCAGGGAAAGAAATGCGGCTGAGCTTAAAAAGCCCAGTGAACAGATATATATAAACGAAAACGAAAGCAAAAGAAAACGAACATGTATAGTTTGGTGCATTGGGTTTACAAAGGTATAGTCAAAGAGTACAAGTAAAAAAGAAAAAGGGTAGGTCAGTAATCCACCACGAGCCCGAACACAAATCAAATATAGTAACCATGTCTTCATAATCATATAGAGGGGAGACCTCTCAGATAATCAGATAATATGAGGGGTGTCCTCATTCTTCAAATGGAGTATCTAACTCCCGAACTTGTGAAAGACGTGGATTGCACCCATGCATCAGTCACCAAACAATAATATAATATCAAATCATGTTAAATCCACTAATACGAACACGAACCTAGGATGCATCCATACGCCCCCCGAACAATAATATTGGCCATAATAAATAATAAAGCGCGCATAGCAAAATGGGGACGGTGTGGAACATCACTCGACCACACTGGAGTCATGCCATTGGTGCATCAATGACACGGCCATGTTACCTTCATGGCTAGGAAACGAACTTGGCTCGGGTATCAAACTGAAGGGTCAAAGGTCAAAGGTCCAAATCATAGCAAAGGTTCAAATAGTCTAAGTCATCGAATCATAGTCAAAGTCCAAATATCAAAGGTTCATGGCAAAAGGGGTCATATCCAATATCAAAGTCAAATGAGTCAAAATGAACGGATCAAAGGTTCATAATCAAATGGTTCATTTAGAGAAATCTTTATCAATTGATTTTTCATAAAAAAGATCTTTAATAACGGTTTTCACAAAAGTAGTCTTTAAAAGTAATTTTCGTAAAAGTTTAGTAAAATTCCATATAAACGTGGTATTGCATCATTCATAAACAGCATTTAAAAATAGTTTACCTCAAAACATTTCCATGATATAATTACAAAGGTTTTCACATCTAGTTACCAAAATCAAATGAACCCTCGAACGTGATTCGAATACTAATATCACAAGGTAACGAACGAATATCAGATGGATCATTATAGAGGCTCAAAGCAAAAAGAGTCATATCGAACATCAAAGTCTAAATGAATCAAACAAACGAACCAAAGTGTAGGGAACATAGCAATGGCTTATGAAATCTTAAAACGAATCAAGATAAATGAGTCATGAAAGAGAAAACACCCTTACTGAAAAAGGGTAGAATATCTGTACCTTATACCGCAAGTGAAAACACATCTAGAAATACAAAGATCGGAAACAAACTCCATCTTCCGCGAATCTACATGAATACATGGTCGTTGTATTATTAATATCTTCTTTAAATCATATTTCTCATTTTAGTCGGCTTTCCATTTTTAGCAGGTTTCCAAGATTAGCAAGTTTCCATTTTTAGAAAGTTTCCTTATTTAGCAAGTTTCCAAAAATAGCAAATTTCCATAATTAGACAAATTCCAAAAAGTAATTTGGTTAAGTCATTTATTAAATATTATTATGGAGATAGGGTTCATTTTAGCAAGTCATGATAGTTTAGGGTTCACTATGACAACTTTTATATTTTAGGGTTTCAAATGCAAATATGCCAAATATCAAGGTTTAAAGTGCAAATATTACAAGTTATTCATCTTAATCCATAAGTTTCCCATATTTACAATTTCAATCCTTTAATTCCAACAATTTTACAAATTAAACCCTTTAATTAATTTAATTACAAATTAAACCTTATAATTAGTTAAATTACAACTTAACCCTTATAATATCCATATTTACACATTAAGCCTTCAATTATCCAAAATTACACATTACAACCCCTTACATAAATGTTTATACGAAATACCCTTTACTTTACACAATTTATAAAACAAGTCCCTCCATTAAATTAATTTACAAATCGAATTTAATTATTTCATAACTTACCATTTAAACCTTTTAGTTACAAAATTTACACACCCCATATTATATTTTATACGACTTACCCCTGGTCCAATTTATGTTACAAAAATAACCCACAAGTTTATTTAATTACAAAACTCACCCTAGTATTTTTTTTAGTTTCCAATTGGTTTTAATCAAAATGCATAAACCCTAACACTAAAATTCCCCAATCATTACTAATCATTAAAAAAAAACCTTAAAACACATTTATTTTACCAGATCAAACACCAAGAACCCTAACCCTAATCCAAACGATTTTATTTTTATTTTTAAACCCTTTTTCTTTTTTATCTGGTTTCAACAAAAACTCACCAAGGATGATTTAAGCTTCGACAATTACAAGGATCATTTTTCTAGTGTTATATAGCACGAATAGGACCTGAGAAAAATAGTCTTGGAGGACACAAAATTCGTGAAAACCGATTCACCATTTATTTGGTTTTTAGGGTTTCAATTCGTATTTTAATTCAAACGACCTGAGTAGCATGCATGGGTCGTGATAACCATTTTATATAGATCATATATGATGTAAAGAGTGTTGAAAAAATACCAGGTAGCCTTTAGAATGATCGGATGAGATGTGGAGGCTTATTCCTCTCGGCTAGGGGTGAAACACGAACAAAAATTAAAAGCAACCAAACCAAGCTTCAAGAATTCGAACTCCTATTTTTCTAGACTTCTTTTAACACCAAGGTTTCCAGGAAAAATGATAAGAGGTCGTGGAAAATTGTGGTGGCCGAATGGGAGTTTTGTTTTGATTGTTAGGGTTTTAGAATGTGTAAAAAGGAAACAATGAGAAACCGTGTAAATGGAGGAGGGGAGGGAGGTGATTTCTGCCCAAATTACTTTGATGAGATCAAATCTCTGATTTTCAAAGATTTCCTTTTAATTTGTAGTGTTTATCCTTGATTTGTACATTTTTATTTATTTAACAAGTAAACAAAATATATATGTATATGCATAATAATTATTTTCGGACTATGTAGTATTTAAATAATGTGACAAGTATTTTTAGGACATTTAGGATGTTAAAATGTTAATGAAAAATTGTCATACTTCATATGTTGCTAGTTTCCAAGAGTTTGGGATTTATTTGATGTTTTATTTACTTATTAATTGAAATTCAAAGTTACAATGGTATTTTGGTAATTTTGAATGTTTTAAAATTTTGGGTATTACAACTTCTTCCCCTCTAACAGATAATTTTCGTCCTCAAAATTTGAAGTCGCAAAGTTAGACGAAGTTGTAGCAAATCGCAAAAGATCGTTACAAACATTCTTACGCCCGGGGAGGTTCTTCCAAAAAGGATCTTCAGACCAAATAGTTTCTCATGACTCAATCAAAACAAGGTGGGTTCAAATTCCTCAGAAGGGACAAATTAGGTTGATTCTGATCAAAAGGTCCTTGCAATATAAAATGGGTGATAGGTGAATTTTCTGGAAAGCTCATACGGAATGCGAACAAGATTTCAAATCAAATTAACTGTATCAACAGTAGAGAGCTCTACAAAGAGTTTAAGATTCATAACTGAGGTCAACAGAATGCAAAACGAGAATTCAAACTCATCCAGACATCTAATGAACAAAGGCAGAGTATACGCATAGGTAGAATGAACCTAAAGTCTCACTAATCATGGGTAATCCAATGGAGATTCAAATTCTAAACTTCTTAGGTACTCCACAATATATCCTATGCCCACAACAAGTGCACGTTATATGATGGAAGTATTATCACGTTGGCCAGACGTCAAAATACTGGCATCATATAAATATGCCCCTATGATGGTCATATTTTATCTCAAGTCGTGAGCAAAACCACCTATCTTAATCCACCTAGTACTTCTACATTCTCAAAGTCAACAAAATCAAATGTCATAGTCAAGAGGGAAAACAAAACTATTCGCAAGAGTATCAAAATCCCAGATTGCCTAGCAGAAGTGAGGTACGCCGTCACAAGGATCATATCTTCCACAATTCGCCAAAATCTCTCAAAACAAAGCCATCACCGATCATACGAAAAATAAACACGGAAATGAAATGCTCCCAGGGAACTTGAATCATTAGAGGATCTTATAACGAAACTTAAGAGGGTCAACGGAAATGAAAATTAGTCGTCGGCAACTTCGGCCTTCATAGAATCAATTTTTCCAAACATACAGGGTCTGTTTCAAAAATCCGTTCATTCAACACATCCAATCTCTTCAAGTCTGGTTAATCTGTCTTCGTTTGTCCATAAATCTGGAAGTGAAACAAAATCGTGTACTTTTGTCTGGTTCATCAAGCCTCCTGCAGTTCTTCTTGGAATGTGATGGAGTAACGTGGATTTCTGGCACGATATTTAAATCTCTTCCTCATCCAGTCTACTTCCGCTCTCAATTCATCTTAGTACAACCAAGATGAATAGGGAAGTGAGACTGCATGTCTTCATCAGCACTAGGTTCGCCATCTCGACTAGAATTTCTTCTTCTGCATCGCCAACACTTCTGCCTTGTAAGGAATGTCTTCACTCTTCAGGGTTGCCGCCGTTGTTGTCAACTCCAGGTCAGGCAGTGAAATAACTCTTCTGATATGTTTCTAGTTGTCTTGATGCATACGAAAAACTTTCTGTGCAGCAAGGGAGTATCACCGAGTCTCTTTTTGAAATATCCCAAAATTGTTCTGCCCGAGGGTAAGGAAGCTAATTTCTATTTCAGCTTTTCCAAAACTCCATTCTCAATCAAACTAAGCTGTTTCTCTCGGTTCATGAAATTTCTCAATGGTATCGTAACTTGTAAACATCATCCAGAATTCTTCTGCAAAGTTCAAAAAGGTTTCAGTTCTTCATTCTGTCATCGGTCTTGACCACTTGGTGATAGTTTTCAAAACTTGCGGAATTTAAAGAGATATCCTCAATTAAGAACATCGTTGTCTCTACAAATATCAATCTCTCAGAATGTACAAATGATCGACGAATTTCCTAACAAAGTGCAAAGATGATTTTCATGCCCTTCCTCGTCTCCGAACGTACTATTAAGTCATACAATGACCATTTGCCCAAGTACTCACGAGAAAACATTATTTATCAAATTCACGAAACAGTCAGAGCTTTAGCTAATACTATTAGCGTCACTAACCGTCATAGCAGTCATTACAAATACGGAAGGCGATTTCAAGAATAACTTCAATTTATACTTCCATCTGAAAGAAACTTCGCGCTCTGAAATTGAACAGGTACATAGACGTTTCAGGGTAGAGAAATAATGGTTCCTAACAGCAATACGGTTCAGCTTCCAGTAATCACTTCATATCTCCTGTCACCATCCTTCTTAATCGCGAACGAAACTGCAATACGCCCAGAAGATACACTTAAGCAAACTTGCTTCCTGGTCTTCGGTTGCTGCTCTTCCCGGTTTGCTCAAATCAACTGGTATGATCCCGGACACATCTGAAAGATACCTTCGCTGGGTGACTAGACAATCTCTCGGTATCATGTCAACTCCTACTTCACACTCCGGTGGAAAAACTTGGTGGCTCAACCAGGAATCATATTCAGAAAACTCAGGGTGCCAAATAACTCTCAAGATACGATTCATTCATTGGTGTACGAAATGGGTCCTAGGAAAACTTCATAACCGCGAAAGTAACACACGAGTCTCTAGAGTAACGGTGATAGCCAAAAGTTTAACAATTGGTAATCATGGTAGGGAGTTCAAGATTGTTTCAAACAATAAAGGTGAGACATAGGAGGATAGTTGTCAATATTTTGGACGCTCAAACAACAAATCCCTTATCAGAAAAAAATTGGAGTTAACTATCCAACGAAAGACAGATCAACATAGCAAATCTTATCGGTTCAAAAGTGAGAGGGAAACATTCTTATACTCGGGGTTACACACCACAAGACTTCTCATAGGGACAGAGATGGGTGAGGCGAAATCAAATAGTGTCGGAAGATTCATAGATACTTATCAAAAGCAAGAGATAAATAACAAAATATATCAAATATGTCATCGCCATGGAGGTTCTCAGGGTGCCCGAAGAGGCATCAAAATGATTAACGAAAGGATCAGAGGTCAGAGTCAAAATCTGAAGATAAAGATCAAATAATGTCAGGCAATTACTATGCAATTCTCAATGCCATCAAGATTTAATTAGGTTTCAAATCTTAGGTGGTGCAAAGCATAAGCTTTCAATTCCCAAAAGTGATATCAACAGGATCTAACCAAAAGCAAGGCACGAATCAGAGTGATGCGGAAGCAATGATACTTAAAGAAATGTTTTATAATCTACCCATTCCTCACAAGTCAAAACTTACGTTCCTATAGGGAAATCCTAAAGCAAAATTTCAAAGGTTGTCTTACAAGAGCCTATAGGGAAAACTTAGTGGTCCTAACTTACACAGGCCAAGGGTAAATGTATTACGAATCGCAGCCTGTCGCTCTGATACCATAATTGTAACACCCCAACCCGATAAGGGTAAAGATGTCATAATAATGGCTTCATAACAGATCAAAAGAAAGCGTACATCAACAGTAATACAAGGGTTCTCAAAGGTTACAAATGAAATACTGAATATACAAGGCTACAAAGGAAACAAAAGCTAAATACTAAGTCTGCAAATGCAAATCCTTCTAATAGTCTCTACTTCAGAATAACTATCAAGGTCTTCTAAGTCCAACAGTCTCTTCACTCATACCCAGCTTCCAACTAAAAACCTGCCGCAGGGAAAGAAATGCGGCTGAGCTTAAAAAGCCCAGTGAACAGATATATATATACGAAAACGAAAGCAAAAGAAAACGAACATGTATAGTTTGGTGCATTGGGTTTACAAAGGTATAGTCAAAGAGTACAAGTAAAAAAGAAAAAGGGTAGGTCAGTAATCCACCACGAGCCCGAACACAAATCAAATATAGTAACCATGTCTTCATAATCATATAGAGGGGAGACCTCTCAGATAATCAGATAATATGAGGGGTGTCCTCATTCTTCAAATGGAGTATCTAACTCCCGAACTTGTGAAAGACGTGGATTGCACCCATGCATCAGTCACCGAACAATAATATAATATCAAATCATGTTAAATCCACTAATACGAACACGAACCTAGGATGCATCCATACGCCCCCCGAACAATAATATTGGCCATAATAAATAATAAAGCGCGCATAGCAAAATGGGGACGGTGTGGAACATCACTCGACCACACTGGAGTCATGCCATTGGTGCATCAATGACACGGCCATGTTACCTTCATGGCTAGGAAACGAACTTGGCTCGGGTATCAAACTGAAGGGTCAAAGGTCAAAGGTCCAAATCATAGCAAAGGTTCAAATAGTCTAAGTCATCGAATCATAGTCAAAGTCCAAATATCAAAGGTTCATGGCAAAAGGGGTCATATCCAATATCAAAGTCAAATGAGTCAAAATGAACGGATCAAAGGTTCATAATCAAATGGTTCATTTAGAGAAATCTTTATCAATTGATTTTTCATAAAAAAGATCTTTAATAACGGTTTTCACAAAAGTAGTCTTTAAAAGTAATTTTTCGTAAAAGTTTAGTAAAATTCCATATAAACGTGGTATTGCATCATTCATAAACATCATTTAAAAATAGTTTACCTCAAAACATTTCCATGATATAATTACAAAGGTTTTCACATCTAGTTACCAAAATCAAATGAACCCTCGAACGTGATTCGAATACTAATATCACAAGGTAACGAACGAATATCAGATGGATCATTATAGAGGCTCAAAGCAAAAAGAGTCATATCGAACATCAAAGTCTAAATGAATCAAACAAACGAACCAAAGTGTAGGGAACATAGCAATGGCTTAGGAAATCTTAAAACGAATCAAGATAAATGAGTCATGAAAGAGAAAACACCCTTACTGAAAAAGGGTAGAATATCTGTACCTTATACCGCAAGTAAAAACACTTCTAGAAATACAAAGATCGGAAACAAACTCCATCTTCGACGAATCTACATGAATACATGGTCGTTGTATTATTAATATCTTCTTTAAATCATATTTCTCATTTTAGTCGGCTTTCCATTTTTAGCAGGTTTCCAAGATTAGCAAGTTTCCATTTTTAGAAAGTTTCCTTATTTAGCAAGTTTCCAAAAATAGCAAATTTCCATAATTAGACAAATTCCAAAAAGTAATTTGTTTAAGTCATTTATTAAATATTATTATGGAGATAGGGTTCATTTTAGCAAGTCATGATAGTTTAGGGTTCACTATGACAACTTTTATATTTTAGGGTTTCAAATGCAAATATGCCAAATATCAAGGTTTAAAGTGAAAATATTACAATTTATTCATCTTAATCCATAAGTTTCCCATATTTACAATTTCAATCCTTTAATTCCAACAATTTTACAAATTAAACCCTTTAATTAATTTAATTACAAATTAAACCTTATAATTAGTTAAATTACAACTTAACCCTTATAATATCCATATTTACACATTAAGCCTTCAATTATCCAAAATTACACATTACACCCCTTACATAAATGTTTATACGAAATACCCTTTACTTTACACAATTTATAAAACAAGTCCCTCCATTAAATTAATTTACAAATCGAATTTAATTATTTCATAACTTACCATTTAAACCTTTTAGTTACAAAATTTACACATAATACCCCCATATTATATTTTATACGACTTACCCCTGGTCCAATTTATGTTACAAAAATAACCCACAAGTTTATTTAATTACAAAACTCACCCTAGTATTTTTTTAGTTTCCAATTGGTTTTAATCAAAATGCATAAACCCTAACACTAAAATTCCCCAATCATTACTAATCATTAAAAAAACCTTAAAACACATTTATTTTACCAGATCAAACACCAAGAACCCTAACCCTAATCCAAACGATTTTATTTTTATTTTTAAACCCTTTTTCTTTTTTATCCGATTTCAACAAAAACTCGCCAAGGATGATTTAAGCTTCGAAAATTACAAGGATCATTTTTCTAGTGTTATATAGTACGAATAGGACCTGAGAAAAATAGTCTTGGCGGACACAAAATTCGTGAAAACCGATTCACCATTTATTTGGTTTTTAGGGTTTCAATTCATATTTTAATTCAAACGACCTGAGTAGCATGCATGGGTCGTGATAACCATTTTATATAGATCATATATGATGTAAAGAGTGTTGCAAAAATACCAGGTAGCCTTTAGAATGATCGGATGAGATGTGGAGGATTATTCCTCTCGTCTAGGGGTGAAACATGAACAAAAATCAAAAGCAACCAAACCAAGCTTCAAGAATTCGAACTCCTATTTTGCTAGACTTATTTTAACACCAAGGTATCCAGGAAAAATGATAATAGGTCGTGGAAAATTGTGGTGGCCGAATGGGAGTTTTGTTTTGATTGTTAGTGTTTTAGAATGTGTAAAAAGGAAACAATGAGAAAACCGTGTAAATGGAGGAGGGGAGGGAGGTGATTTCAGCCCAAATTACTTTGATGAGATCAAATCTTTGATTTTCAAAGATTTCCTTTTAATTTGTAGTGTTTATCCTTGATTTGTACATTTTTATTTATTTAACAAGTAAACAAAATATATATGTATATGCATAATAATTATTTTCGGACTATGTAGTATTTAAATAATGTGACAAGTATTTTTAGGACATTTAGGATGTTAAAATGTTCATGCAAAAATTATCATACTTCATATGTTGCTAGTTTCCAAGAGTTTGGGATTTATTTGATGTTTTATTTACTTATTAATTGAAATTCAAAGTTACAAGGGTATTTTTGTAATTTTGCATGTTTTAAAATTTTAGTTATTACAGCTGAGGAGCGTGGCCAGTCCCCTTAATTATTAAGGGGGCCGCCTGCCAAATTAAGGAGGCCGCCCCTTATATCCGTTGTCCAGCTTTGTCTTTTTGTGGGGAAGGTTTTTCTGGAACATTTTTGCCATTTTTGGTTGAAAATTTGAATTCATAAATTTATTATGGATTAAACATTTTCCTTTAATTTCCAAAAATGATTTTTTAAAAGATATAAAATGTTTGTGTCATTTTATAAAAAATCTAGTGATTAAGAAAAAGTTCCTTTGATCATATAATGCATTAGGCATTTGTTTATTCATACCTTAAGTGATTAAGTTGTAAAAATAGATATTTACAACTAAATACTTGTTTACGTTTGATTTTACATTTTGTGATTATCAAAACGTAGAGATATCGAAAAATATTAATAACGTGTTTAGGCATTATTTATATCAACAATCTCCCCATTTTTGATGATTACAAAATCTAAACTCATTAAACTAAAAAATTAATTTTTTTAGACAAGTATTTAGTGAGTTTATATCTACTTCTCCCCCTTTTTGTAGAATCAAAAAGGTTATGCCGAGAACTCCCCCTTGATGTGTGCTCCCCCTCGTTTGAGGGCATCAAGGAATCGAGATATGGAATACTTGCAAGAAAAATGTTAGAAGCACAAGCATATATATATATATATATAGCAAAAGGAAAAAAAATGAGCAAGTATATTGAAGGTAAACATTCATTAAGTAGAAATGTTGTGTATAAATACACAACCATACAAGAGTACATCATGATAAAAGCATACAACAACTAGCAAGTAATGCAACCAAGCATACTACATGATCATACAAAGAGTACATGAGCTTTCATAGAGCTTGCAAACAAAATGGTGGAAAAATCATTATTGGTTAAGCATTGCATATGCTTAATTTGGAGAAAATGAAGGCGGTGGTGGTGAAATATGTGAAGATGGTGGAGGTGATGGTGGAGGTGGATTTGTTATCATGTGTTCAATACATGAAAACATATATTGCATTTCATCTCTAAGACCAAAGATGATGATTCGGTTGTGGATACAACAAAGGCAAGTGTCCCTATGGGCTTCAAGTAAACCCCAAGGTACGGGATTGACAAAGAATGGTGGTGTGATTGGTGAGGATGAGAAATGAGCATCAAGAGGTGTGATTGGTGAAAGGGAAATAGCAAGTTCGGTGGATGGAGGTTCTTGAGTGGGAGGTGGTGGTGATGCTCTTGGTGGTGATGCCATTTGTGGTGATGATAAGTTTGAGTTTATGTAATCATTGATGGATGAGGATAAAGATATGGAAGAAGGGGATGTGCCATGAGTGGAAGGTGTTTTGGATGGTGCATTGGGTGCACTAGGAGATGAGCATTGAGGTGGTGGTGATGGAGTGGAGTTTTCTTCTTGAGTATGATCAGTGAAGAATTGTTTAGGGGGTATGATGACAATCTTTTGTTTCTTTGAAGTCTTAGAGATGGAGGTTTTTGGTGATAACATGGTGGATTAGGATGGTGTTTGATGGAGGTGAAGAGTGGTGGAATGAGGAGTTATCATTTGGAGGGAATTTATAATGTGAAAACATGGTTGGTTTAGGTAACTTTTTGAAGTTTTGTAGTAATATTCCAAGATCAGTTGGGTTATTAAGAGAAATGGTAGCTGGGACTAGAGAAAGGGGTCACAAGATGCAAAAGGAAACAGTAAAATTTACTCTCCAGATGGCCGGTCCCCTTAATTGTAGGTCGGCCCCCTTAAACATTAAGGGGACCGCCTAGGAGAATTAAGGGGGCCGCCCATCTGGTGTTTTCCCAGGCGACCAAAAATCAAAAATTTCCAGAAAAAGGTCAATTTTTAAGTGTGTACTTGCAGCAAACTCTATTTGGAACATATACACTAAGAATGATCAAATAGTAACATAAACATATTAAATAATCATGCATACATGTAAACTATCGTAAGCATATCATTAAGCAAGCATACTGATTCGCGAAAATCAATGTATAATTTATTTCTAAGGAAACACAAGTGAAGTATGTGTAACCCGAGTCGTTATCACCAACGAAGGATTGAATGGAATTTGTGTTCTCGATTCGTGGAAACGTGTCGTGAATAGTGAAAACGAAGAGATTTTGGATTTTTGCTTTTCGAAACTGATAAAGTACTTAATTATAAGCACTTTTTATAAAAGACAATATTTTTAAAAACTTAAAATAAGCACAGAAAAAGCATATTAAGGTGGCCGCTTATAAGAGACTTGATTAAATTTTTTTATTATTATTTTTTTTTCTTTTTGAAACTTATAAAAAATATTTAACTTTTGAAAAGGGAATATTTTTAGAACTCAAAAATAAGCCAGAAATAAGCTAAATAAGCAACAGATGGTATTAAATGAAACAAGCAAAGGGAAAAATATGCTAAAGGGCTTATAAGCTGAAAATAAGCTAACTAGGACTTGAAATAAGCTAAATTGATCAAATCCTACTCTAAATCATTCAACTTACTCAGAATAAGCTAAAGTCCAAGGAAAATAAGCACTAGAAATCTCAAATAGCTAAAATGGTACACTGATGCAGGCTCAATATGTGGCTTACTGAGGTATTTTAAGGCTGAGAAAAAGTTGTGTATAAGCTAGATTTAGACTATTAAACTGAAACTACAACAACTTCATACTATGAACTTATTATAAACCAAGAGCTAGACCTAGGGGTGTTTTAATTACAGCTTATAAAGAGGCTACAAATCAGCCAAATGGTTGATTAGGTTGCTGATCTAAGCAATGAGCAGGGGAAAAAGTGCAGTTTTCAAGGCATTAAAAAGCTATCATAAGCTACTAGAAAAAATTCACAAAAAATATAAACAACTAGATAAGCCAGCCAACTATGACTATGCCAAAATTCAGCTTATAACAACTTATAGGGAACAAATTAAAAATCATAAAGAAAGGCTGCAAATAAAGAAAAACTAAAATTTAAGTCTGCTAGTATCTAAAATGGGTTGTTTTTGCTATATTTGAACCAAGGCCTTAAGGGACTTGAGCACTACTTAAAATAGACTATAAGGGACCTAAAAATGCCAAAGAGGAGGGCTTATCAAGCCTTAGCTTATAAATGGCTTATTTGAACAGTTGACTGCCTCAAATTACCCTAGTTCACTCATAACTTTCTAATCTTTCAAATAAGCTCGAACAACACTATAAACTGCTTATCTAGGCCAATTTAAGCAAGATAAAACTTAGACAAATAGCACATGAACAGTGAAATGCATATTCTACCCGTTTTAACCCACTGACCCAAACAGCCCTTTAATAGGCAGATTTTGAGATTTTCAATGGCAACAGCCAAATTAAGCTGGGTTTCTGGGTGAAAAAGGTTTCACAAACTTATTTAAACACTAATTAGTAATTATCAACTGGATATAAGCACTAAATAAGCACTACCTATGTTTAAGCTATTTTTGGCTTTTTCAATGAGATTTTTAAGGAACTAAAGCAAATGATATGGTATACATTAAAAACAGGTAAAAAGTAATTCAAGAGCACCAATAAGTAGATAAGTTCTAAAATAAGCTATAATTAAGCTAAGGAATAGTAAAACAGAGAATAATGCAAAATATTAGAAAATGCTTACAACTGAACTGTGCTTTGAAATAGAGGAAATTGATCAGAAACACACCTAGCTTGTCAAAAACAAGCTAGACACCCAAGTAAGCTTATCCATAATAGCTTATGTCCACGAATAGCTTATTTTCACTATTCCATTGACTTTTGTTGACTTTTTCATAACCTTGCATTAAGATCAGATTATACCTCTAATTTACTTGAATAAGCTCTAATAAGCTCAAAAGAGCTTAATGGAACAGTTATTGAAGTTTATAACATAAAAACGACTATAATTGAAAATTAAGAAAATTGGAGGGAATACAAATTAAAACGGTAAACTTGGAATTTTGTTTATAAAATGCTTAGATTACAACTGAATTAACTCATACAATTAAGAAACAACAAAACCCAGATAAATTTAACATAAAAACTTTAAATTCGGACTAACTACTGAAATTACACTACGAATTTGGTCTAAAACAAGGACCCCTATCTCTGTGTGTCTTCATTTCCTTACATAGCCATCCAAAAAGCTTCTCTGATTATTCCTGAGCAAATCTCACCGTTGGATTGGCTTCCTATAATCTCAGCCATCCAATGCCATTTTGGCGGGAAAACGAGATGGTGGGTTTACAGACTTTTCAGAGCACGTGGGGAGTCAGGATAGCATGTGAGGAGGGGGGAACATGGTTGCAGGAAACATGGGAGAGGACATGGTGGGCAAGTGGTGAGGGTGATAAGTTTGACTGGGGAGGTTTATTAGTTTTGGTTTTGAGCCGGGTTTAGTATTTAGATTAAGGGTAAAAGGGTTTATTAGTTTAGGGTAAAATGGGATAAAAGGGTTAGTTTAAGGCTTAGGTAATTTTAGGTTATGGGTAATTAGGTGAGGGTAAATGGTGAAAAGTAATTTTTTGTTTTGGGTTCGTTTTTCCAAGCTCGTCCAAATGCCATATCCCGGGTTTGATTTTGACTCCTTTTTCACATGATGCTCAAATGGTGCCGAGTCGACCCAAAAATGTCCGTTTTTGCTCTTTTTCCCATCCAAGCTCGGTTTTGTCCGCTTTTGCCTTGTTTTCAATCCTTTTGTACCTGAAATACATAAAACACAAACCAAGGATATCTGCAATATAAATTGGTATATTTGGCCCTTTTTAGCATTTTTTATGTGTAATATGGGCATAAAATGACGAGTAAATAGGCACTCATCATCCCCCCACACTATCAATTGCTAGTCCCTAGCAATCCGATCATATAAAGTAATGAAAGGATCAACAATTCAGCATACCCCGTTTCGCTTACACCAATTTTACGACACAAAGCTAAATGTCGAGTTCTAATCATAGCTAGAACCAATCTCACAAGTTCAATCACAACTTCTTCACGACTTCTTCACAAATTCTTCACTACGGCTTCACAACTACTTCACGACCTAACACTACTTATATACTCTTCTACTTCTTCACACCTTCACTACTTACACACCTTAACTTCTTCACAACTTCACTACTTACACACTAATCTAGCCTAAACAATTATGCTCACACCTATCTAACAAATATACACAACTTATACAAATGAATGAATGATTTACAATTATGATACACCAACAACTTGGATGGAAGAGATACACCAAGTTGTAATACTTCTTGTCTTGAGGGATAGATGTATTCTTCTCTTGCACTTGAGAGGTTGAAGCTTTGGATCACTTGAAACAAAAGCTTATAATTATATAATCAAAGGATTAATAAGAAAGAATAGGAAAGATTTGGACAGAAAGCTTTTAGTGCAAAAGGTGAGGAAAAAGTCCAGGAATGAACCAATATTTATAGGCAAAGCTGGGGGGCTGAGGAGCGTGGCCGGTCCGCTTAATTAGGGGGCCGGTCCCCTTAATTATTAAGGGGGCCGCCCCTTATATCCGTTGTCCAGTTTTGTCTTTTTGTGGGGAAGGTTTTTCTGGAACATTTTTGCCATTTTTGGTTGAAAATTTGAATTCATAAATTTATTATGGATTAAACATTTTCCTTTAATTTCCAAAAATGATTTTGTAAAAGATATAAAATGTTTGTGTCATTTTATAAAAAATCTAGTGATTAAGAAAAAGTTCCTTTGATCATATAATGGATTAGGCATTTTTTTTTATTCATACCTTAAGTGATTAAGTTGTTAAAATAAATATTTACAACTAAATACTTGTTTACTTCATAATCTTTCGTTTAATGATTTTACATTTTGTGATTATCAAAACGTAGAGATATCGAAAAATATTAATAACGTGTTTAGACATTATTTATATCAACACCAACCATACATGATGAGGACCTGATTGGTTATAGTTTATGCAGTTGGATTAAACGGGAGGGGAGCTATAGAGCACTTAAAGGCATCACTATATGAACATCAGGTTTATATACACATGGTCTTTTTCTTTCTTTCTATGCATAATAAGATGGTGTTTTGACCCGATGATATTTGGCATTTTTTAGGCTGTTCATATGATAGCCAAAACACGCACATCACCTGTGATTTCACCGCTTAATAACCATCGACTCTTCAAAATCTCTTCAATCGATCATATCCAAATGATGAAGAAGATAAAGAGTGACAATTTGAGGACCACGTAGAGAAGTAAAAGCTGTGAATGGTACGTGGCTATAATTTAAGTTTAGGTTTTTAATTTTGAAAGATTTATGGTTTTAGATTAACTAAGAATGTTTTTTTTTTTTTTTTTTTTTTTTTTTTTTTTTTTGTGAGCTAAAGTTTACGGACTTGAAGGTGAAGAAGGCCACTTTCCTTTACTGATGAGTCGTTTAATGCTATCAGGTATCTAGAAGTATCTGAACCATTTTCATTTAGGGAGTTGAGTTCTGGAAGTGGCGCACCGACTGACATGATAACCGCAAAAAAGAAGGTGAAACTTAGGGTCATAATTCATTACAGTAATTGTATGATTTCCTTTAAATTTCCAGGTCTTAACCATGCCTAACTTCTAATAGGTCTTAATGTTCCTTTCGCAGGTTTTCGGACAAGTTTTCGAAAGGAACTCGAGTGTTTATTGTGTATCCAATGCTAGCAACAGGTAAGTTATTTTCATTTCTACATCGAAGTCTGTAAATACCCCGTAATATTTATGTTTCATTGCCATTCTAATATTTTTCTTTTGCATTTGAATTATCTTTAGGTGGCATGATAGTTGCAGCCATTGACTTGGTCAAGGAACGTGGAGTTGGCAATCAGCATATCAAAGTAGTCAGTAGATTAACCATTTGTATTATGCTCTATGTTTTTCTCCTCGCAATAATGTTAAGTTACCTATTGCCCATTACCATCAGTTTCTCGCTCCTTGGTATTGTCACGGGTCACTAATTATATTTTGGATATTTGCAAGTTTTTATTTAGTTATTTCTTTTCTACGTTACTAATTTTTTAACAAAATTTATCCTTTTTTACACATTGCATATAACTAAAGGTTTGCGATTCATGTAGGTATCTGTTGTGGCTCGCCCTCCAAAAGCTGAGCGAGAAGTATCTGGGGTACAATATTACTAAAACTCGAAAACCATTGACACATGATCACTTTTATCTTCTGAGATTAATGTCTTATATATTTATCTACAGGGTTCATGTATATGATGGAATCATTGATCCAACTCTTACTGATAAAGGGTAAGTATATTTATAAAACAAACAAAATAATTATATTGTGTTATTGAATTTTCTAAAGCTTGTATTTAATTGGTGATTTCAGTATGATAATCCTGGGACTTGGAGATGCAGGAGACCGCGGCTTTGGTACATAATTACTTAACCAAAGGAAGTTTTGTGGAACATGTAGTTTTTTGAAAATTGCAGTCTTTAGGTCTTTTGGCAAAAATTTTGCTCAAAGAGTTTATGCTTATCGAGTCTTTCTATCTCAAATATTAATTATCATGGGTCGATGACCAAACGACCTGTGTAATACTAAATCTGTACTATTTATTACTTTAAGGAAACACGAACAGCGGGCCAAAGCATCACGACTGCAGTCAACTTATTAATGTGTTGACAACATCAGACGGTGAAGCCGCACAAGGATGTTCGCCTTAATTTTGTGATAGATGAAAACAAGTATTTGGGTTATGTCAGCGGCCATACAAGGGATAGGTAACTACTTTTCTTTGATTATTATCATTCGCATCTTCAATACAATGTCAAAAACCTGCAATACTATTAAACAGATCATACCTTTGCATATACAGATTATTTACGACATTTGTATATTATCTCAATATGGGTCATGTATGTAATTTGTTACACTGCATACACCATACATGCATAGACGCCACCATCACACTGATGTGCTATAGCGTAATCCTTGAGGACGGCTATACATACACACATTAGAGGTAAATACAACTTATGTAACGGAATTAAACTAAACAATCAGCTATATCACGATACAAAATTTAATTCTTGAAAATAAAATGTATGTCAAGCTCACATTTTCTTAATTTTTTTTTAACGTAAACTAATACCATAAAAAAATTTAATAAACTCCCCGTCCTTTAAAAACGAAATTCCGTTAAGTAACACCATCAAAAGAAAAATTATAAGTCATGCCCGCCCATCGAGCGGGTTTCGAAAACTAGTACAAATATATATCAAAACAGGCATCAGAGTGAGTGAGTTTTTATTTTCATCGATCCACCGCCTTTTATCTCATTATCTAATGCAGAACCGATGCTTGAGGGATTAAAACTATGTTTTAAGTGTAGTAACAAGTTTTCTATTTATATGCTAGCTTATGTGAAAAGCTAGAAAATATTTAAAAAATAATATTTTAGAAAGATTTTTTCTAATATGTGCCATCATGGCATGGGTTAAACACAATTAATATACTTAAAATACCATGTTTAAATGTTAGTTTGCATTAATAATTTCCTAAATCTCTTCTAATTACCATGATTAACTTTGTTTTATTTAGAAATAATTTTATTTTAGAAAATAATTTAGTTCATTTAATGCTTTTAAACAAGTGTCATAGTGGCACATATTAAAAAATCCTTTTTAGAAATGCAACTTTCGCTTGGCTATATAAACAATATAAAATACCAAATTGGCATGTATTTAATTGATAACAGATGGATAGTACTGGTATCTCCGAGTTGGCTATTTTCAAGATGTATGAGACAAGTTGACATTTCTTTTTCTTTATTCTTTTCTTCTCGTGATAACAAAATATGTGATATAAATTAAGAGAAGTTGACATTGTATGTAAGACAAACTCATCACCAACAATAAAAGCAACATATTTAATACTATCGTGGGGTGCTACACTGCTACCGATCTGATACCCTCTATATATACGTATATCTATTGAATCAAAGTTTGTGAATAGTTCTTTGTTGAATGCATGGCATCAAGCACTAGATTTATCGTTCTTCTACTTGCATTGTTTTTGCTTGTTTCAACCTTCAATGCGATCCCGGTATCAAGTAATCACATTCTTTTTTCCTTTTTGTTCTACTTTACAATATGATTATATCTTTTGATAGCATGTATAATGGACATCATTTTGAGCACAAATGCAGAAACTGTCATGCGGTAACAGTGTATATTATTTGTTTCCAGGAACTATAAATCTTAATGACCAAGGATCACTCGAAGTTTCAAGAAATACCCGCTCGGTAATGACCTTATTTTAGTGCATCAAGCCACTAATATTTAATCATAGCTCATAATTAAGTCATAAGTTTATATTCATGAAATAAGAAAATTAACTTGATTTTATACATTTTGAGGGTCCAAAAAGTGCCACTTTATTTACTTTTTTGTTTCTGATGAATACAGGAAAATATAGAAGCAGAGAGATGGGATGAAAGCATGTTATCGAGAAGGATGGCCATATCAACAAATGATTATCCAGGATCAGGTGCGAACGATAGTCATACGCCTATGCCTTAATTAGGCAATAAAATGTCAAGAATATATGAAACATAGAGAGTTGGCAATATGTAAATCAAATAAAGAATTTTCTCGTTTTACTTTTTGGATGTATGCATTTCGATCTCAATGTAAGAAGTGAGATCGTTTGGAGCGTTGATGAGCTGTATCACCACCAATATGATTGCTTGTTTCCAATTTTATATATCGGACTATGAAATATGTTTATTTTTTCTTATCTTTAATTTCTATTAATTAGTGAGAGTCAATCATTGTGTTTGATTGAGATTACATATAAGACCGAATTATTTTCTTAACAAGCTCTATTACTCGTTAACGTGATAAGTGCACAAGCGTATGAGTGTACATAATTCCAGATGCAACAAAAATAGCGAGGATTAAGGGCAACGCCCCTCATAGGTCCTGGAGGCAGCAACGGCGCTGCCATTTCCCCCCAACATAGGTCCTGAAGGCAGCAACGGCGCTGCCATTTCCTCCCAACATAAGTCAACCGGCACAATGGTTGCCGATTGTTTTTCCCATGAAAAGTAATATCTTATCCGTTGTTACAAGAAGTAGTTTCGAGTGCTTCTCTGAATTATTTGACTTATGGAATTCACGCAATGGTCGAAATACCACAAATATGAATAGTTGGCACACACTCTTCGAGGAAATCGGTCTTGTTTGTACGTTCGATTATTGTAACATCAACATTGCGTCCGTCACATTTTTTTAAGACTTGACGAGTACCCGTGCATAGTGACGAAAATTTTTAACAAAAAATAATTATGATGGCAATATTGTGGTTAAGTGTCTCGTATGATGTTTATATTTACTACATACATCGGCAATTTATGTTCTAAAATCAAAACTTCTTATCTTGGCTATAAGTTTTTTAACAATAGGCATCAAACTTAATTGGACCGCTCATTTTCATTTTTACAAAACCACACAATAATAAAAATGATAAAAGATGAATGTATTATACAGTGGTGATTGTGATGCAGAAATGAAAATTATTAATTTTCATATTAACTGAAAAACAAAATTATAAAGTGTTGTAAAGCATTAACCTTTAAAATACGAACTTTAAAAAATATTAATGGTCACCAAAAACATTGATGGTATAAGTTATAAAGGATTTTTGAAAATGTTGCAATAAGGGGTAAATATATAAATGGTTATTAAAAGCATTTTTAGCACAAAAGATCATTAATCTTTTCACAGTTTGTATTTTAATTGTTTTTGAGCAAATAAGTTGTTTTCTTTATATGTAACAAGCAGGTTCGGCGCCCGGCGCGTTGCGGCCGGGGTTTTTTTCTGTTATGTTCTGGAGCTGTGGATACCGCAACAACAATTTTGTGTTAGTGACTTAGGGGCTGTTTGATAAAAAATATGATTTAGTGCTGAATGAATCAAAGCTGCTGAATGATTCCAAGATGCTGAGTGAACCTGATTCTGAGTGAAAATGATTGTTTGATGTTTGTTCTGAATGAGCAATCTGAGTTTCCTGAAATTACCAATTTAACCTTCTGTCTGATTTTGTATTGAACAAAATAAACCGTTTGATAAAAAAATTATTAACTCGAATAAAAATATAATATAAAGAAAGTAATATTGGAATAAACAAAAAAAATGTAATAATCTTATCGAAAGATCATAAAACAATATAAATTACGAACTAATCTTATGTTGAATCATTTAATAATAACTCATTAGCAATCTGATTACGGAGATTAGCCATATATTCATTGCCTTGGGGACGTCATTGTGTGTTGACCCATCAAATAGGCTTTTTAATACATACTACTCTACTATAATCAAGTATAGATAAATTATATGAAAGGCGTGTGAAAATAATATTAAATAATATAATCTTTTTGTGTTTATTTGACCAATAATTATTTGTACGGCGTGTGAAAATAATATTAAATAATATAATCTTTTTGTGTTTATTTGACCAATAATTATTTGTACTATAAGGTAAGTAGGTGGAATTACTGTTATGAGGAGGTAGTAGAGTGCATGTGCAACATACTGACTCTGACGCTGAATGGGAGGACAGTCCCTCTGACGCTGGCCCATGCAGAATGAAATTGAACCAATCAGCGTCCATTTTCTTCGTACCAAACAACTATGTCACTGACCGATTAAGATATGCACACTTAATCCTACTATTAAGTGGCTATCAAACACCCCCTTAGTGTTTTTCGCCGCAACAACAATTTTGGCGACCATGGCAGTTGTAGTTGTACCAAAATGTGTCATTATCAACAGCAGCAACATACAGATCAGGATCACCAGGGACCTCAGATAAACCGACTGATTCATTGAAAGTGTTACAACTATTATTTTTAGAGGCCGCTTTCAATTTAGTTCTCATACTTTTAGAAACACAACTAAAAACACATATACCCAAAACTAGAAACGAAAACCACGACTCAAGAATTCCAGGCAAAAACTCTTAGGCAATTTATTCATCAAGGACACTTAACACGTCAGAGTAATCCAAAAAAAAGAACAAAAGTGCACAAATAATAAAGAAAGAAACAACAACCTACCTGCTATCAAACGTGTGATCTAGTCCAGGGCGGTGGAGTATTTCCAAAGAGTAAAAAAGAAAGTCGTAATTATCCGGCAGTCCGGCACAGAAAATTATATTACAGCGAAAACATTACTGGGCCTTAACCGGGTAAACAACTGGGCCTATGGGCTGATAAGAAAATCCAGGCGAAACTAATATTTAATGGAACAGCGCTCGAGAATGGGGAATTTTCCCTCACCCTATAATATATATAGAGAATGTAGATAAAGATATCAAGTTATGCGTTAACTTTTTTTATGATTGAGAGGAAATCTAAAATAGCCCTTTAAAGTCTTAACTCTGCGTTCTAGGGTGTTCTTTTTCTTTAGAGAAATGAAAGAAAATGAACGGAAACTGAAATATGATGTT
Organism: Artemisia tridentata subsp. tridentata; assembly: GCA_021014915.2. Classification (NCBI taxonomy): domain Eukaryota; kingdom Viridiplantae; phylum Streptophyta; class Magnoliopsida; order Asterales; family Asteraceae; genus Artemisia; species Artemisia tridentata. The sequence continues at coordinate 238,716,390 of CP139502.1, read as the reverse complement.
CTCAAAAGGAAATGCTAGGAAAATTTTCGTGTTTTTTTCTCTCAAAAGTTTCACCTAAATATGGGGGACTTGGAAGGAAACTAATTTACATTTAGACTATCTATCATAAAATCACCAATAATAAACTTAATTATTTTATATCTCTTGCGTTATACATTGATTTTTTATGTTTAAAATTGCATAATTATCTTACTATCTTATAATGCATTTAGGCCTTCTATAAATAGTAATAATTAAAATTCAGCAATACTATAAATAGTAATACTTAAAATTCAGCAATACAAGTAAAGAAGATAAAAGTACAACATGTTTAAACATAATTTTCCAACATTAATTACATCAAAAACTTAAAATTCAGTAGTACATATTACAAAGCTATGTTTACAACTAATTAATGCACACATAAAACTAAAAACACACTACTCATTTAATACAATTAATACGCTATTAAAAACACCCATTCATCTAAATATACAACTATTTAACCACAAAGTACAATATAATTAAGCTTCCACACATGAATTTTTTTAATGCCTTAAAATTCAGCATTACAAATATTTTTGCTAAAGGTACAACTAATTTAAACACAATTGGGCATTTAATGACTTAAAATTTAATGTAGTCATTATGTACATTAAATACAATTAATTAACGAGTCAATAAATACAATTAATGTAGTTATTAAAACACCCCTTACATAAGAAATACAAATTATCAAGCATATTGTACAACCAACTTAAACACAATTCCTGCATTATATGTCACTAATATAAATAATAAAGCACATTATACAAATATTCAAGCCCGAACGGGCAACGGGCCAAATGGGCTTGAGCCCAAACGGGCTCGAGCCCGAACGGACACGAGCCAACAGGCTCGAGCCCGAACGGGCACGAGCTAACCGAAATTCTTGATATCCGTAAATTTATTGTCAAAAAGAACATAGGCAAAAGTTCTTTATAGATCCAACTTTTACCGTAAAACCCATCAAGCAATCTTAGCCACTCATTTTTCTTATCAAATTAAAAAAATTAATTTCCACCCTTTTTTTTAAACTTAAATATCTCGCAAACCGTAAATCGTCAAGCTACAAAAAAAATACCATCGCGACGAGAATTAAATTATCTTCCTATAGACATGCATTGTTATATATTTTCGACGAACTTTTTTTTCGATGAACTTTTTTTTTTCCAAAATTTCCGTCCAGAAAAATCATATGTGATTCGTAAGAATCATATATGATTCGATTTTAACAAATCATATATGATTCCGTACGAATCATATATGATTTTTACGAATCATATATGATTCGTATGATTCATGTAAGAATCATATATGATTCGTAAAAATCGAATCATATATGATTCTTACGAATCATATATGATTCTTTTTGGCGAAAATTAAAAAAAAAAAAAAAAAGTTCGTCAAAAAAAAATCGTCGAAAGTATATAACAATGCATATCTATAGAAAGATCATTTAATTCTCGTCGCGATGGTATTTTTTTTGTAGCTTGAAGATTTACCGTTTGCAAGATATGTTGTTTTAATAAAAAGATGGAAAATAAAAATGGGTGGCTATGATTGGTCCATTGGTTCTATGGCAAATATGAGATCTATATTGATCTCATCTCAAAGAACATAATAAGTGGTGGCAACCATCACTACAAAAAAAACTCATACCTCCCAACCCACCAATAATATCATTCCACCTCACTCACACTTTTTCCATACCTCCCAACCCTTTTTTAGTGGCAACCATGCTTTTTTCATACCTCCCAAACCACCAACTTTTTTTTTTTTTTTTTTTTTTTTTCATCATAAATAAATAATTTAATAAAAACATAATATTTCATTAATAATTAAAATAAAAATACATAATACTTGGAAAAAAAAAACATAATTAATAGAAAATTACATAATACGTAAAAAAAAGAAAAGAAATAACTAGTCATCGAGGTATGCTAAGTTTTGCGCCTCAACGTGCTCCGTAAGATCATATTGGAGACGATAATGGATTTGTTCGTCGAGTAACTCCGGTAGTACACTATCGTCATATACTGGCGCGACCGGCGGATCCATTATATGAACCGGTGATATTGCCACCTCGTCGTCTTTTAAAATCATATTGCACAATATGATACAAGTATTAACGATTTGTCGAATCTTTTCGACCGTCATAGGACGGAGAGGACGACTGAGAATCATCCATTTTGCCTTAAGACGACCAAAAGCTCGCTCGATATCTTTTCTTGCAGACTCTTGTAACTTCTTGAATCTCTTTTCCTTCGGATCAGTGGGATACTTATATGCTTTAACAAACGTAGAATATGTAGGATATATTCCATCGGTAAGATAATATCCACGTTTGTAAAGACGTCCATTTACAGAAAATGAACTGTTTGGCGCCGTTCCATTTCGCTCCGTAAGATACAACGGAGACTGATTCAAAACATTGATATCGTTGTTTGCACCGGGAGGACCAAAAAATGAATGCCAAATCCATAAATCGTACGAAGCGATGGATTCAAGCATAATAGTCGGGTATTGGTGATCACCTCGCTTATATTGGCCTTTCAAATGTCTAGGACAATTTCGCCAAACGAAATGTGTACAATCAATGCTACCAAGCATTCCAGGAATGTGATGTTGTTCTTCATGTGCCTCGTATAAGCGTGCAATGTCATGAGATGTCGGCCTACGTAAAAACTCTCGACCATATAATTCAATAACCGCATTGCAAAAATGATCAAGGCATTCTCCTGTTAATAAAAAATATAACGACAACATTAATAAAAAAAATATAACCACAACATTAATAAAAAAAATATAACGACAACATTAATAAAAAAAATATAACGACAACATTAAATAAAAAATAACGACAACATTAAATAAAAAATAACGACAACATTAAATAAAAAATAACGACAACATTAAATAAAAAATAACGACAACATTAAATAAAAAATAACGACAACATTAAATAAAAAATAACGACAACATTAAATAAAAAATAACGACAACATTAAATAAAAAATAACGACAACATTAAATAAAAAAAAATATAACGACAACATTAAATAAAAAAAATGAGATTGCTAACCTGACGTTCTTCGTGCCATGTTTAAATAGTCATCAAATCTATCCGGAGGTTCACCCGTTGCGAGTTGCTGAATGGCCGATGTGCATTTATGTAATGCCGTGAAACTTTTTGTCCCCCTCCCATCATAGCCCTCTTGAAACCATTCGAATCTCGCTTCAATATCACCAACAATTCTTAAAAACAACCTTTTATTCATACGAAACCTTTGTCGAAAAATATGGTGGGCAAACTTTGGTTGTTCAACGAAATAGTCATCCTTTAGATTTTGTAAAGCTTTTTCACGAAAACGGGTGACAGACGCTCGTGGTTCGGTAGAGGTTGCCGTGTCCTCAATCGAATCGTACATGGCTAAAAAGGTTGATAGAGTACTACCCGTTGAATGATTTTGTTCGAAAGTCGCGGGGGGGAGATATAACTCATCGGATGAAGAAGATGATGACAACATTGTGTGAAATGTAAAGGATTTAGTAGTGATTTGTATTGTGTTTGGTATTTGAATAGGTGTAGTTTATGTGTATTGTGTGTAGTATTTATAGGAAAATTTTTTTTTTTTTTTGTCCAATGCTCCAACGTCTATATTTTGGAACCATGCTCCAACGTTACAAAAAAACGGTAACATTTGTTCTCCAAACCGTCCCAGTGAAGTTCCCCGTTGAACCAAACCGCCGGCCCAAACCGCTGGGGTGGCGGCGGTGTTCCCCGGCGGTTTGGGGCAAACCGGTGGCTTCCCCGCTGTGGCTGCCACTACCCTAATAAACTAAAATACATGATTCACCGAAAAATTCTATTTCAGGGTACCCGCCGCCGCAACGCGCGGGTACCCTGCTAGTAATTATGTATTTTTTCGTTTCTTCCCCCCCCCCCCCCCCCCCCCCCAACTCGAGAACATGAAATAAAAGAGCAACTTTCTTTACTTTTAACTTCTCTTCTTTAACTATCATTTCTATTCTCATAAAAAAAGACTTGAGAACGCAGTGTAATAGTTAAACATAATGAGCAAATTGGTAAGTTGGTAAAGTGGAATCAATGAGAGCCTTTCGCGCATAACAAATTTAAATAAGTACAATTTTAAGGAGAAAATTACTGCTCATTCATCGAACAATAATTCTTCAATCGAAAATAACATAAAAGTCCTAGAGAAATAGCAAGAGACATCTTTGAGATTAACGTTGCAATTACAAAATCAGTTTATGAGCTAAATTTAAAGGCTGTTTGTATAACAGATTACATAAATAGTCCTTGAAACTTACTTCACTTGATGGAAACCAGCCTTATGTGAAAAGTTACATACATAATCCTTGTAATTAAAAAAAAAAAAAAAAAAAAAAAAAAAAAAAAAAAAAAAAAAAAAAAAACACGGATGAACAACATGATTTAGCTGATAAACATTGTGATATTGTTCATCAACAACACATTAATCAAATAACACCATGTTAATCAAATTTCAAAAATTAAGTATCCGTGAGATTATATATCAAGAACTATTTATTTTTTATAAAAGAATAGCATTTATTTTTTATAATACACCTTAAAATTATTAAATTAAAGAAAAAACTCATTCAGACATTTCATTAAACATCTTGTAGGCATTTTCATAAACATTTTATTTGTTTGAATTTTTTGATGAAAACTTGAAAGAACCACAAAAGGTGAAGAATTGATTAATTTAGATTTATTCATCTTAATTTAAAAGAAAAAGTTAAGAAAAATTAAAGAAACATATTTGTGAAACTGAAGATATTAAATCACGAGCTGAAAAATTAGATTTTCAATTGGTGTAATTAAATTACAAATTAAAGTAATTAAATATTGAATTGAAATATTAGATCATGATTAAGAAAATTAAAGTGAAGAAATATTTAAATGGTTTGTTAGGAAGAAGGAAGGATCTTGGCTTGGTGACCGTGAGGTCTCAAGTTCAAACCCCACTCAGGCCATCTTTGAGATACTAGGAATTCCCTCTATGAGGGCTTGGCTTGGGAATACTCAGGTCAAGTCTGAGGGGGTAGGGTTAACCCCTATTAATCGCCGTGCCTTCGGGCGGATTATAGGGTTCTCCCCCCTCGGTATTTCAACAGTTTCCACTTCGGGGAGCATCTAGTAGCGGGCCCGTTACACAACGTAAGTCTAACTTCTCGCTTCGAATCGCGACACGAAGTTATACAAAGAAATTCTCACCTTAAAAAAAAAAAAAAAAAAAAAAAGAAGGAAGTGCGAGGAAAAAATAAGAAAAATGGAAAACATGTGTTTCCTCCAAAAGACTTTTCAGTGTTTAATCAAGCTGCGTTTGTTTTTTTCTTTTTGCCTCTGAACAGGGTCTGAATGACCAAAATGTCTGAATCGGTCAGACATTTGGTCGTTCAGACCGTTTGTTTTTTTTTTTTCGTTCAGACGCGTTCAGATGCAGTTAGATCTTAATGGTCAAGACTTGAGAGGGGTGTCTTAACGCGTCTGAATGACTCTTGTTGACACAGAATAACAAAAAAAAAAAAAAAAAAAAAAATTCCGGTAAAAACATAAGTTTTTTTTTCGCGTTCAAATGCGTTCAGATTCAGACATTTACGCCTCAGATTCAGATTCAGATGTGCGGTTCAGATTCAGATTCAGACCCTCTTAATAAACAAACACCACCTCACTTTTTATTTGATCCCTTTTATCTTTATTTTCAAAATTTAGTCATATTCTTCTTTTGTTTTTTTATGTTTTACATAAATACTCTTGCTGGTTAATTTGTTTTTTATAACTAAATTAGCAAGTTTTTTGCTTTAGTGTTCAAAAGTAAATTTGTAAATATTTATCAAACAATTAAATATTATCAGTTTAATACTTTAAATTTATTTGTATATTTTTAAAACATTGTACAAATAAAAACTAAAGCCGATTTTAATTAGATCTTAATATAATTGTATGTACTTCATCTAGCTCTAAATGTAACTTATCATGAAAATAAAATTGTAAGTAAGGACTGCAAACAGTTTGAACTCACGACGAATTTGAACGAGTTCCAACAACTAATCATCAAGAATCTAATGAAAGACGTGCAGTGTTTTTTTAAAGACTAAAATACATTCTCTTCTCTTCGTCTCAAATTAAAAGTTTATGTTTTCATTTTGGATGTCTCAATTTAATTGTCTATTACTAAAAATAGATAGAAAAATTTGATCGTATTTACCATATTACTCTTGGTTGAAATAATTAATATTACAATTTTAAAAAATACATTAATTAATATGTAAGGGATAAAACTGTCATTTGAAAAAAATAAAAAGAGATAAAGTAGTAGTTCTTTTTTATAATTCTATTTTTTAACAAATGGTATATTGCTAACTAAATTGCAAAGAAAAAACTCATATAAATCTGTACCAATACGTGCATTAGAGCTAGTTTTTATGTTAATCTATTGTAATCTAAAGCATTTCAAACGAATGATGTTTATTCCACCATATTTTATCTAAGTTTATATGCATGGGCTCATTATGTGATGCAAAACCTATGTTGTTTGGAACAGATTTGTCGGTTGGGTTATTAGGTTTGAATTATTCGCATTTCTAATACTAGTATATGTAACTTGATCCGATATTCATCCGAATAAGATTTCAATCATTCAAATTGGGATGGTTCAGATGTTCGGTTTTTTGGATATTGGTTCGGATATCCGACTAGATATCTCAAAAATTTTAATCTTAATAATTAAAAGCAGTCACTATATAGTCAATTGCAAACTAAACTTTACAAGCAAAATAATATTACTGGAGTTATATTATTTGGCTAGTAATCTAAAAATGTTTGGCTATAATCTAAAAATACAAATGGCAGTAAACTAAATTATATTAAAACTTTTTACTAAAAGCCACAAAAGGTCGATTTTCACAGTTGAGGAAAAAAAATAATTAACACCTTCAATCGTGCCACAAAAGCTAAAAAAATCAAGTTATTAACCCATTAAATGTCATTTAAAAGACGTTGTGTTATTTAGCTCACCATTATAATCCAAAAAGTAATTATTTATGAAAAATTAAATTTTTTATACGGGTTATTCGGATATATCCGAAGTCGCAAAAGAATATACATATCATCTGATATCCGATCCGAGTTAGATTCCGATTATTCGGATTATCCAAGTCACCCGTTTAAAGTTTTGAATTCATACTAACCTGATCCGATTAAGCTTATTCTAATTTAGATCGGATCATATAATCCGATTCAGATGAAAATGACACACTCAAAAAATATACTATATGGTAAGGTTTAATGTAAGATTTTATTGTCCGTTTTTTTTTTTTTTTTTTTTTTTTTTTTTTTTTTTTTTTATTGTACGTATATTAAAATTCCATAAAAAAAAATGTCCGTATATAAAGTTTTTTTCTCATTTACCTTCATTTATTTTTCTCTCCTTCCTTCCCCAAATTAAAAACCGAATTGTTCATCTCCACCAAAAACCCAAACCCTAAATAAACAAAAATGACCACCGACGAGCCCCACGTGCCGTCATAGACCCCAAAGTTCGCCACTTCAGTTTATTCACTCCACCTGACCGTTAACAATCAATCCCTTTATCCACCGCCACGTCATCACCACCTTCCGGCAACTTACTCTCACCAGGCATGATCCCTCAGCCATGTTATCCTATCCAAACACGCTTGGCTGATGTTGGGAGTTATAATCCTTCTGAGTTTGCTTCTGGTGAGTTTATTTGATGATAAGAGTGGGCGGGTTTGAGTTGCCAAAGGAGGTTAAACCCAAGAGTTTGACTATGGTTTCAGTTGTTAGTAATGTCACCGGTATGGATTGTGTTTTGCTTATTTTGTGCTTTTTGATAAGTGTTAGTAGGAATCTGCTTTAATTTATCATTTATGAATGATAATGAATTGATGATGAAATGTGGCTTTGTAGTTATATCGGTAATCGAATCGTAATTAGGTAGTTGTTGATTAGATTGAGTATTCATTTTCGAGTAATCGATACTCTAGAGTAATCGTAATTAGGTAGTTGATGAAAGATCGTGAAATGAGAAAATGATGGCCCACATCACTATATGATGTAGGCTGATTATAGTTATCAGTTGCGGCTAACTGGAGCTGAAGGTTTGGCTATTGTTGGTTGTGAATGGAAGTATTTATTGATTCTGATGAGAAATCTTCAATTATTATGTGAGTAAAATAGTTTCCTGTGTGTTAAACAATGAATCTGTGTGGATCAATTGAAGGGTAAATGCTTTTCGGTTGTTAAGGTACATGTGAGTAGATAAACTGGTCTGATTTCGATTAGTTATGTTTTGCGTAGTCTTAAGCAAGAAGTGTCAGGATGAAGGTTAGGCATTGTGGTTGCATATAGTTGATAACCATTTTGTTTTCCTCTCATCTATGTTTTCGTTTTCCATGATACTTAGTACTAAGAAAAAGAAGGAACTATGTGCAGGATCATCCCTGTTTGCATCTTGCATTTCTTCTATTTCTTTCATTACATAGTGAGTAGAGAATATGGACTTTGAAACCTTTTAAGTTATAACATCTCTAAGATTCTTTATAGTTTGTAAGTTGCAATCCTTTAAATCGTATGTTTTACTTGATGTTACCCATTTGACAAAGCAACCTGAGGTTTGCACCAAAAACATATTGGTCGACTATCACCCTTTTATTTTTGCCTAAACTCATGGTTTTACCCGTTTCGCCAGTTAGACGAAAAATAAAATGGGTTTAAGCCGATATAAGTAAATGTAGATTTGTCAAATCTAATTTGGCTGCTAACAGTGCTAATATATTTGGTTGCAGAAAAGGAAATGGCTTCAGACTCTATTGGTGGAACAAGCCTGATGCGGGATTTTGACTCTGGGTTGTACACCACTTATGGTGATGCAGAAAAGGAAGTGGCCTCAGGCTCTGTTGGTGGGACAAACCTGATGCAGAATTTGTTTGATCCTGGATTATACTCTACTTACGGTGCATCATCAGATTTGGACTATGTCCTAAAAAGATGAGTTTTCTTGACAAGTATTGGAACCTAAGTTGGTGAGATGATTATTATTCCCCTTTTAGTCGTGAGAGAGGTACACAAATGTCATCAATCAGGGTAGTAAATGGCACCACTTTATGTGTATATATGTGGATTTTTGGAGTCGAATCAAGATTGTATAAACCTGGTTATGTTTTCAACTTTGGAGGTTTGTATAAACAATGTATAAAATTTATGTGTATATATGTGGATTTATGGTGTAGAAAAATGGATCAATGTATAAAATTTCAATATGTGAGTAATTTTGTTGTTTTGCTTTAGGCATACGGTGCTCACATACGTGGTCCAAACAATTTGATTGGATCCAATTTTATTGAATCATGTGTTTAGAGGTGTCAATAGGGCCGGGTTAACCCGAACCCGATAAGGCTTATAGGGTCGGGTTTAATCGGGTTGAAAATGCTTATCGGGTTAATTTGACCCGAACCCGATAACCCGCTATTGTTATAGGGTCGGGTTCGGGTTGAATTATTTATCTTATCGGGTTATCGGGTCAACCCGATAAGACCCGAAAATTCTTAAAACTATTTTTTATTTAGTTACTTTGCCTATATTTTTATAAAAGATAGTCCATTAGCTAAATGTATATTGTTTTACTCCATCATTTTATCTAAGGGAAAGCAAGAGGTGAAATTATATAGCTCATATAGTCATGTTTCAATGCTTATGTTAACTGTTAAGATGTCATTTTGTTTTGTATAAAACTTGCAGTGTGGAAAGGTTGTAAGTAATACGGAGTAAAACTTTAGAACCTCACCATTATTTGCATGGGACGATTAAAAGTTTATGTTGATTTAGTTTATTTTTTTTCATTGTTAGTGATGTTAAGTTGGTACTTTTTAGAGTTTTAGCTCAGATGTCTTCAATGAGATTTGAACCCACAACCTCTAGGTTGATTGACCACTCACATATTGTTGGGTCAAGAGGCCTTTGATAATGCATTTAATACAAGTGACACTTAATTGATTTATCATTTGTGATATTATACTTTATTTATTTCGTAGCTTGATTATCACAAGTGATAATAAACAAAAATGAAGAAAATATTCAAGTCACATAAATAATGTCAACTTTAGGTTATTTTATTGATTTATCACTTGTGAATATGTGATGAATCTGTGATATCACTCATATGTAGAATACTAGAATTAAATTCTATTACTTTATCACCTGTGATATTACTAATATGTAGAATACCCAAATGAATGTCAAATTTTATTATTTTATCACACGTGATATTACTCATATGTAGAATACCAGAATTAATGTCACATTCTCTTGTTTTATTACATGTAATTGCTCATATTTTGAAAACCATAATTAATGTCACATTTTATTACTTTATAATACTCATACGTAGAATACCAAAATTAATGTCACATTGTATTGCTTTATCACTTATGATATTGCTCATATCTCAGGTGATATTAAAGGTGATAATATATAAAAAAATATACAGAGCAATGAAATATCTCAGGTGATATTAAAGGTTAAAAAATATACTTGTTTGTTTATGAAATATCACAAGTGATATTAGACGTTAACATTTTTTTACGAAATATCACAAGTAATATTAGACATGTCATATAATATAGTTTAACTAATAAGCATTTAAAATTATCATCAACTTAAAAAATTACAACTAATACAACTTTAATATGAAGCAATCAGATAAACAAAACACATCAAACGAGTTTTGAATATCCTTTTTTTTTCTTTTTTTTTTTTTTTTTTTTCTTTTTTCCTATTTTCAACAACTTATATGAATTAAGCGTATTGATTTAGAAGTTCAAATATTATGTGTGATATATAGTTGGATGGCTTAGAATGGGTACTTTTCAATACAAAAAAAGGTCAATCTTTTGGAGTTATAAATTAATACTTATGCTCATTTTATAACAGCATATTAAGCGTTCAAACATACAGATTATTGTTATATCACATGTGATACGTCAAGCAAGTTTGACTTAAAAAAAAAAACTATTATTTTCCTTAACTTCTATGACAGGTGGTAATGGAGGAACCTGTGATATGACAGGTGCCATCACCGGTGATATGAAAGGTGCTATCACCAGTGATATCACAGTTGATATCACATGTGATATCATATAGGATATCACTAGTGATATCACCCATGATATCACACATGATATCACAGGTGTTTGAGCTTATTCAGTTTATTTTATGGATATGTTGTGCTTTCTTCAACCACAACTGCAATTTTTGACTGGGCCATTTTTTGCAACTGAACATCCGAACGATGAAGAGATGAAGCATTTTGTGGAAGAACGAAGAAAGACAATGATTATGGAAGTAACTAGAAAAAGTGCATGCTAACTGTTGTACACAGTGAAGAATCTTCCAAACAGGGGAGGAAGACTGCCCAATTAGATGAAGATCCGCATGTTTCTTTGGTCCAAGAGGAGTTTGATACTCAGGGGAGGCAAGATTCTCAAGGTACTGGTACAATGACAGAAGGTGCTGGTATTGCTACACATGGTACTGGTAGTATTCCAGAAGAAGGTACTGGTGGTTCTCAAGGTACTGCTGGTGCAGTATACACAAGAAGGACAAAGAGATCAATATCAGACAAAGGTAAGGGAATAATGGTAGAAGAAGAAGAAACATCACAGAAGATCTCCAAGAAAAAGCCAAGTTCAGATTGCTCTTGATGAGGAGTTATCTCAAAGATTTCATGAAGAGGAGTTACCAAGGGCAGCTGAGGAAGAAATATTGGCAAAATTTATGGTTGAAAAGATGTTTCAGACTGAAAAAGAACAAATAGCTGCTCAAATTCTTTCTGATAAAGAGTTAGCTGCCAAACTACAAGAGGAAGAAAGGTCTCAGTTCACAAGAGAAGAACAAGAACAAGCAATTGATAACCTTTTGGATCAAATCAGAAAAGGTCAAAGCAAGAAGAAAGCTGCTCAGAAGAAACCCCCCACCAGGAAAGAACAACTGTCTTATATGAAGACTTATCTAAAGCACCATGATACCTGGAAAGAACATCACTTCAAGGGAAGATCTTTTGAAGAAATTGAAAGGATTTACATTGATACTCACAGGAGAATGCAGATGTTCCTGAGAGGTGATCTAGAAACAAGTAAAGTCAAAGGAGAGAAAAGAGTAGCAGAGAAATTGGAGTCTGAGGAACCCAAGAAACAGAAGACAGAAGAAGAAAAGCATGATGAAACAGTTGCTGAAGAAGAAGAGGAAACATTGTCAGAAGAACAAATCCATGGCATGATGGTGGTGGTTCCAGAATCACTGAATATAGATCCAATTCAAGCCAAACATCCTATCATTGATTAGGAGGTTTATACAGATGGAGCTATTAAAGGCTGGAAAATCATCAGGGTAGGAGGCCAATCTGAAGTCTACAAGTTCTTTGAAGACATGATCAAGGCTTTTGACAGGGAAGACTTGGATAAGATTTGGAGCTTAGTTCAAGAGAGGTTCAAAACCACTGATCCAATAGATGACAAAGACAAAGAGCTTTGGGTAGAACTAAAAAGAATATATGATCCTGACACAGGTGAAACTATATGGAGATTTCAAGCTCATCGTTCAGCAATCACATGGAGATTGTTTGATAACTGTGGAGTGCATAAGGTGTCTACTAAAACAAGAGTAGATATCTACATGTTAGTGGAGAAGGAGTATCCTATCAGAGCAGAAGTACTAACTGTCATGCTATCATCCAGACTCAAAGTTGATGAAGAATCAGAGATGGGAAGAGAATTGACAAGGAAGATATTTCAGCTTGCAGAAGAAAGGAAAGCCAGAAGACTAAGGTTGACAATGTAGTGTTTGGAAGAGTCCTCACAATCCTCATTTAATTCAAGAAACTTGATTAATTCAAGAAACATCATTGTTGCTAAAAAGCTTTAACAGTACTAATTTTAAAGGAGCAGTACTAACTTCAAAGTTAGTACTGTTAGTTATGTTTGGCTTGGTTAAAAAGTTTTAGAAAAAGTACATTCATAAAAATAAGCTTATCTCAGCTTTTTAAGTTGTTATTCATTTATTTGACTTACTTTTATTGAACTGCTTTTGTTAGACAATCAAAAAGGAATATGATATGTGGTGTTATTATGAAAATTCTATTGGGTTTATAAGCTTGATGTAAATAAATACATGATGTCCCACATAGATAGCTTTTAGAGTGCTTATTCAGTTGCTAAAAAACTTTAGCAGTACTAAGTTTAAAGGATCAGTACTAACAAATTACATATGAAAACCTAAGCATACATACAATAACAATAAGGTTCCAGCAGTACTAACTTTCAAGTTAGTACTGCTTCTTTAAACTCATAATAGCAGTACTAAGTTTCAAGTTAGTACTACTCCTTTAAACTTAGTACTGCTAAACCTTTTTAGTAAATCAGAATTCAAAACTATATAAGCAGTTCATAATACCATTCATATTCATAAACAAACAATCAATGTTTAACTCATAATACGATTCATATTCATAACCAAACAATCAATGTTTAACTGTTTATTATAAAAATTACCCGATGAGTCAACTACAGTGTTTTTGTTTTTCTTATTTTTCGTTCCAGTTTCAATCGTCTTTTTAACAAAATCACGTTAGTTTGTAAAGTTACGTAATTTTATTTTGAGAAAATATAGTGCTAAATTAACAAAATCAAAAAGATATCCAAATAATATTCAAAAATATCCATATCATGGAAATTAACCGAAATTAATTGCATCCTCTTCAACTTCCACATTATCACTTTAAATACACGTTCCAAGAATTCCATTCCAACTTCCAATCTAAAATATCGACCATTTATTTTTCTTTGCAGTATATTGTTACGCCTTTCAAGTTACTGAAGATGACTTCGCATGTGAAACGATCTAAAACTGAAGATTGTGCAGAGAGTACAATGACAACAGATTCAAAGTAACAAACCTATTTATGCTTCATTTTTTTCCTACTTATATTTTAAAATAAAAAAATTGTATTCATACACACATGTTCATGGCAGGAAAATATGTGTTGCAGATAAGAATGACATGGAAGATTGTGACACCAAAGTCATGCTGATATTTACCTACTATTTATCCAGATAGTATAATTAGTAATAACGTTATTACTTTATAAATGAATGTTTCATATTGTATGTTTTAAGGAATAGAAAGTATGGCATGTTGGTATGATTGGTGGTGTTCAGAGAAAGCAAATTTTAAAAGAATAATGTGGAAAGAATATGAAAAAGGACAAGAAAGATTGAAAAGAGAAACAAATGAAGCAAAAAAACTTTGGAGACAGGTTGCAGGATTCAGAAGACAAAATCATAGGCCCAAATACTATGAATTTGATGAAACACAATATGACACTGATAATGAGGATGTAGAATGATATGATTTTGATGAGTTGCATTTGGCAAACTCATCCTAAGTCATTTGATGTAATGGAATAAGATTGAATAGTTAATTTTAAGAGTAACACTCCACTTGCTATTTGACAACATTCATAAGTTATTCAATTTCATATACTCAATGAATGTATCACAATTCAACCTAAATTATGAATAGATAAATTAAAGAAAAATTAAAATCTTGAAATATCCAGTTTCCTATAAATATGTACAAAATCAAATATATAATTATGTTCAAAAGATACATGTAATCTAAAATATATATGTAATCTATATCTATATTAAAAATTTAATGTGTAAAAAATCGAATCCTAAAATATATCCACCTATATGTTCTATAAATAACGGCATTTGATATATACTGTTCAATCCTAAAATACAATTACTATTATCAAAAAACAATAACAATGGTGAAAGCAAAGGCATCGAAGGTATTCATGTTTTGATCAAAATTAGTACATTAACTATGCGTTAAATTAAACTAACTGTATAGAATATCAAATACTAACACTTTTGTATGTTAATTATATGCAGGAAAACAAAAAAGCAGCAGTTAAAACCCACTCTAACCACTCAAACCATAATGATAGGTTCACAAAATATAAACCATCCATTGTTATATCTGACGATGAAGAGGTATCACTAATAGGGTAAATTCGTATTATGTCAAACTCATCAATCAGAAAATCTAATTATCTTTCTAATACTTGCAGGTTGTTCCATCAGATGATGAGGTATTATAACATAAATGTGTTTATTATTATTGACATTTATTTGTGTTAGATTTACAAAATTAATTATAAACATAAGATATATAGATTTATGCTGCTGGTGTCAATGGTTATCGAACTACTCCAATTTGGAATAAGCACAAACAAAACAATCCAAATGTATACAACATATCTGATGATGATGTTGATTTACATGATACTGATAATGAGGTATTATATAAAATTTTAATTACGTAGTATTTTGCATTGTAGTAAACATAAAATATTTATTAGTTTTTTACTTTTTTATGCACTGTTTAGGTTGTTTGTTTGACACACAACAGTCGGAGATTGTCAAAGGCGAAATATGAAACCGGTAAAAACATATGCAAGTTTGATTATTCTGAATATCAATCTGATATTGAGGTATTTTTATTAATTTTTGGTAATATTTTATTATGTCAACTCATCAATCAGAAAATCTAAATATCTTTCTAATACTTGCAGGCTGTTCCAGTTACACGTAAACGGTGTAGCCTGACTAAAGACAACAAGTTAGTCAGCAACAAAAAAATTTATGTTAGTTCATCAGATGATGAAAAGGCACAAAAAACAAATGACAATGAAAAGGTATCAAAAATAATTGTAATTCATATTATGTAATACTTATCAATCAGAAAAACTAACTACCTTTGTAATAATTGCAGCCTCTCGCAGTTATACGTAAACGCCGTAGACTGACTAAAGACGGCAAGTTAGTTAACAACATAGTTGTTGATCTGATTTCATCAGGCGATGAAAAGACATAAGCAAACAAAGTTGTAGATCTAACTTCATCTGATGATGAAAAGGCACAATCAACAGTTGTGAAAACTCTGACTGCTAATCATCTTGGGGAAAAAACCTAATGGTAATAATTTACAATTGCACATTATATTTTTATAAAACATATATATTGTACGAAAATCAATGTTCATAAGTATTGTAAATGTTAGATTTAAGATATTCCAAACAACCCCCATAGTCCAAATAATAAGCTACACCAAACAGCCCCGCTAATCCCGGTTTATTAAGCTAGCCTAGATAATAGGATAAATCAAACAGTCTGCATAACAGATACTCTGTTAGTAACTAGTAACTATGTTTTGGTGTGTAGAACCCCGTTTTCCCATGGGTTCTTACAGATTACGCGTCACAACACTTGGATCTAAGAAGTCCATCATCTTACCGAGATCTATCAAAGATATCTGATGATGAAGAACCAAATACGTTTACGTATTCAAAAATAACACAAGACTCTATAGCATCGAACCGACAAAAGTATATGCTCTATGATGAAGATACGGATGACGAACATGAGAACAACAACAGCGTATCTTAAGAAGGTGTGTGGGTTAATATCAATGATCTGGATGAACCTTTTTATGATTTAGTTGACTATAAACCCA
Organism: Artemisia tridentata subsp. tridentata; assembly: GCA_021014915.2. Classification (NCBI taxonomy): domain Eukaryota; kingdom Viridiplantae; phylum Streptophyta; class Magnoliopsida; order Asterales; family Asteraceae; genus Artemisia; species Artemisia tridentata. The sequence continues at coordinate 238,699,727 of CP139502.1, read as the reverse complement.
AGTATAATATTCTTGATGAAGATATCAACGAAGAATCTTCAACAGGTTATTTGTTAAAAAGTAATTCCATATACATGTGTTTAGAAAATTTAAATTTGAACTTATATATTTGCTTTTTAAATTATTTTATTTTATTTTATTTTATTTTACATCCATAGGTGAAGAATATCATGATGATGATGGTCAAGACAAATATACAGCCATGGATGAGGAATATGAAAGAGAGCTTTTACGCAAACATAACATGAGTGACAATGAGATGTGGGATGATATGGTTGATATTGATGGAAAAGTGCGGGGAACACATGTTTCTAACAGCTACATCGATGCCGAAGTATGGGAAGTCGATTCAGATGCATATAGTGTTAGATCTGTATCTTCTGATGATGATATAGCAAGTTTTATTAATGACGGCTCTACTGATTATGAAACGACCGATGATGAGAATAGTGATGATGATATTTGATCAAGCATAAAAAGAGTCTCAGAAAATTATGTTTCTTGAGTATTTTTGTTTTAAAGAGTTACGATTGTTACTATTTTATTTCTAGGATGTCCATAGGATTTATTTTTATTAATAATGAAATTTAAGTATTTAATTAGTATAAAAAACACGTAGTATTTTTCATTTTTTAAAAATTAAGCATTCATATAAAGTTGCATTATAATTTGTGTAGAAACATGTATACATAATAGCAAAAATACCATCTATAATAGAACACTATACTAAACTAAAAGTAACACAAACATACCATGCACACCATCCTTTATCAAGTATAATCAATTTAATTGTTTCTCCTATATGAGACATTATGTGTAGATTTACATCTAGATTTAAAAAAACTCCATATGCAACCTTTAACATAAGAAAATATATACTACTATATGTAAACAAGTTATAATCTATTGTTAACAAACAATATATCTTAAAAAGTTTATATTATAAAAGTAACAAAATAATGTTAAATATAAAATATAATCCATCCTTGAATTATAACAAACGTTGTAACAACCCTTATCAATTTAGTATAAAATTAATATTTAATAAAAATAAAAACACACTCAAAAAAATATGTATCGGTTTTTAAATTAAAATTTGTTGTACGCTGTAATCAGTATTAACGTTCAATGAAATCAGTACAAACAACTTCCTAACATTACTAAGTAGCAGTACTAAAAATAAACGAGCAGTACTAACATCAATGCGTATCAGCAGTACAAACGTATCAATAGCAGTATTAAGTACTATAGGCAGTACTAACTTTCCTGATTAGCAGTATTATCATACCAGTAGCAGTATAAATCAACTAATACCTTCATTAACCCTTCAATCCAAAATACATCCTTATAAATAAGTGCTAAACAAACTAAACATCATTTTCTATACTTGGATACACATTCAACTAATCCTAAAGCTACCAGAACAGATACATTGTAATTACATACCATACTTGAACTAACTTAATATTTATACGGGGTTTATAAATGTTTAAAAAAAATAGAAAAAAAAAAGAACCTTTTTTATCGCAGCAAAAAAAGGGATGATGGTGATAAGTGAATTTGTTTGTTTAGTTAACGGAGTATTCAATGATACAAAAAAATACATTAACTTATTAAATGGTTACAAATTAATACAAGCTAAAAAAAAGATGTAATTATATATATATATATATATATATATATATATATATATATATATATATATATATATATATATATATATACTAAAAGGGGGAAGGGTGCTTATATCCGGAATAGTTGATACATTAGTTGTCTATATCCTATTGGTTGTATCCTCTAAGTGGGACACATGTCAACCATAGATTTGCTGCCTCAATAAATCTTGCGTTACAAATAGTGTTTATTAATCTGTGGTAAAGTGTAGCATCCATAACTGAAATTTTTCCGTCCACTTTAGCTCTTCATCGTACAGGTGGCCTCTGCTCTGATTGTGATGCATTAAATGCGGGGTTCAATGGTTTTGTTTCCTTATGAATTTACCCCATAGTTTCTGCCATTAAAGGTTTCAACCAGAAAGTTCTGTTCCTCATCTTTGTTCTGTTGAATCTGGCATCATCCTGCACACAGAAAAAAGAAAGTAAAAACATAGGCCATATACTCAGGTCTGATCATCTTTGCATTTTATTCATTATGATTTAGTTTTTGTTAATTGATGATTTAATTTAGATGTTTCTTTTATTATAATCTTTATTTGAAATTAGGGTTTTCTTAATTTGGGGATTTTCTTGATTTGTTTTGCAGCTAAGGCTGTTGAGGTCTGTATTGTAACTTACGCATTTCACTTGGGTCTGATGATCCTATAAATCTGTTGTCTTGGTGCGGCAAGTGGAAGGATGGTAGAGTGCAACAAATAGTTGTCTCAGCAACCTCCACGTGTGCAAACAGGCCATACTATTAACTCTATTACACCAACTAATCTGATGTCTTTTTTGATATTGGGTTGCAGGTGTTTTATGTGTGTCAAGTTTCAGCATCCTTTTATCCAGTATGTTTTAGGCTGCTATTCTTTTGACCCTGATAAGTATGTCGTGCTTACATTCACTGTTGTCACCCATGTGTTTTTGTTGTCTTGATTCATTAACATTGATTGTACTTAGTCAATTTCCCTCGCCCTTTTCTCGTGTTTTTTTGTTGGCCTGTTTCGTTACACGATAGTAATGGGCTATGATGATTAGCTTTTCTCTAAATCAAATGATATCGGTAACAGCAAGTCTGAACCCGTAACTTGGCAGGGCAATTACCGGATGGTGTGATAGCATACTTGCTATTGTGTAACCGCATTTATTTGCAGCCATGGCGGAATTCAGGCCTTTTTTTACCATTTTCCAGTTACAAATCTGAGCCTAATGATCTATTATATAAGTTTTGTGGTCTCTAATTTTTTAACACCCTCTATTTATATATTGTTGGATCAGAAGATCAACACTGTCGTTTGCTATTATTTTTGTAATTCAAGTAGGTTAACTGATATGTGGTTTTGGAATGTTAATGAGTATGAGCACCTTTGATGAATCTGAGGTGTTTCACGCCTTGGTGGAACAACCTCAGTTTCAATTGTGGTGAGCAAGTTGCTATATACCTTTGAAAGTGAATATGAAAGCTTACTAAAATCTCTTTGGGTCAATGTGAAACCTTACTACAATCATTGATAACGCCCAAATTGTGCATGTTTTTAGTAGCGTTATTCGTACTTTTGTATATGTTATTTGGTTATATTTATATACTTTTGTTACTTAATCATACCGAAGTATGTTTGCAAAGTATATGTAGCCAAGTACAGGAAAAAGGAAGAAAAAGTGAAAGAATGAGGAAGAAGGAAATATTTATGATCGTACGAAGATTCCCATGTCAAGAACCGCTCCAAAAAGACATTTAAATGAATGAGTGTCCAAGTATTCAAGTTGACAAGTTTTAAGACAAAGAAAGAATCAAGTTTGGATGAAGAACCAAGAGCTATGAGAAAGAAATAAACCAAAAGCCAAAAGTCCAAAAATGAGTCTACAGCAGCACTCCATCAGATCGGATGCAGCCCGCAACCGATTCGGATGGAGGCCACATTTGAAGACCAACCGATCGGTTGGAGCCAATACCGATCGGTTGGAGGTTGTCTGTTTTCCCAAACTTCATCATTAAGTATTGCCTCTTCATACCAACGGTTCTAGGCCCTTCCCAAAGTGTTTCTAGTTCCTTCTACTCTGCTTGGAGGCCAAGTTGAAGCATTAAACACCCTAGGCCTTGAGAATAGTATAAATAGAGCCATTTTTGAAGGAGGCAAGGGACACAATTATCAATCATCAATCCCATTCTCATCAATTAACTAACCACTCTCAAAATACTCTCTCAAAAGTCCTAAATTCGTCCTTAGAAGTCCAGGAAGCTTTAGAGGGTCAAGAAGTCAATATTTGGAAGTCAAAACCTCAAGAAGTCAACACCAATACTTTGGGAATCATTACCTTATCATTTGTAATCTCATTTCAATCGTTGTAAGACTTTTAATCATGATTTCTAATGTTCAAAATTCTGAGTTTATGTTCATGTTTGCTATGAGTGGCTAGTGCCTTTGTGCACTTGCTTAGATGATATTTATGACTTAATGATTTGCGTATGATTGTGATAACATGTCTTAATTCAATTCCAAGTTAATTCTAAGATCCAATTGTGGTTAAGTTTCGTAGTGACATTTGTTAATCAAGTTTGACTAGTTGTTAATAATGCTAAGGGTCGAAAGATTTATTGTTATCCAACTAGTTACAATCATTTGTCTATGAATGATTGTTATTAACCATTATTCTTGGTTTAACAAAGAAACTTAATTGTGGTTGTAATAAGAATGCTTTTGTCTATCAAATTTGATTGATTGAAAACCACTTTAAAGGTCGAAAGATTAGTTGTTTGCAATCAATTGTGACCTTTTGTCTATGATAGGTTACCTTTTGCATTGACCATTTCCTAAGTGTATTTGATAAAACAAAAGATTATTTTTGTGTTTAAGTTTGTTAATCCAAACTTATGAAAATTGAATTGATCTTGAATTGATTCGTTAAACTTAATGCTTGTTTTTATAAACTAAAATCTTGACGAAGGTTTAACTTGTGAGAACAATAGATTAGTTCATCAAATTAATTATCATAACCAACATGTTAGCAAAAGTTATCACAATTATGCTTATCAAGAGTAGTAAACTAGTCTAAGCAAATGTAGTTTTAATCAATTGAAGTATTATATTTTCATCATTGTTTGTTTAAGAGATTTACTTTTACTTTTAGTAGCTTACTTTTAGTTCGTTTTCGAAAAAGAAAAAAAATCTGAGACTCCCATCCGATCGGATTTCCATCCAACCGATCGGATCCCAAAATAAAAAGTTTTTCTGAGCTGACCATCCGATTGGCTTATCATCCATCCGATCGGTTGCCTTTCAAACCCAATTTTACCGAGACTGCCATCCGATCGGTAGTTCATCCATCCGATCGGTTCTTCAAATATGATTTTCCAAACTGTTTTCATTCTTCGCTCGTGTGTTTAGACATTGCCTCGATTCTCTTGGGAATTGTTTGAACACTCGTTCAACTAGAGTAGAACCAATTTCACCTCTTTCCGATCCAGAAAGTTTAATTTGAATAAGAAGCAGAAGAAGAACACATTTTGTTCCATTAGCCAACCGTGTACCAAGAGTACCAAACCTACCGTTTGATAACCTTTTCGAAGCCAAAGTCGTTTATAACCCATTCACTGATCAACCTTTTCCCATGGCTGACGATCAACCCATGTGGGCCGCCAACCGAGCCGTAGCACCCACTCCTGGATCTGCTATTGTTCCTGTTAACCTTGGTAACAATTTCACCGTAAAAGGTCACCATCTTTCTATGATCAAAGGCCATCAATTCGATGGCCGTTCGAGGGCCGATCCGCACAAACACATTGCCGAATTCATCAAAATTTGTGGCATGTTCCGATATGGCGGCACCGATGTCAATGCCATTAAACTCAAACTTTTTCCATCATCACTTGCCGAAGATGCAAAAGTGTGGTACAACGAATTAACCCCAGGAATTATCAATACTTGGGAGGAGATGAGGCAAGCTTTTGTAAGCCGATTCTTTCCGCCTGCCATGTTTGACCGACTCATGGGAGAAATTCGTGCTTTCACACAAAATCCTAACGAATCACTCGTCGAAGCCTGGCTTCGTATGAAAGATTTGCTTCATAGTTGTCATGGACATGGTTTAGGACGAGGAACCATTATCCAAATCTTTTACCATGGACTTGATGAAACATCTCAAGGAATCCTTGATGCTGGAGTAATTTTTCTCTACAAGACCCCTAATCAGGCATATCAATTGCTTGAAGATCGAGTCCTTCTCAAACTCGATTGGTCAAAAGATTCCAAAACCAAACCCTTACGAAAAACCATTGCTTTTGCCGAAAGTTCCGATACCTCTAAACTCATGGAGAAAATGGAAGCCTTAGTTTCCAAAATCGACTCGCAAGACAAAGATGTTAAAGGAGAAATGAAAGAAATGCGAGACGGTTGTAACAACTGTGGAGGTAATCACCCATCATCAGAATGTGACGATCAACCAATGGATAGACCCAAAGAAGGAGAAGCTAATTATGTCCAAGGAGGATACCGTGGAAGCGGTTATCGTGGAAATTATTACGGAAGAAATTCTGTAAATTGGCAAGATCGCCAACAAAGGGATAACAACCGTGATTCTCAACCACGAGTAGACAATCAAACTCCACAAACCTCTGATAAAAAACCGGAAGAATCCAATTTAAAAAAAATGATGAGAGAATTCGTGACTGCTCAAAAATCAACCAATGAGTTCGTCAAGAACCAATTTTTCAATCTCAAAACCAAAGTTGAGCAAGGTCAGAAAAATCATCAAGCATCTATTCAAGATCTTGAAAACAAATTCGGTAGACTTTCAGATCAAATTTCTTCCCGACCATCTGGTTCTTTACAAAGTAATTCCCAATCCAACCCCAAACCAACATCATCTGGATCAAACGATAAAACTTATCGTCCACCACAGACTAGAAATGAGCATATCAATGCTGTATTCACAAGAAGTGGTCTCTCTTATGAGCCACCAACCAATCCAAATAATACCACGATCATCCATGATGAAAGTGAGGATGAAGCTGAGAAGGAAAATACTCCAAATATACCCACCAAAGAAAAATCCATTCCGCCAGTCAAGGCGTACACACCAAAGAATCCATATCCTCAACGCCTTAAGAAAGAAAAGATGGAAGAGCGTTATAAGAAGTTTGTTGAAATGATCAAAGAAGTTAGACTCAATGTACCCCTCGTTAATGTTCTAGCTAGAATGCCCAATTATGGAAAAAATTTAAAGGAACTTCTGAATAACAAGAACAAGTTGGAACAAATATCCGCTACCTTTCTCATCGAGGAATGTTCAACCATTGTTCAAAACAAAATTCCACCAAAACACGGAGATCCCAGAAGTTTTCTGATTCCATGCACGTTAGGAAACAACATCACATGCGATGCTTTAGCCGATCTTGGTGCAAGTATCAATTTGATGCCCTATTCGTTGTATTCTAAACTTTTAATCAATACCTTGAAACCTACAAGGATGAGTATTCGATTAGCCAATCATTCTTACCAATATCCTATCGGAATTGCTGAGAATATGCTTGTCCAAGTTGGTAAATTTGTTTTTCCCGTGGATTTTGTGATCTTAGAAATGGAGGAAGATAGTAGAGTACCTCTTATTTTAGGAAGACCTTTCCTAAACACCGCTGATGCTATCATCAAAGTAAAAGGTAAAGAACTCAATCTTGGAGTAGGAGAAGATAGAATTACCTTTTTAATCGATAAAGCAATGCAATATCCATATTCCAGAGATGACACTTGTTTTAACATTGACGTAATCGATGAAGTCACTGATGAAGAAGTGGATGCATTACTTGACGATTCTGATCCATTCATGACTACTTCAGAGAAAATTAGTGAAACATATTTTGATAAAGAATTCACTGATTTTATGAAAGTAAAATTTGATGAAGAAGTTGAAGAAGGAGAAATAGTAGAAGAGAATTTTGAAGAAATCACTTTTAATGATCAATTGAGGATCAAAACTGTTGGGAATTAAATATTCTGAAGATTAAGTATCGGGAAATTCTCTAAGTGATTAAGTCTGCTAGTGTTAATCCTGGTTAAGTCTGCTACCTGGTTAAGTCTGGTCGTTGAAGATTAAGTCTGCTAGTGTTAATTCTGGTGAATACAGAATTAAGTCTGCTCTTCTATCGTTAATTCTGGTTGACTAAAGTCAATTATACACGGTAGATAATGTCTTACCCCATGTGCTCAGTCTTTATCTTATACTCACAGAACAAGTTGTAAACATAGATACATGTTGTATCTTAGTTACTGACACACATAAGATAAGCTAGCAAGTTGTTCGACAAGACTTAACATTATTGTAAAGATCTTTCTTGATAAATAAAAGAAAGATCTTAGACTAGAGATAAGTGTGTTAAAAAGATAGTGCTTAATAAATATCTCTCAAGAACAAACACAAACAATATCACAAGATATAGAAACATAAGATTCAAGGTTGTAACCCTAGTGATAAGAAAAGATCACTCGTATTATTATCTTAATAATATTGAATCGTTTGGTGTTAACATTGCATGTTCATTGTTCGTTACTAAAGCATTACTTTCCATTTCCATAATACAAATAACCTTCTAAGTGTGATTAAGTAGATTCCGCATACTTAATCATATTAACTCAAATATATCATATACACAAAGTCACAAAGGTTTAACCACCTTAACAGTGTATCGATCAACCTCACAATTGGTATCAGAGCAAGGCTGATATAGTTGATTTAGAAGAAGAAGCTTAAGAAATGGATGTTCAAGATACTGCTACAAATGTTGCTGCAAAGTTGCCCATGATCAAACAGAATGAGTTTGAGAATTGAGCAATATTTTATGGTTCAAGATTATGCTCTTTGGGATATCATTTTGTATGGTGATTCTTTCACACTAGGTTATACAGATGTTATTGTTGAAGGCAAAACTGAAAGGAGAAGAAATACTGGACCAACTACCGGTGATGAAAGGATACAGAAGAGAAATGATCAAAAAGCAAGAAATTTGTTGCTTATGACCATTCCTGGTGAACAAATGCTATCCTTTAGCAAGTATCCTGATGCAAAAACTCTTTTTGAAGAGATTTGTGCATGGTTTGGTGGTAATGAAACTACCAAGAAAACACAGAAGACATTGCTGAAACAACAATTTGAAAACTTCAGTTCAAATAGCAATGAATCACTTGATAAGCTGTTCTCTAGGTTACATAAGCTTGTCAGTCAGTTAGCTGTGTTGAGTGTTGAGATAGCTAAGGAAGATCTCAATATGAAGTTTTTGAGAAGCCTACCTGATGAGTTCCATACTCATGTAGTTGTCTAGATGAACAAGCCAGACATTGAAACCATGAAACTCAATGATTTGTACAACAACTTCAAAATTGTTGAACAAAGTCTAAAGAAGTCTGGAATTTATAGTACTAGTTCTGGGAATGTGGCACTCTTGTCATATCCTAGTACTAGTAAGTCAGAAGAGGTAGATGAAGATGAAGGGGTTTCTAATACTATCTATGGTGGTCCTTCTACTAGTTCACAAAAGAATGCTGCTGGACTTGGAGATCCAGCATTCTATGTATTCATGTCTAGTCAAACTAGTGGTTCTCCTCTAACTCATGAAGATCTTGATCAGTTGGATGATAATGATTTGGAAGAGATGGACATCAAATGGCAGGTTGCTTTACTTAGCATGAGGGCTAAGAAGTTCTGGCAAAGAACTAGTAAGCAGATTACCATTGATGGTAATGAAACTGCTGGGTTTGATAAGAAGAAAGTAGAGTGTTTCAACTGTCACAGGTTATGACACTTTGCTAAAGAATGTAGAAACCCAAGGAAGCAGGATAATAGGAGCACATGGTATAGGCAAGATAAGAAGAAGGAAGTCACAGTGGAAGAGCCAAGGGCTATGCTAGCCATAGATGGGGTTAACTATGATTGGAGCTTCATGGCTGATGAAGTGGAAGCACCAACAAATGCTGCACTAGTGGGCACTGAGACTGCTCTAATGGCCTTTTCTGATTCAGAGGTAAATTCCATAGTTAAATGTACTGAATCATGCTCTGCTCTTAAAACTTATGAAGATCTTAAGAAGAGATTTGATGATCAACTAGAACAGTTATATGATGCATTAGCTAACTTAGGCAATCATAAAAGAGGAATAGCTGTTCTTGAAAACCAACTTTTACATTTTCAAGGAAATGAATCTAAGTTTACTGATGACATGAATGCTCTAAAAAGAGGCATAGAGTTCAGAGATGAAATAATTGCTAGGCAAAATGAATCATTAACTCAAGCTAAAAATAAAACTGAAAACGTTAAGATAACAGTAGATGCTTTAGCTTATGCGTCAGAGGGAATTAATAAGATTTGGGAAGCTCAAGTAATCAATAAAGCTAAGTCTGGTTTAGGATACAAATATGTTCCTCCACCATACCGAGGTGTTCCTTCACCTCCAGGTATTGACCTAGCACACACAGGTTTTGCTGAGTTTCAAGAACCAATAATGGAATATGGTTCTAAGTCCACTGAGAGTCCTAAGGTAGAGAAAGTAAATGAGAGTTTATGTAAAACTTCACTTTCTAAGGACAAGGTGTCCTTTGTTAGGAAATCAGATGCTATAGTTGTTGAGGATTGTACAACTGATAGTGATGAAGATGAACAGGTTATGTCTAAACCTGAAAAAGTTAAGAAAGCAGGAACAAAGGTTCCTAAAGTGGTCAAAAAGGATACTGTTAGGCCTAAATCAAACATTAAACATGTTAGGCAACCAGTTAAATATTGTGAACAATATAGATCCACTAGCAAGCCAAGAGGTAACCAAAGAAATTGGAATAACCTTAAGTCTAACCAATTTGGTGATGACTTTGCTTTTTACAACAAAGCTTGTTATACATGTGGTTGTTTTGACCATCTTGCAGCTTTCTGCAACAAATGGGTATGTGGGTATGAAAACAATAGAGTGAACTACAAAAGGCAAACACCTAAACCTCATTTTCACTCTAGTTCTAATGTTAACAGAACTAAACCCAAAACAGTTTCAGTTAAGTCTGGCTTCAAACAAGTTAATTCTGCTAGACCATATATGACTGTTTACCCAAAATCAACAGCTAAGGGTGCAAAAACATTTTACAAACATGAACCAAAGGTTGTTCAAAGGCCCATTCACTCAAAAGCAGTAGTCCAAAAACAAGTTTGGAAAATTAAGGGTTCAACTACAAAACAAGCAGTTAATTCTGCTAGGCAAGCAGTTAATTCTGCTAGGCAAGTAGTTAATTCTACTGCTAAGGGAAACAGGGCAAATGCTGTTAAGGCCTCAGCATGTTGGGTTTGGAATTCAACTAAATCCAATGTTGCATCAACTGTTCTCAAAAGATTAAATTACATTGATGCAAGAGGCAGATCCAAGTCAGTAATGGCTTGGGTCCCCAAAAGAAACTAATACTCCTTATTACTGTGCAGGAACATTCAATTGATAAACAAGAGGATCAAGGATACTCAGATAGTGGATGTTCAAGGAACATGACAGGCAACAAGTCCTATCTTTCTGATTTTCAAACATTAGATGGTGGCTATGTTACCTTTGGAGGAGGTGTTGGTGGCAAAATTTCCGGTAAAGGTACCATTAAAACTGAAAATTTAGATTTTGAAGATGTGTACTATGTACAAGAACTAAATTATAATCTTTTTAGTGTCTCACAAATGTGTGACAAAAAGAACAAAGTTCTTTTCTGTGACACTGAATGTCTTGTGCTTTCTCCTGATTTTAAGATGCCTGATGAAAGTCAAGTACTTCTTAAAATTCCTAGAAAGGGCAATATGTACAGTGTTGACATGAAGAACATTGTTCCCAAAAAGGATTTAACTTGTCTTGTTGCAAAGGCCACATTGGATGAATCAATGAAATGGCATAGAAGGCTTGGTCATATTAATTTCAAAACCATAAATAAAATTGTTAAGAATGGTTTGGTAAGAGGTTTACCTTACAAAAGATTTGAAAATGATCAAACATGCATTGCTTGTCTTAAAGGCAAACAACACAAAGCCACTTGTAAGCCCAAGATTTTTAACTCTATCAATCAATCATTGTTTATGCTTCATATGGACTTATTTGGACCTGTTTCAGTAATTAGTATAATGCATAAGAGATATTGTCTTGTTATAATTGATGACTATAGCAGATTTACATGGGTTTTCATTTTAGGTTCTAAGGATGAAACTTCTAGCATTCTTAAGACATTCATTACACAAATAGAAAACCAAGTAGACAAGAAAGTGAAAGTCATTAGATGTGATAATGGGACAGAGTTTAAGAATAGAGTTATGGATGATTTCTGCAAAGAAAAAGGTATTAGGAGAAAATTTAGTGTTGCTAGAACTCCACAACAGAATGGTGTTGTTGAGAGAAAGAATAGAACACTAATAGAAGCTCCTAGAACCATGTTAGCTGATTCTAAGCTACCTATAACTTTTTGGGCTGAAGCAGTCAACACTGCTTGCTATGTTCAAAATAGAGTTTTAGTTGTACAGCCTCACAATAAGACATCATATGAACTTTTTAGAGGTAGAACTCCTGCAATAGGATTTCTTAGACCTTTTGGATGTCATGTGACAATTCTCAATACCTTAGACCATTTAGGAAAATTCGATGGTAAAGCAAATGAAGGATTCTTTGTTGGATATTCTCTTAATAGCAAAGCATTTAGAGTATACAACACAAGAACTAGGATTATAGAGGAAAACCTACATGTGGAGTTTTTGGAGAATAAATCCAATGTAGAAGGTCAAGGACCAACATGGCTATTTAATCTTGAGACACAAACCAAATCAATGAATTATGTGCCTGTTTTTGTAGAAACTAATGATTTTTCAGGTTCATAAGCAACAGATGAGGCAAGGTTAGAAAAGGAGACAAATCAAGATTATGTGTGGATGCCAATCTGGTCAAGTACGAGTGTGGAATCAACTTCAACAATTGATGAATCTTCTTCTGGTAAAGGTAAAGAAGATGTTGAAGATAAAAGCAAAGAAGATGGAGCAAAGGAACAAGAAAATAGTTCTGCTATCAATAATCCTGCTGAAACAGACTTAACTGAAGAAACAGACTTAACTGAAGAAGCAGAATTAACAAAGGAAGCAGAATTAATAGACAATGAGGTGGATTTGAGCAATCTCCCACCAAACTATCATGTTCCATTTACACCACACACCAGAATTCACAAAGTCTACTCCCTAGAAAATGTGATAGGAGATGTACAATCAGGGGTGAAGACAAGGCAACAACTGAAGTCTTCAGACCAACAAGGGCTTCTTGATGCCCTTTATGCTTCAAAACAGCATGAGTTTTCAAACTCTTGCTTGTTTATATGTTTTCTCTCACAAGCTGAGCCAAAGAACATTCTGAAAGCCTTAGATGATTCTAGCTGGGTAGAAGCTATGCAAGAGGAGCTTCTTCTGTTTAAGATTCAGAAAGTTTGGGTGCTAGTTGATTTACCTAAGGATGCAAAGATAATTGGCACTAGATGGGTATTCAAGAATAAAAGGGATGAAAGGGGAATAGTGATTAGGAATAAGGCTAGATTAGTAGCCCAAGGGTACACACAACAAGAAGGTATAGACTATGATGAATTTTTTGCTCCAGTAGCAAGACTTGAGGCAATTAGGTTTTTCTTAGCTTATGCTTCATTTTTAGGCTTCACAGTTTACCAAATGGATGTCAAGAGTGCATTTTTATATGGCAGTAATGGCACAATTGAAGAAGAGGTGTATGTCTCACAACCTCCAGGGTTCATTGATCCTGACCATCCAGACAAAGTGTACAGAGTTGTAAAAGCTCTATATGACCTGCATCAGGCACCAAGAGCTTGGTATGAAACACTGGCTTCCTATTTAAAAGAAAATGGATTTCAAAGAGGAAAGATTGATCAGACACTTTTCATCAAACAACACAAGAAGGATCTTCTGTTAGTGCAAGTGTATGTTGATGACATTATCTTTGGATCTACAAGGAAGGAGATGTGTTTGGAGTTTGAGAAGCTTATGCATGATAAGTTTCAGATGAGTTCCGTGGGGGAACTTACATTCTTTTTGGGTTTACAAGTTAAACAGTCATATGAAGGCATATTTATTAGTCAAGATAAATATGTTGCTGAGATACTTAGGAAGTTCAACGTTGCTGATTCAAAAATGGCAAGCACACCAATGGATTCTGAGAAACAACTTCCAAAAGATTTAGATGGAGAAAATGTGGATGTACACACATACAGATCTATGATAGGATCTTTGATGTATCTCACATCATCAAGACTTGACATCATGTTCTCTGTTTGTGCTTGTGCAAGATTTCAAGTAACTCCAAAGGTTTCTCATTTAACAGCAGTCAAGGGGATTTTTAGATATCTTAAGGGTCAACCTAGGTTGGGTCTATGGTATTCAAGGGAATCACCTTTTGACTTGGTAGCATTTTCGGATAGTGATTATGCTGGTGCTAGCTTGGACAGAAAGTCAACAACTGGAGGATGTCAATTCCTTGGGTGTAGACTTATCACATGGCAGTGTAAGAAGCAAACAATTGTGGCTAATTCAACAACTGAAGCTGAATATGTAGCTGCTGCAAGTTGCTGTGCTCAAGTCCTATGGCTTCAAAACCAACTTCTTGACTATGGGTACAATTTCATGAACACTGTTATTCATATTGATAATAGTAGTACTATTTGCATAATTAAAAATCCAGTGCAACATTCTAAGACAAAACACATTGAAATTAGACATCACTTTATAAGAGACTACAATGAGAAAAGATTAATTCAAGTTCTTAAAATTGCTTCAGAATACAACTTTGCAGATCTGCTAACAAAAGCTTTTGATGTTGGAAGATTTCAGTACTTGGTAGCAAGTATTGGAATGCTTAATCTTTGAATTTTTCAATCTAATTTGTTTTTGTATATAAATTTTTGTTTGTACTACTAGCTTTGTCAGTTAATACTGCTATTACAAAAGTTTGTGCTGTTTGTACAAATTTAAATTGTGTTGTTCATACACTTAGTTCTATGCTTATTCTAATGCAAGACAAGTACTTTGTACATTGTTCTCTTGGTTTTAGACTAACTATTTCAGGTATGATCATTTGAGCTCCAAGGAAATTTCAAGTGAAATGGAAGCAGCAGAGTGTGTTCTAGTTGCTGCCATAACAGGTTTATGATGGACTGAGTTTGGGAATTCTTAACAAAGGTTCACACCTAAGTTAATTAATTCTTTAAAACATCTTTCTTGAAACCTGGTTATCATATTTCACATTGAATTGATGACTTAGTTGATCAGAAAGTAACTGATTTAACTCACTTTCTATCATTTTATACTTTTAAGTATAATGAGCAAGTCTAAGGACATCTGATAGAAAGAACAGCTAGTAAAAGTGAATCTAACACTTGTGTTAGAGGCAACAATTGCTATGAGCTGGAAACCCTGTCAAGAAAGCCTTTTGAATAGGTTTATCTTTACACAGGCAGTTATTTATAACTGAAAACATTGGTTCTCACACAACAAGAGGTTGCTTTAAACCGAAATTTTGATTAAGTGTTTGTTATACACTTAATCCCTTCAAAATGGTTGAAAGCAGTATGATTTTTCATAATAAAATCATATGTATACTGCTAAAAGTCAAAATTTTTCTTAAAAGGATTTTTGGAATAAAAATGACTCAGAAAACCATCAAATAATGGATTATGAGTTATTGCCCCATGAATCACCTCTCATAGGAGTTAACACACCTAGAAGTGATGAGGGCAGCAAATTAAACTCTTAAGGAATTGATGGCTACATGTACAATATTGTCTGAAAACAAGTTCACATTGGTAGATCAGATGATGGGGAGAGAAATATTTTGGTACATTGTGAGAGATCTTCCAAACAGGGGAGGAAATGTTATTTGCATCTCAGGGGAGGAAACATCTCAGGGGAGGAAATAAAGCCCAAGGAAGATTAACCAGTGAAAGGGAGGAAAACACAAGAGCATACAAGATGATGACATGGAAGTTGAAAATGACAAGAATAGAGTTGATTCTGGAGTATTATATATATTCAGAAGGGATGAGGCATTCCAAAGGAGAAAGTTCTATCTAGGTCAAAGGAAGAGAGCTTTCAGTTTCAATTTCAGTTCACTACGTTTGTTCATCACTTGCAAAGGCATGCTGATAGATGATTTCACTTGTTGAAACAAGCATCCAAGATACATAGCACCATTGCCTCTTATAATTCCTCCATCCAAGGAAATTGCACCATCTTTTAGGTAAATGAATGAAGCCTGAAGATGTGCATTGATATTGTTGAAGTCAAAGATCAGAAAGCATATGAGTTATTGAGTTAGATATTAACCTTTCAGAATAGAAGAAAGTTCAGTCCAAGGGTCTGACTATGAAGTGTTTGAAAGATCTTCACAATTCCTCATTTAATTCAGAAAACATGTTGAAATGGATTCACATGTCTAGGGGAGGATTGTTGGGAATTAAATATTCTGAAGATTAAGTATCGGGAAATTCTCTAAGTGATTAAGTCTGGTGGTTAAGTCTGCTAGTGTTAATCCTGGTTAAGTCTGCTACCTGGTTAAGTCTGGTCGTTGAAGATTAAGTCTGCTAGTGTTAATTCTGGTGAATACAGAATTAAGTCTGCTCTTCTATCGTTAAGTCTGGTTGACTAAAGTCAATTATACACGGTAGATAATATCTTACCCCATGTGCTCTGTCTTTATCTTATACTCACAGAACAAGTTGTAAACATAGATACATGTTGTATCTTAGTTACTGACACACATAAGATAAGCTAGCAAGTTGTTCGACAAGACTTAACATTATTGTAAAGATCTTTCTTGATATATAAAAGAAAGATCTTAGACTAGAGATAAGTGTGTTAAAAAGATAGTGCTTAATAAATATCTCTCAAGAACAAACACAAACAATATCACAAGATATAGAAACATAAGATTCAAGGTTGTAAGTGATAAGAAAAGATCACTCGTATTATTATCTTAATAATATTGAATCGTTTGGTGTTAACATTGCATGTTCATTGTTCGTTACTAAAGCATTACTTTCCATTTCCATAATTCAAATAACATTCTAAGTGTGATTAAGTAGATTCCGCATACTTAATCATATTAACTCAAATATATCATATACACAAAGTCACAAAGGTTTAACCACCTTAAAAGTGTATCGATCAACCTCACAAAAACATCTCTTCAAGAACCACTAGCTGATCTTGAGCTAAAACCACTTCCCGATCATCTTGAATATGCTTACTTGGAGGATAATTCACTTCTTCCAATAGTCATATCTTCGTTGCTCACTGACGATGAAAAAGAATGTTTTATCTCTGTTCTCAAGAGGCATAAAAGAGCTTTTGCTTGGAAAACCTCTGATATTCCAGGAATTAGCCCTTATTTCTGTAAACACAAAATTAATTTCGAAGAAGGTGTTAAACCCGTTATGGAAAGACAACGTCGACTCAACCCCAACATGAAAGAAGTTGTTA
Organism: Artemisia tridentata subsp. tridentata; assembly: GCA_021014915.2. Taxonomy (NCBI): domain Eukaryota; kingdom Viridiplantae; phylum Streptophyta; class Magnoliopsida; order Asterales; family Asteraceae; genus Artemisia; species Artemisia tridentata. Next base: position 238,682,559 of record CP139502.1, on the reverse strand, counting down.
AGAAAGAAATTATCAAACTACTTGATGCTGGTATCATTTACCCCATCGAGGATAGTCCTTGGGTGAGTCCAGTTCACCGTGTTCCCAAAAAAAGGAGGAATGACCGTAGTGACTAACGAACGGAATGAATTAGTTCCTACTAGAACTGTCACTGGATGGCGAGTATGTATTGACTACAGAAAATTAAACAAAGCCACAAGAAAAGATCATTTTCCTCTACCGTTCATGGATCAAATGCTTGAGAGATTAGCAGGGAACGAGTACTTTTGTTTCCTTGATGGTTTTTCAGGATATTTACAAATTCCTATTGATCCTGCCGATCAAGAAAAGACTACATTCACATGTCCCTTTGGAACCTACGCTTACCGGCATATGCCTTTCGGTCTTTGTAATGCACCTATGACTTTTCAAAGGTGTATGATTGCTATATTCCAAGACATGCTTAAAACATCTATGGAAGTTTTCATGGATGACTTTTCAGTTTTTGGAAGCTCATTTGAAGCCTGTCTTTCTAATCTCGATAAAATGCTCGAAAGATGCGAAGCTGCACATCTTGTTCTCAACTGGGAAAAATGTCATTTCATGGTGACTGGGGGAATTGTGCTTGGACACAAAATTTCCAGTGCAGGAATGGAGGTTGACAAAGCGAAAATCGATGTTATCACAAAATTACCACCTCCAACAAACATTAAAGCCGTTAGAAGTTTTCTAGGACATGCCGGTTTCTACCGTCGTTTCATTAAAGATTTTTTCAAAATATCTCGTCCAATGACAAGACTTCTTGAAAAAGATTCTGTTTTTGACTTCAATGCAGATTGCATAAAGGCATTCGAAACATTAAAAACCCAACTGACTAGTGCACCTATTATGGTTTCACCTAATTGGTCACTACTGTTTGAGCTCATGTGCGATGCAAGTGATTTTGCTGTTGGAGCTGTATTAGGACAACGTGAAGGAAAACATTTCTGTCCTATATACTTCGCTAGCAAAACACTCAACAATGCCCAACAAAATTACACAGTTACGGAAAAGGAATTGTTAGCCGTTGTTTTTGCTTTCGACAAATTCAGATCTTATCTTGTGCTTTCAAAAACGATTGTGTTTACTGATCATTCAGCGCTCAGTTATCTGTTTACCAAACAAGATGCAAAACCGTGTCTTATCCGATGGATTTTGCTACTCCAAGAATTCGACATCGAAATCAAAGATAAGAAAGGAGCAGAAAATCTAGCTGCTGATCATTTGTCTCGTCTTAAGAATCCAAATTTGGAAGAGTTAAAGGAAGATGAAATTGATGATTATTTCCCTGATGAAACTTGATTCGAAGGAATCAACACGTATTTTTTTTTATCAAGGATTTACAAAGGAAATATGTAAACCCGAGTCGTTTTCCCAACGAAGGATTGAATGGAATTTGTGATCTCAATTCGTGAAACGTGTTTGAATAGTGAAAATAAAGAGATTTTGGGATTTTAAACTAAAATACGTGAACATGAACTAAAAATGATTTAATAAGCAAGAAAAACGATAATCTAAAGCGTACGTGGCTAAAAACGCAAAAGAAAACTAAAAACGTGTTTAAACCGGGAAATCCCGATCCTAAAACGTCAAAATGATAAAATATTAACTCTACGGGTGCCAAACTAATTTTCCTAAGTTCTATTTAATAAAAGAAAATTTAAAAAAAAAATTATATTTTTCTGATTAATATTTAATTTACTACGAATTAAAAACTATTTTAAACTAATTAAATGATTAAAAATAGTAAAACTTGAAAAATAAATCTGAAACTTTTTCTAAAAATACTTTAAAGTAAAACAAAGCTAGGAAAAATAAGAAGGGGCTACCAGCTTATTTGAATAAGCTGCTATTAAGTAAAATTTGGAAATAAGCTATTAGAACTAAAAACTGGTTAAAGGGATTGTTAAGGAAGAGTATAAAGCAAAAGACCCAAGGGCAAGAGTGGTAATGGTGTTGGTTTGTGAGTCCAGAGACCAGGGTTCGAACCCTTCTCTTTGACTTTTTGTAAACTATTTTTTTATTTTATTTATTTTTTTTGAAAACCTATTAAGCACATCTAAATAAGCAAATCTCAAAACTACAACTTTTGCTGGAAACTTGAAATAAGCATACAATTAAGCCCAAAGGACTGAGCAGTTGACAAAAAACAAGCAATAAGCCAAGGCTGGATGGAAATGGCTGATAAGCTATGCATAAGCTAAATGGAAACTTGAAATAAGCTGAGTACTAACAATAAGCTAAAATGAAAACTAAAATAAGCCAAAAATGGGGCAATTAAGCACTATGAAATGACAAAATAAGCTACATGGCCACTGAGGGCTGCTGATATGGCAGTTGCACAGGGGAAAAAGTGCCCTTTTCAAGGCATGAAAAAGCACTTAAAAAAAATCTAAAAAATCTAAAAAAAATGGCAATAGCTAGATAAGCCAGCCAACTAACTCTGTGCAAAATTTGAGCTTATAACAACTTAACATGAGTAAATTAAAAATCAAAAGGATGGGCTGCAAATGGGGAAAACCAAAAATTAAGTCTGCTATATCAATAGTGGACTGATTTGAGCTAGTTTTGACCAAGGCTTTAGGAAACTTTATCAACTACTTACTATGGACTGAAATCAACATGAAATTGGCAAAAATAGGGATCTCAACTTCTTATCCCTATAATAGGCCCAATCTAACAGTTTTGAGCCAAAAATGGGGAATAATCACTCTATTATAGAAAAATCCTCAAAAAACCTTATGGTCACCTGAAAACAACTTATCTACATTACATTAAGCTAGATTGAAAGTTCCCTAATATGCAAATGAACAGTACACTACCTTATTTACCCGTTTTGACCCTTAGCCAAACACCCCTTTATGGGTGACTGTTTTGGCTTTTCAAAGGAAACAGCCTATTCAAGCTAGGTTTTTGATGTATTAGGGTTTTACTAAGCTAATTAAGCACTAAAAACTAATTTTCCATGCTGATAAGCACTTAGATAAGCTAAGGCTTATTTTGACTGTTTAAGGGCTTTTTAAGCTAATTAAGGCAAAGTCTGGTTTAAACTATAACAACCCATCTAACTAGCACAAATTAACTTTAAATGGGACAAATAAGCAATAAAAATTGAGAATAAGCACTATTAAGCTGAGGAACAGTAATAAGCTATAGAAACTTGAATTAAAAAAAATGAGACTTACAAAGGACTATTGATGAAACAGGAATGAACCAATAATCTCACAACCCAGGCTTGTTAACACAAGCCAATAATACCCCATAAGCTCTTCCATAACAGCTTATTTCACCAAGCAGCTTATTTGACCACAACTTTGACTTTTGTTGACTTTTTGATTTTTTTGAAATTGAAACAGGATTAAACTAAATTAAACTCACAACAAGCTGTCACAGGCTTATGTGAGCTTATTTAACAGGAAAGAAAAGCTTTTAAACTTTGAACCACAATAAATTCAAATCACTGAATTAATCATTAAACTTGGATTACAACTAAATTGATACAAAGCTTTTGAACTTAAACTAGAACTGAAATTCAAAGTTACAATGGACTGAAAATGAGCTAAACACTAAGCTTTATCTAAATTTGACTTAATTACACTACTCCTAATCTAAATTAACTACTAACTCCTTCTCTGTGTGTTGAGGAGGTGTTTTATAGCCTTCAAAAAATTCCTCTTTCTTCTGATCAAATCCCACCCTTCCAATTGCTTCAATTCAATCCTAGCCCTTAATTTCCATTTTGGTGGGAAAATGGGACATGGGTTTAACAAGCTTTTCAGAGCACGTGGGAAGTGGGTTAGCATGTGAGGAGGGCGGTTGGAGTGTGTAAGAGAGGAGAAGTAGGGAATGGGTTGATGTCAGGGAGAAGATGAGGTGGGAGGTGGTAATGGCGGGCAAATGGTTTTGGGAAGGGAGTGGGTTTGACCAGGTTGACCCTGGTTTAGCTAAAATATAGGTTGGTCGGGTTGGATGGATCCGGGTTTATGTTATTTAATTGATTGGGCCAGGTTTATTTGGTATTGGGCTTTGAGGGGTTTAAGTGTTTATTTGTTTTGGGTTTAGGATTAGTTAGGATAAAGGGTTAGGTTTAAGTTTAGGGATCAATGTTGCCAAATCTGAAAATTCAAGGGCCATTTATGCCAATTCTGAAAATTATCTTCAAGGACCATTTGTGACATTTTGACTTTCATGATGGTTGACTTAGACCTTTTGAGCGCATTTTTGATCCAAACTTGTAAATTCCTTTCCCGGCCTCGGCTTTTGACGATTTTCCAATCTCGTGCTCGGTTTTGTCCGTTTTTGCCCCGTTTTCAATCCTTTTGTACCTGAAACACATAAAAACACAAACCATGAATATTTGTAACAATATTTGATCTATTTGGGTGTTTTTGGTCATTTTTGTGTCTTATATGGGCATAAAATGATGGGTAAATAGGCACTTATCAAAACTCTCATGACTGTTGACACAAATGATGAAAAAGACATTCCATGGTTTGCAGATTTTGCAAATTATCTCGTTGGAGGAATTATGAGAAAAGGATTAACTCACGCCCAACGAAGTAAATTCTTTCTCGTAGAGATGAGATGCCTCAAAAGAGCATTCAAGTCTGCGAAATATTCGATATTTGGGGAATCGATTTTATGGGACCATTTCCTAAATAGCACAAATACGAATACATTCTCGTTGCTATTGATTATGTTTCAAAATAGGCAGAAGCCGAAGCTCTACCCACAAATGATTCACGAGTTGTTGTTAATTTTCTCAAACATTCGCTCGTTATGGAATTCCCAAAGCTTTAATAAGTGATAGAGGAACCCATTTCTGTAACAGAAAAATGAAGAAAATTATGAAACGATATGGAGTTCATCATCGTTTTGCTACCGCTTATCACCCGCAGACCAGTGGTCAAGTCGAAAATACCAACAGAGCCTTAAAGAAGATACTTGAAAAAACGGTCAAAAACAATCCTGCCGTTTGGTCGAGAAAACTCGATGACGCTCTGTGGGCATTTCGTACGGCTTACAAAACTCCAATTGGTACAACACCATACAGACTTTTATATGGGAAAACATGTCATTTGCCATTCGAAATCGAACATAGCGCCTATTGGGCCCTCAGAAACTGTAACCCTGATCTCAAAATAGCTGGAGAGAAAAGATTTTTGCAATTGCGTGAACTCGATGAATTGAGACTCCAAGCTTACGAGAACTCAAGGCTTTACAAAGCCAGAACCAAAGCTTATCATGACAGAAAGCTTAGAATTCGGAAAGAATTCAAAGCTGGAGACAAAGTTCTGCTTTTCAATATGAAGTACAAGTTTAAAGCTCCCAAGCTGAAACCGAAATGGTTCGGTCCGTATATAGTGAAACATGTATTTCCATCTGGATATGTTGAATTATATGACAAACAAGGTGGAAGTTTCATTGTCAATGGTCACCGAATTAAATTGTACTATGATAAGGAGAAAATAAACAAGATTTCTATCAAAGAAATTCCGCCTGAATCAGAATATGAATCTATCACATTTCTGACACCTTTTCCAACCGACTAAAAGAAAAATGCTGAATTTATCTATGATGTTCTTCCTCAAGCTTGGAAAAGAGTGAAATTGGAAGACGTAGATGAAACTGGAGAAGAAATAGTGATAGGAAACGTGGTGTATGTTCCAAAATTTTCAAAGAAGAAACAAAAAATTGCACTAACGTAGACTAAAGGAAGTTTGAGTCAGGCTGATGACTCATTAATAAAACAAGCGCTTCTCGGGAGGCAACCTGTGTATTTGCTATTTTTACTTCTTAATTTATTTTTCAAAGTGATTACATCTCAAAGTTTCTCTAATCCCTTACTTGAACTTAAGTGTGGGGGTGTACCACTGACTTTTGAATAAAACGTAGAAATATTTCGTGTGTTTGTTTTGTTTGTTTAAAGATTACTGCAGGTAATGATTACAAAGCTTGGACGTTTGGATCAAAGAATCATAAGAAGCACGGAACATATGGTTTACCCTATCGCAATTCAAAATTTAATTTTTGGCGGGAAAACTTGAGTAAAATTTAATTTTCACAGGAGACTTTACGGTCCATTTTTACGCAAGATTCAAATTCTGGTACAAGAGTGAAAATTTTGGCCCAAAATTCAAATTTTTTGGCCAAAATTCGAATTTTTCGGGGAATTTTCGGCGTAAAAATTTCTTAAACTCAAAATTTTCCGGCATCATTAGAATTGCATTTTATGGCATTTTTCACAACAACATCACAAATGATATTATCGGACTGCACCTTCAACATCACCACGTATAGCCAAAAAGATCCTGATCAAGATTCCCAATCAAATGACAATGGTTAAATTATTAGCTGTGACTACGGGATGATTCGTTATTATTTATTTGGGTTTGAAGTAAGGTTTTACGGACGCGTGTACTTATTTCATCTTCTTTCTTTCTACCCTACCGCGAAGATGACTTGTTTGGGCATATATTAATGGTGACGGAGACTTGGATATCTAGTTACTTTTGTGATTCTCTCTCTATTCTCACAAAGTAGCTATCACTTTAAGGAGTTACGTTGTAGTGCTCAGTGTCTCATGTAGTTGAGGATATCTCAAGAGGTTTTGTACTAATACTTCTGTTAAGGGTATAGGGTACGCCGTTCTTAGTCACAAGGATAGTACAAGCTTAAGTCACAAATCTGGGCGATGTTACCTCATTCTCAAGTTCATCATATTGGGTTATCATCACATGTGGTTACTACATGAAGCCGTTGTTTTTTATTCAGGAGGTTATATTGGGTTCATCGACATCTTCTCACAGACTGACTGGGTTTAATGATAAAGTGCTTCCAGTTAATACTTCACGTACACAACATTATGCTGATTCCGATAAATCGTAACCAGCAGGGGAGAGAAATGTGTACATCGAGGTCTCTCAACAAGTTCACATGATCGGGCTTAATGATTTATGAAATGATTTGAATTGTGTCGGAGATTGGTTGATTCTATGTCTTATCCTCTACTCATCTTATTCTACGTACTTCTACCTTTTCCACCTTCAACAATTTCAGGCAACAAAATCAAGATGATCAGTGGTTCAACTTGTTACTTTGGTGTTATCATTTCATGTGTACGTTATGGGCTGACTTTTCATATGAAAGATAACTGGGATGCATTTGGTGAGATGAAGATGTTGATACCCTGTTCCCCCAAATGGATAATCTTGAAGAAGGTCGAGTCTACAGTCTGTTCTACATTTTCCGCTGCATGTTAGAAGACTAAAGACGGAATGCATTTAATTATCAAAAGACTTCTTCAGATTCAGGGCAATCATCAGAAAGGTTGTCAGTTTGGGGGAGAGCACTAATTAGGGGAGAGCACTCAGGGCACGCTGTATTAAACCCTAATTAGATTTGCTCACATGGTTCGTCTGCAAGTAAAGAAATGAAAGCTGAGAAGATTCTGCAAACTGAACGAAGTAATGACGTTTGAAGACTATTCTTTGTGCTTATGGTTTATATTTTACTTGTAGGGAACACTGTAAGCAATTCCCATATGACTTCACTTTGGGGAGAGATTGTTAGACTTAAAGTTTTGTCATATGTTGGAATTGCACTTCTTTCTTTGTACAAGGACTAGTTTAGTCATGTTAGCTAAATTATCTTTGTATTCTTGTAATAAATACCCTCCTATGTCAACACTAGGAGGGTTGGAGATTCATAAATACAAAAGAGGTGTGTGTGTTTTCTCTAGCTTCTCTCTAGAAAAACATACACACCTCGACAGTTAATAAACCGAATATCATGTTTAATCTTTAGTTCGTGTTTATTGTGTTTCTCCCACCTCCAAGTCGTGGATCTTGTTCTCTACAATCCCAAGTCCTCATAAACCCTAAGTTGAACAAACCCTAAGTAAGTTAACTAACTCCTTTTAATTTCAGTATTATTTACTTTACATACATCTAAAAACACTAAAACCTAACCACTAATAATAAACAAGATCATAAAATTTAAGTTTTCTTTTCTTTGTTTCTTTTCTGTTCGAACAGAACACATAAACACACCCTATATGTTTGAGTTCTTGCCAAAACAAATCAATAACAACTAAAATATATTAAAACATATCAAGTAATATCACATCTTGCATAAAAACTTAGTTAAAAATATTTAAAAACCTTTAAACCCTATCGGGTATGTTTTCTGTGGTTTGGTCGAGCAGAAAACTGCTCTGACAGCCTAACTTATGACCTAAAAACCAACCCCTAAACGACCATCAAAATTTCTGATTTTTGGTACACCTAAAGTTCACCCAGCAAACTTTAATTAGGAAAAAGAAATTCAAAAAATGATTAAGATTTCATTGAGTTATCGAGTACTAAAAGTCTGTTTATATCGCCAAAATAGAACCAGTTATTATTTTCAGTTTTTGTCACCTTAGTCACCCAACTTTTGATCTGTAAATCGACTATCAAACAACCTTAATAAAATCTGAGTTTTGGTATATGTAAAGTTCAAATAGCAAACTTAATTTAGGAAAAAGAATCATGGAATATGGTTAAATATTTATCAAGTTATCGAGTCTAGAAAACTTGCCTATATCGCTAAAAACTAGAAATTAATAATTCCAGTTATTACTTTTCATATTGTCGACCAAAGACCTAAGTTTAGACACTGTTTTCGAACCCCATAAGACCTTTAAAAATTCTGTACTTTTGGCGTGTCAAAGTTCACGTAGCTAAGTTAATATAGAAGAAGAATTTTGAAAAATGATTGAACAAGTGGAAAGTTAAAGTGTTTCAAAAATCACTCCAACGCTAAGATTAAAACTCAATTTTCCAGATTTTCTTAAAACTTGATCGATCGACTGACTTTTGAAATATTATTCGACCATCAAACGAATTTCATAAATTATGACATTTGACATGTCTAAAAATGACCCAGCTAACTTTTTATAGGAACTGAGAACGCGTAAAATGATCGATTATTTGTAAAGTTATTTAAGTCCAAAACTCTAGCCATTCCCATATTTCATGCATTTGATTTTTAAGTTAATAAGAGTTTTAATAGGCTGATTTTGTAAATATTTTATGCCAAGGGATCATTTTTGACAATAACGCATAAAAAGGATAGAAACGTCATTTTTGAAACTAAAGGGTAGAAACTGTCATTATCCAAAAGTCCAGGGTATAAACTATCAATTTGACCTAACCTTAGGGATACAAGTGTAACTTTTCATAACTATTATTTTTATCATTTCTATTTTCCGATCAAATATTAACGTAATACGTTTATTTTATTGACGAACGAACAAGAAATATATTAAACGAACGCAGGATAATTTTAACGAATCAACAACCGAACACAAGATATATAGATATCAAACGAACGAAAACATAAGAACGAATAATAAGATAAAATCTTATTTTTGAAGAGACTTCATGTTGTTTCATCATAACATTTAATCCACAACCAAACAACGAAACGAAACGAACAAACGAACATATATCATCCGAAATTGATTATTGAAACTTGATATAACCAACCCAGGTTGCGAGCCGGAGACGTTTATCAACTCTGTTTAACTTTGTTTTCCATCCAGACTGATCAGGTGAGTTCATAGTCCCACTTTTTCATTATATGTTTTTCAAACTTGTGGGGAGATACATGCTACAAACCTGAACATAAGTATTTTTTTTGTATGTTATTCTGATTATTATTGCCTAAGACACCCCATTTGTGTTAGCCGGATGGATAGACTTTATGCTAGCCGGATTGATAGCCAAATGCACCTTATTTGTGTTAGCCGGATTGATAACCAAATACACCATTATTTATATCATTTTATGATATCACACACACACACACACCCCCCGTTATCATTTGAGTTCATGAGACTTAGAGCAATATGTATATTTCCGATTTACTATCTATTTAGCTTATGTTCAAATCGATTATTTAACGTTAAACGCTATGGATTCACTCAACCTTTGTGTTGACTTTTTAAGCATGTTTATCTCAGGTAACTGGAAGTACGATTTGGCACGGAGTGGCGGTGGACTTTCTTTTAAAAGTGTGTCCGTTTTGTTATCATTCAAATGAATAATGTATCATTTATAATGTATTTTGAAATCTCCCGCTGGGACCTCTATATGTAAACTCTGATTTAAATAAATGAATGATAACAGTTTTATTTAAAACGTCTCTTTTCGAGTCGTTTTCTATTATCATGACTGTGAACCGTGAAGTAGCACCCCAACTTATATTTCCCTGCGAATATCAAAAATGGGGGTGTTACATGATGAAACAGGAATGAACCAATAATCTCACAACCCAGGCTTGTTAACACAAGCCAATAATACCCCATAAGCTCTTCCATAACACCTTATTTCACCAAGCAGCTTATTTGACCACAACTTTGACTTTTGTTGACTTTTTGATTTTTTTGAAATTGAAACAGGATTAAACTAAATTAAACTCACAACAAGCTGTCACATGCTTATGTGAGCTTATTTAACAGGAAAGAAAAGCTTTTAAACTTTGAACCACAATAAATTCGAATCACTGAATTAATCATTAAACTTGGATTACAACTAAATTAATACAAAGCTTTTGAACTTAAACTAGAACTGAAATTCAAAGTTACAATGGACTGAAAATGAGCTAAACACTAAGCTTTATCTAAATTTGACTTAATTACACTACTCCTAATCTAAATTAACTACTAACTCCTTCTCTGTGTGCTGAGGAGGTGTTTTATTGCCTTCAAAAAGTTCCTCTCTTTCTTCTGATCAAATCCCACCCTTCCAATTGCTTCAATTCAATCCTAGCCCTTAATTTCCATTTTGGCGGGAAAATGGGACATGGGTTTAACAAGCTTTTCAGAGCACGTGGGAAGTGGGTTAGCATGTGAGGAGGGGGGTTGGAGTGTGTAAGAGAGGAGAAGTAGGGAATGGGTTGATGTCAGGGAGAAGATGAGGTGGGAGGTGGTAATGGCGGGCAAATGGTTTTGGGAAGGGAGTGGGTTTGACTAGGTTGACCCTGGTTTAGCTAAAATATGGGTTGGTCGGGTTGGATGGATCCGGGTTTATGTTATTTAATTGATTGGGCCAGGTTTATTTGGTATTGGGCTTTGAGGGGTTTAAGGGTTTATTTGTTTTGGGTTTAGGATTAGTTAGGATAAAGGGTTAGGTTTAAGTTTAGGGATCAATTTTGCCAAATCTGAAAATTCAAGGGCCATTTATGCCAATTCTGAAAATTATCTTCAAGGACCATTTGTGACATTTTGACTTTCATGATTGTTGACTTTGACCTTTTGAGCGCATTTTTGATCCAAACTTGTAAATTCCTTTCCCGGCCTCGGCTTTTGACGATTTGTAACAATATTTGATCGATTTTGCCCCGTTTTCAATCCTTTTGTACCTGAAACACATAAAAACACAAACCATGAATATTTGTAACAATATTTGATCTATTTGGGTGTTTTTGGTCATTTTTGTGTCTTATATGGGCATAAAATGATGGGTAAATAGGCACTCATCAAAACTCTCATGACTGTTGACACAAATGATGAAAAAGACATTCCATGGTTTGCAGATTTTGCAAATTATCTCGTTGGAGGAATTATGAGAAAAGGATTAACTCACGCCCAACGAAGTAAATTCTTTTCAGAACTAAAACACTATTATTGGGAAGAGCCCTATCTTTTCAAGATGTGTCCCGATGGGATGATCAGAAGATGTGTTTCTGGTTCTGAAACAAGAAGAATTCTTGATGAATGCCTTCATGCGCACTGGGCACTGGCGGAACACTATATGCGATCTTCCAGCCACATGTCTCAAAAAGTTTTTGATGCTGAATTCGTATTGGTCAACATTTTCAAATGAATGCTCATATCTTGTTCAAAACTTGGCGATGTCTTGACTACATGAAATCTCAAAAGAGATAGTCTCTTGTCTAGTAAGATGAGTAGACCTTTCACAAAATGCATTCAAGTCGGAAAAATCATCGTTTGGGAATCAGTTTTAAATAGGACCATTTCTAAATCGACACAATGAAACGATATTAACATATCTCGTGCCATTCGACTCTTATGCTTTCAAAGCTAGGCGAAGCGAAGCTCTACAAATGATCGATTTATGTCAAACATCGCTCGTATTCAAATAATGAAGCAGTCAGAACCTCAAAACTGAACTCCTGATTCTCAGAAATATGCTGGAGAGAACAAGATTTTTGCCAATTGCGTGTAACTCGATGAATTGAGACTCCAAGCTTACGAGAACTCAAGGCTTTACAAAGCCAGAACCAAAGCTTATCATGACAGAAAGCTTAGAATTCGGAAAGAATTCAAAGCTGGAGACAAAGTTCTGCTTTTCAATATGAAGTACAAGTTTAAAGCTCCCAAGCTGAAACCGAAATGGTTCGGTCCGTATATAGTGAAACATGGATTTCCATCTGGATATGTTGAATTATATGACAAACAAGGTGGAAGTTTCATTGTCAATGGTCACCGAATTAAATTGTACTATGATAAGGAGAAAATAAACAAGATTTCTATCAAAGAAATTCCGCCTGAATCAGAATATGAATCTATCACATTTCTGACACCTTTTCCAACCGACTACAAGAAAAATGCTGAATTTATCTATGATGTTCTTCCTCAAGCTTGGAAAAGAGTGAAATTGGAAGACGTAGATGAAACTGGAGAAGAAATAGTGATAAGAAACGTGGTGTATGTTCCAAAATTTTCAAAGAAGAAACAAAAAATTGCACTAACGTAGACTAAAGGAAGTTTGAGTCAGGCTGATGAATCATTAATAAAACAAGCGCTTCTCGGGAGGCAACCCGTGTATTTGCTATTTTTACTTCTTAATTTATTTTTCAAAGTGATTACATCCCAAAGTTTCTCTAATCTCTTAGTTGAACTTAAGTGTGGGGGTGTACCACTGACTTTTGAATAAAACGTAGAAATATTTCGTGTGTTTGTTTTGTTTGTTTTAAGATTACTGCAGGTGGTATGTGCTTAAACACATACCTTTTCTTGACCAAAACCGGACCCAAATAGACCAAAAACCCGACCAAAATGCCAAATATATTGTGTTTTTGTGTTTTTACATGTGCAGGCACGGATATCGAAGAAAAGGACAAAAATCAAGATAAACCGGGAAAACGAGCACGAGATATGGAAGTGTTATTTATAGCCGATGCCGGGAAGCACAAAGTCATAGTCAACCCTTGAAGTTTCATCAAATGGCATGAATGGTCCTTGGATTCATTTCAGAAAATGGCAGAACTAGTCCCTGGGATTTCAGAAATTACAAGTTTGGTCCTTGTTTTACCTAAACCTATTAAAACTACAAAAATCCTATACTTACAAATCCGGATTTATCATTATCAAATCCATAGTCCACCATAAACCCAAAGCCCATTATCAAACCCAAGTCTACAACACCAGCCCACCCTTTTTATTATAAGATCCGAATCCACCTATAACCCACGACCCAACTCCCACAACCCGGGGTCAAACCTTATTTAATACAGGTCAAACAATAGTAAAAAAAATAATAAAAGATTACCCGCCCATGTTCTTCCCCTTATCCCCAAAGTTACCCAGATAAACCCTAGTTTACCCCGTACACAAAATTCACCGAAATTAAGGGTAGATTCGTACAATCAATGGGGTTCTAGAAGATGTCAGAGGTGTCAGGAAGCACAACACGCATGAATGGCTACGTGGCACTCTCCCATTGGTCCGAACACCTCACAAAAATTAATCCAAGGGTCGTTATTGAAAGGTTGATGATTAGGGATGATCTAAGGGCTGATGATGATTCAAAGAAGCACAAGGCACACGGATTGCCAGATTGGCAATCACCTCCTAGATCCTTCCTCATCCGGCTATAAATAGGAGCTTGATCTTCATGTATTGGGAGTTAGTTTTTATGAGTAGTGTTACTCTGTCAAATTTACTTTATGTTTTGTACTTTTAAATTTCTATTGTAAACTTTAAGATTTTATTAATGAAATTTTTATTTTAGTTTTACTTTGATCTTGTTTTAGTTAATTTGTTTATCTGAATTTAGCTTATTAAAATTGTTATTAGTTTATTGCAAATCATTTCTAGCTTAAGTCTATTTTCATCTCAACTTTTGTTAATATCTTTTTTTTAAAATTCCAAAAAACATCCAAAAAATATTAGAAAATCAAAAAAATAATCTCATCCCAGCTTCAATAAGCTGATTTCTAAGTTTATAAGCTCATATAAGCTTAAATAGCTTATTGTGAACTTTCATTTTGTTCAAACCCGAATTAATCTCAAAAAGTCAAAAAGACAATATTCTGGTCAAACAGTCAACTGTTGGAATAAGCTGTGTATAAGCTGAGTATATGAGCTTATTTGGGTATTGTTTTCTGGCTTATTGGAATAGCCTGGTGTTAGCTGTTTGGTTCAGATTTATAATCAGTTGGTATTTACTTGTAAGTTTCTTTTGGTAGAATTTAGAGCTTATTAGTGATAAACTGCTTATTAGTACTTATTCAGATTTGGTTGTTGCTTATTAGTGTTTGCTTAACTTAGTTATACAGTAGATAAATAGAGGCTTAGCTTAAATCTCAGTTTCTAGTGTAAAGTTTGCAAAAGTGAACTTAAAAGGGGTGTTTGGGTTAGAAGTTGTTCTTACCATTAAGCTGATGTCACTGTGCATTGACCCAATGGTTAAGTTTGTTTGAGTTTTATAGAAGTTAAGTTAAGCTGATTTGTTCAGAATTTAAGATGTTTGAGGTCATTTGAAGATTTGAGGTTGTGAGTGCAAAATTAGAGTAGCCAACTGCCTTAATAAGCTTCAACTTAAGCTGAGCTTGTTGGGTGAAAGTTTTTGTCATTTTTGTGTTCAAATATAAGGTTAAAGTGATAGTACAAGTGTTGGCATAGTTTCATTTAGGATTACAAAAGTTGAGTGCCAAATAATCCTTCTGCTGCAGCAGACTTTAATTAGCAGACCTGCATTTTTGAGTTTTTCTCAACTTATTCTTGGGACTGTCATTGCTTATTCCTTTGTGGATTTTTCATTAAAACTGTTTTTATCAGAAGCCAGTAGTGTCAGCTTTAGTATTCTAAGCTTGCTTTCAAATTTGTAGCTCAATCATAAGTTTTGATTAGGTCTGCTATAGTGCCCCAGAACTGCTATCAAGTCTGCACATTTTTGTTGCTCAACACCATCTGTTCTTTAGTCATTTTAGAATAGCAATTGAGGTCAACTTTTGGGCATTATTGGAAGTTAAGTTGTTTTTCATATGAACTTTAAGTAGTAGCTTCTGGTTTTCCAAATTAAGCTCTGGTTAGTGATATGTGTCTAAATACACATATATTTTGTACTATTTAACCCCACAAAAATGACCAAAAACACACAAATGACTCACAAAATGTTACAAATATCATTGAAATGTGTTTTTATGTGATTCAGGTACAAAAGATTGAAAAACAAGTGAAAAATGATCAATTTCACAACAATTGTCATTTTCAGTCCCTGAAGTTACATAAATTGTCAAAACTAGTCCCTGAAGGTTTAAAATGAATGAAAAGTCAACTTAAGTCCATGGGAACTCAAACTTATTCACAAATAGTCCCTGGATAAAAGTTTACATAACTTGGCAACTGTTACCCCTCAAGTATCAAAATTGGCAAAATCAGTACCTGGGTGTTTTAAAATGCAGTTTTATCAAATATCACCCTTGTACTATTCATGAATGACAATTTGGAACCTTTTGATAACTTTTGGGAAAATTACAATTTCACCCCCTCAACTTTGAAAAATATCATAAAAGGCCCCCCGGGTGTTTAAATTGTAATGAAAACAATAAAGGTCCTTTGGTTTATCTAACTTGGCAGGTTTAGTCCCTTGAAGGAAAATTGGAAGCTTGTCACATATGGTCCCTCAAGTTTCAGCAGTTTACAACTTTGGTCCTTTGGGTTTAAATTTATACAAAACAAACCAAACCTTTAATATTCTATAAACCAAAATAAACCCAGCCATATCCCTTTTGACCCCTGCCATAATCCCATTTGAACCCCCAGTCCAGTCCAACCCTTTAATAATAAATACCAGGGTCAAACCCCGGTCAAACCCACCATACCACTCCCCCTTTTCCCTCCTTTCTCCTTCCTCTCCCACACAACACTGAGTCACAAAACCAAGGTGGTTTCACCACCACCTCACCCCCCAGCTCATCACCTACTCTCCCCTCACATACCTTCCACCTCACAGCTAACCCACACCCACAATTAATGCCTTTCCCACCATTTTCCACAAAATCCACCACTATAGCACTCACTTTACTGGTTTTGCTATCAAATCTCCACAACTTGGCTACTAACCCATGTTACTTGTCCCCTGCCACCTCTACAACACCCCAAGATGCATTGATTGAGAAAAAACAGCCACAAGCTACCAATTTCACTTTTGGCGCCAAAATGCCAAATGGATGATTATGATGAATCTAAGGAAATCAATGGTCAAGAATTGGTGGGAAAGACTCAGAGGTCGACAAGGATGAGAATGAATGTATAAAAGAGCAAAGATGAAGAAGAAAAACTTACCTTGGGCTAGCCATTGGTCAAGTAGTCATAATGTAGTCAAGTAGTATAATTTTCAATTTCTAGTGTACTTTAAAAGCTTTCTTAGTGTAATTCTAGCATACTCAGTATCAATAAAAGTTATTTCAAGTTTCAATTCCAGTATTCAGGTTTAAATTTATATTATTGCAAATCTAAAATTCAAAAATACCAAAAAATCAAAAATCTATCTACATGGTGAAGAAAGCTTGGAGCATGATTCAACCTGGGTCTTTATGGTTTTAGTAGCCTCATGGGAGGTATTAAGATGATTTATGGTCCTTGTTAACTAGGTCTTTGCTGGAAATCACTTGTAAGCTCATTTTCCCATTTTTTTACATTTCACTGTTTTAATCTTTAATATGCTTTGATTCTTGTATTTTCCTGTTTCTATGTTGTTCCTTAATGATTATTTAGCTTATTATTAGGTGTTTATGTTTTGGATTTGATTGTTGGTTTGAAATGGTATGTTTACTGTCAATGAGCATAGATTTTGAGAATCATAGGCTTAGACTTGTTTGACACCTTGTTTATGCTAAAAAGGGTCTATCTTGACACAATATGACCCCTGGAATTGATGAATTTGGTTTATACAGTCATGTGCTTTGAAAAATCTCAGTTGGGTCCATTTAAGGGTTGTTTGGTTTTATGGGTGAATCTGTGTGCTAGGGTGTTATGGGTGCTGTTCTTGTTTGATTTGGACTCACAATGACCTAAGTGACTCTTTGAAACCTAAATCAATCAGTTATGCATGAGAATAATCATTGTGACATTTGATTTTATGTCTATGTAACTGTGAGATAATTAGATCATTCAACTCTGCATATCTGTGTTATTGTTGTTTGTTTTTGTTTACTTTAAGTCTATTAGGACCATATTAGTTTAGTTTGAGCATGCAAACCAGTAGTTTAATGATATAAGTCAAATTAGCTTTTAATTTGTCTAAATTAAGTGTCTGTTTAGATTTTCATGTCCAAACCTTGCATATGTGTTTAAATATTGTTAATCTTTGTTTATTTCATGTTATCATAGTTTAATACAACATATTAACTCAGTAGATTCAGATCAAAGTTCACCTTGGTCAACTTTGATCATAAACTCAAAAAGTCAAATTTCTTTTTCCTGAAAATTGCCTTGCATGCCTGTTTTCCCATTTTTCATTAGCCTGCACAATCTTTATTAAGTAGCTTTAGCTTGTGTAAATTATTGATTTGTATTGCCCACCTAGCCTAGTTGTTATGTGCATACTTGTTTTTCCATTAGTAGCTTATTAGAATAGCTTAATCAATCCACTTAATTTGTCCCATTTTCTTAACTCTGCTGGTTTATCAGCAGAGTCATAGAACCTTCATAAGCCATCAAAAAGCTTATCATTAGGACTTAGCTTGTGGTATTTAGTTCCAGTTGGAGCTTATCCACTAGTCTACAAGTTCCAATTCTCAAATTTCAATTTTTGGCCCATTTACTAGGGCTGCAGCAAGCTTTTTGATTGTCCCATTTACTCAGTATACACTGAGAAATCAGTGTATACTGAGCATAATGTGCCATTTTCAAAAGCCTCTAACAAGCTCATCTGTGAACCCCACAGCTTAAGCTTGGGCTTTTTGGAAAGCTTACCAAGCCAACTTGCAACTCCAACTTTCATTTTGCTTTTTAGAGCTTAACCCGTCAGCTTAAATGGCCTTTCAAATAAGTTGCAGGCCTGTGGTTTGGACTGTGTGGATTTGGATTTGCTTATTTGCTTATTACTAGCTTAATGGTGAATGCCAGTCCACATTCTTGTTCATACTTGTCCATATACATTGTACACATATTATTTTATCCTTTGTTTCCTTTGTAAAGCTTTTTCAAGCTTATTTCAAGCTTATGGCTTGACTGTTATAACTGAATAAGCCATAATCCTTGAAACTGCTTATTTCTTTGTTTGTAAAGTTCAAATTTTCATTTTCATTATATATGTATAATATTAGTATATTAATAGTCCAGAAAAACAGAAAACTCAAAAAGAGCCACTTTTCAATAAGTGATAGCTTCTATTTAAGAAGCTATTTGCTTATTAGCTTACTACTGTACATTGACCATCTCATCAATTTCAATCCAGCTTATCTTTGGTAGAATAAGCTATTTCTGAGACCTCTTTAGTCAGTTAGATCAGTTTGCTAGATTTCTTTGGGCTGTGTTCATTTTCAGTCCATTTTTAGTTAAAATAAGCCAAGTACAGCAATAAGTTGATTTGGTCCTTAATTTTGGTTTCTTTCTAGTCCTTATAGTCTAATTTGAGTAATCACTTAGGTTGGTTTGACCACTTGGCCTGCACAAACCAAAATCTCAAGTCTGCACACAAGCAGACTTCAAAATTGGTTTTTGTGGTTTTTGCAGCCCCTAAATGATTTTTTATCTCTCTCATCACAAGCCCTAATGATCTGAGCTTTTGCACCAATAAGCTCACCCAGCTTGTCTAGGAGCTAGTATTTTTGTTTTGATTTTTAGAGTTCATATAAGCCTCTTAAATAAGCCCTCAAAAAGGACATTTTTGCCCTGCTCACAAAGTATATCAGCAGTCCTTCATAAGCTTTTGCTTATTTTGGGCTTTTGAGCTTTTCCCTTTAGCTTTTCTCAATTCTTATAGCTTCATCACATGTATATCAGTCCATAGTATCTTTTATTTTTAGCTCATGACTTAAATTATAGCTTATAGCTTGTTTGAAAATTTCTAGTTTTTAAAAAACCTTAGAAAGCCTACTGTGTAAATAGGCTCATAATTTCCAGCCTATTTTGCTTATTTTAAAAATAGTTTCTTTATTAAAGTTTCTTATAATAAGTTGAAAAGTTAATTTGTAAAAGAAAAATAAAAAAATAAAGTAATCGCAAAAAAATGTGGGGTGTGGGATTCGAACTCAAGACCTCTCGCTAGTAATAACATGCACCCAACACCACACCCCCTTCCCAGTAGCTCTGGAGCACCAGTTGTGCTAGTCTTCCCACTTTAATTCCTTTTAACCTTGTTTTTTTCATTTATAGCTTATTTTCTATTTCAGCTTATATTAGCTTATCCGTATAAGCTGTTTTGTCCTTTGTATTTTTCTTAGCTTTGTTATATCATAAAGTATTTTAGATAAAAATTTCAGATTTTTTTGAATAGTTTTAGTATTTATTTCGTATTTTTATTTGTATAATAGTAATTAAATCATAATAAAAAATATAAAAGTCAAAAAAATATAATTCTTTTTTCTAAAATTTTCTTTTATCATATAGAACATGTAAAAATTATATTTGCACCCATAGTGTTTATATTTCACAAATTTTACGTTTTAACTCGCGCACGTACGTAGTTTTTAATAAAACCGCTCGTTTTTAGTTTTCTTTGTAGTTTTTGTATACGTAAGTTTTAGATAATCATTTTTATTACGTTTTTAGTCGTTTTTAATTATCTTTCACATTTTTTAGATAGAACTTACATTTTAGGTTTTTAGATTTTCTAATTATTATAATAATAACTTTGTAAATATAGTTATTTATTTTATTTTCTTTTAATTTGCATTTAAGCCGTTAAGGCATGCAAATTCCCTCTTTGGGAATGTTTGTTTTTATTTGTTTTGTACGTTTACGTTTAATTTAATTTAAACGTACGTTTATAAATCTTTCGCGTTTTTAGGTTTCTGATTATACGTTTTTAACGATACAGCTGTGACAGAGCTATGATTATTCACATTCCAGTGTTAGTCAGTCAGATTCCTGTTTTTGTATATTCCACTTCATTTCAACACACACATTCGTTATATTACACTTTACACACCTCGTTGGGACATAACGACCCGGGGATGCACTTTTCTGTACTCATGTACTTAACTCCCACGGATTTAAATTGCATTTTTCTCCCTTACGGTTCGACTTTAGTTGACCGATATCCTTGGTTGAAAATAGTTGACTGTAAGGGAGGAATCAAATTTTGGCGCCGCTGCCGGGGACTTTGAATATTGAGGACAATATTCAGTTCAAGTGTGGGGGGGGGGGAAATTCTGGCGAATTTCATCAAAAATGTTCCATTTTAGTCCCTTTTTCCCCCAAAATGGCCAAATTTAAAAAAAAAAATTTGGAAGTACTAAGTACTAAACACAACAAATGGTAATCAGTCCGCCATGTCTAACCCACATAAGGATTGGCTAATCCAGGAGCAAACGGCTCTTGGTAAAGATATCTCAAATCCGTTATAGCTTACAATTTTCTCAAAATTGTATGGTAATTGACTCACCATATCCTAAAAAGATGAAGAGTTGACTAGCCCGCAAGATTATGGCTTGTGGTAAAGGCAAGTGGAAAAACCATAATTGGTAATCAGCTCACCAAAGATAATATTAATAATTTATCTAAGAGTTGGCTAGTCCAGAAGCAAACGGCTTCTGGTAAAGACAAATCAAATCCGTTTACAGCTTATGGTTTGCTCAAAATCATTTGGTTATCATTTGTACCAAAGTTCTTACTTGAACTGAAACAATTGGCTACTCCAGAAGTAATGGCTTTTGGTAAAGAGATTGAAAACCATTAAATTTTCATAAAAGATTGCTAGGGACTAGCAATAGTTCAGTGTGGGGGATTTGATATGTGTCTAAATACACATATATTTTGTATTATTTAACCCCACAAAAACGACCAAAAACACACAAATGACTCACAAAATGTTACAAATATCATTGAAATGTGTTTTTATGTGATTCAGGTACAAAAGATTGAAAAACAAGTGAAAAATGATCAATTTCACAACAATTGTCATTTTCAGTCCTTGAAGTTACATAAATTGTCAAAACTAGTCCCTGAAGGTTTAAAATGAATGAAAAGTCAACTTAAGTCCATGGGAACTCAAACTTATTCACAAATAGTCCCTGGATAAAAGTTTACATAACTTGGCAACTGTTACCCCTCAAGTATCAAAATTGGCAAAATCAGTCCCTGGGTGTTTTAAAATGCAGTTTTATCAAATATCACCCTTGTACTATTCATGAATGACAATTTGGAACCTTTTGATAACTTTTGGGAAAATTACAATTTCACCCCCTCAACTTTGAAAAATATCATAAAAGGCCCCCGGGTGTTTAAATTGTAATGAAAACAATAAAGGTCCTTTGGTTTATCTAACTTGGCAGGTTTAGTCCCTTGAAGGAAAATTGGAAGCTTGTCACATATGGTCCCTCAAGTTTCAGCAGTTTACAACTTTGGTCCTTGGGTTTAAATTTATACAAAACAAACCAAACCTTTAATATTCTATAAACCAAAATAAACCCAGCCATATCCCTTTTGACCCCTGCCATAATCCCATTTGAACCCCCAGTCCAGTCCAACCCTTTAATAATAAATACCAGGGTCAAACCCCGGTCAAACCCACCATACCACTCCCCCTTTTCCCTCCTTTCTCCTTCCTCTCCCACACAACACTGAGTCACAAAACCAAGGTGGTTTCACCACCACCTCACCCCCCAGCTCATCACCTACTCTCCCCTCACATACCTTCCACCTCACAGCTAACCCACACCCACAATTAATGCCTTTCCCACCATTTTCCACAAAATCCACCACTATAGCACTCACTTTACTGGTTTTGCTATCAAATCTCCACAACTTGGCTACTAACCCATGTTACTTGTCCCCTGCCACCTCCACAACACCCCAAGATGCATTGATTGAGAAAAAACGGCCACAAGCTACCAATTTCACTTTTGGCGCCAAAATGCCAAATGGATGATTATGATGAATCTGAGGAAATCAATGGTCAAGAATTGGTGGGAAAGACTCAGAGGTCAACAAGGATGAGAATGAATGTATAAAAGAGAAAAGATGAAGAAGAAAAACTTACCTTGGGCTAGCCATTGGTCAAGTAGTCATAATGTAGTCAAGTAGTATAATTTTCAATTTCTAGTGTACTTTAAAAGCTTTCTTAGTGTAATTCTAGCATACTCAGTATCAATAAAAGTTATTTCAAGTTTCAATTCCAGTATTCAGGTTTAAATTTATATTATTGCAAATCTAAAATTCAAAAATACCAAAAAATCAAAAATCTATCTACATGGTGAAGAAAGCTTGGAGCATGATTCAACCTGGGTCTTTATGGTTTTAGTAGCCTCATGGGAGGTATTAAGATGATTTATGGTCCTTGTTAACTAGGTCTTTGCTGGAAATCACTTGTAAGCTCATTTTCCCATTTTTTTACATTTCACTGTTTTAATCTTTAATATGCTTTGATTCTTGTATTTTCCTGTTTCTATGTTGTTCCTTAATGATTATTTAGCTTATTATTAGGTGTTTATGTTTTGGATTTGATTGTTGGTTTGAAATGGTATGTTTACTGTCAATGAGCATAGATTTTGAGAATCATAGGCTTAGACTTGTTTGACACCTTGTTTATGCTAAAAAGGGTCTATCTTGACACAATATGACCCCTGGAATTGATGAATTTGGTTTATACAGTCATGTGCTTTGAAAAATCTCAGTTGGGTCCATTTAAGGGTTGTTTGGTTTTATGGGTGAATCTGTGTGCTAGGGTGTTATGGGTGCTGTTCTTGTTTGATTTGGACTCACAATGACCTAAGTGACTCTTTGAAACCTAAATCAATCAGTTATGCATGAGAATAATCATTGTGACATTTGATTTTATGTCTATGTAACTGTGAGATAATTAGATCATTCAACTCTGCATATCTGTGTTATTGTTGTTTGTTTTTGTTTACTTTAAGTCTATTAGGACCATATTAGTTTAGTTTGAGCATGCAAACCAGTAGTTTAATGATATAAGTCAAATTAGCTTTTAATTTGTCTAAATTAAGTGTCTGTTTAGATTTTCATGTCCAAACCTTGCATATGTGTTTAAATATTGTTAATCTTTGTTTATTTCATGTTATCATAGTTTAATACAACATATTAACTCAGTAGATTCCGATCAAAGTTCACCTTGGTCAACTTTGATCATAAACTCAAAAAGTCAAATTTCTTTTTCCTGAAAATTGCCTTGCATGCCTGTTTTCCCATTTTTCATTAGCCTGCACAATCTTTATTAAGTAGCTTTAGCTTGTGTAAATTATTGATTTGTATTGCCCACCTAGCCTAGTTGTTATGTGCATACTTGTTTTTCCATTAGTAGCTTATTAGAATAGCTTAATCAATCCACTTAATTTGTCCCATTTTCTTAACTCTGCTGGTTTATCAGCAGAGTCATAGAACCTTCATAAGCCATCAAAAAGCTTATCATTAGGACTTAGCTTGTGGTATTTAGTTCCAGTTGGAGCTTATCCACTAGTCTACAAGTTCCAATTCTCAAATTTCAATTTTTGGCCCATTTACTAGGGCTGCAGCAAGCTTTTTGATTGTCCCATTTACTCAGTATACACTGAGAAATCAGTGTATACTGAGCATAATGTGCCATTTTCAAAAGCCTCTAACAAGCTCATCTGTGAACCCCACAGCTTAAGCTTGGGCTTTTTGGAAAGCTTACCAAGCCAACTTGCAACTCCAACTTTGATTTTGCTTTTTAGAGCTTAACCCGTCAGCTTAAATGGCCTTTCAAATAAGTTGCAGGCCTGTGGTTTGGACTGTGTGGATTTGGATTTGCTTATTTGCTTATTACTAGCTTAATGGTGAATGCCAGTCCACATTCTTGTTCATACTTGTCCATATACATTGTACACATATTATTTTATCCTTTGTTTCCTTTGTAAAGCTTTTTCAAGCTTATTTCAAGCTTATGGCTTGACTGTTATAACTGAATAAGCCATAATCCTTGAAACTGCTTATTTCTTTGTTTGTAAAGTTCAAATTTTCATTTTCATTATATATGTATAATATTAGTATATTAATAGTCCAGAAAAACAGAAAACTCAAAAAGAGCCACTTTTCAATAAGTGATAGCTTCTATTTAAGAAGCTATTTGCTTATTAGCTTACTACTGTACATTGACCATCTCATCAATTTCAATCCAGCTTATCTTTGGTAGAATAAGCTATTTCTGAGACCTCTTTAGTCAGTTAGATCAGTTTGCTAGATTTCTTTGGGCTGTGTTCATTTTCAGTCCATTTTTAGTTAAAATAAGCCAAGTACAGCAATAAGTTGATTTGGTCCTTAATTTTGGTTTCTTTCTAGTCCTTATAGTCTAATTTGAGTAATCACTTAGGTTGGTTTGACCACTTGGCCTGCACAAACCAAAATCTCAAGTCTGCACACAAGCAGACTTCAAAATTGGTTTTTGTGGTTTTTGCAGCCCCTAAATGATTTTTTATCTCTCTCATCACAAGCCCTAATGATCTGAGCTTTTGCACCAATAAGCTCACCCAGCTTGTCTAGGAGCTAGTATTTTTGTTTTGATTTTTAGAGTTCATATAAGCCTCTTAAATAAGCCCTCAAAAAGGACATTTTTGCCCTGCTCACAAAGTATATCAGCAGTCCTTCATAAGCTTTTGCTTATTTTGGGCTTTTGAGCTTTTCCCTTTAGCTTTTCTCAATTCTTATAGCTTCATCACATGTATATCAGTCCATAGTATCTTTTATTTTTAGCTCATGACTTAAATTATAGCTTATAGCTTGTTTGAAAATTTCTAGTTTTTAAAAAACCTTAGAAAGCCTACTGTGTAAATAGGCTCATAATTTCCAGCCTATTTTGCTTATTTTAAAAATAGTTTCTTTATTAAAGTTTCTTATAATAAGTTGAAAAGTTAATTTGTAAAAGAAAAATAAAAAAATAAAGTAATCGCAAAAAAATGTGGGGTGTGGGATTCGAACTCAAGACCTCTCGCTAGTAATAACATGCACCCAACACCACACCCCCTTCCCAGTAGCTCTGGAGCACCAGTTCTGCTAGTCTTCCCACTTTAATTCCTTTTAACCTTGTTTTTTCATTTATAGCTTATTTTCTATTTCAGCTTATATTAGCTTATCCGTATAAGCTGTTTTGTCCTTTGTATTTTTCTTAGCTTTGTTATATCATAAAGTATTTTAGATAAAAATTTCAGATTTTTTTGAATAGTTTTAGTATTTATTTCGTATTTTTATTTGTATAATAGTAATTAAATCATAATAAAAAATATAAAAGTCAAAAAAATATAATTCTTTTTTCTAAAATTTTCTTTTATCATATAGAACATGTAAAAATTATATTTGCACCCATAGTGTTTATATTTCACAAATTTTACGTTTTAACTCGCGCACGTACGTAGTTTTTAATAAAACCGCTCGTTTTTAGTTTTCTTTGTAGTTTTTGTATACGTAAGTTTTAGATAATCATTTTTATTACGTTTTTAGTCGTTTTTAATTATCTTTCACATTTTTTAGATAGAACTTACATTTTAGGTTTTTAGATTTTCTAATTATTATAATAATAACTTTGTAAATATAGTTATTTATTTTATTTTCTTTTAATTTGCATTTAAGCCGTTAAGGCATGCAAATTCCCTCTTTGGGAATGTTTGTTTTTATTCGTTTTGTACGTTTACGTTTAATTTAATTTAAACGTACGTTTATAAATCTTTCGCGTTTTTAGGTTTCTGATTATACGTTTTTAACGATACAGCTGTGACAGAGCTATGATTATTCACATTCCAGTGTTAGTCAGTCAGATTCCTGTTTTTGTATATTCCACTTCATTTCAACACACACATTCATTATATTACACTTTACACACCTCGTTGGGACATAACGACCCGGGGATGCACTTTTCTGTACTCATGTACTTAACTCCCACGGATTTAAATTGCATTTTTCTCCCTTACGGTTCGACTTTAGTTGACCGATATCCTTGGTTGAAAATAGTTGACTGTAAGGGAGGAATCAGTTAGCTTATAATTAAGCTGCAAAATTGCTTGTTTTGTCACTGCTACTACATTTGAGTTGCTACTGTGCAGAAGCTTTACTGCTTATTGCTTTGGCTTATTTGATGTTTCTGAGTTGATTTATGCTTGAAATAGTCCCCTGCATCATTCCTAAGCTTTTGATAAATTTTGGTTAGCTTTTGCTTATTTTTGGCTTATTTCATAGTGCTTATTTACACTGTTCTGCTTATTAGGGTTTAATCAGTTTCTGAATTTATTTTTCTTAGATTAGAAATTCAATTTTAGAATTACTCAAATTTTTCCAGATTTTTCCAAAGTGTTTTAATAATTTTAAATCATTTAAATAGTTTTAATTAGTTTTTAATTCATAAAAAATTATTAAAAAGTCAAAAAAATATTTTTCTTTTTCCAAAAATTTTCTTTTATCAATTTTAATATAGGAAAATTATTTTTATATTTTTAGGTTTTAAATTTTAGAAAATCACTTTTTATTTACGTTTTAAAATTCGTCGCGTAACGTTTTTAAATTCAATTTTCGTTCTTAGGATTTCATGCTTAGCTTAGTTGTTTTCTTAGCATAATTAGTTGTTTTTTATTTCATATTTCATTGTTCGTAGTGTAAAATCACCAATCAATCACTCTTTTCACACACATTCACCACACAATTCGACAACGTTAACGACAACTCAATATTCGACCTTCGTTGGGACACGACCCGGGGAAAACGCATCCGTTGCCTTTTCCTTTGGAAACTTAAAAAACGACAAATCAGCAGGTAATGATTACAAAGCTTGGACGCTTGGATCAAAGAATCATAAGAAGCACGGAAAATATGGTTTACTCTCTTATTTCCCTATTTTCATTCCTTGAAATTCGTTTATCACATTGAGGACAATGCTTAACTTAAGTGTGGGGGGTGAATAGGAAAATAAGGATAGATTGTAAATTTTGAGCACAATTTTAAATTTTGTTTGCCCTTGTGATCTAGTTATTTGTCATTTTTAGGATAATATATTAGAATAACTGGATCTATTCACTGTCGTGATTACCTATTTTCTTAATGCAAGACTCTATGCATATTTAACATGTATTGAAAATGTATATCATATCCATAACCAAACAATCAATGTTTAACCCCCATAATACGATTCATATTCATAACCAAACAATTAATGTTTAACTGTTTATTATAAAAATTACCCGATGAATCAACTATAGTGTTTTTGTTTTTCTTCTTTTTCGTTCCAGTTTCAGTCGTCTTTTTAACGTTTGATCTTGACAGCCTTGATGAATTTGCAATTCATAATACCTCATACGAATTATGTGCATTATAGCTTTTGAAAGAAAAAAAACCACCAGTTTACTATCATATTTAAAAATAGCAAGAATTATCTTTAGACATTATTATTTTAAAATGACGTTTCAATTTAAAACAATACAAACAATAAAACACTCAAACAATCATACAATCAAACAATCAAAATTTCAAATAAAAAACATTACAAAATAATATAATAAAAAAAAATAAACAACACATAAGATCATTATAATACCTGGGAAAAAGGAAATGTATCCCGGTCCAAAAACAAAACGAACTCCAAAGCCATTTCTATACAAACATAAACCAACATATGTTAATTATAACTATACAATATAGCTGATATCCGTAAATGAATAAATAAAGTTATAACTATACAAGACAACTAATATCCTTACATGACTACGTTAAAATTTAAATCAACTCATACTAAATATTACATAAATAACAATAGCATAACCATATTTACGTAATTTACAAGTCATGCCCGCCCATCGGGCGGGCTTTGACACTAGTGTGTGTGTGTATATATATATATATATACATATATACACACACACACACATAAATGATGTCTACTTTTAGTCATTTTATTAGTTTATCAAATGTGATATTACTCATATGTAGAATACCAGAATTAGTGTTACATTCTAATGTTTTATCACCTGTGATATTACTCATATGTAAAATAACAGAATTAGTGTCATATTACATTGCTTTATCACATGAGATATTATTCTTAAGTAACTAAGAATAACAATTTAAATACTCTTCATCTTCCTTACAGTGTTATATCACAAGAGATAAATAAGTGTCACTTACAAATATCAAAATGAATAAAAAAGAAGCAAACTATGAAAATAGAAACTTGACGTATTCTCAAAATCAAACAAGTGTTGCATTAAATTAGCATTGTTTTTTAGCAAAATAAGAATTCACCTAAAGAGGCTTTAACCCTTTTTTTTACTAACAGTATAATATTATAAGTGATAGATAACATTAATTGCATTTTAAAAAGAATATGTGCTTGTCCATTGCGATGAAAGGCACAAAAACCATCTTGTAACTGAAAATTATAAAAATATTAGAAAACACATAGGTGATAATATATAAAAAAAATATACAGAGCAATGAAATATCTTAGGTGATATTAAAGGTAAAAAAAAAAGCATACTTGTTTGTTTATGAAATATCACAAGTGATATTAGACATTAACTATTTTTATAAAATATCACAAGTAATATTAGACATGTAATATAATAAAGTTTAATAATATGCATGAAAATATATGAAAATGGGCGAAAACGTAAACATATAAAAACTGCCGAAAATGGACGAAAACGTTTGAAAACGGACGGAAACGTATAAAATGGACGAAAACGAACAAAAACGTCTGAAAACAGACGAAAACGTATAAAAACGGATGAAAACGTATAAAACGGAGGAAAGCGTATAAAACGGACGAAAACGTCTGAAAACAGACGAAAAAGTCTAAAGATGGACGAAAACGTAAAAAAATGGACGAAGACGCATGAAAATGGACGAAAACGTATGTAAACGGACAAAAACGTCTGAAAACGGACGAAAACGTATATAAACATATGAAAACGGTTAGGAAAGTATGAAAACGGGCGAAAACTTATAAAAACGGACGAAAATGTCTGAAAACGTATAAAAACGGACGAAAACGTCAGAAAACCGACGAATATGTATGAAAACGGACGAAAACGTATGAAAACGGATGGAAATGGGAGAAAACATAAGAAAATGGACGAAAACGCAAGAAAACAGACGAAAACGTATGAAAAATGGACGAAAACGAAAGAAAACGGATGAAAACGGACGAATACGTATGAAAACGATCGAAAACGTAAGGAAACGGACGAAACGTATGAAAATTAGCGTAAACGTAAGAAAACGAACAAAAACGTAAGAAAACGGACGAAAACACAAGAAAACGGACGAAAACGTATGAAAGCGTAAAAACAAGTCCGAAAACGGACGAAAACGTGAAAAAAAAAAAAAAAAAAAAAAAAAAAAAAAACGTGAAATAAGAAAAAAAAATACAAAAAAAATGCGAATAAATAAAAAAGACAAAAAGACAAAGAAAAATACAAGAAAAGAAACTTAGGTTGACATATTAAATTTTAGGTTAATCCCCCTATTAGATCAAATTAGATGGATGGTGAGGATTTGTCCCTTGGTAAGCACCAAAATAATGGTATCAAAAATAAAGTAACTCGTATGTTTTAAGTCCGTAACTATTAGGGTTGGAAATACATATGTATCGAGTCTGTAATTATTCTATTAGTAACAAGTTTGCTCTCTATACGCTTGTATAGAAAACCTAAGAATATTAGAAAAATAATATTTTATAGATGAAACTTCTATTGTCACTTGCTTAATATAAACTAATGGTGCTTTTATAGAGTTAATTACATGGATTGTACTTGTGGTTTGCCAAAATTGCAACTACTTTTTTGAATAGTTTTCTTTTGCATTGACATATAACTTTGCAAAAAATAACATCGATTATCCTTAATTTTAATGTTTGTTAATTTAGTTCGTTAAATCCCTCATGAGCATAGCATTTATGCACATGAGATTAGAATAAATCATTTTGCCACCGCTACTTTTTTATAAAATCCAAAAGTTCCTATGAAAACAATTCTTTATCAAACCCATTTTAATAACAAGAAATTTTATAGGGTAGCACTAAACCTACCAGGATTCCATTAATTCAACATTTTTAATTTAAAAAAAAAATAAAAAAAAAAATAAATCAAATAGCTCCTAAAAACTTAAAAAAGTAAGGGTCCGTTTGGTTTGTTCGTGGTTTTGGATTTGGATTTGGATTTAGTTTAGGATTTGGTTTAGGATTTTGTAAAAGAGTATAAAAAAAGTGTTTGTTTTAAGAGTTGGAAACAAAAATTAGAATAATATTATTATTATTTTAAACTTAAAAATAAGAGTCTCATTATAATATGTGGTGAAAAACCAAAGAAACAAAAAAAATAAAATAAAAGGAATAGTCAAAAAAAATGAGTGGGATAAAGTAGTGACAAGGGTCCACTATATTATTTGTTTTGCAGTTACAATCCTCTATGTGAGGTTGGGTTTTCTTAATGTTAAAAACCAGTCTAGAACTACCAAACTATGAATTATTCAATACTTTCAACCCAAACCCTCATAATCCCATATACCAAACGCACCCTAAGTTGACCTTTGTATTGTTTTATATGTTTTACAACTACTTCATATCCCTTACAATTTCACCACCAAACATTAATTATAACCAAATACACATATCGGGCAATTTCATATTTCCCCAATAAAAACACTAAAATTTCATATAGCGAAAATTACTGTGTTACCCTTTTACACGAGACTCTGTCTTGCAGAGCCCAAGATTTTCCCACTTTACATATATACCTAAGCATCTCGCGTATGCTTTTACCCGTGGGTTCCCGAGATGACGTGGCACCATTTTATTGGTCGAAGAAAAAAAAATAATAAAACATCACGCGTATGGATTTTCCCGGGCATACCCGAGATTCAAAAAAAAAAATAATAATAATAAAAAGGATCTCGCGTACATATGTAGCAAGTGTACCCGACATGCTAAATTTTTAACTTTACAACTTTTTAATAATTACAAAAATCACCCCTTAACTTTTTAATAATTACAACTTTTTTATATAACAAACTTTATTCGTCAAATATTTAGTAAATATCTATCGAATTCTTTAATGGAAAAAATATCGTTGCGAAGAGCTCTAAATTGCGAACAAAACAAGCCCAATATTAACATGCTTTTGACGTACGTACGATTTTATAAAAAATGTTGAAGTTTGTTTTATATATATATATATATATATATATATATATAATATTAATATGATATATATATATATATTATATATATACTAGCTTTCAAGGCCCGCCCAATGGGCGGGCATGACTTATAAAGTTCCTTGTAAGATATTAGTTAAGTAGGCCTTGTTTGTTAATGCGTTAAACATGAAAATTAGTTTACAGTTATTAATTATTAAACAATTTGACAAAAAATAATTTTCAATGTATTTATTTTTCACTTTTGAGACAGTTGCATATTGTTTGTCATGGATGAAAACTCACCATTGAAGAAACATGCATGCTTGTGGTAATTTGCGTTTACTTTTATTAATAGTTGTTGTTGAGCACACTGCAGATCAGTTATAAATATTGCTTGAAGGTATTAGTTAACGAAAAATAAAATATAAACGTACCAAATTTTTTATTGAATTCATTATTAACGAAAAGAAGTAAACGGTTATCGAATATGAGAGAAAAAAAAGTTTGAAAGTGGTACGCAAGAACAAAGTATCAAAGCATAGCCCGTTTGATGGGCGAGTAAGCCTTATAAATATGGTTAAAAAACTTAAGTTAACGAAAATTAAGCTATAGGTATAATCAACACTCAACTGAGTCTTTCCAGGATATGCATATCCAACTATCTGAACGGGAACCATTCCTCCCGGTACTTGTTGCTTCTGCATCCCTTTGTTCTTCTGGTTCAAGCTTTATTGTGATGTACATTTAGACACATATGTTATTATGGAGTAATAAATTAAAAAAAAATGTAATTTAGCTAAATAATGGTGTTAATAAATGTTTATTATACAAATATATTTGTAAGAATAAAGTACATTACAATTAAAAAGCCCAATAAACGTTAAAAGTTACAAAACAATTAAAATATGCAAAGTAAATTTAGTTCAAAATTTGAGATCTCAAAAGAACGCTAAGATTTATAGAACAATTAAAATATACAAAGTAAATTTATGCTTCAAAGTTTGATTTCAATGACACACCACACACATCTATTTAGTACTCATATTGCATGACAATTCACAAACACAATTGGCTCGTATCTATCTTAACCCAACCGCACATTTCTGTAACGCCAGCCGAGCCCAAATGGTCTAAGCTTACCATCGACTAACTTTAGGAGCCAAGTAGTTGTTTATCTCCTTTATACATAGATGGAAAAGGATTTTTTATTTTTTTTTATTTTTATTTTTTTTAAGAAACTCTCAAACAAATCTGAATTTAACATTTTTGCTTGCTCAGATATCAGATGCAAAATAGTTCAAAACATTTCAATTATAAAAGTTACTTCTTCATTAACTTTTGGAAAAATCTACAGCCACTTCTCCTCAAATTTGGCAACTCTTAAAATAAGTAGCAAGTTTAGTTGATAGCTTAACAGACATTACTACAGGTGATGTTCAGCATACGTACTTAGTTGTGATTCTAGAGCTTTTGGTTATGTTATGTCATGCATAATGTGACATTAAAACTCCAGCAAAAAAGACTGTCACGAACACTTTAGTGCCTATCAAAACAAAGTAAATAACATATCTAAGAGTTCTGATTTCTCCTATTAGTATAATTATCATTTTCCAAATTAAACAATGTAAAAGTATCATTTTCCATTCAAATTTTATTAGTGCCATTAGTATTGGCAATATCATTGACATTTTAAGTCATTTTCATCTATTGATATACGACATCATAAATTGCAGCAAAACTACATTCAAAACATTAAGAATATTCTTGGCCTCCAATTTGGTAAAAGTTATAACATGTTAAGGAATTGAGATATGGACACTTGTTGATTATGGCTCATCAGGTGTGTACCAATAACTGTTACTATTGTGCGTTGACAATATCAAGTATCTGCCATTTTTTATGCTTATAAAACATTACGTGTGTTTTGTAGGATCATGGTGGTTCACACATCATAAGGCTATTGATCAACTTCCTTCACTACTTCTGGCCATCTTTACTAAAAGTCAAAAACTTTATGCAAATGTTCATAATACGAATTGTTAAGGCCTCTGACAAGAAGACTAATGCAGTGTTATCATTCTGTATAATGCCCAAGAATTAGGCGTGGAAGAAAGAATTGGGAAACAAAGCAACATAAAACAAAATAATGTAATATAAGGTTTGTTTATGAAAATTTGAATAGCAACTATACATAATAGTTGTTTTTGCAATTTTTAATATTTTTCACTATCTCTAGGGGCCGGAAACTATTGAAAGTCAAGAAGTAGCACAGTATTATTTTACTGATCTTGATCAGCACATTAAGGACTTTTATTGGGTTGATGACCATGATGATGATGCAATTGAGATTGCCTTCAGTAAGAAGAAGACTGAGGCGAGAAAGGCTTCAAAGACCTCAGGTTTGGTCATCATCAACTTTTGCCAACTTAGTTATAAACAGTTATGGCGTCGAATGTGATTGATAGAATATCATTGTGTTTAGGTCAAAAGATATCATTTAGTATGGTAGTTTTGTATACACAATTGTTTGAAGCTCTTTGTGTTATTAGTACGTGTTTGGTGCCTGCTATAGTTTTGTGGAAATGTATTTTGTAAGTAACAGTTGGGAATTAGTACTGGAATTTATAAAGGTGTTAGTAGTTGAAAATTAATACCCTTACACATCATTGCTCGATACAGACGAATGCTATTACCTACTACGATAGTCATATGTCTACGGTTTCAGTTAGGTTACTACCACAAATGATATCATACATAAGTTTGTAGAACACTACAGCTGTCGGGCGTTGCCTTTCTTTTCTTCGTTACTCGTGCTTTTGCTTTTTCATGTTGGGCGCGACTGCTTCTTCTGTTGTACTTCCGAACAGCTGTTTTCTGGCAGATGTTGCTGGCATTTGAATGTCGCCTTCATTTTTCTCTAACAGAGACTCGATTGTTGGTGCTGGTGTTGAGGAGTCTCCACTCATATATGGGTTGTATGTTTCTTCTAAGATATCTGTTGCTGCAAATGATGAACCAACGTCTTCTTTAGTTGCCGTGGGAGCGGTTAGTAGCAGGGGTTCTATGTCAATTGCGGTGTCGACGATGAATATTGGTCAGTTTTTCTTACTCCTTATATCAAAGTGAATTTGGAATATGTGTCGTATGTTTTCAAGAACTCTTAAGCCTGGTGGGACTCTGTACGGGTCTTTATTCTCTATCTCTGCGATAACTTTTAGACAATCTGTTGCCCATGAGTCTTTTCTGGGCTGAAACATGTTGCTGTAATAGTTTTCGAATCATCTTCAATGATCACCCTGAAACAGTAACTGTAGATGTGGCATATGTTAGTGTTAAGTATCTGTGTAGAATAAGTGTGTGGGAAGTGACAGTGATTTTTTTTTATTGTGTATGTATGTGTTTTTTTAATTGTTAATGCAAACCCAAACAGCTGACACGACCCTCGTGCGAGTTCTGAAGAGACCCCAAGCTTGAAACTACCTATAACAAAAAAACCACAACTCAAATCTGGCAGAAAATAAGAAGAAATCAAAATTTATAATGTAAAATCACAAATCTGACTCTTGTTCGTGGAGCTATTACAATATGTACCACATTTTAGAATAAGCCCGACAGTCCCACGTGTCAGAATTATAATTTACCCATTCACGAAAAATCACCACATTTACCTTTGCCAATAAAGTATCCCATACAAAGAAATCTCCATTAGAATAGCCAGCAAAAAGAAGTCGACCTGATATTGAAAACACAATAGACGTCACATGAGGAGCATCACCACTGCCCTGCTGCTGCAGAGGGTAAACTTGTAACTGATGTCCAGTTCTGATGTCATATAGTCTGCAAGTTATGTCGTCTGATCCAGTTCCAAATCTATTTCCATCTGGAAAGAACTTTACAGAATTAACATCACCCTCGTGACCAAGAAATGTCCTTACTGCTCTACTTGCAACACGAGTGTCCCAAAGACATGCAGTTGCATCACAAGAACCAGACACAAACATTCTTGAGTTCGTGCCATTAATTGAAACATTGCAATAACAAAACATAAAAAGTTGCATATGTATAAATATCAATGTGAAATTTAGACAAACTCAATTTAAGCCAACTACATAGTTTTAAGTTTTAACACAGTCCATTATCAGGTTACGTTTGTCTTACGGGGTCACATAAAAAAGTTTATAAGGAAATGGGTCCATACTTGCCAAAGTGTGTACCAATGCATTAGACGTCCTATATCAGTTTATTCAAAAAACTATAGGACTATTCAATTCATAGGATTCTTGTAATCTACCTTCTTCCACACGTGCCAATATTAACATATCTTGCTGTTAATCCAAAACGGGCAATTTAGTGGTAAAGATGCAAAATACCTTAAAACATCTGCATGTTTCCCATCTGAATAGACAAAGCAGCCTCTCCATGGCTATTGTATTAAACGACCAGTTGAACTCTGCAAATAAGATCAAAATCATGCTTTAGAAGAGGTTCTTTAATAAGTTTGTCAGATTAAAAGTGGATTAAATATATATCTGCTCTTACTTTGGGAGTTCTGAAATTTTCTTCACTTTCGTTATCCCAGTCTCCATAAAACTCCATCCTTCGTCAAATGGAATAGGAGGTGCGTTCATTGTGATTATCAAACAGCTCTTTCAAGCTGCAAATAAATCAAACTTTCGCGCTATCCTATGATAAATCCTATTATTACCTGATCATTAAACAAAAACTTATATGAAATTAAAACTAAAGTTACCTTATTATACCTGATCTTTAAGACATATCAGAGTCCTTAATTGGAGGCCCAAACCACCAACTGTCATTCTTCCGACCTGTAACGATTTTACATAGAAAATGAATGAAAAAGAAAAAGAAACATAATTAAAAATATCAAACTCAAATTAAGATGTATACACACTAAACTCAGCATTTGGCCGAATAATGAAATGTTTGTCAACAATTCTTTGGTCACCGAGAGAAAGAAAACATATGCAGTTGAAAGGTCTGATTGTTTTGTACTCAATCGGTGGGCCTATATGGTGGACAAAAAGACATGTCAGGAACCGGTATGCGCAACGACATATATGAAAATACCGTTAGCCAACCGGATGAGTTAGCTGTATGCATCTCACCTGTACGCACAACTGCCATGGGCTGCGTAGCTGCATTAGTTGTTCCTGCATTTGGTGTTGGCGTTGTTCTACTTCATATTTGAGAAAAATAGCGTGGGAACATGGTACATGAGAAATTGTATATATAAAAAGGCGGCTCACCTCAATTAACCAAGCGATAATGACCGTCACCTACACGTGAGTCACCAACAAATGTAGTCTCTAAAAATAAACTCTAAACATACTAATCATGATAACTAACAATTATCAACATATAATCATATAAAAAAAATTAATCAAATGGAACAGAGCAATTACATAACTGTTGAGTTGTCGAACAAAGCTTGAGAAATTATTATGCTTAAAATCAAACCTATTGCCTTGAGCTAACCACCTGCAAACCATTACAACATGAATTTAACAAACTACTAAAAAAT
This sequence comes from Artemisia tridentata subsp. tridentata, assembly GCA_021014915.2. Lineage (NCBI taxonomy): Eukaryota > Viridiplantae > Streptophyta > Magnoliopsida > Asterales > Asteraceae > Artemisia > Artemisia tridentata. The sequence continues at coordinate 238,645,447 of CP139502.1, read as the reverse complement.
TCACCAAAGTCTTTATAAGAGAACCAAAAAGAGAGCAATAATTTACCACAGCAATAGACGGGACATCAAATTGGCCAGGAGAACCCTGAGATACATCCATACCAAAAATAATTGTGGGTGCATAGCAACTCTCCAAACTCCACCATCATGCCATACAACAGCATCAACAAAAGGTCGCTTGTCCTTATAAGTCTAACACATACAATCACAAATATGCACATAAAACCAAAGACATATATATCACTTAGACACTCACAAGTCCTTTTTGGAATCAACTCATCAACCTTTGTTTGCTTCTAAAGATAGAGAAGTTGTTAGGGTCGAGCAATGGGAGACAGGCTATATAGTAAGTCACCACAGGAAACAATCCTTGTCAAACTCTTCAAGTTGCTTCACAGCCTCGGCTACTGTTTACTGATTATTCTCATCCCTATTGCATGGACATCTATTAACTAAACAATAATAAACACAAACATCATTGAAATCAAATAACACATATTACCTGTTGTTGTTGCGGTCGAATGTAATTAGTTCATAGCTTCTTGAACATCAGCATATAACAATCCAGTTAAAAAGCCTTACACGAAGAAAGATTCAAACGAACAAATCACATAATAAGTAAAACCCTAAAATTATATATGATAGGAAAAAGATCACACCTGGGTTGACTCTTTACAGAAGGATCTTCAAATTTAAAACCCTAAAATCATAATAGAGTTTTCTTCTTGGAGAGAGTTCAGAGGTTTGATGATTAGGTTTTTCTTGGGAAAATATGCGTATGTTTTTTTTTAATAAGAAATAGATATGTTTTATAGAATTTGTGTCATATTTTGTAAACCTTAGGATATAGGTTTTGAGTTGAAAACTTTAACACAACCATTGGAATGCTCCAATGGTTGAGGTGTTGTTTATTTGTTCATACCATCCCAAGTTCGAATCATGGGAACTCCTTATTTTTTAAAAATTTAATCCGAATTTTAGTTGGTTAATAGTTGCTTAGGTGGACAAAATGTGATTAGGTGGCATATAAATTGATTATGTGGCATTGAGGTGGCGTTTATGTGGCATTATCTACGTGTAACGCCTCCTGTTATATATATTGTAGAGATATATATATATATATATATATATATATATATATATATATATATATATATATATATATATATATATATATATATATATATATATATATATATATATATATATATATATATAAAACTTTCAAAACACACTCTTAAACCACAGGGGCTAAAGACGTACAAAATTCTATAAAATAGGAATATCGTTTAGAAATAAAAACGTAAACATTCATAAATTAAAATATAAACATTCATAAATAAAAACGTAAACATTCAAATAAAAAGTTGATACCATTTTTAATTTATGAATGTTTACGTTTTTATTTCTAAACGATATTCCTATTTTACAGAATTTTGTACGTCTTTGGCCCCTGTGGTTTAAGAGTGTGTTTTGAAAGTTTTTTAAAAATGTATATATATATATATATATATATATATATATATATATATATATATATATATATATATATATATATAAAATAAACTTTCAACATTTTTTATAAAATCGTACGTAAGTCAAAAGCATGTTAATATTGGGCTTGTTTTGTTCGTAATTTAGAGCTCTTCGCAACGATATTTTTTTCATTAAAGAATTCGATAGATATTTACTAAATATTTGACGAATAAAGTTTGTTATATAAAAAAGTTGTAATTATTAAAAAGTTAAGGGGTGGTTTTTGTAATTATTAAAAAGTTGTAAAGTTAAAAATTTAGCATGTCGGGTACACTTGCTACATATGTACGCGAGATCCTTTTTTTTATTATATATATATATTATATATATATATATATATATATATATATATATATATATATATATATATATATTTTTTTTTTTGAATCTCGGGTATGCCCGGAAAAATACATATGCGAGATGTTTTATTATTATTTTTTTTCTTCGACCAATAAAATTGTGTCATGTAATCTCGGGTAACCACGGGTAAAAGGATACGCAAGATGCTTGGGTAAATATGTAAAGTTGGAAAATCTTGGGCACTGCAAGACAGAGACGAGTGTAAAAGGGTAACACAGTAATTTTAGCTTTCATATATCCTCAAACATGCATAAAAATCATTGCACAATATGCATTATTCACTCATAAATTAGGTAAATATGACATTTTGAAATTTATATTGGTTAAATATTTAATTATCCCTACACATATCCATTATGCTTTTCAACGAAGAAGTATTATTTTTCTAGCATGGCAACGGCGAGGCTCCGGTTGGGATGTGTCCGCCTCTACCAAAATATCATACTCCGTTGTAACATCATAAATTCATAAGGAATACACAAAATCATGGTGAACCAAACACATTCACAGATTGTGTTTGGTTTTGATTTTTAAGTTGAGGTTGTATTGGCTTTTATTCATATTTGTGGATTTGAAGTTATCATATAAAAGGTGAATGAATATTATGGAGTTGATGAGTTTAATGGTGGTTTCGGGAGTAGAAAGATTATTTAAGGGAAAAAGTATTATAAAGAACATGAATAATAATTACTCAATAACAGAATAAAGACTTAGAAATATATTTAGTAGGTTTAGTGGAAAAAATCAGTGTATTTAGCAAGGTTTTTAAGATCGGAATTTTAATCAGGATCATTTTCGTTTTTGCAAAATCGAGATCATAAGATTGAATCCGGATCTTAAAATTCTAGTATAATGTCATTTTCAATATAGTAGTTCTAATATTATTCAAATTTATAAATTATTATATATCATAGCACAAAATTGTATGAATGTTTCATGAAAATGTTGTCCTAAATTATAAATATAGATTGTTTAATACGATTGATGTGTTTTTTAAATTCTATAAACATAATTAATAACTTTCTAGTTTTTAAATTTGTGGTTTGAGAAAAGTAAGATTGGATCGGATTAAATCTTAAGTTCATAGATCTTAAGCTTGCTAATATCTTACGTAGGATCATATCGTTTTTGTGTAAAATCGTAAGATCCTAATATGAGGATCGAAATCTTAACAACCATCATATTTAGAATGACCCATTTTATAAGCAAAGTGACAAAATTTAACGAATCACTAAAATCCCAATTCCAAAATACAAATGTTAATTGAATAAGTAAATTTCCTCTTTACAAACTACTAGAACGAAAACTAATTGATCTATTCCAAATACATTATTTATCTCTTTACAAATTTACAAGAACTTAAAATTACAAAATCTTAGGGTACGTTTAGTATGCTAACCGGAATCACTATGAGTATGGGTTTGATTAGAAGGATGCATGATATTAAAGATGAGTCAGGATCAAATGAGATGGGTGAGAAGAAACCACAATCACACATTTTAGATGCACCTATAAAAATAGATGCATCTCCCCTTAAATTTCTCCCTCTTATTTGAAATGTGTGGCTAGAAATACTTCTTATTATTCTCATTTTAGTTCTTCTTATCACCGGATCCCTTCCCTATTAAAGATATCAATTTCATTTTTGTTGTTTGGTATGAAATTTAGAGTAAGGGTATCACATCATACTAATTAGTTATTAAATTAAAAAGTGTCACATTAAACCCTCTAGTGGTAAGAATTAGTGGTAGAAATAAAAATACATGCGCCCCATAGGAATGGTTAAGAAAAGTAGTCTCTCAATTGTGGTATGGATCAATAATTGATGCTATTATTCCTTACTATCTAATTTCCAACCAAACATTTGAAATGGGTATGAATGTGATTGATTGATTATTATACCCTTCAAACAAACGACTCCTTAATTCCCGATTCCAGCGTACACATATCCTCATTCATGTATCATCTTCTTCATCATACAATTTATTGATCTTTGCCCAATTATTTAAACATACCTTAATTAATACCACGAGATTTAGTAACAAACGGATAGTGATGGTGTATGTAGATGGTAAAACACTCGCACAGTCATTCAGATCTGGTTATGGATTTGAAAGGATGTGGTAATTGGTCGATCGATTTGTGGTGGGTGTGGCGGGTGGTTGGGTGTGGCGGGTGGTTAGGTGTGGCGATGGTGAGTGGTTGGTAGCAGTGGTGATTGGGTGCTCGGCGCAATGGAGGTGGGGTGTGTTGTACCGTTGGTGGAGTTGTAGTGGGGATGATGTATTTTCAAAGTAAAAACTTACTGAAAAGGAAGATGTAGTTGTTTCATTGTTAGTTTCCTCGACATTGAAGTTTGATAAGTAGGCTTTACTTGACTTATCCATATCTCTTGTGAGTCGGTAGTGTTTCCGGAAGTATGTTCCAGTTAACAGATAATATTATGTTAGTGTGTGAACATGGGTGCTTAGGGGTTTGATGTAACACCCCCTAATTTGGTTTGTGGCAGCGGAAAAGTAATTAGGGTGTTACGGTGAGGATCGAGTTAAAATTTCAGAAAAACGGTCCAGAATAGGCGCTTTGAAAGCTATATGTCATTCAAAATAATGGTTTTGATATAAAGGTAAAATATCTGATTTGAAAATCCCACAAAATGTGGTAATTTGGAAGGAATGACATATTTGATTTTACACCATTTTATTTATAAGAGTATAAGATGCCCGCTCCGTGTCTTGTCCTGCTCCGTTAATTTACCTGAGATAAATATGCTTAAAACGTCAACACAATGGTTGGTGAGTTCGTGGAGTTTGATAGAAAATAACTTTCTTTGAAAGGTGTATAGTGATTGTTGAAATAAATAATAGTTCTTCATGAAATAAATAACAAGTTGTGTTGTATAAAAATCCACAAGCAAATCATGTATGATTTCCAAAATCATAAGTTTCATGTTATAAATGAAGCTGAGCTACGTTGTTATACGCTCGAAATAGAATGTTGAGTCAACTTTTAAATGTAACGATATACCAAGCATTTTGGGTTGTCTTTTGTAGAATTCTCATTTAAGTCACATATGATAACAGTTAAAATTCAAGTACAGAATCCATAATCATAACACATAGTGAAATTAATAATCTAGAGTCTGAAATCTATCAATATAAAGTGGTGGTCTACTAAATACAGCTGTATCCTAGGATATATATGAAACATTCATATATTCATAAAGTTATATTGCCCTAAGCCTCATGACACGCAAAACGTTAACAATTTCCGTAAAACGGCGGTGTCCCACCAGGGTTACTGATGGGTGTTTATAGCCCTCATGTTAATAGGTGATTTGCCAATTCCTATTTTTCTCAAATATAGTGCATCGCGACTAAATACGACTAACCATATAGGCATTCCGTCCAAGTATTTAGTGGGATAGGTCGTCAGCCTCCAACAGGTTTCGAAGCTGTTCACTATATTCGCGCTCACCGCAGTGATTAATGGCTCATGATCAAGGGACTTTATGGCAATAAAGTAAACTTAGGCAATATAGGTTTCAAGGTTCATGAATTATGCGTAATTTTAGTTTTGGCAATTATTTCTAGTGAAATGTAGAAATATCATAACAAAGTAACAGTACATTCATTTGTTATATGAATGCATACAATAAGTCTTAGCATCATGTTACATCAAGTAGTTTAAAATGTTATCTTTCAAACTCAGTGTTTACGCTAAACAAGCAATTTGCACATATAACAAACATATACTTCTCTCAAGGGTGATTTGAACATGTAAAGCATAGTGGATGATTTTGAGTAAATCATGAGAGTTTTCAAAATATATAAGTAACTTAAAACAATTAAAGCATGTATCTCCCCCAAAAGAGTTATTAAAACGAGTGTTAAAAGTAGGGGCCACGACTCACCTGGAGCGTATCTGACAAGATAGAATTATTAGATTTATGGAAGCGATCACGGAAACGTCTTCGATACGAAACCTGAATATAAGGGAAGTCTAAGATTCTGACTTACTACTACAGTGAGTGCGATGTGAGAAATCGTATAACGATTTGATCAGTGATATGAGTGTGATATGCTTAAAATGCCTCAAGTTAAAATAATATATCTATAATATTATTCTAATTCTTATATCTATTGACTCAAAATATTACTTTCTCAAAATATGCTGAGATTATTTGCAAAAATGAAGTCGCTAACTTTCTAATAACGAACTTGAATAATGCACAACCAAAATGTAAAATGCATATGAAGTGAAGGGTGAAAAATGAAAAATAAACTAAGAATGTCAAGTGAAATTAAATAGGTCCTTGCCCTTTTCAGATTTTATACTTTTTAGTCTAACTGCGATTTCGTTACGTCGTTAGTCCTCGGTTAAGTCCAAAGTCCATAATAGTCCAAATCTTGTCCAAAATTCCATATAAAGCTTGGAGTTCAATGATATGTCAATTTAAGTCCTTTGTCAACTGTTTTCACAGCTTCAGTCCATAAGTTTCTCAGGTTGGCAGTTTTGGTCCCTCAAGTTAGATCGCGTTACATTTTTAGTCCTTTTTGCATAAAAATAACGGGAAAAATATTCTGAAATTTTCTATATCTTTATTAAGTTCATTTTAACTTATTTCAAGTGCTTATTCCAGAAAAGAGCTTATTTTTGTATTATTGGGCCAAGTAGCGAATCAACTTAAGGCCCATTAAGAATTTTAGAGGCGAGGGCGTGTAAATAGTTTTGGGTTTGAATTTGGGCTATTTTTTTGGTTCTAAAAATGTATCATATGGGCCCAGTGGGCTTACCAATCGTTAACTCTTAATGGGCTTGAAATAAGCCCAATCGGATTATGTTTATTATTTTCTGAAAATGATTTCTAGTTAAAGCCTTAGCGAGACAGTTTGGATTCTATTATTTTGATGGTCAAAAGGAGCTTATAAGATCGATCTTAATATACGAAATATTTAGTTCGCCATGCATACAATCGAGTTATGGAATAAAAATAGTATGTCGTTTTATCAAATTTGAAAATAATGAATTATTTATGTGACCAGTCGAATGGTTTGAAACTGAAAACACAAAGTAGTTTCTAAGTATTGAAAACCCAGTCGAGTAGCAGTTGGATTGAGTTTATTAAAGAGCTTATCCTAGCTTATCTTGAAAAACTTAAAATACAAAAAGTGTACTACGCCAGGTCATCTATCAAGATGTACAAAATTATTGGGTAGTCATATGTACGAATTCGAAGTTAAATGAAGTAGAAAGTGAGCAGTCGAACCATTTTCATTTTTAAGGTACTTAGTGAAATAATTGTTTTCTTGATTTGTACGTGGGTATATATATTCATTTGGGTTTCGATAGTGTGCATGGTTCAATATGTGTTACTGTGTTTCCAAAGATAAAAAGGTTATACGTTTGAGCAAAAATGATGCATGATAGTGTTGTGATTCTTTAACGTGCAAGTAGTGTGTAGTGTAATTTTCCAACTCGTTCACAGTGAGGTTTGTCACCTATGGATTTCATGCAATTTACTTAAGTAGCATAAACCTATTAAGTATACTGATACGTTCGAATTAAAATATGCATGCATGTGACTTGTGTACGTGAGATGTGTATTAGAGAGGATGCAAGAAGACTTACTACACCTTTGAAAGGTGGTGGAGAAAGCAGTGGGAGTCGGGTGGAGCACAACTCGTTCTAGAACTAAACTGTATATATTAGAAATATGTCTTTCGACTTGTTTTCTTGAACCCGATTGACAAGAACAGCTTCTGGACTTCAAGGCTTTATGAAACTGAATTAGAGGGGCTTGGGAAATGTTTGTGTTAGTATGCAAGTGAGTGGGTGAGAGATAGTGAAGGGATAGTGATGTTCGGCTGGTAGCACAAGGACGAAATGGAAGGCAGTAGGTTTCTTTATCCGGTTTGCTTCCAAACGTTTCTAGGTTTTCAGAGTAGTTAGTGAGAGTGAATGAAGGGTAAGGTGAGTTATATAGACTGCCAACCGAATGGTGAGATATATAGAGATAGATGATACTCGAACATTGACTATTTGACTTGCATTCAATCATTTGAGGTTACTGTATATGAAGGGACACCTATGCATGCTTTACTGTCATCCAAAATATCTTAAAGAGTTTGGTAGGATTTTGTCCTTTGGTTGTTGGATTGTATACATGTTCACACGTTTTTAGTTCTTATTGTGTTCTAAGAATGAAGCTAGCGTACTAGCTTAGTCTCTTGTGATTCTAACATCATTTTATACGTGAAGGAATATTAGAAAAAGTCTTAAAAGTTTGTAGGAAAAACCGGATTTAACAATGGTTGAGTTTCGATGGATTACTTATGTCGGATTGAGTTAAAATGGGACAAACAAAGTGACTTTGGATACTATAGAAATACTCGACATCTAGGTCCAAGGTTTGGCTCACATAGAGTTTAGGGGGTGGTGATTAAGGTGAGGTAATAATATTCGAGGGTTGTGTTTCAGATTTGAGAGCACATAAGTCGTTTTTGAAGGTGCTTGGTTGTCGAGTACATGAAATAACAAAAGAGAAGTTGGGTTTAAAGTTGGACTGTGTGGCGTGTGAGTTTGGGTAGTGATGGGCTGGGCAGACAAGATCCGGTTGGGTTGTAGCTTAATTAAATGGGGTTTGTGAAAGGAAATATGTTTTGTATACATAAATGTAGTTAGTGAAATATAGATGTGATTAAGGTTTAATTGAAATCAAATTATAGATTTAATAGTTTTAACTATAATGTGAAATTTGTGTAGTCTAAATTTAGTGTAAATGGAGTTTTGTGAATCACCGAGTCCCGAGGTACGGGTTGTTATTTAATACACGTAGTGAAGATGCAATGTGGTAACAATAACGATAAGAGAAAATTTTAAATTTCCCCGTAAAAACGGGATTTAGCAAATAGTAATACGAGGTTATTATTAATTAATGAGGATTATCATAACGGTTTTTCGTGGGATCCTACAGTATCTACCCCTAAATTTTGAACTTCGTCCCGAAGTTCAGTCCGTGATAGGTGTTGAAAAATGTGATGTTCTGAGGTGAAAGTTTATGGAAGATGTTGTCGAGAGATTTCTTATTTGAATATCAAAGAGGCGAGATCCAACTAGATTTATTTGTACTAGACGAAATAAATTCGAATGTTTGGTCAACAATTTAATTCATAGTCTACGAATAGTGAAAGTGACGGCCGAGAGTAGGAAATAATTAACACTTAACGTTTAGTGTTCTAACGGTCGAGACTAATGGATTTTTAATCGTAGTGATTTGAAATTTAATGATCGTGAATAGTAAAATAACGGCTAGTTTCTCCACTTATATTCCATATTTAACTTTTCCTATAAATATCCTATCTACCTTTTTCCTTTTTCACCTTTTTGCTTCGCCTTTTTCATTCTTCTTCTTCCCCAAAGTTATGCCGCCGATCGCCATTGTTGTTGCCTCCGTATACAGTGCTCTGGTTGCCGCTTATCTGGCCTTCTTCCCCGATAAAAACTCCGATTACTACATCGCATTCTTGGTGTTCATCGTACCTCTCACAGTTTTAGCGATTAACGTGAACAAGCTGTTGGGGTGAGGATCTCGAGCTAGAATAGTGTTGCTAGTGTGGTTAGAATGTAGCTTTGTTGTGTGTCGATGTAACCTTTAATGAATGTGGAATAAAACCTCGTTTATGTTTAGTTATAAGTCTCGATATAGCTTTTAATATTTTGTTATATTTATGACGCAGAATAATCAAGGTGCTTCATCCTATGGTGGCTCTTACTATCGTTGGGTTGGTGGGGGTTGTTGTTTCTATGGTGGGCCAACCTATTGAAGATTCTATGCCTTATATTGTGTTTATTGTATTATTAGCACTTCCGATGTTAATCATTTCGCTATGTATCAACTTCCATGGTTTCTAATAAAATTTATGTTATTTGTGTTTTCCATAGATTGTTGTGAATTTTTATAGTTTCAAATTTCGTATTTTCCTCGACTTCGTATAATAGAGAAATGAGTGATGAGTGTAGATCTGACTGGGGTTGGTTAAAAAGTAAAGTTTATGAACAACTTATTTTGTCTCGAGATTCTGTTTTTGGAATAAAAATTGTTATTAAAAACTTTGAAAAGGTAACTGTTCCATTTATAACATGATTCTTCCTAAACTATACATAGGTAGCTAGGCTATGTATAATTGAGGACCAAATGATGTAACGCTTGGTTCAGTCGTTTTGGTGTTTATGCTTTTTCAAAGAGTTTTATATGGTTTAGTTATAATGATTCCGTCACAAAGTCGGACACTCTCTGATTATTTTAAAAGAATTATAAAGTTTTTGTTCATATTTCGAGGATAAGTCAGAAATTTCTAAAATGGCATTTGGATATTCTAGGTATAAACTTAGATTTTAGGTGAGGATTTCCTACAATGTTGTATTAGTCTATTGTTTGATCCGATATTGTGCTTAGTCAAATTCCTAAGGTGGTATTAAGGTATTGTTACATATCAACTATGAATAGTGAAAGTGATATAGACATGGAAATAGATATAGATTATGACGATTTCTGAAATATTACAAGGTAGAGATTCGTACGGTAGAAAGATAGTTGTTGCACTTAGGTTACATCCATCAAACCTAAGGCAAAGTACAAACGAAAATATAACTTAGATAGTCCTAAACTAGAGTTTATTTATTTTACAGCAGGAATCCATTCATCTGCTTAACATAGAGGTCCTTCTTTGGTACTACTGGGGCCTTTTAACGAGTCTTCATTTTCTTGCATCCATCTTGGCCTTCCAGTTGACATTGTAGTTTGGGCAATGACTCTTGTAATGCCCTCTTCCACCACATCCGTGGCATTTTATGGATGAGGGTTGCTCATTTCCTTCCATAACTTTGCAATCACTCGTCTTGTGGCCTGTTTTCCGGCATCTTCCGCATATAGCAATGCTATGTCCGGTGTGATGCAACTTACATCTTAGGCACAGAGGTTTATTTCCACGGTAGTTGTCTCTGTTGGTAGGGGTGGTAACGTAGTTTCTTTCAATTTCTGGGTTGAGCCTTTGCTGGCGAAGATAGTCAATGCGGTCTTGTAGATGATTGCGGATGCAAACATCATTGTGAAACGCACATTCGTTGAGGATAAATGATCTTTTCTCCTCATGTCTTCGCTTTTGGTTATTTTTCTTAAGTGCAATATCTTGCCTAATTCTTTGGGTACATGTGCGGATAGGTTTTGCTATTTTACTCGAATTCTTTAGGCAAGCTGGCCTACATCCCATGAAACGTTCATGGTTATGCTTACAAGGTATAGTTTTCTTTCTTTCTTTTCTTGTCATGTCATTGTCATTTGGATGGACTGTTGAGGTTACTTCAAATACTACTGCAACGATTTTGTTTACCAGCTTCTCGATGGTTTTAGGGGTCATGATTGTTGTGGGTACTACGCTGTTCATGCTGTCCATTTCCTATGAACATTACACGAAACGCTGATTTAGTATTCACTTTATCGTTAGAATAATTCAAATAGCAAGATATTTGTATATTAATGCTAACAATGTGGTCTTAATACGAAATCAAATCAACTGAGGATCATGGAAATACGATGTGTCTGGGTAGCATCGTAAAATAATAATCAACTCTTGATATGGGATTGTTAAGGAACAAATGAATTTATCTACAAAAGCTGAAGTTCAACAACTTTCTCTTCATTCATCAAGTTTTCTTCTGAATATTTATTCTTGAAATTCTATGTTTTATTGCTTAGTCGTGGAATACTTGTTGTATAATCACTAATCATATCATAGTAAGTTTGAATACAATCATCAAAATTGACATAATTCTAATAACTTGTTCGATTGATTTTTGCAAACAACCAGCACAAGGTCTTTTATTAATGTCTCATTGATTCATGTGGAGTTATTTGTTTACCTGCGAGAGTAGCAAATGGTAAGGTTCTGCATGGCGCTTTGCACTTATAGCATCATAATAAGGTTCGGTGGGAGGAATTTGTTTATAACAGAAAAGTATAACGGAAAGAAAACCATTACACATTAAAAGTCGGTTACAAGCTCTGAAAGTTACAGAATTATTGGAACTACATGAACTACTAACCAAAACTATTTGGTTTATTTAGTACAACAACGATTCTTAAGATCAGTTACGTCTCTGACGTAGACGTCTAACTTCTGCCTCAAGATCCAGTTGTGCAGCTTCCATGGCTGAGAAACGTTCCTGGCACGCATTCATCTGATTAGCTAACATGTTTTCCAAAGCTGCAATCTTTTGGCTCTGGGTTCTTGCTGCGTCTCTAGCTAACCATAATGCTCTTTCAATGTCTTCAATCCTAATGTGGGTTTGAGTATGACCTCTTCCTAAACAGCGGGTTCTGGCATCCAAGTTCCTAAGTTCTTGTTCGTAATTGTCCTTCATGTTACCAATATTCACTCCTAAACCAAACACTTCTCGTCTTTCAGCATCAGTCCTCTTGAACAGGGTATCAATGTTACGATCATACCATTCGAATCGTAATGGTTGTAACTCTTTTAGCTGTTCAGAGTGAGCGTTTAGTATGCTGGTGAGTTGGTGAAGGCGAATCCATATAGAGTCATGGGTGTTTACATCGTAGTCAGGAGGTGAGGATGCATTATTTGGAGCATCTGGCATGGAGAAATCTGAGGTATTGGGTAGAGGAGAATTTAGGTTAACATTCTTCCAAGTCATTTCTTGTTGTGAACTCTGTCCATATTCAAATGTTGGTTGACCCCCAATCGGATCTTCATCTGAATAAGATTCGGTTGCTCTCCTAAGTTTTTGACGTGGAGGTGAGTGAGTAGGTGATGACGAAGATGATTTCTGAGTAGGTTCTATGTCGGGTTGAGGTTGTGACATTTGTACATAAGGATCTTCAGTATTTGGTGTAATATGATAGCTAGGTGATACATGGGTAGTAGGAGAGGTAGTCTTAGCGATGTCAACTGGTATGGAAGACATGTTACTGTAATGATTAAAAATAGCAATTATAAGTATTTATACGTTTAAGGTGTAACGTTGAGTGTGAAATAGTACGGTGTGTAATGTGTGAAGAATAAACAGCAAGCATGTAAAGATTAGTACAAAACAATCTTAATGGGTAATGTATTGAGCACGGCAGTCTGCAGACACGGAAGGCATAAGATGATAAGGTGTAAAATCATTTATTTTGAAAGTGTGGTTATAGTTCAATGTTTTAAAACGTTTGATTCTCTATAACCATAGGCTCTGATACCAATCTGTAACACCCCCTAATTTGGTTTGTGGCAGCGGAAAAGTAATTAGGGTGTTACGGTGAGGATCGAGTTAGAATTTCAGAAAAACGGTCCAGAATAGGCGCTTTGAAAGCTATATGTCATTCAAAATAATGGTTTTGATATAAAGGTAAAATATCTGATTTGAAAATCCCACAAAATGTGGTAATTTGGAAGGAATGACATATTTGATTTTACACCATTTTATTTATCAGAGTATAAGATGCCCGCTCCGTGTCTTGTCCTGCTCCGTTAATTTACCTGAGATAAACATGCTTAAAACGCCAACACAATGGTTGGTGAGTTCGTGGAGTTTGATAGAAAATAACTTTCTTTGAAAGGTGTATAGTGATTGTTGAAATAAATAATAGTTCTTCATGAAATAAATAACAAGTTGTGTTGTATAAAAATCCACAAGCAAATCATGTATGATTTCCAAAATCATAAGTTTCATGTTATAAATGAAGCTGAGCTACGTTGTTATACGCTCGAAATAGAATGTTGAGTCAACTTTTAAATGTAACGATATACCAAGCATTTTGGGTTGTCTTTTGTAGAATTCTCATTTAAGTCACATATGATAACAGTTAAAATTCAAGTACAGAATCCATAATCATAACACATAGTGAAATTAATAATCTAGAGTCTGAAATCTATCAGTATAAAGTGGTGGTCTACTAAATACAGCTGTATCCTAGGATATATATGAAACATTCATATATTCATAAAGTTATATTGCCCTAAGCCTCATGACACGCAAAACGTTAACAATTTCCGTAAAACGGCGGTGTCCCACCAGGGTTACTGATGGGTGTTTATAGCCCTCATGTTAATAGGTGATTTGCCAATTCCTATTTTTCTCAAATATAGTGCATCGCGACTAAATACGACTAACCATATAGGCATTCCGTCCAAATATTTAGTGGGATAGGTCGTCAGCCTCCAACAGGTTTCGAAGCTGTTCACTATATTCGTGCTCACCGCAGTGATTAATGGCTCATGATCAAGGGACTTTATGGCAATAAAGTAAACTTAGGCAATATAGGTTTCAAGGTTCATGAATTATGCGTAATTTTAGTTTTGGCAATTATTTCTAGTGAAATGTAGAAATATCATAACAAAGTAACAGTACATTCATTTGTTATATGAATGCATACAATAAGTCTTAGCATCATGTTATATCAAGTAGTTTAAAATGTTATCTTTCAAACTCAGTGTTTACGCTAAACAAGCAATTTGCACATATAACAAACATATACTTCTCTCAAGGGTGATTTGAACATGTAAAGCATAGTGGATGATTTTGAGTAAATCATGAGAGTTTTCAAAATATATAAGTGATGAGGCGAAAAGTGTACCGCTTTTAAGGGGTCATTTAAGCCCGAAATCGTATTTATTTGATCAAATATTGCCCTAAATCGTTCCTTTTGTCATTTTAGGTACTTTTGAGGAGAAATCTGGAAAAGGAGGCATTTTGGACGTTTTTGGAGCATAAAAGTGAAGAAAACGGCAAAGTCTCAAAATTGTGCTGAAAGTCACCTTTGACGGCGTCAACATTTACTCCAGACGGCGTCATGCTTTGGCAAGAAAAGTTGGATGTGAAATTTACTCATGACGGGCCAGTGAGTTTGCATGAGAATTCTGACGGCGTCACGCTTTAACTAAATCAAGGGCGTCACGGCTTAAATCATAAGGGGACGGCGTCACGTTATAGGTCCGACGGCGTCAAGCCTTGATAAGCCAGAATGGATTTTTGAAGAGCTAAAGAGGGACGGCGTCAAGAAGGTCACCCGGGAACCCTAAAAGCGGCGAGGTGACGGCGTCACAATGCATAAGGTGACGCCGTCAGATGTCAAAGTCTATATATAGTTTTCTAATTTTTTGTCATTAAGGGAGAGCTTAGTGTGTGGAATTTTGGGATAAAACCCTAAGACGATTTTAGCTACTTTTTCAGGGCTTCTTGCCTTGAGATCTTCCATGTTTCATTGAAAGATAAGTTATCAATTAATCATTCAATATGTCTATGTGTTGTTTGATTCTATCTTATGCTTGTCTTTTGTTTAACATGTTAGGCTAATTTTATCTTGTGTTTGCTTAGATCTAATGAAACCTAGCTATTGATTATTGGTTGTTAATGTGTTGTTAGTTGTATTGGATGATTGTTTATCTATGTTAGGCTTAAGAAAACTGGCTAACTTCCTATTCGGTAACTTGCTTGAACGTCTTAAGAAACATGAACCAAACGCGTACTAAAGGTTTTTATGGTTGTATTTAATGCACAAGCGAATTCTAGTGATCCCATGTTAGGAGCTTCCTAGCCGGCTCGACATAGGAGTGAAGTAGGAGCTTGTAGAGTTTGGGGAAGTAAGTACGCCACCCCACGAATGGTATTAAGGAATACACCCGTCATCCACGCGACTAATACACACTAATTAACCGGTAAAAGATAGTTAGGGAGTAAGGAAATCTAAGTAAACACATTTCTCCACACATAAGTTTCTCACCACTTTTCATTTTTGTTATTTTATTTTATTTGCATTTGTAGTAATTTGGGTTAGTTGACTAGCAACTAATTCCGCCCACTCCTTCAAAACCCGAGATTTTACTTGCTTTCATAAAAATATAAAAACATAAAAAGAATCTTCCTCAACCCTTAGACCTAATTAGAGTAGCCTTTCACACCTAACGAACACTATTCCCTGTGGAGAACGATCAATCCCCCGTACTTACCACTACACTATACTACATCGGTCAGGTACACTGCCTGGTGGGGTTGTAAGCCTCTTGAGATCCCTTGAGAGGTAAAACCTGTTGTAAGGTTGCAAAACCCACGCATCAAGTTTTTGGCGCCGTTGCCGGGGAATAGTTATTGTTTAGGTTGAATTTTTATTTCTATTAGGTCTACTCACTAGATTCCTTTCTAGTGAGATTTTTATTTTATTTTTCTAGGTTTTCTTTAGTCTATCTATTTTCTTCGTGTCTTTGTTCGTAACCATTACCGTCCGACATCATGGAAGATGGTAATATCCTTAACCCCCACAACCCACCACCACAACAACCACCACCACCTCCTAGAGCCCGTACTTTAGGAGAGTATTCCCGTCCTAGCCACCACGGCTATCGAAACACCATTGAGCTCACTCAAGGAGCCAATATCACACCCTTGCGATCCGACACCATCCGGTTGGTGCAAAGCGGATGCGCATTCCATGGACTTCGTTCTGAAGATCCTAATCAACATCTCAAGGACTTTCTTAAAATCGTTGATTCTATAGACCTTGATGTTGCCACTCGAGAGACGACCCGATTGCGTCTCTTCCAATTCTCTCTGTGGGACCAAGCTAGTCAGTGGCTAGAACGTCAACCCGCAGGATCCATCACCTCTTGGGATGATCTCACCACTCGTTTCCTTGCTCAGTTTTTCCCACCGGGAAGAACTACCAAGCTAAGGAATGATATCTTGATGTTCCAACAACGTCAAGGCGAAACTCTCTACGAGGCATGGACTCGATTCAAGGACTTACTCCAAAAAGTCCCTCACCATGGCATAGAACTTTGGCTCCAAGTCCAAATCTTCTATGACCATATCAATCTCTCCACAAGGCAAACCATTGACCAATCGGCCGGTGGCAAGCTACGTGATCTAAGTGCGGAACAATCATGGGCTCTCCTAGAGGATCTTGCTCTTTATGACAACGAAAGTTGGAGTGATCCCCGTGATTTGAATAAAACGGTCAAGGCAATATCTTTGCCTTCGAACAATTCAAGCACTTCCGACCGTAGGATCATAGAACTTGAAGACCAAGTCAAGTTTCTCATGAAATCCTACGAGGCTCCTAAACCTTCAAGCCAAGTGAACAAAATCACTTCTTCATGTGAATTATGTAGTGGTCCCCACGACACTCGTGATTGCATGGAACTCCCCGAACAAGCTTTTGCGGACTACGCATCCTCGCGTACCGACGGAGCGGGAGACAAGTGGTACACTTTCAAGCCCGAGCCAAACCATTATGGTGATTCATACAACCCCTCATGGAAAAATCACCCGAACCTTAGGTGGAAACAAAACCAAAACTCACAACAAATCAATTCTTCCAACCCACCTAATCGTTTCCAATCAAGCGGTTCCAACTCGAACCGTACTTTCAACAACAATCCTTCCGGCAATGGTAGTACCAATAACTTTGAAGGATTGATGTCTCAATTTATGGCATCTCAAGAAGCTCGTTTAGCCAAGTTTGAAGCCGATTTCAAACAAAAACAAAGCGAGATGACCGATAAGATTGACACCTTGTTGAAAGCCCTCAATGACCGAGAAATGGGAGCACTCCCTAGCAACACGGTCAAGAACCCGAAACTAAACGTCAACGCTATTTCATCGGTTTCGTCCCCTAGTTCTTGTCCACAATATTATTCGGTCAATTCCATGAGCACGTGTTTCAAACAAACCCAAATCATTCCAAGTGACCAAGAAGTTATGACATCCAAATTGGTCAACAACATAGTTGAAACACCTCCCACTCAAAACCTTGACGATGAATTCAAGGAGCTCCACCTTGAAAGTCCGGTTGTTGATGAGAAGAAGCTCAAGTTAGGCGAAAAAGGGACCGCCTTTGTTCAAAACAAGCTACCTAAGAAGTTAGATGATCCGGGCTTATTTGTTCTACCTTGCAAGATCGGTAATTCGGAGGCTTATGACACATTAGCCGATCTTGGATCAAGCCTTAACCTACTTCCGTTACCTCTCTACACCTCTTTAAAACTTGGAAAACTTGAAGAAACCGAGGTGATAATAGGCTTAGCGGATGGAAGTGTTGCTTACCCGGTTGGAGTAGTTAAGGACGTGTTAGTACACATTGGAAAACTAACCATTTTAGCCGATTTCCACGTCCTTGATATGGTTAGCGACCCTACATGCCCCTTGTTGATAGGTAGAGGATTTTTGGCGACCGCTAGTGCTATGATTGATTGTAAGGAATCTAAGATAGCGGTAGGAGAAGGAGATACTTGGTCAGTCTATGATGTTAAGAAACACGCCTATGATACTAGTGAGGAACCGACACCCCATTGGTTAGAATTAAATAGGAGACCATCTAGATATGAACCTTGGATTGATAGAGACTTCATAGGACCCCAACGCCCATTTTACTTAGAAGAGGACTTTGTTAACCGAACGCATTCGGTAGAGCAACTCTTGGCTAGGGACACCGAATTGGATCCATTTGAAGACCCTCTAGTTTTTAGAAGGATGATTGATTTCCTAGGAGTTTTGCCAATTAACCTAGGAATGAATAAGTGGATTTGTGAGGAAGATGATCATAAGTGGAATTGGGATAAACCACCCAATGATGGAGATGGGTCATGGCATATCAAGATGACATTGTATGACCCGGATGGAGAGAAGTTTGAAAAGACATATCGTACTGAGCGGACCAATAGGAAACTTCAATCCAAGCTTAACCCTAAAGACGTCCTTGATGACGAGCTTACTTACATAGGGTAGCGTGACTTTGAGTCTAGCTACAAGACTCGTTAATAAAGAAAAGCGCTTCTTGGGAGGCAACCCAATCTTTATTTGCTTTATTTGCTTTGTGTGTTTATTTGTTTGTTTGTTTGTTTTTATTTGTTTCCGTATGTGTGTTTAATTTTTATTAGTATGGATTCATGTTCAAAAGTAATTTGTGAAAATGCTTTATGTTGTTTTTAACTTCGTATTAACTACATATAAAGGTATTTTGCAAAAGATAAGTGTAAGGGAAATCTAAATCGGTTTATTAGAACACATATGAACATGAATCGTAATAATAATAAATTAACATACATATTAGTATTTGTTTGAGTCAAATGCTTGTATCGAGTCATAATGATGTTTTGCAGGATTTCCAGGAAGTAAGGTAAAGGTTTTTCCAGAAATTTTCCGGAAACTTAAAATGAGAATTTTTGTCAGGTCATTTCTGACGGCGTCAGGGGTTATAACCTGACGGCGTCAGATTTAATTTCCAGAAATTTTTGAAAATTTTGTTTTCATAAAAAGTTTTTTATTAAAATCTCCAACTTATAATCTCCAGGAATCTGCAAAGTTATCATTCCACAAGCATTATATCCTTATATATAGATTTTATCCCGCCGATGTTATGCAGGTTTTCGTGTTTGTTTTCTCAGGTTCAACAGGTTATTTTGGACAAGGAAATGTTTTGAATCAAGCTTATGGCGATGCATTAGTCATGGAGCTTCAACATTCTCTTTGGAGGAAGATTTAACCGTGTAATTTCATTATCCAACGAGCGAATCAGGGGAGTATTTGATTTCATTCTTTTACTTTTTCTTTTACATCTTGTTATTTGAACATTAGGGACAATGTTCATCTTAAGTGTAAGGGGAGGGTAAAAGTACGATTTTAGAAAATACAATTGCGCTTGATTTTTGTTTGTTTAATAGTAGATGTGTAATAAAACTGAGAGAAATACTTGTTAGGGGAGGGTAAAAGTACGATTTTAGAAAATACAATTGCGCTTGATTTTTGTTTGTTTAATAGTAGATGTGTAATAAAACTGAGAGAAATACTTGTTAAGGTAATTTTAGTGCCAAATTTAAAATTTTTTACAACATATAGGAGTGAAACTTTGATCTTAATGAGCGTCTCACGGATAGGAGTTATATGACTAGCACAAAAACCGTACCACTAAAAAAATTTTCCACCCCCAAATATGTAAGGTTCGCCCCTAGAATTGGTAGGAAAAGCATTTATGCTATGATGTGTGTACCGGTAGCACTTAGATTCTAGAACTTGCGTTAGGACCATTCCAAGGCCACAAGTGAGACTACATTCGTGTAGTTAGATTTACTACATGATAAGAGGCATTAGGATTAACCCATGTTTTACACCTGTGTTTTTGTTATAATTACTTTGGCTACATTGGTCAAGTAATTCTCCCACACCCTTTGCGTTGTACTCATTTTTAGTACACGATACCCCTAGTACACCCCTCAGAGCCTATCTTTTCGTTTCGACCTTTAAGCATTTTACTTAAAGGAAGAATTTGTTACACCCCACTTAAATGTACACCCAAATCGCCTTAGCCTACCTTGTATGCACTCATCTTTAGTGCATTATTGTGACAACATTTGTTTAAACCCCAAGTTAATTATCTAATTGATTACATAGTTGCTAAGTCGAGTCATATCCTTGTACATATTGTTTTGGGACGATTGGGACTCATGGGTAAAGTACTAGTGTAATGGAGTAATGGGGAAGAACATCATTTATTACCCCCATATGTGCTAAATGTTTTAAAAGTACTCCAAGTTTTTCAATTATCTTAATTCGAGTCATTAGAATAGTAATTTGTAAAGTTATGTAAAAGTTCAAGTGTAAGGGGATGCAATGCCCCTATGATGTATTATTTTGGATGGTAGGGTAAAAGTGTATGCAAAAAAAAAAAAAAAAAAAAAAAAAAAAAAAAAAAAAAAAAAAAAAAAAATTCAAGAAAAATACAAAAAAAATGAGAAAAAGAAAAATAGAAAAAACATACGGACTACCATCCCGTTTCATTTTATGTTTATTTTTATGTTTATGTTATTTTGTTTCTAGCTTAAGATCGAGTCTAGTCTTGGCTTAGCAACATTGTATAGTACATGTAATTGATCAAGATCTTTAACTCGCCACCAGTAAAATATCCCGTATCCAACAAAACCGTGTTTTCCTTTTCCCTACACCTAACGTTATAACCCATTTAAAAGCCCTCTTTGATAGTTTATCTTAGGTGCTTACGCCTAGTGGAGGAGGTTTTCGATCCTTTCCCAAGCCTATGGTAATCTATTTGCTATGACAGGTAGTGAGAGATATTATCCGTTTTCACTTATGAGATTTATTTTGATGACACTTGAGAGATGTGAGTATCTAAACACTACTTGTGAGGTGCTAGTATGTAATCTCCGTGCTTATTATGATTGAAGTGGAACGATTATTTGTTGTAATTACTTTTATGTTTGCATTAAATGACCCCTAACTTGCATTTTGATTAGAATAAAAGCGCATTTGCTTGAGGACAAGCAAATCTCAAGTGTAAGGGTATTTGATGAGGCGAAAAGTGTACCGCTTTTAAGGGGTCATTTAAGCCCGAAATCGTATTTATTTGATCAAATATTGCCCTAAATCGTTCCTTTTGTCATTTTAGGTACTTTTGAGGAGAAATCTGGAAAAGGAGGCATTTTGGACGTTTTTGGAGCATAAAAGTGAAGAAAACGGCAAAGTCTCAAAATTGTGCTGAAAGTCACCTTTGACGGCGTCAACATTTACTCCAGACGGCGTCATGCTTTGGCAAGAAAAGTTGGATGTGAAATTTACTCATGACGGGCCAGTGAGTTTGCATGAGAATTCTGACGGCGTCACGCTTTAACTAAATCAAGGGCGTCACGGCTTAAATCATAAGGGGACGGCGTCACGTTATAGGTCCGACGGCGTCAAGCCTTGATAAGCCAGAATGGATTTTTGAAGAGCTAAAGAGGGACGGCGTCAAGAAGGTCACCCGGGAACCCTAAAAGCGGCGAGGTGACGGCGTCACAATGCATAAGGTGACGCCGTCAGATGTCAAAGTCTATATATAGTTTTCTAATTTTTTGTCATTAAGGGAGAGCTTAGTGTGTGGAATTTTGGGATAAAACCCTAAGACGATTTTAGCTACTTTTTCAGGGCTTCTTGCCTTGAGATCTTCCATGTTTCATTGAAAGATAAGTTATCAATTAATCATTCAATATGTCTATGTGTTGTTTGATTCTATCTTATGCTTGTCTTTTGTTTAACATGTTAGGCTAATTTTATCTTGTGTTTGCTTAGATCTAATGAAACCTAGCTATTGATTATTGGTTGTTAATGTGTTGTTAGTTGTATTGGATGATTGTTTATCTATGTTAGGCTTAAGAAAACTGGCTAACTTCCTATTCGGTAACTTGCTTGAACGTCTTAAGAAACATGAACCAAACGCGTACTAAAGGTTTTTATGGTTGTATTTAATGCACAAGCGAATTCTAGTGATCCCATGTTAGGAGCTTCCTAGCCGGCTCGACATAGGAGTGAAGTAGGAGCTTGTAGAGTTTGGGGAAGTAAGTACGCCACCCCACGAATGGTATTAAGGAATACACCCGTCATCCACGCGACTAATACACACTAATTAACCGGTAAAAGATAGTTAGGGAGTAAGGAAATCTAAGTAAACACATTTCTCCACACATAAGTTTCTCACCACTTTTCATTTTTGTTATTTTATTTTATTTGCATTTGTAGTAATTTGGGTTAGTTGACTAGCAACTAATTCCGCCCACTCCTTCAAAACCCGAGATTTTACTTGCTTTCATAAAAATATAAAAACATAAAAAGAATCTTCCTCAACCCTTAGACCTAATTAGAGTAGCCTTTCACACCTAACGAACACTATTCCCTGTGGAGAACGATCAATCCCCCGTACTTACCACTACACTATACTACATCGGTCAGGTACACTGCCTGGTGGGGTTGTAAGCCTCTTGAGATCCCTTGAGAGGTAAAACCTGTTGTAAGGTTGCAAAACCCACGCATCAATAAGTAACTTAAAACAATTAAAGCATGTATCTCCCCCAAAAGAGTTATTAAAACGAGTGTTAAAAGTAGGGGCCACGACTCACCTGGAGCGTATCTGACAAGATAGAATTATTAGATTTATGGAAGCGATCACGGAAACGTCTTCGATACGAAACCTGAATATAAGGGAAGTCTAAGATTCTGACTTACTACTACAGTGAGTGCGATGTGAGAAATCGTATAACGATTTGATCAGTGATATGAGTGTGATATGCTTAAAATGCCTCAAGTTAAAATAATATATCTATAATATTATTCTAATTCTTATATCTATTGACTCAAAATATTACTTTCTCAAAATATGCTGAGACTATTTGCAAAAATGAAGTCGCTAACTTTCTAATAACGAACTTGAATAATGCACAACCAAAATGTAAAATGCATATGAAGTGAAGGGTGAAAAATGAAAAATAAACTAAGAATGTCAAGTGAAATTAAATAGGTCCTTGCCCTTTTCAGATTTTATACTTTTTAGTCTAACTGCGATTTCGTTACGTCGTTAGTCCTCGGTTAAGTCCAAAGTCCATAATAGTCCAAATCTTGTCCAAAATTCCATATAAAGCTTGGAGTTCAATGATATGTCAATTTAAGTCCTTTGTCAACTGTTTTCACAGCTTCAGTCCATAAGTTTCTCAGGTTGGCAGTTTTGGTCCCTCAAGTTAGATCGCGTTACATTTTTAGTCCTTTTTGCATAAAAATAACGGGAAAAATATTCTGAAATTTTCTATATCTTTATTAAGTTCATTTTAACTTATTTCAAGTGCTTATTCCAGAAAAGAGCTTATTTTTGTATTATTGGGCCAAGTAGCGAATCAACTTAAGGCCCATTAAGAATTTTAGAGGCGAGGGCGTGTAAATAGTTTTGGGTTTGAATTTGGGCTATTTTTGTGGTTCTAAAAATGTATCATATGGGCCCAGTGGGCTTACCAATCGTTAACTCTTAATGGGCTTGAAATAAGCCCAATCGGATTATGTTTATTATTTTCTGAAAATGATTTCTAGTTAAAGCCTTAGCGAGACAGTTTGGATTCTATTATTTTGATGGTCAAAAGGAGCTTATAAGATCGATCTTAATATACGAAATATTTAGTTCGCCATGCATACAATCGAGTTATGGAATAAAAATAGTATGTCGTTTTATCAAATTTGAAAATAATGAATTATTTATGTGACCAGTCGAATGGTTTGAAACTGAAAACACAAAGTAGTTTCTAAGTATTGAAAACCCAGTCGAGTAGCAGTTGGATTGAGTTTATTAAAGAGCTTATCCTAGCTTATCTTGAAAAACTTAAAATACAAAAAGTGTACTACGCCAGGTCATCTATCAAGATGTACAAAATTATTGGGTAGTCATATGTACGAATTCGAAGTTAAATGAAGTAGAAAGTGAGCAGTCGAACCATTTTCATTTTTAAGGTACTTAGTGAAATAATTGTTTTCTTGATTTGTACGTGGGTATATATATTCATTTGGGTTTCGATAGTGTGCATGGTTCAATATGTGTTACTGTGTTTCCAAAGATAAAAAGGTTATACGTTTGAGCAAAAATGATGCATGATAGTGTTGTGATTCTTTAACGTGCAAGTAGTGTGTAGTGTAATTTTCCAACTCGTTCACAGTGAGGTTTGTCACCTATGGATTTCATGCAATTTACTTAAGTAGCATAAACCTATTAAGTATACTGATACGTTCGAATTAAAATATGCATGCATGTGACTTGTGTACGTGAGATGTGTATTAGAGAGGATGCAAGAAGACTTACTACACCTTTGAAAGGTGGTGGAGAAAGCAGTGGGAGTCGGGTGGAGCACAACTCGTTCTAGAACTAAACTGTATATATTAGAAATATGTCTTTCGACTTGTTTTCTTGAACCCGATTGACAAGAACAGCTTCTGGACTTCAAGGCTTTATGAAATTGAATTAGAGGGGCTTGGGAAATGTTTGTGTTAGTATGCAAGTGAGTGGGTGAGAGATAGTGAAGGGATAGTGATGTTCGGCTGGTAGCACAAGGACGAAATGGAAGGCAGTAGGTTTCTTTATCCGGTTTGCTTCCAAACGTTTCTAGGTTTTCAGAGTAGTTAGTGAGAGTGAATGAAGGGTAAGGTGAGTTATATAGACTGCCAACCGAATGGTGAGATATATAGAGATAGATGATACTCGAACATTGACTATTTGACTTGCATTCAATCATTTGAGGTTACTGTATATGAAGGGACACCTATGCATGCTTTACTGTCATCCAAAATATCTTAAAGAGTTTGGTAGGATTTTGTCCTTTGGTTGTTGGATTGTATACATGTTCACACGTTTTTAGTTCTTATTGTGTTCTAAGAATGAAGCTAGCGTACTAGCTTAGTCTCTTGTGATTCTAACATCATTTTATACGTGAAGGAATATTAGAAAAAGTCTTAAAAGTTTGTAGGAAAAACCGGATTTAACAATGGTTGAGTTTCGATGGATTACTTATGTCGGATTGAGTTAAAATGGGACAAACAAAGTGACTTTGGATACTATAGAAATACTCGACATCTAGGTCCAAGGTTTGGCTCACATAGAGTTTAGGGGGTGGTGATTAAGGTGAGGTAATAATATTCGAGGGTTGTGTTTCAGATTTGAGAGCACATAAGTCGTTTTTGAAGGTGCTTGGTTGTCGAGTACATGAAATAACAAAAGAGAAGTTGGGTTTAAAGTTGGACTGTGTGGCGTGTGAGTTTGGGTAGTGATGGGCTGGGCAGACAAGATCCGGTTGGGTTGTAGCTTAATTAAATGGGGTTTGTGAAAGGAAATATGTTTTGTATACATAAATGTAGTTAGTGAAATATAGATGTGATTAAGGTTTAATTGAAATCAAATTATAGATTTAATAGTTTTAACTATAATGTGAAATTTGTGTAGTCTAAATTTAGTGTAAATGGAGTTTTGTGAATCACCGAGTCCCGAGGTACGGGTTGTTATTTAATACACGTAGTGAAGATGCAATGTGGTAACAATAACGATAAGAGAAAATTTTAAATTTCCCCGTAAAAACGGGATTTAGCAAATAGTAATACGAGGTTATTATTAATTAATGAGGATTATCATAACGGTTTTTCGTGGGATCCTGCATTTGACATTAGTGAGATGAAGTTTTATTTTTTGTTCTATCATTGCTTGGTGGATGATGAACACAAAAGATAAGTGTATAGGGTATGGTGAAGGAAAAGACTAGGGACTGTACTTTTCCTCGAAGCAAACCATTGCATGGATTACGTGAAAACAAAAGAGAAATGAGGGGACCACGAAAAACATAAGCCTAGCGGGAGTGTAGTCTGGAATGAACAAAAGGAGAGAGACAAGAGTGAGAAACTAGTATTGTATTGTGAGTGTATTTTTGTTTTGGGGTATTTTTAAATGATAAAAAACAGGAAAAAAAAATTATGAAAGAGAGAGAATGTGCTGCAATTGTTGAGGGAAAGTTGAAGGAAAAAGTTTTGAAAAAAGAAAAAGCTGATGTCGAGCTGATGTGGAGAAAGAAAATATAAGCTTGCGTTGGTATGTGTGTGAGTGGGGCCAAGTAGGAATCGTAGAGTGTCCCATGACCGAATAGGCCTCTTGTGCAAGGCACATGAGGCTCTTTACCGAATTTAGTTAACATTTGTTAGTCACAATGACTACAAGTGTAACTTTTCGTAAAATTAAAGACTGTCAATGCAAAATAAAACTACCAAGGATGGTAGATGAAAATTTAGGCAAACCATAAGGATTGTTCATGTAATTTAATTTACTTTCTTTTTTTTTTTTTTTTTTATTTGTTGGTAAACGGATGAAATGGTATCTCCTTAAAAGAGTTGACCATTTCTATGATGTATGGACAAGTCGACATTTTCTATTTCTTCACAACACAAAAATATAGACAAGTTGACATAAATTTTATTTTCCAAAACACAAAAATATACGGTAAATAAAAGACAAGTTGACATTTTACGTAAGACAAACTCATCACCAACAATAAAAGCAACACATCTAACACTATTTTTATATATGTATGTATATCGTGGGTACTACTCGTACCCTTTATATATATGCATGTATGGTTCAGCATTTTCTGACAATTTGTTTACACCAAGTTAATAGTTCTGCCTTTGAATACAATGGCGTCAAGCACTAGATTTATTGTTCTTCTACTTGGATTTTTTTTGCTCGTTTCCACCTTCAACGCGACCCCTGTGTCAAGTAATCAAATTATTTTCCATGTCGTTCCTTAAGTTTTTGTTTATATGTTTTTAACATCAAAGCATCAAATCGTCAAGAAGAGCGATGAGTACAAATAACGATTAACACTGTATTATTTTTTGCAGGAACCATAAATCTTAATGATGAAGGATCACTCGAAGTTTCAAGAACAACCTACTCGGTAATGACCTTATTTTAGCAAACTTTGCTACAATATATAAATGTAGCTCATAAGTTTATATTCATAAGACATTTTAAGGGTTAAAAATGCGTCTTTTTATTTCTTTGTTTCTGATGAATACAGGAAAGTATAGATGACAATTGGGATGAAAGCATATTATCCAGAAGGATGATGATATCAACAAATGATTATCCAGGATCAGGCGCCAACGATCGCCACACCCCTAGTAGGCAAAAATAATATGTCAAAAATTGAAACAAAGAGACTTGATCATATGTATCTAATAAATAAACGATCATACCGTTACTTTAATTGTATCTATGTCGTTGTTAATGTAAGAACTAAGATCGTTTGGAGTGTGAATGAGTTGTATTACAACAGGTATGATTGCTTCTTTGTTAACATCAGATTGTGATATATGCTTATCTTATTTTGCTCTTTTAAATTCTAAGAATCTTGTGTGCGTATTATTAATTTTTTACGTAATTACATAAGACCGTATAAATTTCATATGAGGTTTATTAGGGAATTACGGGTTTTACAAATAATAGGGGTAAAGTGCAAGCCTCTTGGTGGGGTCCTGCTACTCAGCTTGCGGACATGGGTCAAGGAGATCGAGAACTCCGTGACCCGTAAACGGTCTATAAAGTACCTGTTTTTCTTGCCAACGACACAATGGTTGCCGTTTGTCTTTCTTAAAATTTAACTTCTTATTTGTTGTTTGTTCTGATGTTAATACACAATAATCTTTATGTTTTATTGTTGAAATATGGTGCTGTAATGCAAACTCATGGCTTTTACCAAGTGCAGGGACTATTCTTGCACTTTATTCTAACAGTTTGGTATTTGGTCTTGTTTTGTTAACTCTTATTTAGCAGGGACTGAAGTGTAAACTGAGACTATGTCTAGCACACGCCCATTTTCTCTTTCAAAAGATAACACATAGTTTAGTTTTCTCTCTTAGTCTTCTCACAGTATTTGTTGATCATCTTGGTCATCATCTTGTTAGTCTGGTTTGTTATTGAGTGTTGTAGTGGGGTGTTTGTAAGTGTGATCTTGTATTTCTGAGTTGCATCCGTTTGGGGACAACAGTTTCTACTTTGTATGTTGTATCGCACTCGTTTGAGGACGATCGTACGGATTTATAAGCAATAGAAATAAGCACGTAGGGAGGATGGTTGAGTTCAAAACAATCTATAGTAACAATATATCTAACACTGCAAAACAAATATATCCAACACTCAAATGCCTATCATTCAGATGAGTCATGTAACAATATATCCAACACTACAAAACAAAAACAAAAAGTTAGTACCTCATTGGAAGACAAGTTTTATAAAAAATACATGCATGAGAATACTTTTTACCAATGCTATCCCAGTTGAGCACCAGCACAAAACTTGCTAATGTGAGATTTGCAAGACCTCACAAGGAAGTTTTACAATTCTCAAGGCAGTGTACCTAATCGCTGTAGTATAGTATAAGCAAGACTCGGGGGAAAGTTCGTTCTCTGTGTGAATAGTGTCGTTTGGTCAAGATGTATGACGAGATAGGTCTAGAGGTGAGGGATGATTCTTTTTGTATTTTTATATTTTTATGAAAGCAATTAAAATCTCGGGTTTTGAAAGAGTGGGCGGAATTAGTTGCTAGTCAACTAACCCAAAACTAATAATAACTTGAAATTAAACTAATTAAAAAGAAAAAGTAAATTTGGTGACTTCTTATTATAGGGAAAAACGTGTTCACTTAGATTAATTACTCCCTAGTTATCTCCTACTGATTTGTCGAATTGTCATGTCATTGCTTTTATTGAAGCGCTGTATTCTTTAATATTGGTCGTGGGGAGGTGCCGAAGTCCCTAACTCTATGAATATTAGTCTCCCTTAAAACCCTTAAAGTCTATTAAGTTTTCTAGGATCTACAAGCCGCAATTCATGCAATAAATACAACGAGAAAAACTAATAGTGCACTATACAGTTGCATTTTCTAAGACGTTCAAGCTAGTTTACATAAAAGAAGTTAGGCAGTTTTCTTAGCCTAACGCGAGGCAATCAATTAAATAAGAGACAACAAATCAGTAATTATCAACAACTAGGTTTAATTAGATCTAAGCAAACACAAATAAATCTAAGCTAGCATGTTAAAGAGAAGAGAAGATAAACAAATAATCAAACAACACATAGACATATTGAATGATTAAACGAATAACTTGTCTTCAATAAAACATGTGTTTTGGGGGCTGTAGAACCCTTACAAAAGCTGAGAAAATCGTCCACCAAACCCTACTCCAAGATGTTACACGAATTATGAAAAACATACGAAAGTATATATAGAATTACAACTCTGATGGCGTCAGCTTATAGGTTCTGACGCCGTCAGCTCGCCGTGATTAGGGTTTCATCTTGTGCAAGTCGCCGTTATGATGGTGTCCTCTTGTATCCTCTGACGTCGTTACGTTATGCCTGACGCCGTCCTTTAGTAAGTGTTTGGGCCGTATCTTGTTAGCTTAACACGTGACTCTCATCTTCATTTAACACCTGACGCCGTCAGGTTGTAGGTCTTCAGAATTCATTTGAGGCGTCTCTTGTTAATCTTGAGCCAAAAATCAATCTTTAGCAACAATTGACGGCGTCACGTTGTTGCGTGTGACGCCGTCAGATCTCCATATCTGACAGAAATTCGCGACTTCGTCGTTTTCTTCACTTTTTCGTCCAAATACGCCCTAAAAGTGCCGATTTCCAAATTTTTCCGTCCCAAGTACCTAAAATGAAAAAAGAAACGATTTGAGGCAATATTTGATCATATTAATATGATTTTGGGCTTAAATGACCCCTTAAAAAGGTACCAAATAAATCCTTATCAAATATCCCTACACTTGAGATTTGCTTGTCCTCAAGCAAGTATGCTTTTATCCTAATCAATTTACAAGTTATGGGTCATTTAACATTAATATAAAAGTAATTACAACGTACAATTGTTCCATGTTAGTCAAAATAAGCACGAAAATTATATACTAACACCTCTCATAAAGTGTTTGGATTCTCACATATTTCGGGTGTATAAAGTTATATAACATATGGAAACGGGAAAATAAAACACTCTCTACCAATCATAGCACATAGATTACCATAGGCTTGAGAACGGATCAAATCTCCACCACTTTGGCGTAAGCACCTAGGATAAACTATCAAAGAGGTATTTTAAAGGGTTATAACGTTAGGTTTAAGGGTATGGAAAAACACGATTTCGTTGGATAAAGGGAAATTTACTGGTGGCAAGTCAATCATCTTAGTTAATTACATGTACAATGAGGCGTTGCTAAGCCAAGACTCGACTCGACTCGCTAACTACTAACTCTTTTGTATTTTTTTCAAGACACTATTTTGACTTAAACAAAAATAAAGACGGGATGGTAGTCCGTATGTTTTTTCTCTTTTCTTTTTCTATTTTTTTTTTATAATTTCTTCTTTTTTTTTCTCTCTCTTTTTTTCGATTTTTTTTCTTTTTTTTATATATATTTTTTCATATACTTTTGCCCTACCATCTAAAATAATACATCAAAGGGATTACTTGCAACCTCCCTACACTTGAACTTTTACATAAATAAAACTAACTAACGACCTGAATCAAGAAAATCAAAACACGTGGTGTACCTTAAACATTAACGCACGTATGGGGGTAATAATCATTGACATTGTTCCCCATTAGTCCATAACAACTAGTACTTTACCCATGAGTCCCTGATGAGTGTGTAAATACTCATCATTTTTGTCCCATCTGAACTGCAAAAGCATTTAAAAACTCTCAGAAATGCTTCAAAATACAGAAAATATCCTTGAATTGTGTTTTTATCTGTTTCATGTGCAAAAGAATTAAAAACGGGACGAAAACGAGCATTTTTGGATTGACTTGGCAACAATTGTGCATTTGATCAAGTGAAGACGAAAGTCAAAGACAGAGTCAAAGTCAACCCCCAAAATACCAAAAATAACACAAATGGTCCCTGGAATTAATTTTCACTTTTGGCAACTTTGGTCCTTGGATTTTCAGCATTGTACAACAATGGTCCCTAAGGTTTAACTAAAATCCAAACCATATCCTAATCCTAAATAACTAAACCCAGCTTAACTAACCCAACCCATTTCTACTTAAACCCAAGCCCAACTTAAAAAGCCCACAACCCACCCTTAGTTAAACCGAAAGATTTGACTTCGGTCAAATCTTTCTTCTTCAATACCACCACCCCGCCAAAACCAAAACCACCCCTCACCCACAGTATTTTCCTGACACCACCCCCTTCCTCCTCAACACTCTACCTAACAAACCAAATGCATTCAATGCTTCTTCCTCCCCCCCCCCCCAAGTTACCAGACCAAGTGGTGTTATCCGCTCACACCAGTTTTCCCGCCAAAATCGTTTTCAACGATTGAGATGAGTTCAAAGCTATCCAAAGGCCAAGATATGATCAGAGGAAGATAAGGAGCATTTCCCACTTAGTTGGTAGTATAAATAGTCCACAATGTAACCTGTAATAAGTAGTAGTTAATTTTAAGTAATCGTCATTTTTATTCAGTCATTGTAATTTTGTAATTTCAAGTTATCAGTTGTTAATTCAAGTTTAATTCAGTTAAAGTAATCTAATTTAAAGCACTCTTGTTCTAAATTTCAGTTATGCTAAGTTTCAAATTGTCTGTTAAGTCAAAATAAGCTCTAATCCTGTTAAATTATCATCACAAACATCAATACCCTTGCTATAAGCTTATATAAGCTTATTATAGCATGTTGTAAGCCTATATTAGATACTAGCTGTTCTTATTGTGAAATTTCTGAAAAAGTCAAAAAAAGTCAACCTGATCAAGCTTTTGAAGAAATGGTGTTTATCCCTTGAAGTGCAGATTTCTAAGAGTTGTCTGAGCTTAATCTAAGCTCAGATTTGTGAAAAAAACCCTTGTTCAGCTAGGGTTGTGCAAGTGAGTTCTCAATTTATATTGCATACTAGTTAGTTGATTTCTATTAGCACTGTTCAAGTGCTTATTTAATTGCTTATTGTCATTTTCTTAGTGTATCTGTTTAATTTGAAGTACAAGTAAGTTGATTGATAGTCAGTTTAAGTTTTAAATCTCATTCTTCATTAAATAGCCAAAATCTGTCAAATAAGTCAAAATAAGCTCATAGCTTATTCAGTACTTATTTTAACTTGTAATATGCTTTTCTCAACTTAACTAAGTTAGATATATACTAATTAGTCAGAATCTTAGGATGTTTTAGTCATTTCTAGTGTAAAAGTAAAAATCAGTCACAACAAGTGGAGTTTGGCTTTATTGGTCAAACGGGTAAAAAGGGTTCGTTACTGTATATTTGCAATTTGCTTAACTTTAATATAGCCTAATCCTACATATATAAGCTGTTTTTAAGATATTTTAAGCTAATGTGATAGATATCATAGTTTTAAATGGACTGTGTAAAACTTATGGTTGAAACTGTCCAAATAAGCTTGTTATAAGCTGTTGTGGTTTCAGCTCTTATTTTTGTTGTTTATAGTTCCCATTTAGTCCATATTAAGTATGCTTTAAATCCCTTATGCCCTTGTTCTCTAATTCACTCAAAACAGCCCACTAGTATAAGCAGACTGCATATTTTCGTATTTTTCCAATCTGCATCAAATTTCTTTTATTTTTCATTTCTTCATCTTAAGTCCAATTCATCTGAAATTTGGCACGCATAGAGTTTGCTTGCTTTTGTACTTATTCATATTTTTAGTTTATTTTTAATATTTTTTCTCAGTAGCTTTTTCGTAGCTTGAAACTGCACGTTTTTCCCCTGCTCACTGCTTAAATCAGCAACCCTTGGGGCTTATTTTGTGATTCTAGTGCTTATTTTATAGCTTATTTAGTATCTATTTATCTTTTTGAACCTATTGTTAGGTACCTCAGCCTTATTTAGCTTATTTTAGTTCAAGTTAGCTTAAATATAAGCTTATTAGCATATATTGGCCATAAGCCACTTTTTAGCTCAAAACTGCATAACTGCTTATTTGCTTATTCCCTTAGATTTTTATAAACTTTTTAGCTTATTTGCATTGAACTCAGTCCATATTATCTTATTCCTTAGCCCTATTAGCTTATTGGTTAACTTATAGCTTATTTCTTAAAATTCCATGTTCTAGTTAGTTTTATAAACTAACTGTTGTCAGTTCAGCTTATTAGAAGCTTATTTAATAAGTTTGAAAAATATTTCCTTTTTAAAAGTTGCTTATGGATAGCTTATTAATAAGTTTGTAAAAGAAAAAAGTAAAAAAAAATAGTTTATAAAAAAGGTCAGGAGTGGGATTCGAACCCCAGTCTCTCAGATAAACACACAACACACTCACCACTCTGCCCTTGGGTCTTTTCCAGTTAACCTTTGCACCCTTTAATATTTAACCCCACTTTCCATTTTAGCTTATCCGAATTATTTAGCTTAATATCAGCTTATTAAAATAAGCTGGTACCCTTTTTATATTTTTCCTAGGTCTGTTATAGCATTAAGTAATTTCACAAAAAGTTTCAGAATTTTTAGAATAGTTTTAGTATTTTTAATTAATTTTTCTTTTAAGTTTAGTTTTTAATTCATATTAAATAAAATATAAATCAGAAAAATATAAATCTTTTTTCTAAAATTTTCTTTTGTCATTATTAACTTATGAAAAATAATTTAGCACTTGTAGGATTTAATTTTATAGATTTCACTTTTTAATCGCGTTTTTATAATTCCTGTAACGCGTTTTTAATATAATCTGCTATAATCTTAATTTTATTTTGAGAATTTGTTTCTCATTATTTAATTAGAATATAAAAAAGAAAAAATTTCATATCATCAGTCACTATAATCTCAAGTCTTTAACGATTGTCCATTCCATCCTCGCTGGGACACGACCCGGGTAATCACTTACCTGGTATCACACACACGAACGTGAGTTTTTGCAAGTTAGTCTTTTTCCTAAAGGGTTAATTTGTCTTTATTCACGTGTATCCGTCTGCATAATATTTATATATACGTACTTCGCAACGGATCAAATTTTGGCGCCGCTGCCGGGGAGGTTGTGTTGCGACAATATTGTTTAAAGTTCTAAACGATTAGTGACTTGAGATCCTTCTTTCAGAAGTTTCCGCTTTCATAAACCATATAAAATAAAAAAATATTTTCCTTTTCTTTTATATATATAATATCATATAAAAAATAAAAACCCAAAAACATTTTCTGTTTTATTGTAAAATAAAAGATAAAAGCAAAATTAATATAATATTCCTCAACTTGAGTATTATCATAATAAGTTCCCAAACCAAAGATTAAAACTTGCCTTTGTGTCACTTGCGAATTCGGCTCACCTTTGATTGATAAACAAACTCTAACGGAGGTTTAAGGAGGGTTTGACATTAAATTGTCGAACCGAAAGAAGCGGGTTTTTAAGGAGCATTTATTGCCCACCTTTGCTTCTCCGCCACTCTGTGCGTTTTTCAGTCAGAGAGCTACCGTACGCTTGTTGATTTAAGGTTTAAGTTCCTTGTGTTTTGCTTCGATCTTGATTTAATTAAAATATTTTATTTAGTGCATGCGCACTCGTTCTTCCACGTCGACAAGCCCTTTACGTGAACTCGTAGATATTCCGAGAAGACGTAATCGTAGACGTGCTGCCCGAATAGTCGAACCCGAGATTCGTGCTGTTCCCATTGATAATATGGCAGACGAACGAACAATGGAGGAGATGCTCCAAGCACCCACCGAGGGTTACGGAGATGCCATCGTTTTACCACCCATCGATTCTGATCATTTTGAATTGAAAACGCATTTGATTCAACTCGTGTCTACAAACCAATTCCACGGGTTCGAACGAGAAGATCCGTATGCACACATCCGTTGGTTCAACAAGTTGACCTCTACAATCAATTACAAGGATGTGCCGCAAAAAGTTATCAAATTGATGCTATTTCCGTTTTCACTTGAAGGGGCAGCCCGGATTTGGCTGGATAAAGAACCCCCTCGATCCATTGAAACTTGGGAAGATCTCGTACAGAAATTTGTTAATTATTTCTTTCCTCCTTCAAAGACGACTAATCTGAAAAATGAAATTTCTGGATTTCGTCAAGGTTTCGATGAAAACTTCGGAGAGGCATGGGAACGATTTAAAGATCTCCTAAGAAAATGCCCGCATCATGATTTCACGGAGTTACAACAGATCAATACGTTTTATAATGGGTTGAATGGAAACGATCAAGATTCGCTTAACGCAGCCGCCGGTGGCAATATCTTGAATCGTAAACCTAAAGATGTGATTGAAATTTGTGAAAATAAATCAAAAGTTCCTATTTCTTGAAACAAAGTGAATGTTCCTATCACTCCTGCTTCTTCATCCGGTAACTCATCAGAGTTAGCCTTTCTAACGGACGCAATGCGTTGCATGATGAAGGAAATGAAAGAAATGAAGAGTGAAATTCATAAACCGGAACAAATCAAAGCCGTAAACAAAGTGTGTGAAACTTGTGGTGGCCCACATGCGTATTACGATTGTCAAGCAACCGATGCTTCTGTTTACCAAGCTCCCGTAGCTGATGTAAACTACAATCAAAACCGGCCGCATGCTGAAACTCATTACCGAGCACCAAATGCTATGGTACCACCTGGTTTTCCACCCGTGCCAAATCAAAATAATCAAAATCGCTTTGTTCAAAATCAAGAACAAAATTTCAACAATCCCTAGAATTTCAATCAAAACCGGAACAATTTCAACCAACATCAAGCTCTGAATCAACAAGTTTATCAACAACCTCCTCAAGCTCCTTTGACTAATGATTTCATGAAAAATACTGAGTCCGGCATGCGTTCAATGCAGACTCAAATCAATAATATGAGAGTCGAGTTAAAAAAGGAAATTGATACAACAATGTCTCGTCAAACGAATGAGTTGAAGAATATGATGGGCAGTTTCATGAATATGAACCAGTCTTCTTCATCTTTCGGACGACTTCCGAGCAATACCATTCCTAACCCTAATGCTGAGTTGAAAGCCGTCACCACTCGTAGTGGTAAGACGCATAATGGACCCTCGACTCCTATGCCCCCTCCACCGGGGGAAGTGAATCGAGATGCAGAGGTGACAAAGGACAAAGTGCAATTCTCAAGCCCACAAAGTACCGCACACGTCCAACCTCCGGTCATCCAAACTCCAATTCCGGAACCCAATGTTCCGAAGACTAATTCTAAGCCTTCAATTCCATATCCGTCGAGGCTTAATGAACAAAAGCTCCGTGACAAAACTAATAGTCAAATGATGAAGTTTTTTGAAATCTTTCAAAAGTTACACTTCAATATTAGTTTTGCGGATGCTCTTCTCTACATGCCAAAGTTTGCTTCAACATTCAAGAGTCTCCTTAGCAATAAGGAAAAATTGTTGGAATTAGCAAAGACTCCATTGAATGAGAATTGTTCGGCGGTGATTCTTAAGAAGTTACCCGAAAAACTAGGAGACCCCGGCAAATTTCTCATCCCTTGTGATTTCCCGGGGATGGTTGAATGCCACGCCTTGGCCGATCTTGGTGCAAGCATCAACCTGATGCCGCTTTCCGTGTGGAAAAAGCTTTCACTCCCGGAACTTACTCCCACAAGGATGACTCTTGAATTGGCGGACCGCACTGTTACTACCCCTGAAGGCGTTGCTGAAGACGTTTTTGTCAAAGTAGGAAAGTTTCATTTCCCCGCCGATTTTGTAGTAGTGGATTTTGAATGCGATCCCCGAGTACCTCTCATTCTCGGGAGATCCTTTTTAAGGACCGGCCGTGCTTTGATCGATGTTTATGGCGAAGAAATAACACTTCGGTTGATAATGAAGCAGTCACGTTTAACATCAATGCGAACTCTAAATCTCTAACCACCAAAGGCAACGTTGCTGTGGTTAATCAAAAATCTGATTGCGTAATTGCTTCCAAAAGAAGTGATTCGATGCTCTCAGAATTTACGGTTGGGAGTCTTTCACAAAAACGTGCTGAGCTAAAAACCAGGGGAATTACACCTGGTTCAAATAAATGGTTTGAAAGTTGTACCACAGAAGTTAAGAGTGTCTTTGACTACGATGAACAAGAATCGGAGTTCACATCGGAAGTGGTGAATACTGCTAGCTCTAAGAGCACACCACTTGTCCCACCTCCGAAAACGGTTTATCGTGTTGAAATGGTTAATTCTGTGGATGATTCTACCATTGCTCTCTCTTCCCCCTCTCTCACTCCGATTGAGGGAGGTGACTCCATCTTGGAAGAGATTGAGGCTTGTTTATCTTTTGATTCAATTTATTCTGGAATTGATGATGGTGTATTTGACATGGAGGGAGATATTCTTCTCATTGAGAAGTTGCTTAATGATGATCCACCTTCTCTCCCTCCGAAGGAAATTAAAATGTCTAGAAGTGATTATCTTCTTGAGGAGTTCGCCGATGAACTCGCTCTCATCGAGCCAATCCCACCGGGGGATGAAGATGATGACTTTGATTTCGAATCAGATCTGAGAGAAATTGAATATCTTTTATATCGTGATCCATCACTCGATTCCTACCCTTATACCGAGTTTAGTGATTCACAAAGTGATGACGATCTTTTCGACTTTGGAGCTGATAATAATGAATGGAAAGAACTTTTATATGGTAAACCTTCTGATGAGAAATCCCTTGGAGATGAAAACCCAAAGAAGAAAACCATGAATGAGCTAAATAACTTCTCTCCTTCATCCCCAGAGGATGATTTTCTTTTCTTTGAGGAGTCTTCCATCGAGTATCCTGTTGAGTTTTCTTGTGAAGACAAAGTGTTTAATCCAGGCATACTCGATGGTAGTAAGAATCATTCGATGATGAAATTGACTCCCGATAAGAATTTAAAGTTACAAACCTCGTTTGAGGAGCTTTTTATTCTGGAGAAAAGTGATCCCCCTCTGTCATATCTTGATGGTGAACTCCTATTTTGCATGGAGTTAAATCTGACTGAAACTTTACTGTCATTTCCGGTCGGAAATGAGGACAAAGTTTTTGACCCCGGCATCTCAATTTATCATTCTTTTTGAGCCGGATGTATCTCATCGGAGTGGAACTTTCAAGAAATTCAATGTTGATTCAAACATTTTGAATGAAAGTCCGATGGAGATGGTTTCTTCCACTTGCTTCCCCAAGAACCAATGAATGCGGGGTCGAGTCAAGCTAAGTGACTCGGTGAACAAAAATATTAGCACACCATATGGGTTTTCACCCATATTTCTGCCTTCTTTCTCTTTTCTAACACCTAAGTGTGGGGGAGTTGCCCCTGCTGTTGTATAATATTAAAAAAAAATAAAAAAATAAATTATAATTGTTGTGTTTCCACTCTTGGCTAGTAGTATTACCTTTTTACGTTTTAAGTCTCGGCATAATAGCCGGTGCTTTAAATATTGAGGGCAATATTCAATTCTAAGTGTGGGGGGGGGGGCAAATTCTGGCGAGTTTGATCACATGAGTACTTTCTAGTGCCCTTATACCCCCGTTTTGGCCAAAATTTTAAATTTTTTTCATTTGGTGGAAGTGCTTTGCACTAACACAACAAATGGTTATCAGTCCACCATGTCTAACCCACATAAGGACTGGCTAATCCGAGAGCAAACGGATCTAGGTAAAGATATCTCAAATCCGTTTATGGCTGACAATTTGCCAAAAATTGTATGGTATTCAACTCACCATATCTTTGATAGTGAAGAGTTGGCTAGTCCAAAAGCAAACGGCTTTTGGTAAAGACAAATTAAATCCGTTGATAGCTGATGATTTGCTTAAAATCATTTGGTTATCAATGTACCATAGTATCATACTAAAACATTGGCTACTCCAGAAGTAATGGCTATCTGGTAAAGAGACATAAAATCCATTAAATTTTCAAAAAGGATTGCTAGGGACTAGCAATAGTTTAGTATGGGGGATTGATGAGTGTGTAAATACTCATCATTTTTGTCCCATCTGAACTGCAAAAACATTTAAAAACACTCAGAAATGCTTCAAAATACAGAAAATATCCTTGAATTGTGTTTTTATCTGTTTCATGTGCAAAAGAATTAAAAACGGGACGAAAACGAGCATTTTTTGATCGACTTGGCAACAATTGTGCATTTGATCAAGTGAAGACGAAAGTCAAAGACAGAGTCAAAGTCAACCCCCAAAATACCAAAAATAACACAAATGGTCCCTGGAATTAATTTTCACTTTTGGCAACTTTGGTCCTTGGATTTTCAGCATTGTACAACAATGGTCCCCAAGGTTTAACTAAAATCCAAACCATATCCTAATCCTAAATAACTAAACCCATCTTAACTAACCCAACCCATTTCTACTTAAACCCAAGCCCAACTTAAAAAGCCCATAACCCACCCTTAGTTAAACCGAAAGATTTGACTTCGGTCAAATCTTTCTTCTTCAATACCACCACCCCGCCAAAACCAAAAACACCCCTCACCCACAGTATTTTCCTGACACCACCCCCTCCTCCTCAACACTCTACCTAACAAACCAAATGCATTCAATGCTTCTTCCTCCCCCCCCCCCCAAGTTACCAGACCAAGTGGTGTTATCCGCTCACACCAGTTTTCCCGCCAAAATCGTTTTCAACGATTGAGATGAGTTCAAAGCTATCCAAAGGCCAAGATATGATCAGAGGAAGATAAGGAGCATTTCCCACTTAGTTGGTAGTATAAATAGTCCACAATGTAACCTGTAATAAGTAGTAGTTAATTTTAAGTAATCGTCATTTTTATTCAGTCATTGTAATTTTGTAATTTCAAGTTATCAGTTGTTAATTCAAGTTTAATTCAGTTAAAGTAATCTAATTTAAAGCACTCTTGTTCTAAATTTCAGTTATGCTAAGTTTCAAATTGTCTGTTAAGTCAAAATAAGCTCTAATCCTGTTAAATTATCATCACAAACATCAATACCCTTGCTATAAGCTTATATAAGCTTATTATAGCTTGTTGTAAGCCTATATTAGATACTAGCTGTTCTTATTGTGAAATTTCTGAAAAAGTCAAACAAAGTCAACCTGATCAAGCTTTTGAAGAAATGGTGTTTATCCCTTGAAGTGCAGATTTCTAAGAGTTGTCTGAGCTTAATCTAAGCTCAGATTTGTGAAAAAAAACCCTTGTTCAGCTAGGGTTGTGCAAGTGAGTTCTCAATTTATATTGCATACTAGTTAGTTGATTTCTATTAGCACTGTTCAAGTGCTTATTTAATTGCTTATTGTCATTTTCTTAGTGTATCTGTTTAATTTGAAGTACAAGTAAGTTGATTGATAGTCAGTTTAAGTTTTAAATCTCATTCTCCATTAAATAGCCAAAATCTGTCAAATAAGTCAAAATAAGCTCATAGCTTATTCAGTACTTATTTTAACTTGTAATCTGCTTTTCTCAACTTAACTAAGTTAGATATATACTAATTAGTCAGAATCTTAGGATGTTTTAGTCATTTCTAGTGTAAAAGTAAAAATCAGTCACAACAAGTGGTGTTTGGCTTTATTGGTCAAACGGGTAAAAAGGGTTCGTTACTGTATATTTGCAATTTGCTTAACTTTAATATAGCCTAATCCTATGTATATAACCTGTTTTTAAGATATTTTAAGCTAATGTGATAGATATCATAGTTTTAAATGGACTGTGTAAAACTTATGGTTGAAACTGTCCAAATAAGCTTGTTATAAGCTGTTGTGGTTTCAGCTCTTATTTTTGTTGTTTATAGTTCCCATTTAGTCCATATTAAGTATGCTTTAAATCCCTTATGCCCTTGTTCTCTAATTCACTCAAAACAGCCCACTAGTATAAGCAGACTGCATATTTTCGTATTTTTCCAATCTGCATCAAATTTCTTTTATTTTTCATTTCTTCATCTTAAGTCCAATTCATCTGAAATTTGGCACGCATAGAGTTTGCTTGCTTGTGTACTTGGTCATATTTTTAGTTTGTTTTTAATATTTTTTCTCAGCAGCTTTTTTGTAGCTTGAAACTGCACGTTTTTCCCCTGCTCACTGCTTAAATCAGCAGCCCTTGGGGCTTATTTTGTGATTCTAGTGCTTATTTTACAGCTTATTTAGTATCTATTTATCTTTTTGAACCTATTGTTAGGTACCTCAGCCTTATTTAGCTTATTTTAGTTCAAGTTAGCTTAAATATAAGCTTATTAGCATATATTGGCCATAAGCCACTTTTTAGCTCAAAACTGCATAACTGCTTATTTGCTTATTCCCTTAGATTTTTATAAACTTTTTAGCTTATTTGCATTGAACTCAGTCCATATTATCTTATTCCTTAGCCCTATTAGCTTATTGGTTAACTTATAGCTTATTTCTTAAAATTCCATGTTCTAGTTAGTTTTATAAACTAACTGTTGTCAGTTCAGCTTATTAGAAGCTTATTTAATAAGTTAGAAAAATATTTCCTTTTTAAAAGTTGCTTATGGATAGCTTATTAATAAGTTTGTAAAAAAAAAGTAAAAAAAAATAGTTTATAAAAAAGGTCAGGAGTGGGATTCGAACCCCAGTCTCTCAGATAAACACACAACACACTCACCATTCTGCCCTTGGGTCTTTTCCAGTTAACCTTTGCACCCTTTAATATTTAACCCCACTTTCCATTTTAGTTTATCCGAATTATTTAGCTTAATATCAGCTTATTAAAATAAGCTGGTACCCTTTTTATATTTTTCCTAGGTCTGTTATAGCATTAAGTAATTTCACAAAAAGTTTCGGAATTTTTAGAATAGTTTTAGTATTTTTAATTAATTTTTCTTTTAAGTTTAGTTTTTAATTCATATTAAATAAAATAAAAATCAGAAAAATATAAATTTTTTTTCTAAAATTTTCTTTTGTCATTATTAACTTAGGAAAAATAATTTAGCACTTGTAGGATTTAATTTTATAGATTTCACTTTTTAATCGCGTTTTTATAATTCCCGTAACGCGTTTTTAATATAATCTGCTATAATCTTAATTTTATTTTGAGAATTTGTTTCTCATTATTTAATTAGAATATAAAAAAGAAAAAATTTCATATCATCAGTCACTATAATCTCAAGTCTTTAACGATTGTCCATTCCATCATCGCTGGGACACGACCCGGGTAATCACTTACCTGATATCACACACACGAACGTGAGTTTTTGCAAGTTAGCCTTTTTCCTAAAGGGTTAATTTGTCTTTATTCAAGTGTATCCGTCTGCATAATATTTATATATACGTACTTCGCAACGGATCAGTCCCAATCGTCCCAAAGCTGTATTTACAATATATGACTCGACTTAGCAACCATGTAATCAATTAGACAATTAACAAAGGGTTTAACACATAAGTTGTAACAATAATCAGGGACAGAGCCAGGACCAAATATGACCGGGTGCACAAATCTTTTGAACCGTAATACTGGAAACATATTTCGAAGGACCAGGTGCATTTAAGATGCATTTAAGAAAAATCAGTGTTTTTTTCAAAAATTAACACTACATCAAAAAAATCCATGGGGTTCCCAGGCACCCGCGGGAACCCCCTAGCTCCGTCCCTGAAAATAATGCACTAAAAATGAGTGCATACAAGGTAGGCTAAGGCGGTTTGGGTATACATTTGGGGGTGGATTGTAAACAATGTTCTTCATTAATATTTTGAAATCCACCGAAATATCACGAGAACCGCGAAAAAGATAGGCTCTGAGGGGTGTACTAGGGGAATCGTGTACTAAAGATGAGTACATCGCAAGGGTGTGAGAAAATTACTTGGCTTTATTGGTCAAGTATCTTTGCTACATTGGTCAAGTAATTTATAAAACAACTTTAAAACAAGGGTTATCCTAATGCCTCTTATCATTTAGTAAATCCTAACTACACGAATGTAGTCTCACTAGCGATCTCGGGATGCATCACAAACGCAAGTTCTAGAATCTATATACTGCTGGTACATTCATAAGCATTAAAGGTAAATGC
This sequence comes from Artemisia tridentata subsp. tridentata, assembly GCA_021014915.2. Classification (NCBI taxonomy): domain Eukaryota; kingdom Viridiplantae; phylum Streptophyta; class Magnoliopsida; order Asterales; family Asteraceae; genus Artemisia; species Artemisia tridentata. The sequence goes on along the minus strand of CP139502.1, from coordinate 238,602,277 downwards.
TTTTTCCTAAAGATCTAAAGGCGAACCTCACATTTTTGGGGTGGAAATTTTTGAGTGGAAGGGTTTTTGTGCTAGCTATATAATTCCTATCCATGAGACGCTTATTAAAACTAAAGTTTCACTCCTATATGTTGTAAAAAAATTAAATTTGGTGCCAAAATTGCCCTAACAAGTATTTCTTTTAGTTTTATTACACATTTACTCAAAGACAAAATAAATATCAAGCGAAGTTATAGTTTCTAAGGTATCCCATTTTACTCTCCCTACACTTAAATTGAACATTGTCCCCAATGTTCTTGAAAAGTATCAAAGTTATGATAAAGGGAAAAATAAAATAGATGAAAAAAACTAATACTCCCCTAATTTGCTCGGCATGGGCGATGTGAAATAGGATTAAATCCTCCTCCAAGAAAATAAATGCACATCATACTTCATCTTTTATCTTCTTGTCCAATATAACCTGTAATTCACTAAGAAAACAAACACGAAACCTCGCATAAAATCGGTGGTAAATACTATATATAAAAATAAATCCTAAAAAGCGAATAATTAAGATATAATGCTTGCAAAATAAATGTTTACAGATTCCTGGTAATTTAAAATTCTGAAAATTTTCAAAAATTAAGTTCCAGCAGAAAAACAAAATCCTGGAAAACTGTACTGCTACAGTGCATGGCGCCGTCGGGTGTTCACCCTGACGCCGTCAGGATTGACCTGACAGTATTTTTGCGTTTTATTTCTCGAAAATTTCTGGAAATATCTAATATTAAAACCTGGAAATTTTGTAAAACATTCATTGTGACTCGATACAAGCATTTGACTCAAACAAAACACATAAATATATGCTTATCATTCATTGTAATCTTTCATGTTCGAATTCGTTCTTTAAACAAATATGATCTTCCCTATACTTATCTTTTTGTAAAATACATTTATATGCAATTAAGACAAGGTTAAAAACAAAATAAAAAAATTTCACAAATTATATTCGAAACATGAAAGATAAACAATAATGATAAGTCATATATATGACACCAAACAAAATAAAAACAATCAAACAAACAATAAAACATGGGTTGCCTCCCAAGAAGCGCTTGTTTTTGTTCGAGTCGCGAGCCTGACTCTACCCTTATTTAACGGATAAAAGGGAAGTTTTTCCTACACTTAAGATTAAGTGCGGGTGATAGTAGCGATACACACCAACTCGATGGTAGTATGCCGCGTGAGGAAAGAGTGGTGGATGAATTATATGCTCAAAGGGGTGTGCTCCTTTCATCATAACCTTACCAAGTTTACTTTGGTCAATGGGTGAATTAAAGTTTTCTCCTAAAAAGGGATCATCTTCTATCAACTTCGAGAGACTCCTAGTTGGGAATCCCTCTTGACCTAATAAACCTGGTTTAAACCCATAATTTTTCTTGTGATCAATCATAAATAGGTGATGTAAGTATGTAAGGTCATTTTTCACTCCTATATTGGCTTCCTCTCTACAAGGCTTAGAGTCTACTACCTTTATCGTAAAACTACCCGGACTATATGGTTTTTCACTTCCTAAATTCACATCTAAGGATGGAAAATTGGGTAACGGTTTTGGTTGAGGCTCCGGTTCATCAAAACTAGGAACTTCCATAGAACTAAGAGAAAGGTTATGACTACAAGTATTCAAACCTATATACTCAAGTTGTGTTTCTTCCAAAGGTTCTACTTCAATCGGGGTTCCTATAGTCTCTTCTACTTCTTCCGGGTAAGTCACGGGCGGTGTGTGTGCAGCAAGTGATGGTAGGACTTGTGGGGTACTTTGTGGACTTGTATTTTCTACTCTATCCTCCATCTTATCTTGATTACTGTTGGGTCAAATATTGACCCAATTATCCTTACAAGGATTGAATATAAAATAGCTTAACTCACTGATAAAGAAATCAGTGAGTGTTGTAAAAAGCCCGTTGTTGAAGAAACTCTTTACTTACTGAGACGGTGTCAGTGAGTAAAGTATACGAGCTACAAACAACTCCAGTATCACTGAGAATTGACAAATGTCTCAGTGACCCTGAAGATACTATCTCTACAAGCAGACTGATGAATATGGGCGCGAACTTCTACAAGAAAAGATAGAAGTCATACAAAGTACAAAAGAGGAAGAAGAAGAGGGACCACTTGGTGGATGACAACTCACACCAAGTGGATGACAACTCATACCTACCCCACATGTCCTTTGTCTAGTTACTTGTATATATTGTATGTGTTGTAGTAGATTTAGTATGGATTCCTAAATAGACAAAAATATACACATAGTGTATTAGTTGATAGGATCATCCTCTCACTGAATCAGTGAGAGTTTATTTGTCACCAGGGATGATTAATTTGTACCCATAGGGGATGATTTACCGGAATTATCCCCTTAAAGAAGCTGAAGATGTTATCATTTAATCTAATTGGTTTTGAGTAATCTTGTAACAATTTATTCACTATCCTTGAATATGTTCTTGTTTTACTCAGATTACTTGGACCAACAAGTGGTACCAGAGCCTAAGGTTCATTCTTATGAGCCATATCCATGTATTATTACTGATAACAATCTTCAAAAATAAATAAATGTGATCTTCAAAAACTGCTAGTGATATAGCAATTTTTTAGGGGGAGAGACACATTTATGGTGACTGACAAACACCAAACATCTCCCTGAAGCCCCACCCACCACACATATCTTATCCACAAAACCCCACCACCACAAAAAAAAAAAAAAAAACAAACAAACCAGATTTTACAAAGTAAAATCATCTGCTCTCATACACAACTCTACCATACTTCACAGATCCATGAACTCAAATATTTCATCTTCACAATACTATCAAACCTACCCAAAATAACTTCACATATCCAAAAAAAACCATTACAAAAACCGAACATAAAAATTCAACACAGATCCGGTCAAAAATTGACCAATCAAAGGAACATCAGATACAAACACAAATCGGCATCTCCTCACTTCAATACCAACAAATAAACAATAATCAATACTTGTATTCTTCGTGTCACACAAAGAACACGAAATCTCAAAACAGTCGAAACCCATAAGTTGTTAACCAAGCGATAGCAAACAACTCCGAGGCACCTTGAAGATGATGGGCTTTAAGGTAAGACGACTGAGATGGTTAATAGGTGTAAACCAGATTTGAGGTTTATTAGAATTTAGGATTATTGTTGTTAAGTAGTTAGAAAAATTGAAGTGGAGGTCGGCGTCAGAATTGGTGGTGTTTGGGGTTAAAAGAATTTGAGTTGAATCGGTTTTGTAATTCAGGATTTGTGATCTAACAGCCTTGATGAAAGCATGATGGGTTTTCAGAAGAGAGTGTCATTCAGGGTTCGAGTTATACATCAGGGGATGGTGATGTATTTTTCGGGCTGAAGAATGATGGGAAAAGGTGTCTGATAAAATTTATCAGGAAGTAATAAGATGAAATGGAGTCACCGAGTCAAAAACTGTGGTATGGGTCACTGAGTCAAAAAACTCAGGTTGTGTTAATTAGTTGAGCAGGTCACTGATTCAAAGACTCAGGGTGTGTTAATGGTGAGGGTCGGATGGGGGTATATCAGTGTTCTGAAGAACACGAATGTGGTGTACTCAGTGTGGTAAGAAAAGATTGCTAAACTTAGGATGAGAAATTGCAATCAGGAAATGGTGTCAGGGAAGGAATGATAAGGGTGATAAAATCAGGTAGAATGGTATGAGTCTCGGCTAAGTCTGAATGCCTTGTAGAATCTCAACCAAGTATAACTGATGGGGTCCCTGATAAGTATCAGGGAGTTGATGGGAAAGTGTGTTCAAGATGGGGTGATGAGGTTTTAGGGAAATATGATATCAGGAAGTGATATCAGTGAGGGGAGTAACAAAAGGAGAGAATGGACTCTGATGAATCAGTGGATAACACTCACTGAACCCTTTGGTGACTGAACTAGTCCCTGAACCCTACTTCCTGAACCCCCAGGTCCCTGAACCCCCCAGGTCCCTGAACCCCTTGTGACTAAAACCCAAGTTACTGACCCCTTCAGGAACCTGAACCCTTGGTGACTGAACTGGTTACTGAACCCTTTGTGACTGAACCCATGAACCATCAGGACCCTGAACCCCCAGTCACATGAACCTCAGGAACTAAAACCAAAGTTCTTGAAAAAGCAGAACCAGAACCTCATTCACCCAAGCTATTTGTATATTCAAATAGGGGGAGATTGTTGGGTCAAATATTGACCCAATTATCCTTACAAGGATTTGAATATAAAATAGCTTAACTCACTGATAAAGAAATCAGTGAGTGTTGTAAAAAGCCCATTGTTGAAGAAACTCTTTACTTACTGAGACGGTGTCAGTGAGTAAAGTATACGAGCTACAAACAACTCCAGTATCACTGAGAATTGACAAATGTCTCAGTGACCCTGAAGATACTATCTCTACAAGCAGACTGATAAATATGGGCGCGAACTTCTACAAGAAAAGATAGAAGTCAGACAAAGTACAAAAGAGGAAGAAGAAGAGGGACCACTTGGTGGATGACAACTCACACCAAGTGGATGACAACTCATACCTACCCCAAATGTCCTTTGTCTAGTTACTTGTATATATTGTATGTGTTGTAGTAGATTTAGTATGGATTCCTAAATAGACAAAAATATACACATAGTGTATTAGTTGATAGGATCATCCTCTCACTGAATCAGTGAGAGTTTATTTGTCACCAGGGATGATTAATTTGTACCCATAGGGGATGATTTACCGGAATTATCCCCTTAAAGAAGCTGAAGATGTTATCATTTAATCTAATTGGTTTTGAGTAATCTTGTAACAATTTATTCACTATCCTTGAATATGTTCTTGTTTTACTCAGATTACTTGGACCAACAATTACCTATGTGTTCATCTTGTATTATGGTGTCACCTAACCACGACATGTACCTAGGTATCTCAACTCTAACCTTTTTATCCCCAAACAAACTTCTTGCTTGATCCCTCAATCTTGTTATTAATTGATTCGTAATGACGTTTGTTGGGTTGTCCCATCCATATTCTCTTTGAGCTAAATCCTCAATGATTTCCCATGCTTCTTCAGCATTTAATTCCCTAAATTTTCCATCTGCTGCATGGTCCATGTCCATTTGGGTATAGTGGTTGACACGATGGTAAAATATTTGAATTTGGGACCATAAATCGAAGCTATGATGAGGGACTTTTTGGAGTAAATATTTAAAACGAGTCCATGCATCATAGAGAGGTTCATCTTGATGTTCTTGGAACATCAAGATGTCATTTTTTATTGGAGTGGGTGAATTTCGTGGTTGGTAGTATAGTAGATTCGCGTTCTCCATAATGGTGAACAGAAGAGTCAATGAAAAGGTTTTTACAAAGAAAGACATAAAGAAAAGATAGACTACGAGAAAGCTAATAAAAAGAAAATAAAATTCTCACTTGATAGGAATCTAATGAGTAGACCTAATCGAAATAGAAATCGAACCTAAACTATTAACTATTTCCCCGACAACGGCGCCAAAAACTTGATGCGAGATTTGCAAGACCTCACAAGGAAGTTTTACAATCCTCTAGGCAGTGTACCTAATCACTGTAGAGTAGTATAGGTAAGACACGGAGGAAAGTTCGTTCGGGGAATAGTGTCGTCAGGTCAATATGTATGACGAGATAGGTCTAGATGTAACACCTCCTAAATTATAAGTTAACAGCGGAAGATTAATCGGGGTAATACGGGGAGGATCTTTATCATAATAATAGAAAACGGCTCAAAAGAGGCGTTTTAAAAGTATTTGTTATTCAAATAAAAGTTGAAGTACAAAAAGTGAATATATCAGAGTTGAAATATCCCATAAAAGTGTGTAGTAGTTTGAAAGTGAATGACATGATTAATTTTACACCACATTAAAAACCCTTGGTTTAATGCCCGCTCGTGCCTTGTCTGCTTCGCTAATTACCTGAGATAAACATGCTAAAAGTCAACAAAATGGTTGAGTGAAATCATAGAGTTTGTAATAATAACGAGTTTGGAAACACAAGTAGTGATTGCCTGTGTATTACAATCATGTTTAAAATGGTGATATTGCAGTTGTGTATAGTGCCCTAAGTCTCATGACACGCAAACGTTAACAGTGTAGTAACCGGTGTAGGGCCCTCGAGTAATAGGTGTTTTGCCATTGCCTATTTTCTTCAAATAGAGTGCATTGCGACTAATCCGACTAGCAACTAAGGCTATTTGTCAAGGCATTAGTGGAATAGGCAGTCAGCCTCCAATAGATCTATTCACTATATTCGCGTTCACTCGCAAGTGATTAATGGTTCATGATGTGAGGGGATTTTGGCAATAGAGTAACTTAGTCAATATCATATCAGGTGAAGCATACAAAAATACTTGAAAATAATTGTGTTTTAGTTTGTAAAATGTATCTCCCCCATAGAGTGTAAACTTGTTAAATAAGTAAAAGTGGGGCTATGACTCACCTTGTGTGTAACTGGCAAGGTGGAAATGTGAAATCAAGTGAAACTACGGGTACGGCTCCAACACACGACCTGGATAATAGTGAAGTCTGAGAATTTGATATTTGTGACTTAATATGAATAGTGAGTGTGAAAACGAGTAACGGATAATGATTTGGTGTGTGATGAGTGTGAGTGATATGCTTAAAATGCTTAAAGTTTAAAAATAATATTATATATAATATTATCATGTTTTTATGTCATTGGTTCCATAAATATCGTTTCCTCGAAAGTGTTTGAACGAAACGATAAGTTATTCGTTAAAATTCGTTATATATAAATACAAACGTAACGTGTTAAATATATTGAATGAAACGTAAAAATGCACGTGAGTGAGTGGGAAAACGTAAGATATGCAATAGAAATGAATATGAAATAAAGTTACAGTTTGGTCCTTGTACTTATACCAATTTTACACTTTCTACCTTAACGGTGTTAGTTTTGCACCGTTAGTCCTTGGTTAACATTTTGTTACATTTTTAGTCCAAGAGTTTCCATAATGACATATTAAGCTCTCTGTTTACTGTTTTAACTTTTAACAATTCCCACCCTCAAGTTAATAAATTAACAGTTTGCAACATACTTTTACAAAGTTGGCAATTTTAACCCGAAATGGAATATTCTTTGCAAAACAAGTCCAAAATTTACAAAAAAAAAAAAAAAAAAAAATGAGAAAAGTTTTCCGAGAGCTTTACTAACTTTATTAAGCTTATTTGAGTCAATTTCAACTGCTTATTAGCCAAAGTGCTTATTTTTAAGCTTAATGGGCTTTAACGATTGAAAACTAAAGCCCATTAACGAATTTCGATTTGAGGGGTTTGAGAACAAAGTGGGCTTATCATTGGGCTTGTTTTTAGGTCTTAAAAATGTTGCAAAAGAGCTTATTCGATCAGCTTATCTATATTGCTTAAAAACTGCTTATTGGGCTTTTAAGCCCAATCGGTAAAATAAGTGTTTTAATAATTGACCGAGTAGCGATTAGTTTGTGATTTTAAGAAGGCTTATATGAGCTTATCAATGAAAACTTAAAACAACAACTTATTAAATGAGCTTATGTAGAATTGAGATGAGCAATAAAAACAATATGGTGTGTATATGGTTTTGATTTTATTTGCCCTTTGCTTATCGACAAAAATGAAATGGTCAAAATATAAACATGACATATATAACGTGTGATATGTAAAATGATTCGATATATAAACAAAATGAGTTCGATAAGCAATAAAACGAGTATGTAAGTGTCGAATAAATGTAAAACACGAGTTACTAGCCATCCATAAAGGAGGTCATTGCGTATAAACGTAAAATAAATAACGAGAAACGAAAATAAATGCATAAAAATGTATATACGATCGAATAAATTATAGAACAATGCATGAGATGTTATAAATCGATAAGAATGAACTGAAAAGGGTTTAGGAGGACTCACAACACCAAAAAAGTGGAGTTTATACGTTAAAATGATCAAGAACACGGTTAGAACTCGCGTAACACGCTAGAACCGATCACAAGGCTTTGAATGGAGAGTATACGATCGGATAATGGCTCGAATGGCTAGGGAAATTGCTTCTGGTTCCTTGAAGGTCTCGGCAACGTTGAAAAACTTGAGAGAAAATTAGATAAACTCTTGTGTGTACGTGTATATTGATCGATATATAGTAAAATACTCACCCAAGTTGGGTGATTAGATGGCTAGTAGGAGATAAGGAATAATACTCAAGTACTTAGTAGCTTAGGAGGGGGTTTTGGTGTATGGTTATAGCTATATGTCGAGTGCACATGTTTATGTGCATATATATATATATGCTTCGTACGACATATTCAATGGGTCCAAGTGATATTTTAACATGTAATATTGAATGAGAAGGTGAGAAACAAGTTATAAACTCATAATCGACTAGAGGAAATCAAAAGACCTAGGGAAAAATTGGTTTGGATCGATTTGGATCAAAAAGGATAAATATGGTGCGAATTGGTACATGTGTCGAGAAGCATTCACTTTGGGTCTCATTAAGCATTCAAATGTTCGAAATAGAAATTGAGTTTCGACATACTAAATCTTTGGTGTATAGAGATTCGAGATGTGTAAAATTTTGTGTAATTTGTGTGTCAAAATTGAGAGAAATCGAGGCAATGTGAATTGGGTTCAGCCGAGTGAGTTATATGAGATTTAATAAACTTAAAATGTTGGGTTGGGCCTTTAAATAGTACCAGACCAAAGAATTGGGCCAGAAATAGTAAGTTTGATACGTTTGGTTATAATGAGTGTGTTGGTTCCGTTGTGGTCCGTGTGTGAGCTCGTTCCAATGTGTTTGTAATGTAATAACAAAATTTTAAATTTTGCCCATAAAAATGGTTAACTGAACTATATTAGAAATTTAATACTTGATTAACATGTACAAATTACTGGGGAATTTTACAGATTGCTACAGTACCTACCCGTCAAACAGAATTTTGTCCCGGAATTTAAATCTAAGATAGTTGTTAGGGGTGTCTATGGGAATAAATGGGGTATTTGTCGCGAATTTTATCTTCACGTTCCCATGTGTACTCTGGTCCTCGTTTAGAGTTCCATCGAACTTTGATAATGGGAATACGGTTTTGCTTTAGTTGTGTCACCTCCCTGTCCATTATTTCTACTGGTTCTTCTGTGAATACGAGTTTGTCATCAAGTTTGATTTCTTTCAGCGGGATGACAAGAGTTTCATCTGACAAACATTTCTTCAGTTGTGACACGTGAAATGTGGGGTGTACTCTACTGAGTTCTTCTGGGAGCTCAAGTTTGTAAGTAACTGGACCAATCATTTCAAGGATTTTAAATGGTCCAATGTACATGGGATTTAACTTTCCACGCTTTCCAAAGCGTACCATTCCCTTCCATGGGGAAACTTTCAACATAACTCTGTCACCGACTTGAAATTCCATGGGTTTTTGTCTTACATCAGCGTAACTCTTTTGTCTGTCACGAGCAGCTTGTAGTCATTGCCTGATCTTAAAAATCTTTTCGATTGTTTCGTGTATCAGTTCTGGTCATGTGAGTTGTATGTCACCAACTTCGGCCCAACAAACAGGCGATCTGCACTTTCGACCATAAAGTGCTTCAAATGGTGCCGCCTTGATGCTGGCATGGTAACTGTTGTTGTAAGAAAATTCAGCCAATGGCAAGTGTTTATCCTAACCTTTTCCGAAGTCTATCACACATGCTCGGAGCATGTCCTTTAAGGTTTGGATCGTTCTTTCACTCTGTCCATCAGTCTGAGGGTGATAAGCGGTACTCATATCTAGACGTGTACCGAGAGCTTTTTGTAGAGTTTGCCAAAATCTTGAGGTAAATCGGCTATCTCTATCTGAGATGATGGAGATTGGAACTCCATGTCGAGTCACTATTTCCTTGAGATACAACTGAGCGAGGGTGCTCATCTCGTCAGTTTCCTTGATTAGTAGGAAATGAGCTGACTTGGTAAGACGATCAATGATGACCCAAATGGTGTCCAATCCAGTTGGCGTCTTTGGTAGTTTAGTGATGAAATCCATGGTAATTCTTTCCCATTTCCATACTGGTAGTTCAAGTTGTACAAGCAATCCCGACGGCTTTTGACTTTCCGCCTTGACTCTTGAACAAGTCAAACATTTCCCAACATACTCAGCGATGTCGGCTTTCATGTTTGGCCACCAATAAATCTTTTTGAGATCCTGATACATCTTATCAGAACCTGGGTGAATAGAGTACTTGGATTTGTGAGATTCATGCATGATGAGATCTCGAATACCTCCGTAGAGAGGAACCCAATATCTTTCTTTGAAACATAGCATACCGTCTGATCTTTTTACAAAACCATTTTCATTCTCTGGCATGCCGTAAATTTTCTCATGGGGTCTGTTTTCTTCTTTGAGAGCTTCTGCTTGGGCTATGAGTATTTGTGATGGAAGGGGTGAACAAATGGTCATTCCCAGAGATCGGAATCTGAGTGGTTTGATTCTTTCTTTTCTGGTCAAGGCATCAGCCACAACATTCGCTTTACCGGGGTGATAGCGAATTTTACAATCGTAATCGTTGAGCAGTTATAACCATCGGCGCTGTCTTATGTTCAGCTCCTTCTGATCTAGGATGTGTTGAAGACTCTTGTGATCGGTGAAAACCGTGCACTTGGTACCGTACAAGTAATGTCTCCATATCTTAAGAGCAAAGACCACTGCTCTTAATTCTAGATCATGAGTGGTGTAGTTTTCTTCATTTTTCTTGAGCTGTCTAGAAGCATAAGCTATCACTTTGCTTCTTTGCATTAACACTGCACCTAAACCATGATGTGATGCATCACAATACACCACGAAGTCTTCACTTCCTTCAGGTAGTGTTAAAATGGGTGCTTCAAAGAGTTTCTGTTTTAAAAGTTGAAAAGCTGACTCTTGTTTTTCTTCCCAGGTATACTTCTTGTTTTTCTGGGTCAATTCGGTGAGAGGCTTTGCAATCTTTGAAAAGCCTTCTATGAACCTTCGGTAGTAACCAGCAAGACCTAAAAATTGACAAATCTCAGTTGGGGTGGTAGGAGATGCCCAACCTTTAACAGCCTCAATCTTTGCAGGATCTACGTGGATACCTTGACTTTTGATGATATGGCCAAGAAATTGTACCGTGGGAATCCAAAAATCACATTTGGAGAATTTTGCGTACAACTTTTCATTTTTGAGCAACTCCAAAATAGTTCTCAAGTGTTCAGCATGTTCTTCTTTGCTGCGTGAGTAGATTAAGATGTCATCGATGAACACGATCATGAATTTTTCCAAGTAAGGTTTGCATACTCGGTTCATCAAATCAATGAACACTGCGGGTGCATTGGTGAGACCAAATAGCATTATTTGAAATTCATAATGCCCGTAACGTGTTCGGAAGGCTATTTTGGGAATATCTTCTTCCCTGACTCGTAGCTGGTGATATCCCGATCTTAGATCAATTTTCGAGTTGACACTTGATCCTTGCAACTGGTCGAATAAATCGTCAATCCTGGGCAATGGATATCGATTCTTTACGGTGAGTTTGTTTAGTTCCCTGTAATCAATACACATTCGGAAAGTTCCGTCTTTCTTTTTGACAAATAAGACCGGTGCTCCCCAAGGTGATGAATTTCGTCGGATAAAACCTTTATCTGACAGCTCTTTCAACTGCTCCGACAGTTCTTTCATTTCGGAAGGTGCTTTAGCAAATGGTGCTGCTCCAGGCACTAAATCAATTTGAAATTCTACTTGCCGAACTGGTGGAATACCGGGCAAGTCTTCCGAAAATACTTCAGAAAAGTCCTTGACAACAGGCACTTCTTCGAGTTGTTTCTTCGTCATTTCATTCTCTGTCACTTGAATCAAAAATACGTGACATCCTTTGTTCATTTACTTCATTGTCTTGACATATGAGATGATGTTGAGTCGAGTTTTGCTGTGATCGCCACGAACGATAAGAGTTTCATCATTAAGTGGGATTTGGACGACCTTCTCGTCACAGATGATTCTGGCATGGTGCTTGAATAACCAATCCATGCCAATAACGACATCAAAGCTACCTAGTTGGATAGGCATGAGATCAATGGGGAAAGGTTTGTTTAGAAGAGTTAGGGTGCAACCTTTGATCATTGTGTTGGTGCCTATGAGGTTTTCGTTAGCTATTTCGATTTCATATGTAGTGTCTAGTTCTAAGGGGGTAATATTAAGCAGTGAAGCAAATGAAGTAGACACAAAGCTGTTATCAGCTCCAGAATCAAATAATATTTAGCATTGTGTTGGTTCAGTAAGAAAGTACCCGTGACGACGCCGGGTTCCTGTGGTGCGTTCCCGTCACCAAGCACATATGCTCTTCCATGAGCAACATTGTTCAGATTTTGTTTCGGTCAGTTGTTCCTGTAATGCCCTTTTTCACCACAACCGTGGCACACTGTTGCTAGGGGATGTGTATTTGCACCCGTGGCTCTACAGTCAGAGGTTTTGTGACCCACTTTTCAGCAATTGCCGCAAACTGCACGACAAGGTCCAGTGTGATGGAGTTTACATTGGTTGCACTGGGGTTGGGTTCCGACATAAGCTTTTTCTCCTGTGGGTGTAGCAACATAAGCTCTAGCAGCTTCTTGTCTGCGATTCTGTTGGTGGTGGTGATTGTTGCGGTTCTGTTGGTAGTTGTGGTTGCGGTTGTTGTTTTTGTTGTTGTTGTTGTTGTTGTTGTTGTGATGGTTGGGGTTCCTGTTGTTGTTATTGTTGTTGTGGTAGTTGTTGTTGCTGTTGGGGTTTCTGTTGTTATTGTGGTTGTTGTTGTTGTGGGTGGTGGTTCCACGATTATCGAGACTTCATTTGTGACAATTGTTTGCGGAGGTAGAACTCCATTTGATTTCTCGTTCCAATAACCGTTGAGCTATTGTGATAGCTTCTTCAAGAGTTGTCGGTTTTGACGAGGTGACGTTCCCCTCGATGTTTCGAGGTAATCCCTCAACATACTTTTCCAGTGCCCTTTCAGTATCTGGCACCATAGTTGGACATAGTACCGACAGTTCCTGGAACATGATATTAATAATCGTAAGTAATGTCATGGTAGGTCTAGATATATTTACTGAAAATAACATGATATTAATAACTTGATCGATTGTTTTTACAAAATAATTGATACAGGGTCTTTTATTAATGCTCCATGTGGTAGGTTAAGGATTCTCTGTCTCTAGTATAAGTGCTTAGTCCTTTGTTGAAAATAGTGGCCCTAGTTTCTGTTACTTGCTGTGCTACAAGTTGGTCGGTTGACTAGGTTCGGGGGAAAGGGAAATGTGACATTTGTTGCGTTTCGAGTATGATTTGGTTTGCGTGAAGCCATTTGTCTATTAAGGAGAGTAACAAATGGTTTAATTTTGTATGTGGTCATGAGAAGTCATTACATGCATGCATAGCATCATAGTAGGGCATAATAGGAAGAATTTATTCACAACAGAGAGATATAACAAAAAGGAGATTGTTATAGATTTAAAAGTCGGTTACAGGTTCTGAAAGTTTCGAGATTATGGGAAAATACAGGAAACACTAACCAAAAACTATTCGGTTTAGTGGGCACAACAATGATACATGTGAAATTAAGATCAGTTACGTCCTTGACGTAGATGCTTAACTTCGGCCTCAAGTTCTAGTTGTGCAGCTTTCATGTCTGAGAAGCGTTCCTGAAATTCCTGGTACATCCTCATTTGATTAGCCAACATGGTTTCTAAGGCAGAAATCTTCTGACCCTGGTTTCTTGCCGTATCTCTGGCCATCCATAGGGTCCTTTCAATGTCTTCCACTCTACCATGTGTTTGACTGTGTTCTCTTCTCGAACAGCGGATTCTGGAATCTAAACTTCTAAATTCATGGTTGTAAGTATCCTTCATCTTATCAACCTTCATTCCTAAGTCAAACACTGCTCGTCTCTCAGCATCGGCTCTTCTAAACAGAGTGTCAATGTTACGGTCGTACCATTCGAAACGTAATGGTTGTAACCCTTCCAACTGTTCAGTGTGAATGTCTAGGGTGTTGGCTTGTTGATAAAGAAATGTCCATATGGAATCACGAGGGTTTAAATTATAGTCAGGGGAATTAGGTGAAGATACGTCGTCCGGGATGTCTGGTATTGGGGAATCTGGATTGTCAGGTAGTGGAGAGTTTGGCTCAACATCTTTTCGAATCATTTCTTGGTGTGAATTCTGTCCAACCTCAAATGTTGTCGGACAACCAATCACCTCTTCATCTGAAGTAGCTCTCCTAAGTTTCTAACATGGAGGCTAGTGGGTAGGTGATGACGGTGGTATCTGAGTAAGTTCCATATTAGGCTGTGGTTGAGATACTAGTACATAGGGATCTTTAGTATCCAAAGTAATTTGATAGGTAGGTGATGTATGAGTAGTACGGAGGGTAGTTTTGGTAATATCAACTGGTTTGGAAAACATGGTACTGTAGTAATCCGTAAATAGTAATTATAAGTAATTAATAATATTAAAGGAGTGAAAGTGAAATAATCAAGTGTGTGAGAGTAAATATGAAGTGTGTGAAGATTAGTGTAAAATATTCCTAATAGGTAATGTTCTGAGCACGGTGATAAGCAGGCACGGAGGGCGTAAAATGGTATGGTGTAAAATCATTTATTTTGTATGTGTGGTTATAGTCCAATGTTTGAAAACACTTGGTTCTCTATAACCATGGCTCTGATACCAATCTGTAACACCCCCATTTTCGATATACGCAGCGGAATATAAGTTGGGGTATTACTTCAGGTATCGTAGTCATGAAAATAGAAAACGACTCGAAAAGAGACGTTTTAGATAAAGTTGTTATCATTCATTATTAAAATCAGAGTTACATAATAGAGGCCCCAGCGGGAAGTTTTGAAATACATTATAAAAGATACGTTATTTGTTGAATGATAACAAAATGGACACTCTTTTTATAAGAAGAAAGTCCATTGCCACTCCGTGCCAAGTTGTGCTTTTAGTTACCTGAGATAAAACATGCTAAAAAGGTCAACACAAAGGTTGAGTGAATCCATAATGTTTATAGTAATAATCAGTTGAACACAAGCTAAGTAGAAAGTAAATCAGTAATATTGCAGTTCAGTATATTGCCCTAAGTCTCATGACACGCAAACGTTAACAGGATGGACATCATAGTAATGAACTATTGATGTAATTACTACATAATTAAATATAGTAATACTGCCCTCGAGTAGGAGTTTGCCATTCTCTTTATTGATCTCAAATAAAGTGCATTTGGCTACTTATCCAGCAACACAAATGGGTCGTCAACTGCCAATAGATCTATTCACTATATTCGCGTTCACTCGCAAGTGATTAATGGTTCATGATTGAGGGTCTTTTAGGGGCAACAGTTAAACTTAGGCAATATCAATCAGGAAAGCATAGAAAAATACTTGTGTTCGGTTTGTAGCATGTATCTCCCCACAAGTTTGGAAAACGTATGAAAAGTGGGACTATGAACTCACCTTAGTAGTCTGGATGGAAAACAAATCAAATATAGTTGATAAACGTCTCCGGCACGCGACCTGGGTTGGTATGTCAAGTTTTAGTATTCGTATTCAAATATTTGTGAGTTTTAGTATTCGTGTCGTAACGTTTTGGTTGACAGTTAAATGTTTAAATGAGACAACATGAAGTCTCTTCAAAAGTTGGTGGATGATAAGATTTTATCTTATTTCATGTTTCTATGTTTATGTTTCGTTTGTTTATTATTGAGATAAACATATCTCGTTTATTAGTTTCTATTATAAACCGAGCCAAAATATATTTCTCGTAATAATTATAAAATGTTACTCTTTTTACCCTTATAGTTTCATATATTGATAGTTTATACCCCTAAACTTTCATAAATTGACAATTTATACCCCTGAAATTTCATAAAATGACAATTTTTACCCCTTAACTTCCATAATTTGGCAACTTTTACCCCTCAACTTTGGTGAAATGACAGTTTCTACCCTATAGTTTCAAAAATGACAATTTATACTCACAACTATGGATTATTGAGAAAAACAACCCTTGTATTATTAACTTTGAAATAATTACACTTTTGGCCCAAGAAAACTCCCATTTTCAGATTTGGCAAGTTTTCACCCTCAAGGATTTAATTCATTCCGTTACTAGTCCTAAATACGTTTTAAGTGCGTTTTTAATTTAGAAAAAGGCGAGACTTGCTACGACTTATTAAAATAAGTTATGATAAGTTTGAAAATAAGTTGATAAGGGATTATTTGCTTATATTTTAGCTTATAGCTTTTCAAAATCAAAAATAATAATTAAAAAGGGTGCGCTTGGTTTTGTTATAACTCGCCCAAAATAGAAATTTATATAGGCGAGACCGTGCGTTATTTTTACAACGTTCTTGATTCTTTATATTCTTTGCTAGGTGGTCTTTCTAACGGTTCATATTCGAAGTTGTATGCTTTTGTGGTTTGCTCGATATAATTTATTGAAATAGGGGTGTTGGGCGTTTTTATAAAGGTTGTTGGTTTTTGACTTGCGACCAGCCCTAAACAAGGATTAATTTAAGGCGGGGTGAGACTAGGTTTGCATGACGCTTTTATTCCTTTAAATACTTCGCTGTGTGGTCTTTAAAATGGCAAGATTTCAGATTTTATAGAGTTCATTTAGTTGCCGAAATAATTGTCCAAAGTGGGGTGTTTGGGACATTTTCTCGGTAAAGAACAGAAAAGAAAAATGATTTGGTTCTCGATTTTTAAGCTTATGACCTGATCTTTTTAGCATGGTAACTTGATTATTAACTTGCCTAATTGCTTCTTTGTGTATCTTATAACCCATTGTTCTAAAAATATCAAAAAAATAAATATAGGGTGTTTGTTTTGTGCTCGACAGAAAAAGAAAAAAAAAGGAATCATGGTTTTTGATCTAGGCTACCTATTAGAACTTGATTAGTGACCTATTTAAGAGTATTTAAAGTTTACAAAAGGAATTAAAAAGGGCTAGATTACTTACTTGCTTTGTAATTTGATTTATAGAGATTTTTGACAATGTGGCTTTGAAAATGAACACCAAGGTTTTTCCTCCTCCTAGGCTTTTCTAAACTTCTTCTTAGCTTCTATTTAGGCTTTTTGATCAGTAGATAAATGGGTGTGTTGCTGTTTTGGTGTGGTTCAAAATATATGGATGAAATGGGAAAAAGGGTGATCGATTTATATAGGAGAGGGAGTCTTAGAGTTCTTGAGCCTTCTAGTCACCATGTTATGCATGGAAGAGACATGGTGAGGTGTATTCTTAGGGTTTGTATGGTGGCTTGTGAAGGTGGTGATGTGTTTTGCTCCAAGGCCATGGAATTTACCTACTAACTTTGACTATGGGTAAAAATCTAGGAACAAGACGATGTGTAGTTATTTTAGACCTATAAGTAAACTTATGGTGTAATATTTACATGGTGTTAAGTGTGGAATGGTTTGGTTTAAGGTTGGTTAGGATCGAACTAGGTATATTTTAGGGAAATCGATTGGCTTTAATGGATGGTACTTAGGCTATAGAATGTTGTACATGGTGTCTAGATGAAGTAGCAAACTTAGTTTAGGGCTTGGTTTGAGTAATGATTGGTTAGAAAATAATCTAGGGCTTGTATGTTTAATATTAGTGTCGAATTTGATAGAAAAAGAAAAGGAATTCGATTTGTTCTTTAAAGGGTTGTACCATAGGCTAGTTAGGGTTGTACTATAGTTTAAGAAATATAGAAAATATATTTTTAGTATTTGGTTAAGTTAAATTAAATATATGTTAGTTTAATTAGGTTTAAAGATAAACAAATGTAGTTTTAAGTTTTTATGCATTGAACACTTGTACCTTAGGTTTAGAGACTTGTACTTAAATTTATTAGGCATATGAAATATATTTTTAAGGTTGGTGCATAAAAGACTTGTATAGTATGTTTTAAAATGAGTACATTGAGGTTTATAATGTGATTTATATAAGTATTTAGTTTGCATGCATTAAAGGCTTGCACATTGGCTTGAAAGACTTGTACACTTATAATTTGTAGAAAACATATATATATTAATTTAGGGTTTGTGATTTTATTACATAAAATCATAGTTTTGTGAATTTAGAGCTTGTATCGGGAGTTAGTGTGAATTTAGGGTTTCCGTGCTTTAGAAGCTTGTACCTTAGCTTTGGATAAGTTGTACTTTAGTGTTTTTAGGGTTAGTTACTTGCTATTGTAATTATAATAGTTTAGAGTTTCGTAAAAGCTCTAATAGATAAGAAATGTTTAGTTTGAACGTTTAATAATCGTACGTTAACGAATTAACGTAAAGTGGCAAATGAAATATCGCGAAGTTTTATACTTGACATATGGAAATGTTTATGTGAAATAAACATTAAGTAAGTTGGTGTCGGTCCGCGTGTGAGCACGTTTATCAAGGATGTGAGTTACGTCACATTAGATAGTAGTCATGATCAGAAAAGAAAAAAAAAATTGTACATAGAAAAAGGATAAGTATTCTTTATATAGAATGTAAGATAGTTTATTACAAAGTGAAATTTTACCATTGGTTACAGGCTGGCAACCTATGAAATCTTTGTATGTGCGCTTGCGAGATGTAGATGCCTCGCTTTCAGCGGTGGATCGGTTGTTGTTACTCGAGCGGGCTATGGTAGCCGCTTGAGTCTCAAGAGCTGCTGCAACACTATCAGCTACCAGTTTCTAGATAGCTTCAGGAGTCATAGCTGTTGCGGGAGTGGCAATTTCTTTTCTTGTACGAGGCATTTTTCTGTTAATACCACAAGAAAATATAGATTTAGAATTTGCATAATGACCATGTTAGAATACATTGAGTAATAGGGTGATTGTATACAATTTCTAACGACATTGTCACAATGTGAGATTATAACCAACTGAGAATCATATAATCACGACATGTTTGGGTATTATCGTAAGTAAATGATCAACTCTTGGTATAGGATTGCTAAGGAACAAGATGATTCATCATCTACAAAAGCTGAAGTTCAGCAACTTTCTCTTCATTCATCAAGTTTCTTTTGAAATTTTCTTTATTATATGTTTGTAATTACATTCCATTTGTATCATTTAAATAACCATAACAATCACAAGTAACAACACGAGATGTCTGAATACAATCACAATACACATGGACAACCATAGTAGCATAAATCAACATCAATATATAGTAAATCATAACCAACAACATAAATTAATAACTTGAATCAATTTTGTTACATAACAGAATGATTACAAGGTCCTTTATTAATGCCACATGTGGCAGGCTAAGATGCCTCAAAACTATACAGATGTAAACTATGTCTAGCTGCTGGAAGTCTCGTCCATGGGCCCCGTGAGCTGTGAAATCTGATCCAGGAGCCTTTGTATGTCAGTCTGATGTTGGAGCTGCATGTATTCCACGAGGTTCTCTAAGGTGTCGGCTCTGAGGCGTGCTTCCAAAGCTTCCACAATATGTCTCTGTCCCTCCCATAGTGAGACTGTTATGTGGGTGCGTGTCTCAGACATCTCTGACCGTATCCTAGTCAGACCGTCCTGAAGATCTATCCTACCGGATACGATGCTATGTAGGGTGCCGTTGACCATCTCGGGGCGGTCCAACGGTGTTCTGTCCACTATACTCAGGAGAGTATCGATCTGCTCCTCATGACGCTCCAGACGCGTCATGATAGAGGATAGAGTAGGGGTGTGGGCTACTGCTGCCCGTGAGCTCTCTCCAGTCTCGAAGACTCAGGCTGGAGGAGTGAAACCGGGTGGAAATGGTAATGATGGTGAAGATGGATGACTGGGACCTGCTGTACGAGCCCGGCTCGAAGAGGGTAGATCCTCTTCTAGAGTCGGCTCCCGCTGGTGGGGTGTACATGGGTAAGTCTGGGAAAGTTGGTTGAATAGGTTATCAGGTCTAACCGACGGTGGAGGTGATGATAATCGTAATGGTGGTAATGTATACTGGTACTCAGGTGATAATGGGGGTGTCATCCCGATCATATCTAGGGGTGAAGTAGGGGAAAAGGGTGGAAATGATGGTATAATCGGCACAATAGGTAGGGTGTACCCTCTAGCGAGGTGTATGCATCCTAATGCAACCGTTGGGGTGACTCCTAAATGGTGTCATGAATGGTTCGGGCTCATATGGTTCTAAAATCCTGACTCGTCTGTACCGGGTTATTGGTGCAGGTGGGGGTGGTAGAGTAGGTAAAGGTGTATCTGACTCTTTTGCCGGAAACCATTGCCGAGTCTGCATGTACTGGTCGTCAGTAAGTGGGGTGTAGGTGGGAGAAACTGGTCGGTTCTCCGGGTGTGGTGGTGAGATATGTGCCCGTCTAGCTAAAACATACGGGTCTTCTGACAATGGAGAGTTTAGCTTACCTACTGTAATAGGTGACATAGGTGGTGTGGCGACGACTTTACCCTCCTCAAAGGGCTCCGTTTCGTCTGAAGAGATACTTGACACTGCAGCAGCCGAAGTGCTGGGAACTAATTGTGAGGTGATAGATGATGGGGTGTCCTCGGATTCTATATCCGATGATGAGGTACTCAGGTGTGAGACTGTAGACATGGTACTGTAATAACCCGTAAATAGTAAATGTAAGCAATCAATATAATCAAGTGTGTGAAAATCAAGGTGAAATAATCAAGTGTGTAAGAGTAAATATCATGTGTGTGAAGATTAGTGTAAAATAATCTTAAAAGGTAATATATTGAGCACGGTGTTATGCAGGCACGGAGGGTGTAAAGTGGTATGGTGTAAAAATTATTCATTTACTATTAATGGTTCATGATGTGAGGGGTTTTTGGCAATAGTGTAACTTAGTCAATATCATATCAGGTGAAGCATACAAAAATACTTGAAAATACTTGTGTTTTAGTTTGTAGCATGTATCTCCCCCATAAAGTGTAAACTTGTTAAATAAGTAAAAGTGGGGCTATGACTTACCTTGTGTGTAACTGGCAAGGTGAAAATGTGAAATCAAGTGAAACTACGGGAACGGCTCCAACACACGACCTGGATAATAGTGAAGTCTGAGAATTTGATATTTGTGACTTAATATGAATAGTGAGTGTGAAAACGAGTAACGGATAATGATTTGGTGTGTGATGAGTGTGAGTGATATGCTTAAAATGCTTAAAGTTCAAAAATAATATTATATATAATATTATCATGTTTTTATGTCATTGGTTTCATAAATATAGTTTCCTCGAAAGTGTTTGAAAGAAACGATAAGTTATTCGTTAAAATTCGTTATATATAAATATAAACGTAACGTGTTAAATATATTGAATGAAACGTAAAAATGCACTTGAGTGAGTGGGAAAATTTAAGATATGCAATAGAAATGAATATGAAATAAAGTTACAGTTTGGTCCTTGTACTTATACCAATTTTACACTTTCTACCCTAACGGTGTTAGTTTTGCACCGTTAGTCCTTGGTTAACATTTTGTTACATTTTTAGTCCAAGAGTTTCCATAATGACATATTAAGCTCTCTGTTTACTGTTTTAACAATTCCCACCCTCAAGTTAATAAATTAACAGTTTGCAACATGCTTTTACAAAGTTGGCAGTTTTAACCCGAAATGGAATATTCTTTGCAAAACAAGTACAAAATTTACAAAAAAAAAAAATGGGAAAAGTTTTTCGAGAGCTTTACTAACTTTATTAAGCTTATTTGAGTCAATTTCAACTGCTTATTAGCCAAAGTGCTTATTTTTAAGCTTAATGGGCTTTAACGATTGAAAACTAAAGCCCATTAACGAATTTCGATTTGAGGGGTTTGAGAACAAAGTGGGCTTATCATTGGGCTTGTTTTTAGGTCTTAAAAATGTTGCAAAAGAGCTTATTCGATCAGCTTACCTATATTGCTTAAAAACTACTTATTGGGCTTTTAAGCCCAATCGGTAAAATAAGTGTTTTAATAATTGACCGAGTAACGATTAGTTTGTGATTTTAAGAGGGCTTATATGAGCTTATCAATGAAATCTTGAAACAACAACTTACTAAATGAGCTTATGTAGAATTGAGATGAGCAATAAAAACAATATGGTGTGTATATGGTTTCGATTTTATATGCCCTTTTCTTATCGACAAAAATGAAATGGTCAAAATATAAACATGACATATATAACGTGTGATATGTAAAACGATTCGATATATAAACAAAATGAGTTCGATAAGCAATAAAACGAGTATGTAAGTGTCGAATAAATGTAAAACACGAGTTACTAGCCATCCATGAAGGAGGTCATTGCGTATAAACGTAAAATAAATAACGAGAAACGAAAATAAATGCATAAAAATGTATATACGATCGAATAAATTATAGAACAATGCATGAGATGTTATAAATTGATAAGAATGAATTGAAAAGGGTTTAGGAGGACTCACAACACCAAAAAGGTGGAGTTTATACGTTAAAATGTTCAAGAACACGATTAGAACTCGCGTAACACGCTAGAACCGATCACAAGGCTTCGAATGGAGAGTATACGATCGGATAATGGCTCGAATGGCTAGGGAAATTGCTTCTAGTTCCTTGAAGGTCTCGGTAAAGTGGAAAAACTGGAGAGAAAATGAGATAAACTCTTGTGTATGAAAGGGAGTTATTATGCATGTATTTATACATGTATATTGATCGATATATAGTAAAATACTCACCCAAGTTGGGTGATTAGATGGCTAGCAGGAGATAAGGAATAATACTCAAGTACTTAGTAGCTTAGGAGGGGGTTTTGGTGTATGGTTATAGCTATATGTCGAGTGCACATGTTTATGTGCATATATATGCTTCGTACGACATACTTAATGGGTCCAAGTGATATTTTAACGTGCAATATAGAATGAGAAGGTGAGAAACGAGTTATAAACTCATAATCGACTAGAGGAAATCAAAAGACCTAGGGAAAAATTGGTTTGGATCGATTTGGATCAATAAGGATAAATATGGTGCGAATTGGTACATGTGTCGAGAAGCATTCACTTTGGGTCTCGTTAAGAATTCAAATGTTCGAAATAGAAAATGAGATTCGACATACTAAATCTTTGGTGTATAGAGATTCGAGATGTGTAAAATGTTGTGTAATTTGTATGTCGAAATTGAGAGAAATCGAGGCAATGTGAATGGGGTTCAGCCGAGTGAGTTATATGAGATTTAATAAATTTAAAATGTTGGGTTGGGCATTTGAATAGTACCAGGCCAAAGGCTTGGGCCGGAAATAGTAAGTTTGATCTGTTTGGTTATAATGAGTGTGTTGGTTCCGTTGTGGTCCGTGTGTGAGCTCGTTCCAAATATGTTTGTAATGTAATAACAAAATTTTAAATTTTGCCCATAAAAATGATTAACTGGACTGTATTAGAAATTTAATACTTGATTAGCATGTACAAATTACTGGGGAATTTTACAGATTGCTACACTAGAGCTGAGGGATGATTCTTTTTGTATTTTTATATTTTTATGAAAGCAATTAAAATCTCGGGTTTTGAAAGAGTGGGCGGAATTAGTTGCTAGTCAACTAACCCAAAACTAATAATAACTTGAAATTAAACTAATTAAAAAGAAAAAGTAAATTTGGTGACTTCTTATGATAGGGAAAAGCATGTTCTCTTAGATTAATTACTCCCTAGTTATCTCCTACTGATTTGTCGAATTGTCACGTCCTTGTTTTAATTGAAGCGCTGTATTCCTTAATATTGGTCGTGGGGAGGTGCCGAAGTCCCCAACTCTATGCATCTTAGTCTCCTCTAAAACCCTTAAAGTCTATTAAGTTTTCTAGGATCTACAAGCCGCAATTCATGTAATAAATACAACGAGAAAACCTAATAGTGCACTTTACAGTTGCGTTTTCTAAGACGTTCAAGCTAGTTACATAAAAGAAGTCAGCCAGTTTTCTTAGCCTAACACGAGGCAATCAATTAAACAAGAGACGACAAATCAATTATCAACAACTAGGTTTCATTAGATCTAAGCAAACACAAATAAATCTAAGCTAGCATGTTAAAGAGAATTGAAGATAAACAAATAATCAAACAACACATAGACATATTGAATGATTAAACGGATAACTTATCTTCAATAAAACATGTGTTTTGGGGGTTGTAGAACCCTTACAAAAGCTGAGAAAATCATCCACCAAACCCTACTCTAAGATGTTACACGAATTATGAAAAACAAAAGAAAGTATATATAGAATTACAACTCTGACGGCGTCAGCTTATAGGTTCTGACGTCGTCAGCTCGCCGTGATTAGGGTTTCATCGTGTGCAAGTCGCCGTTATGACGGTGTCCTCTTGTATCCTCTGACGTTGTCACGTTATGCCTGACGCCGTCCTTTAGTAAGTGTTTGGGCCGTCTCTTGTTAGCTTAACACGTGACTCTCATCTTCATTTAACACCTGACGCCGTCAAGTTGTAGGTCTTCAGAATTCATCCGAGGCGTCTCTTGTTAATCTTGAGCCAAAATTCCATCTTTAGCAACAAGTGACGGCATCACGTTGTAGCGTGTGACGACGTCAGATCTCCATATCTGACAGAATTTTATGACTTCGTCGTTTTCTTCACTTTTTCGTCCAAATACGCCCTAAAAGTGCCGATTTCCAGATTTTTCTGTCCCAAGTACCTAAAATGCAAAAAGAAACGATTTGAGGCAATATTTGATCATATTAGTAAGATTTTGGGCTTAAATGACCCCTTAAAAAGGTACTAAATAAATCCTTATGACTTGCTTTCAAGTGAGTACTCATTTGAGCCTGTACCAAGGCCCCTTCATGGAAGGATCTATGGTACACAACTTTAGTGCTTAGGGCATAATACAACCTCTTTAGCTTACCAGCTGGGAGAGGCGAAGGCTTGGCGCTATCCTCATTAACTTGGCTACTCTAGCCAATTAACTGGTTAGGCACATTATCCCTTACAACTTTGATCCAAATCCAGTAGCAGTGCTACCCATGAAAACCCTTGAGGGTAGCCTCCATTTTCAACCCTCGCTCAGTCATCTTTTTTTTTACGGTCCACCAGGAGTTACAAGGTTTCAAGTAGAAAAAGGCACGAAATACAACCACATTTCCTTGAGCATTAAGGCTATAACATAGAAGGATGAAAGTCGTAATCTGCTGCACCTCACTCGGATGAAAATGCGAAAAGTAAATGCCATAAAAATTGAGCAATAAACTGTAGAAGGGGTGTAGGGAAAATCTAAGGTTACAATGGCTAACTTACTCAAGGTAGAAAGCCACGGTGTTGGGTTCTTGAGGTATGTTGGCATGATCCTCTTTTCAAGTAATACGAGGATTGAAATTGTTAATGCATGAAAAATTTCTCCTTAAAAGCACTAGTTTGTGATCGGTCACAGACGAGTCACTATTACTTACAGTCAAGGTTGCAAAAATTGTGAATCGGTAGTGAGGTGGTCGACCCCCTTGTAGCTTGTAATCGGTCTAGGCGGGATTAATCAGATTGGCATTTTCGGCATGTTTTGGGTATTTCTGGCAAGTTTTGGGTATTCCCGACAGGAGTTTCCTTAAATGACATCTTGTAATAGATAAAAACAACAACTATAAGTGATTAAAACTTGTTCACGAAAAGTTTTGGGTATTTTCGGTGAGATTTGCAAGTTTTCGGCAAGTTTGACCACCGTTGACGGTCGTTACCCACCATTGACCGTTGTTGACCGGTTTGTTTGACCCAATTACAAAAATCGACATGGTTGGTGGCCCAGTTGCACCTAGGCGGTGATTAATCGGCCTTGTAAGCCTTGTTTTGCAACACTACATTGAATTTCTTGTGGAACAACACGAGGAGCCATGGCCAAAAGAAAATGGCTAAAAGGCGACTAAAAAGATAAATGCAGTAACAACAAAAAGAAATCAAAGACAAGAGGCAAGAATGTGATTACACACCTAGATAGTGTACTTCTACCCCTTCCTCATTAGAATAATCATCAAGCTTAAAGAATGGACTATTGTAACTCATGCTTTGACGAGTGGATAGATCAAGAAACAATATGACAAGACAAATTTCAAACGAAGTGGAAGCAAAAAAAGATAGAAAAAACTCAGCGAAAAGAGTTACGAAAAATTGAAGAAAAAATGAGAAGAAACTCAAAGGCTACTATCGGTTTAAATACCCAAATCTTTTGTGGGCCCAAGAAGACGTGTACAACACTTATTCAACACGAACTAGGACACGTGCACTTAAATGGACCTACAAAGCCCCAGAAAAAAAGGGAAGGAAAGTTGAAGGAACACGTGTGTGGCCGCCAAGTAGCACGGGAGCACGAATTTTAAACGTTTGAAACAATTATCACGTCAATTAAGTAGGAAAGAGAATATTACGGCTAAGAAACAGCCAAGTCAGAAATTCCATGTCATCCCTACATTAAATGGCTATGTAGAAAGATAGTGAAATATCATCATTTAATGTCGCTGACACCTAGGGAATATTACGCAAATAACCAATGTTTTGAAAATCGGGTTTTTAATCGACCCGGTCGAGTCATCGGCTTACCGGTTCAATCGTCGGGTCAACCCGGTTTTCTATATAAAAAAACTATTTTTTTTCAATTGGGTCAACCCGGTTCAAACTGTTCGACCACGGGTCAACCCGGTTCGACCACAGGTCAACTCGGGTTTTTATTAAAAAAATGAAACAAATCAAACCCGACCAGGTTTGAGAACCGGGTTGACCGGGTCACTTAAAGCCCAGCGGGTCTAACCGGTTAACCCGTTTTTAAAAACCCGGTTTTTTTTACCCTTTTTTTTGCCAGAACAGGTTCAACCGGTTAACCCGGCCGGGTCGACCCGGGTTTCAAAACATTGCAAAAAACAACATCTGTGAATAAAAAGAACTGACGTCCCCAGGCCAAATAGTCAACATAGACCGGGAAACGTCCCATCACTGGCAAAAGACAAAAAGCATTTAGGACAACATAGTCTATCATCCTATCATATGAATATAATATAGCAATGGATTGGGGGGGGGGACTTGATAGCGTATAGGAGTTTTAGCTCAAATGACTAAAGCTCATACAACCATAACCAATCCCTAAGGCTCAAACCTAAACATCGGCTGAACATAAGCACTCTTGCTTGGAGAATAAACTCCAGGGCAAGAGCAGGCCTGGGAACTTATGCCCAAAACCATTATGTATTGATGGCACGTGTAACTACCTCATTCATGCAGATGTGGTGTCGCGGGTATGTATTTCGTTAGTGCATGCAAATCTTGCCAAAGATTCTGGTAACCATCTGAGTCAATTATGTCACGACACATGTAATTATTATCTCCTCCATAGGATGATCACCACACGGTTCATCCTGGACCGCTGGATCATATACGATCGTTGGATCACATCCATGTGTCGCACACAACCCAAATGCATACCTATAAATACCGGTGAATTTCATGGGAAGATACAAGCTATCTTCTCCAAATTTTACACACAAAACATACACTAAACCATCGTATGTGAGTATTACCCCAACTCAAGATAATTATTATTATCTCGGGGTCCTTAGTGAACACGAGAAACCTAACATACGATCATCACTCACCTCATATCACATATTTGATTTAACCCTGAATCATTGCTTTACGTACTATACATAAACAACGACACTTTTCATTTTCATCCTAAGGTGAATTATGGTGTAGAAAAACAGATTAACACAACACAAAACACATGTTAATAAACATAAGATAAATGTGAAACACATAGCTTACATAAATCGAGAAAGCTTTAAACCTCAAGTAAACTTCAAAAAATGTCCCTAAACTTTACCATTTTTGCAAGAAATGTCCTCTTTCTTAAAAATTGCAAGAAATGTCCCTAACGTTTGTGTTCTTTGCGAGAAATGCCCTTAAGGCATTACTATTCATGCAAATTCCCGTTTTTGGCTAATGATCGTTAGTTTTCTTCGTTCTTGGCCATGTGAATGACTAATTTACCCTCGTATACTACATAGACATTTTTTGCAATTTACTCTCGCCTACTACATGGATAATTTTTGCAATTTTAAGTTTCTTTTGAATTTGCACCACCACCCTCCTTTACCACCATACAATCGGCACCACCACCACCACCCTCTACCACCACCACCACACAACCACCCTTTACCCTTCATTTTCATCTTTTCCGGTGACCAAACCCAGATTCCGGTCACTTTTGATATAACAGATGCTGTGTCTGTTTAGTTTTTGTCATGTTTGCTTTCTTTTCGCATATTTCAACACCTTCATCTGCTTTATTATGCACCAATGGACTATCTTATCATTATTTACTTTATTTTTATCCCCTTTCTTAATATTCAAAAATACTATTCCGTACGTCCCAAATTATAAGTCCACACTGTTATTTTTAGTTATCCCAAAATACTTGTCCACTTTTGTATTCCAACCAATTAAAAGAGGCTTTAGTGGAGAGAGATGATATTTGATTGGTTAATGTAGTAGTTAGTGGAAATTTCTTAAACTTTGTGTAAAGTGAAAGTAAACTTATAATTTGGGACGGAGGGAGTATTATGCAATTAAGTTTTGTTTGAACCTATTTCATTTTGTTTTTGTCAGTGTCCACTCATTTTGTTAGAATCGATCACATCCAACCATATGATTCTATATTTCTATCACGATACTCTTATTAAAGTACGGGGTAGTTATTTTAGCTCAAAAGGGCATAATACTAGAATCCGGATTTCCTTTTTTCTTTTTGTTTTGATAATATATATATTTTTTTGACCATTCGAAATTTTATTGATATGAAGAGCTAGCAAGAGGCTAGAGAACAAACATAGTTTAAAAGAGAATAAACGTAAAAGCTAAAAATTGAAATTGCACCATTTGGACCATATTTTGATAATATTTTACGTTCTTATATCTCTTAATTATAGAATTAATTTTACGAAGAATTGAATTGTGTTTTCCTTTGTTTTTTCTTCTCTTTTTTGGAAATCCTGTCATCTATTGCTCCAATATTTGCGACTCCTCTCATATGTTTTTTTTTATTGTTCTGCAATGTGTCGCCCCTGCTACCGGATATGTTCCGGTTTGCTGTGCCACCATACTCTTGCAATCTATATTGGTTGAGGGAACATGTCACCCTTTTGGCAATGCACTTCTTTTTGGGGTCAGGCCAGTCATCTTTGATTTTGTCGACAAAGCTCATAAGATTGGGCCATGGTTGTTTGCCTCTCCGACCGCTGTTATTTCTCACCACATTTAACGGTGACATTATAGATGCTGACTTGAAGTGGTGTTTCTTCATAGCAAAGAGCCAAAGAGAAGAAAGGTGGTCTGTGAATCAACATCATTATCAAAATCATATATGATTTAGATTTCCTTTCTAAAATGAAACTCTCAGCAGCTCAATCATATGTATAATGTCAATTGTAACAACTTTTTGCTATATCGTGGATCGGTGGATGAGATTATACAACTGATATGAATCAAGTTGACGTTTGGAGAGACTAACACCAATTGTGTAGTCAGTTGCGCTTTGCCAAAAGCAACCATAGATGGCTGAGTCGACAGAGGGTCGCTTAAAGGGGGATGTTTTTGACAGATCCGATTGTTGGATCAATGTGGCAAAGATAAAAAAATAAAATAAAATGTATAATTACAAAGATTAAAAGAAAAAAAAAGTATAATTACAAAGTTAAAATAAAAAAATAGTGACGGGAATCTGGGTTCGGCCACCGAAAAAGATGAAGATGAAGGGTGGTTGGGGGGTGGTGGTGGTGGTGCCGGTTGTGTGATGGTAAAGGAGGGTGGTGGTGCAAATTCAAAAGAAACTTAAAATTGCAAAAATGTCCCTGTAGTAGGCGTTTAGTAGGCGAGAGTAAATTAGTCATTCACATGGCCACTAACGATCGTTAGCCAAAAACGAGAATTTGCATGAACAGTAACGCCTTAGGGGCATTTCTCGAAAAAAACACAAACGTTAGGGACATTTCTTGCAATTTTTTAAAAAAGAGGATATTTCTTGCAAAAATGGAAAAGTTTAGTGACACTTTTTGCAGTTTACTCTTAACCTCCTTATGGGTTTTTGTTCGTCCATGAGACTTGCTCGTCAATGGGCAAACCACAAATGCAGTGAATATGATAGAGTATATCTTGCAAGTGTCTTTGAAATGATCTAGACGAAGAAAAAGAGAGCTATGCATAATTAGGGATTGTAGGATGATTGGAAAGAAGCAGAGTAGTTAGGTGAAAGAGATGAGGGAAAGTAACGGGTTAATTAGGCAATTATAGGTAAATAGGAATAGAATGACGTGGAAACCAACATGGACGGTGACCTACCCCACATAAGATGGACAGGTATAATAGGTAAATTGGTACACGAAATAAATGAAATTCAAAGAATATTTATCAAATGACCTTAACTATGATACATATAACTAAAAAGGGCCGTCTATCTAGACCCCCTATAGGGGGTATGCAATCATTGTACGCAGCGGGCGGTTGTACTGTGTGCTTCGCGGGTTATACGTTTGACTTATAAGGGGGTATGTATAGTGTCCCTCAACTAAAAAAGTTTTCAGAGAATTATATTTACAATGAATTTGCAAGGTCGGGGGTCCGTTTTTACCTTTAATAGAACTGGAAGCAGCCTCTCTACCTTTGGTAGAGGTAGGGCTGTTTATATCACAACTTCTCTCATACATTGTGGAAGACGATACTTGACCTATAATCTATAGAAGACGATATTAGAGTTGCTTTTTTTTCTAAGAATTTGAAAGGTGAATTTCTTTGAAACTTCGTGCCGCGATTCGACAGCGGGAGGTCTAGCTTACGTTGTCTTAACCGGGCCCGCGCTAGAGAGCTCCCTCGAAGTGGAAAGCCTTGTTCAAATACCCGATGGGGGGAGAACCCCCTACTAATCCGCCCGAAGGCACGACGATTAATAGGGGTAAACCCTGCCCCCCTCAGACTTGACCTGAGTATTCTCAAGCCAAGCCCTCATAGAGGGACTTCCTAATATCTCAAAGATGGCCTGAGTGGGGTTTGAACTTGAGACTCACGGTCACCAAGCCAAGATCCTACCACTGGACCAACTCATCATTAGAAGACGATTTAGAGTTGCTTTACTTCCTAAGAATTTGGCTTTACTCAAAATGTGAACACAAACCCGATATAGAAATCCTAACCATTGATAGTGTTGATATAATCCAACGGCCAGGATTAAAAAAAGAATCAGAATAAAAGTACCTAAGATACGTATCGTTCCACGCCATCAGTAGATTGCCTCGAGGCTCATAGACGGAGAAACCTAAACTCTTCCTACTATTTATACCCAATCCATACCTACCCACTTCCATATATTTCGTTTTCAGATCCACTTCAGGTATGTTTATGAGTTTATTTCATATGAAATCTTGTGGGTTTTATTTAGGAATGTTAGAAATTATGGTTTTGCATCTAGAGTTTGTGTATGTGAATGTATGTGGGAGCGTTTGGATTAGCTTATTTAGCCGGCTTATGTGCTTATTTGATTTTGGAAAAGGTGATAAGCTGACGTTTTAGAGCTTATTAACTTTAGCTTATTGGCTTAAGTTAAGCCAATAAGGTGAAGTTGAAAAGGTCGAAAGCTACAGAAATGAGCTTATCGGCTTTTCCAAAGTTAAATAAGCCCATGACACCCAAGAAATCTTTCCATAATAAACTTGTAGAAGCTCATAAGTTTCAAAATAAGCCGGAAAGAACAGGCGTATAAAACGTAAGCCTATAAGTCTAAAAATAAGCTTATATAAACACCGCCGAAGAATGTGGTAGGGGAGTTGAGGTACAAAATTGAAACTAAAGGTTGAGTTTGTGTTAGTATTTTGGTAGTTGCTACTTGCTAGGCTAACTCAGTAAACAAAAACCATGTACCGTGGTTTAGCCGATCCTTAATGATCAACTTACGTCCTAGCTAGAATATTTATAGCTGTAACAAGGCACACTATATGATATTTGGCGGGGCCCTACACGAAATTAAGTCCTAACAATATAACCAGGAAGATCTATGCTATTATATGTGTTTGGGGAGAGGCCCCCCGCCAAGTTCTAGTTGAAAGCCTTAATCAGCAGCAAAAATTATTAAATTGGCAGATGAAATGTCTTTGTCCAATAGAATAGAATATATAGAATTGAATAGGATTTTATTTTGAGGTTTTTATTTATTATAAGTTTATAACGGACATTGTTTTTAAGAAAATGATTTAGAAATCTCTTAAGTACTTTTGTCCAAGTGGAGCGAATTTCAGCTTGTTTTGCCTATTTATATTTACCTATGAAGACGAAATAAAACCTCAATTAATTCATTTTAGAAATAAAGCATTAGATATAAAATCAGTTCACACTCTTCAAATTACATCCTCTCTAAAGAGGGGTACTCAATTGGAGTCATCAAGACCTCACATACTTTTAAAAACGCTAGTGTTAATACACGAATGTATGTTTTTCTTTTTCTTTTTCTTGCATTATTTTCTTTGATTTCAGTCTTCCTAAATCCTAATGAAACCGTAATCATTCAAAACCACCATTGAGTTTCAAGTTTCTAGCTTGCTAAGGTCACATTTCATATATATGCCAGTTGCCACACTTTATCTCAGAGTACTACTAGACAATAGACATGCTCCAGTTTCGCATTAGGCAACCACAGTATCCCTTGTGATTTTGATGAAATTAAACAAGCCAGACAGTGCAAGGGAGTATAAAAACACAAGATACATGTTGTTCGATCAACATAGGATCTTGATTCTTGACCTATTTCCAGTCACACTAGCAAGTTCTTATTACTCAAGTCACTTTCTAGGCTGAAAACACTATATGGGTTGGGCTCGGCTTTATTCTAGTTTTCCTTTTTACGGGCATGGTCTGTTTGACCCCACCGATGCCATGGTACCTTGAGCTCTAAGTATAGTTTTATATCTTCATATGATGTCATTATTTGGCTCAACACTCTTCATTGCAGCTAAAGAGTTGCTATGCGAACATTTTGTACCTAAACTTGACGTCTTGTCTCAATTCTTGCCTCTAGACTCTAGTCAATTAATAGTTGCTTTTTTAGTTTATGTTCTGAAAGAAATTATGTAATATCCAATTAAGTTTTAGAATATTTGAAATAAATCGGGTTGTAGCATATAGTCTTTAGATGGCCATCTGCTGTTTGCAATTGTACTTTCAGATTTTAGAGTGTATGCCAATTCCCTATAAATATATAGAATTAAGAGCATCCCCGATGCAATTAGTCTTAAAAAAGACTCTTTGTGATTGCCACATTATCATTTCAATCATTTTTAATAATCAATAACCCTCACCTCCAATGCAAAAGGTTTTTAAAAGCATTTTAATGATATTGAAAGAGAGCGTTAAAATGAAAAACCTGTTTAATATTAATATTTGATCAATGCTCGTTGTTCAATAGTTTGAAACACTTAAGCCTACCCAAAATTTTCATTTGCTGCGATGCAAAAACCTCTTCAATGAGTAAAATACTTTGTGAAATCTCCCACTGGAAATGCGCTGATAGATTTTTTATTTCATTGGCAAAATATTGAGATTTTCATCAAGTAGGATCTTGAAGGATCCATGTGAGTAGAGGGTAGAAGGCAAGAAGCCTTCTGAAACATTGAAATTACATTTTGACTTTACATTGCTAACCAAATTGATAAAGATCTAATAACATTGAAAACAATGTTGTTTCCCAACTCTATGAACAATCCCTAAACCCGCTTCGTGATTCTGAGTTTGTGATTTACCAACAAAAAAAACCCCTACCTTGAAAAGAGCCATAACACCCAAACTAACATTTTCTTTTCCAACAGACACACTTAGGTACAAAAGAATTGGCAAAACACCACTTCATAAGATTATATAAGACCCGCAGAACTTTGAATAACAACAAAACCTAACTACCTTCTTGTATGCGTGCACTCATAACCGAAAGTAGGTCAACTTCATAAGAGCCTGATTTGCCAAGAAACGACAACAGATCTCACAGCCTTCCAGTGAAACCCATAGGACAAGTTTTTTTTAACTGAGTGATGATAAGAGTTCATTAGCTATGATACCTGGTTCAACAGACACCAGGTTACATGAAAGGTATTATGGTAATTAGAGACGGCTCCCGTTGGAACCTTTGAATGGTCTTGATAAAGTTTTTGATTATGGTGGTGACTTCACGCAGGGAAATAAGACGTAGAAGAGAATGGTTGATGGGGGAAAACACCTATGGTGGTGAAGTTGAAGTCAAATATAGGAATGTGAACAATGAGGTGTACAAAGAGTGCATGATTGTAACTTGGTTGATGGTGGGATTCATTGGCTGACTTAGTGAGATGACGGAACCTGGTGAAATACCGAAAATGTTATTGTGAACTCAGAACATTTGCTTACTGTAGTGAGGCTAAAATGTGAACCATAAGATAAAGTTTACTTCTCCGAACACTCGTGTAAAGCCGGTGGCTGGATTTGGTTAGAAAATTGAATTTGTTTGTGGTTCCCCAGCTAGATCCCCTGATAAAAAAAAAGAAGTAAAGTAACTCCCAATGCCGTCTTCCACGGGTTATGGGTCCCAATACCGTTACGGTGTATGGGGGAGGTTGAGACGTACACAGCCTTACCCCTACCTAAGGTAGAGAGACTGCTTCCGGTTCTACCAAAGGTAGAAAAGGACCTCCGGCCTTTTGTAGGGAGTGAGGATCGAACCCCTGACCTCTCGGTTGAGAGGCAAGGGGTTTTCCAACTGATCCAACCCTACTTGTTCTGTGAGGAGGTCATAATTGTGAGGAGGTCATAATTGTGCTGTGAAATGGTAGTAAGTAGTAAATTAATTTAGGTCAACAGATAATTTACGTTTACTTTTCTCAGCTGGTATGTAGCGATTGTATGATCTTTAACGTAAGTTATGTATAGCCCACCTTAAAAACTGATTATTGTGATTTCAGGACGTAATAACTAGATAATATGACACCTGCAGCACCGGACTTGCACCTGACCTGCTTTCCAATTTTACATGCTTATCATCTTCGTAATATTTTTCTATATCTTTTATGTCTTATCATATTCTCTATGGTGATAACTGAGCTTGTTCTGTTTAATGTTCTGTAGTGTCTAAAGATGGCAGCAACATCAGCAAGTGCCCTTTCAATCAGCTCAACAATATCCCATGGCTCAATAGCTAACCAAGTTTCACAATCGAAGGCAGTCGGTGTGAATTTCAATTCTCGAACCCATCTCAAGAGTTTCACTGGCCTCAAGGCAGCTGCATCCGTAAACTGTGAATCAGTGTCTTCCTTCCTGGGGAAAGAAAGCACTGCAGTTCTTCGTTACTCTTTTGCTCGGAAAGCCCACAATCTGTCTCAAACATCATCAAATGTTCTTCAGGTTAAGGCATCCTTCAAAGTAGCCATTCTTGGAGCTGCTGGTGGTATCGGCCAACCATTGGCTCTTTTAGTAAAGATGTCACCATTAGTTTCCGACCTCCATCTTTACGATATTGCAAATGTTAAGGGAGTAGCAGCTGATCTCAGTCACTGCAACACTCCCTCACAAGTTAGGGATTTCACAGGGAGTGAAGAATTAGCCAATTGTTTGAAAGGCGTAGAC
Source organism: Artemisia tridentata subsp. tridentata (assembly GCA_021014915.2). NCBI lineage: Eukaryota > Viridiplantae > Streptophyta > Magnoliopsida > Asterales > Asteraceae > Artemisia > Artemisia tridentata. The sequence continues at coordinate 238,566,653 of CP139502.1, read as the reverse complement.
GTGGTTGTTATCCCTGCTGGTGTACCAAGGAAGCCCGGTATGACCCGTGATGATCTTTTTAACATTAACGCAGGAATTGTGAAGACGTTGATTGAGGCTGTGGCTGATAATTGTCCTGATGCGTTTATTCATATTATTAGCAACCCCGTTAATTCAACTGTCCCAATTGCTGCTGAGGTTTTGAAACAGAAAGGTGTCTATAACCCAAAGAAGCTCTTTGGAGTCACCACACTTGATGTTGTACGAGCAAACACATTTGTTGCTCAGAAGAAGAACCTAAAGCTCATTGATGTAGATGTTCCGGTTATCGGAGGACACGCAGGAATTACAATTTTACCTTTGTTGTCAAAGACAAAACCATCTGCTCCCTTCACCGATCAAGAGGTGAATGATCTGACTATTAGGATTCAAAACGGTGGTACCGAGGTGGTTGAGGCCAAGGCTGGTGCAGGTTCCGCCACACTATCTATGGCTTATGCATCTGCAAGATTCTTGGAATCATCTCTTCGGGCACTTGATGGAGATAGTGATGTTTACGAGTGTGCGTTTGTTCAGTCAGAAGTGACAGAACTTCCATTCTTTGCATCGAGGGTTAAGCTCGGTAAGCAAGGAGTCGAGGCTGTGATCTCTTCGGACCTTGAAGGATTGACGGAATATGAAGCGAAAGGTTTGGAAGCATTGAAGGTAGAGCTGAAGGGAAGCATAGAGAAGGGTGTAGCTTTTGCACAGAAGCAAGCTGTGACTGCTTGAAGCTCGATGTAAGTTTAAGAGAGGCACCTAGAGAAAGGTAATAATATCCGGCATATTTTGTTTTAAATCCTCAGTTTTGTAGAATTCAAGTACTTGATTGTTGTAGAATTTGGTTGAGAATAGCAATGTATCCCATGGATGCATTGTTGATGTTCTGAAGAAACAGGTTCTTTTTTCTTGGATGATCATACTACAAATATGTTTATTTACAAGTTTTTTCATACCTTTATTAAAGGCTGCAAATAAGTCAGAGGTGAGCTTGGGCTCAACTTGATCAGTTTTAGGCTAAGCTTGAATTCGGTTCAATGGGTCAACAGGCCTTCATGGCGCAGGCTTGTGCTCGGCTTAAGAACGATCCAACTACCAGATTTGAGCTGTTTAAAGTTTGACTAGCACAAAACTCGATTTATAAAGTTATTATATTTTGTTAAAATTCAAATTGTTTGAATTCACGTACGACGATGTTATCATTTATCAAGTAGTATAGTCGGGAGATATACACTTGATCTATACAACTATTCTTATTACAAAGGGCAGATCGTTTATAACATAAAAATAAACCATCAACTTTATAAAACTCCAAAGGGAAGACCCTCCATTGACAGAATAGGTTAGGAGAAAATTGTGCCAGAAAAAGTTTGCATGTCAAGTTTCCGAAAAAAATGATATGTGATTGCGTTAACTGTTTATTAGCTACATATTTAAACTTAAGTCTTCATCTTCACCAATATCAGTTTTTACTCAAGCATGGACGATACAACAGCGGACAAGAGTAACATCATCATATGCTATGAAGGCGAATTTGTATAAAATTGAAACTTGTTTAACCATGACTTGGTCAAAATCACAAACCATATGCAAGTGCAATACTATGGATGCTATAGACCACTTATTATATGTTAATAATAGGGTGTGCGAGTTAATCGTCTAGATGTTCTTGGTTTACCCTTAGCAATAGTGTAGCTTTCAACCTTTAGTTCCCATGATTTTCTATCTCGTTAATCCACAAGGTCATTGGGTTGCATCTACATGCTTCTAGTCTACATTAAGTGGAACATCACAGTTTGGCAGACTTTTAGGTGTGATTTTGCATGCACGTTTATGTGTACGGCCACTTCCATGCCTTCTAATTGGTGTCCACTCCTACTTTTATAATCAGGGCTGTAAGAAGTTTACCAATTCAGGCAGCTCGCTCGAAAAGGTAAGGCACTTTCGTTGCCGGTGGTAAAAATTAGGGGAGGGTTATTTTGTAATCATTATATGGAGAGCAACTAGCTACTCATATCCAAATGGTGAATCATCATGCAGTAACTAGCTATCCGCTATCATCTTTGTTTCGAAAAGATTAAACAAGTAAAACTGAAAGTAACATTACCTATCAAAATCGGATTGAATTAAATCCACATTCAACAAAGTTGGACATGCCGAAATAATGCAACCTCCAGAATTCAGTTACCATAACTAATATTAAAAAAAAAAAAAAAAAGTCCAGGTAAAACATACAAGAAAGAAGAACATTACATGCTAATGCGTTTTCTTCTATATATTATAAGTTTCAGTTTTACCACAAATGACCAAGACGGAGATAAAGGAGTTCATCAATTCCTCTTACCTCCTCTACCACGTCCACGCCAATTTCCACGACCACCACCCCTGCCACCACCTCTACCACCGCCACCCAATGCCTTGTTGACATCAGATTTTACTACCATGTTTTCAGGCAATGGAAGAATGTGATCTACACACTTACGGAAACTAAAATCATCAGCAGACTTGTCCTCTCTAACAAGAAAGAAGCATCGGCTTTTCCACTGTGGGTGGTACCGCACTTGGAAGGCTTCAATGCCACTGCCAATCTTTTTCTCAGCTTCTAGGTGACCCTTCTTAAGCAAGTCCAGCAACATTGCATGCTCATACTGTAGCAGATAATATAGACAAAACATAAGTAAGCGCGGGCAAACATATTGCAAAGCAATTAAGCTATCAGGCACCAACAAACTGACAATAACTTGATATGACAAACAATGACACAATGTAAAAAGATGTCAGAGGAAATTTGGAAAAGGAAGTCTGTGAGCATGAAGTAATATATGCTTGCCTTTTAACTTGTTTTTTAGTTTGGTGTCTTTCATAATATGTAATCTTTGACGGCAAATGTGGCCTTTTTACATCATTCCTTATGAATGTGTTGATTCCAATTCTGCTTTATCTTGTATGGATCAAATTGGTTGGACAAAAACAGATAGCAATAAGGGAACCGGTGAGATGGGGCAAACAGGTTGAAAGCTGCCCAATGTTTATCTTCAACACATAAAACCTTTTTAATCAACTTTATTATAAAGATAATTAATCCCCATGGGGTGACCCAATGGTTTGGATTTGGTCTCCTAAGTGGTTAAAGTCCCTGGAGGTCCCAGGTTCAAACCTTGGGGAGAAAATTAATCCCCATGTGGCCACGGAGGGTCACCTGCGATGACTCCGGGCTATCCAAAAGGGTAGTCGCCCTGGGATTAGTCGGCTCGCAATGTCGAGTCGGAACCCAGGTTTTAAAAAAAAAAAAAAAAAAAAAAAAAACTTTATTATAAAGATTAAAGATCATTACTGCAAAGACGCTGTTATTGTGAATATGATTAATGTTGTTAGTACTTATAAAAGGGGGGTTATATGTCAACCCAACCCGGCTTGTTTAACCCGCCCTGCAATGCATCTTGCAACCTCTAATTGAATCCTAAAAGTTCATCTGCCAATAGATCCAAGTTCCAAGGCAGTTCATCCACAGCTTAAATATTCTAACCAAAATTTCTAGTAAAAAAGTAGCACCCATTAGTGAATAAACTAGTGAGGTCATCTACGCCATAAGAAAATGTCAATTGCCATACCTTATTACTTGAACAAGTTTATACCAAGATTTACCTTGCCTTTCACATTCATTCCAAAATCTTATTGACAAAAACATGTTAAAAAAAATCATCCAAAGCAAAACAAAAGCATTTCATTCCAAATTAGTCACTATCTTATAAAAAACCAAACCAAAAAACACACTAGCAGACATCCATCTAAGACATTGTAACATCATCTATTATTCTTAAAAAAAAATCCTTACCAATGTCTAATCTTTCACTAACCTTAAAAACTAATCATAATCATATTATTCCCTAATATCTAAAGCACATAAGAAAACTATACACAATCTAAAAACCAAAGCACAAAAATAAAACATACCTTATTGACATTAAGATTTGGTGGCCAAAAGTGAAGAAACTTAAAAAAGTAATCAAACATCTCAACAGATGTTTCAAACTTCTTAAACCCAACATCCACCGGTCCAGTTTTCGCTTCAAGTCTCTCTTCTTCAACAGATTTCTCATTATCAAGTTTGGCTTTTTTGGATTCGTGTTCAGGTGATTCAGTCTCGTCTCTTGCTCGTTTACCGGCATCGGTTTCGAGATCCATTGGTGTTTCGACGATGGTCGGTTCGGCGGCTAGGGTTGTTTCGTCGGCCATTGATGAGTTGGGTTTTTTTTTGGGTTGCGTAAGGAGCGATAAACCCTAAAGTGGTTTTAAACCCTTGTTTGTTTGAGGGGTTTTATAAGGGGAGTACACGATGTTTGTTTAAGCTTATTTTTTTAGCTTACGAATTTATGGAAGTTATTTTGGTGTAAAAAAAGGGTTATATGCTACAAACTTACACGTTTAATGTCATATTTGTCAATGAAAATGTTTAATTTTAGATGTTAATATATTGATACGGTTACGGTTACGGATAACGAAGACCCGATACGAGATGACTTGGTACTTACTAGTGGAAACGAAGTGTTCGGGGGTTCAATGGCTCGTTATGTGTGTCGTTTGGTATCTTGGATTGCACCTCCTACAACTGCTACGCAATAAACATGTTCATATTTTTTGCTATTTATGATCATTTTTATTTTTAAGACTTTTGAGTTTCTTGTAACCTACAAACATGATCATTTTTGCTATTTATGATCATTTTTCTGTAACTTTTGAATAATAACATGAATAAACAAGACGGTTAATCCTTTCCTTTCAATTATATAGCTCATAATTCAACTTTAATCATTGTTTAGGACGCGTTTCCTACTCGTGATTCGATTGTAAATCAACAGGTCTTGATTTGCTTTCACCCGGTTGTCAAACTACAGGTCTAGTCTGATAAATCTCTACTCGTGTTCGTGTTTTCCGCTACAATTACGTATCATTTGTGGTACCAGAGCCACGTTTGGTTCTTCATTCTTACAAAAAAAAAAAAATTAAAAAGAAAAAAACAAAAAAAAATGATGAATCTGATTTTCTTACCAACCTTCGGGAGGCCTTGAGAAATGTCAAACAGGGAGGTTGTAGGCAACCAAGACGGGGTGAAGCTAGGGTTGTGGATGAATTCAAAATAACTGAACTTCCTGAGTTCGTTGGGGGAACAGATCCTGAAGCGTATTTGGAATGGGAGCGCAAAATTGACCGAATGTTCGATTTCAAGGATCTTGATGATGAAAAGCGATGCAAGTATGCAATTGGGGCGAGGGGCTTCGTTGTGGTTTGAGGGGCTGAAAACCAAACGGATTCGTGCCAGAAAAGAGAGGATTTCATCTTTAGGAATCTTTGAAACGTAAACTCCGAAAAAGGTTTGTACCAACAACCCATAGAATATCCACCTATCGTAAAATTGCTGACTTTAAACAAGGGAAGTTAAGTGTGGGTGAATATATTGATGAATTTGAGAATTTGTCGTTGATGGGGGAAATAGAGGAACAGAAAAATGTCGCGGTTTTTGCGCGGTTTGAACTATAATATTGCTAATTCTGTTGAACTATACCCATATTCTGATTTTGATACACTTTGTAGGTTGTGTTTGAAACTGGAATCCCAAGGAAAGATGAAATATGGGGGTGGGTCGAGTGCGGATTATGGAAAAACCAAAACTTGGTCTAAACCCGAGTCTTCTCCTAAGCCTACCGAATCTTTTAGCAACCCGTTTGGCTTCCCTAGTACCGGAGGTTCTAGTAATTCCCCTATTGCTAAATAAATGACTAGTTCAACTAAGGAAACAAGTTTGACCAAGGTTCGATGTTTTAAGTGCCAAGGGTTTGGGCATTATCAAAATGCATGTCCAAACAAACGGGTTGTAACTTTAAGGGAAGCCATTGAATATCGTCAGGAGTTGTTTGAGGAGGAGGAAAGGTTGGGTGATACCTTTGGGTTTGGTGATGGCAACGAGGAGGAGGAGAGTTATGAGGCTCCAATCTGTGACACGGCCTTGGTTCTTAGAACTTTACAGACCCAAGTCGTTTCTACTGATTCAGATCAACGAGACCAGTTATTTCACACCAAATGTCATGTCAAAGACAAGTGGTGTAGTTTGATTATTGATGGGGGAGTTGTACTAATGTAGCTTCTAGTGAATTGGTGTCAAAATTGGGTTTAACCACTACGGCTCATCCTAGTCCTTATGCACTTCATTGGCTTGATGATGGTAATAGTGTGAAGGTTTCAAAACAGGTACGGGTCGGGTTGACAATGGGCTCTTATGTTGATGAAATTTTATGTGATGTTATTCCTATGGATGCTTGTCATATTTTAGGGCGTCCTTGGCAATTTGATAGGGATGTGTCACACAAAGGAAGGAGCAATGAGTATGAATTGAAAGGTAAAAGAATTGTGTTGAAGCCAATGTCATCACAAGCGGTTCGAGCTATGAGTACTAAAGCAAAGAAGAAGCCGAATCATACTATGCTGGTTAGTGAACGGGAGGTTGAACAAGTTCTTGTTCGTGGAGAAATGGTGTTTTTACTCATAGCCAAGGATAATTCAGCAACGGGTCAGATTTTGAATGAAGATGGTCCCATTGCCGATTTGCTTTCGGAGTATCAAGACGTGTTTCCCGATGACGTACCACCAGGTTTGCCTCCTATTCGTGGTATTGAACACCAAATTGATCTTATTCCAGGTACTCCATTGCCTAATAAGGCTGCCTATCGTTGTAATCCGGAAGAAACTAAAGAACTAAAAGGCAAATTGATGAATTAGTGACTAAGGGATATGTTCGTGAAAGCTTAAGTCCGTGTGCGGTACCCGTTTTACTTGTACCTAAGAAAGATGGAACATAGCGGATGTGTGTTGATAGTAGGGATGTGAATAACATTACCATTAAGTATCGTTTCCCAATTCCGAGACTTGATGATATGTTGGATGAACTTCATGGTTCGGTGGTGTTCTCAAAGATTGATTTACGAAGTGGTTATCACCAAATACGGTTACGGTTACGGATAACGAAGACCCGATACGAGATGACTTGGTACTTAATAGTGGAAACAAAGTGTTCGGGGGTTCAATGGCTCGTTGTGTGTGTTTGGTATCTTGGATTGCACCTCCTACAACTGCTACGCAATAAACATGGTCATATTTTTTTGCTATTTATGATCATTTTTATTTTTAAGACTTTTGAGTTTCTTGTAACCTACAAACATGATCATTTTTCTGTAACTTTTGAATAATAACACGAATAAACAAGAAGGTTAATCCTTTCCTTTGAATTATAGCTCATAATTCCACTTTAATCATTGTTTAGGACGCGTTTCCTATTCGTGATTCGATTGTAAATCAATAGGTCTTGATTTGCTTTCACCTGGTTGTCAAACTACAGGTCTAGCTTGATAAATCTCTACCCGTGTTTGTGTTTTCCGCTGCAATTACGTATCATATATTATTTTTGGAAATAAATTAATAAGTGGCAAAATGTGTAGGTCGGATTACGGATCTAGATGGGTTTGAGTCTAATTTAGTCCGAGTCTAGATGGGTTATTTAGGAATACGGGTCGAAAAGGTTCCGGTTCAAATGGGTCTCATAGTCGGGTTGATCCATCGGGGTTTTTGCATTTTTTTTTGTTTGAGCAATGAAAAAATAATGTTCAAATTTTCTTGACTTGTTAGACCCGCCTTAGAGCTGTTAGTTAATTGTTATACAATTTTAGGTCAAATACCCATCTGGATTCATCTAAAATATAAAGAGAGGCTCAACTAAACTCACCATCTCCTAAATATTAACTAACGTAACCCATAAATAATGGGTCTAAAATTGTCACCTCTAATTAAACTTTTTTAATGTCAAATCATTTCGAAGAAATTTTAAAGATTGAAAAAGTGTGAAGACAAAACAATCATTAACTCTTTAATTAATAAATTTTTTACTTGCATATTTTCATTTCTTTAACATTGATAGTGTATCAATATTAACGGCTCAAGCCTACTAAATATACATCGAAGTCAAGCCCATTAACAATACTTAACAAGTCCCATTATCAACACTTGATAAGCCCGATTACATTCCTAGGCTGCGCATGGACTCGAAGAATCTCTCAGGCCGTGTACTATACACGTGTGAAACAGCTGTCTCACAACTGTCACTAATGGTTAAGATGTACTACCTGACATATGATAATGGGAGACATACGAGCAAAAATATTGGAGACATGCATGACCTGGTACGAGTCAAGGAGGAGTTGCCACTTGTCATTCTTGTCTACCCGTTAGATGATCAAGACCGGACTGTCTACAACCGTTGATTATCCACATGGGGTTTATCCTGAAACCCTAAACGTCTCTTTATAAATAGAAGGAATCTCACACCAAAAATGGTGATGAATTCTCTTACAGTCTTTTACACTATTTCATACAGTCAAGGTTGCAAAAATCGCGAATCGGTAGTCGAGCGGTCGACCACCTTGTAGCTTGTAATCGGTCTAGGCGGGATTAATCGGTGATTAATCGGATTGGCATTACTGACAAATTTTAGTTATTTCTGGCAAGTTTTGTGTATTTCCGGTGAGTTTAAGGTATTTCCGGTAAGGTATTTTCTAAAAAACAGCTTGTAATAGACTTAAACAGTTAATATAAGTGATCAAAATAAGTTTACAGTGAGTTTTGGGTACTTCCGGCAAGATTTATAGGTTTCCGGCAAGTTTGACCACCATTGACCGCCGTTGATCGCCGTTGACCACGGTTAACCTATTTGTTTGACCCAGTTACATAAATCGGCAAGGTCGGTGGCCTTGTAGCACCTAATCGGCGATTAATCGGCCTTGTAGACCTTTTTTTGCAACACTGACACAGTTAAACGCACATACCCACATGGTTTATTTGAGTGTTACCCAAACTCTTGATTCTTAATCATATCTTTGGGTCCTTGACGTTCTACACGAGAAACCGAACAACACAACTATCTCAACCCACTCTTAATCACGATTTACATATCATACATAAACACAGTGCCATCCGCGGGGATATGATACGAAATAGCCACAAACCTGAACATATCTTTACTCATTTCCTCATAAAAAAAATCACAGTTTTTTCTTTTCTTTTTAGCAAGTTTTAAACCAACATGTTTGGTGAACAAACCCTACAAACTTTAGTTTCAAAATAAACAGCAACCACCTCGGACCAGTCCAAGTGAAAGATCTCACTCACACTGATGAGGGCCAATAAGTGCTGGAAAACGATGTTCACCACTCGGAAAGAAACTTCACAAGAGGACCATTAAGGGAAGTTCATGTAACACACGACCACGTCGGTTTGCATGCAACACTTTCCCAACATTGACCTACACATTTTCAAGAGGATCAGCGGGTTCCCAGGTCAGTTCAGGGGAGGTGGTACATTTTTAAACGTCGTTGTCAAGCAATAGATTGGGTGCCAGGGTACAATATGCAGATGGACATCAATACATTCAGCTTACGCCATCTATTTTGGCTTCCGTGGATCAAATGATAGCAGCAGGCGGGACGATTGACTCTCAGGTAAACACATGCCCATCTGCTTACACTCCTACATATGCACATAGATCCAATATTCATAACACACAACCACCTAGCATCAACTCCCAGGGTAGCATAACCCTGAAAACAACCCAAAAAGACACCATGTTTTTTTTTGGGTAAAGGGTTTTAACCCGGTGAATAGATTACTCCAAAAAAAATATTGAAGTACAAAGGATGTGAGTGAATCTCACACCTCAGCCCGTTACATAGTCGAAAAGACTAAGTAACTAGGACACAACCACTACTCAATAATTTCACTATATTTGACTCTAAATAAACAAAGACAAATAAAAGTCAATAATGTCTAAATTGACCGCGAAGATTAATTTCCCATGCCTTGTAGAATGCCTTCTGTTCTTTAGTTAAGTCACAAGCATAATCTTCATAACCATCGTACATGTCGTAGTCCTCACCCTCACAAAAACAAGCCTCGTTAACACCACCACTACCACTAGCCAGTTTAGAAGAAGAAGCCATAAACTGGGCGGTCTCATTATATACGTCCTCAACATCCTCATTATCCGAACTAACCTCTTGATCAACCTTTTGTTCACTTGCATTGTTTGTTCTATCAATAGACACACTTGACATTAAACCATCATCATTATCAACAAAGTTGAGCACATCAAAAGAGTTCGAAGTTATAGTCTTTGCTCCAATAGTACTCGTCACCTTAGAGCTCTTACCTATACCACTCGTACTAGCCCCATCATTCAAGATTTTAGCTCCATTCTTTACATTTTTACCCCTTCAGATGTTTTAGCACCATTACCCGGCTTTTCTATAGTCCGATACACAAACTTGGACTTGAGCATAACCGGCTTCGAGTTCCGACTACCAACATTATTACCTCTAGTACTTTTCCCATTCACCTAAATGAAACCATCAATTAGACCACCATTCATCGACATTTTATGTAATTTTAAAAACTGCAAATGAGAATGGCCAAATGTTTTACATGTACCACAACGACGGGGTTTCCATTCATACTTAATACGGATGGTTTCTCTCATGTAACCGGTGTCTTCTAATTTTGGAACAACAACTACCAAATTTTCTACCAACTTCATATTTTCATTGATTTCAATCATAGCTCTAGAATAGCTACTACGCCCCATGAGTCCAAACACATATTAATTTTATAAGTATCCAACATCATAAGCGTACCTGGTTTAGTAGCTATCATGCTTAATCCATCGGAAGTATAAGCAGCCAACGGGACGTCATGCATTTTAACTGATATCGTACCTTAAATAAGTCTTCTTTAGTAAGGCTAACAGAAGGTGACCACTTGTTAAGGAAATAGGTGTACCCCGAATCATCCAAGGTCCATTCTGAAGAACATTTTTTGCCCCTTGACTAGACAAAAATTTAAAGAAAAAGAACCCCTTTGTATTCATTGACACTTTTTGGATGCCATACTTACTCCAAGCATTACGAATATATATTTCAACAACCAGAAATGTTAACCTTTTGCCAATAAAATAACCAAATAACGAGTTCTTCATCCTATTGTTTACTTCCTCCACCGATGCAATAGGTATCCCAACATTGAAATCAACACCTTTAGGAACACTAGATTCCAATACTCGAAAGTTCACCTTCTGACAAGTAAACGTATCACTAAGCATATTAGCATACGAAACCGGCTCCGTATGTTGTTTAGAAGGTACACTACTATTGGTCAAATTTGCAGCATTGATTGATTTCTCACAAACTGTTCAAGTAGATTGGTCAATAATAATATGTATATCACAAAGGAATGGACGCAACATTTTCAACTTTATTACTACCACCATCAACTTGAGTACCCAATGTAAAACCACCACCCACATGTTTCACTTGACTCGTATCATCATTGCTAGCATTATCACGAGTTGGTTCAATAACATTACGATCCTTACTAACATTTTCAACTTTTTTTTTATTAAAATCTCACCATTTCATTCCAAATTAGTCACCATCTTATAAAAAACCAAACCAAAAAACACACTAGCAGACATCCATCTAAGACATTGTAACATCATCTATTATTCTTAAAACAAACATCCTTACCAATGCCTAATCTTTCACTAACCTTAAAACTAATCATAATCATATTAATCCCTAATATCTAAGCACATAAGAAAACTATACACAATCTAAAAAACAAAGCACAATCATAAAACATACCTTATTGTTAATACAAATATCGCGTAAAAACGTTATTTATATTTTACGGTCTCTTAAGGTTTTGATAATGACAATTATAAACTAATACGAAGTAAACGTCTGCGTAACCAAGTTTTAAGTTACAAGTTTACATTCCGAAGTATATAACTTCAGGTATGAATAATGTGATTATACCTCACGTCGAATGATCAAAGAGTCCAACTAATAAATATTTTCCAACACACTCTAAATATTTATTAAACACATTTTTACTTAAACATAACACAAAGTTTACTTAATTAAAATAACTAGACATTTTATTTAAGTGATTTAATTAAATGATTTTTTTTTAATTAGTCCCTGATGAACTCAAATAAGTACATTTTATTACTATCATTTATCCTATTAATTTGACTTGTTTTACTATATTATGTATGAGGATTGATACTTAATCGTTTACTTTTGTAATTCTCAGGTAAAAACAAGCATTTGGTGAAACTTGGCGATTTTGGACTAATAATGGAGCAAAACGTGCATAAAGTGAAGAGTCTACTGAAATGAAGAAGATCAAGACTAATCTGCTCCAGATGCGCCGCATCTCACTATCAACATGCGCCGCATCTCTATCAAGATATCACCAGATACGATCCAAGATACAAGAGGACATGCGCCGCATCTAATAAAGAGTTACGCCGCATCTTCTGGCGGTGTACGAATATTCCTGAATATTATAATCTTGGACCCCACGCGAAGTTACGTACATACGCCGCATCTACTTAAGTAGATGCGCCGCATCTTCCCTCAGACACAAATTATAAATACCCCGTAGACCAGACGCATTAAAGAGATTCGGAAGTTCGAAAACCTAAAGACCGAACAGAAGAGAAGGACGAATTTAGTCAAGAGGCAGCACAAGACACACCCAAATCGAAGATACAAGAGCTGTAAGAAGGTGCTGCATGTATTTAATTCATTAAGTAGTTTTGTTTTATTGTTTTAGCAAACTTTAATTCATCAGGATTGGTGGCTTGTGTAATGTGACAACGGAAAGATTGCACTCCCTTTAATACTTGCTTTCCCATCAATTAAAGTTTATATGTTGATGTCTTTGGTTACTACTTATTAGTGCATTGACCACCTCTGTGTTTATTAGTGGCTTGCGGGCACCCGACTGCGGGACAAGGTGTGGCTCCCACGGTTGTTTCTAAATTGATCACTTAGGAATAACTTTTAGACATAAGTCGTCATTAAGGGTTTACTCGCCGATAAGAATAGGACCAACGAGAAAGGGTTAATTACATACACTTCATATAAAGCTATCAATAAAACAAGTGACAATCTACTTAATCATAAGGACAGCCCTCTTATTGTCTCTAGTATCTATCTGTGTACGTGTGTGCTACTTGCTGATTCGTGCCTATTTGTTTATTTTATTATTTAATTGCAAACAAAACTGTGCCAGTCTCTCAGGCTGAAACCCCCTTGCGTTAGGATATTAAAATACTGATTAGATTAACGAGATTATACGTTCCACTCTTAGTGATCGACACTCTACTTACCATTATCTTCATACTGACCGGGTACACTGCTCGTTAAGTGTGTGTGTTATTGATAAGTCGGCTAAATATAAATTTAAAACTTGAGTAGGCATTAAAACTGCTAAACCGCAACGACACATCACGCGCATCAAGTTTTTGGCGCCGTTGCCGGGGAGTGAATTGTTATTATCTGTTAATTTGATTAGTATTTTAATTAGGTTTTTCTTTTTGTTAGATTAAATTGCATCATTGTACTATTTTGCATATTTGTTGTATTGTGTGTTATTTGTTTGCTTTTGTTTTTATTTTTGTGTGTTTTATTTTTGTTTCGTGTGTTTTATTTTTTGTTTTTATTTTTCGTATTTTTCTGTTCTGCTATCGTTGTACTGTGCTAAATCAAACGATACGGCGCATCTGATCTCTCAGATACGGCGTATTGCGTTTAATTTTTTTTTTAATACAACGCGTTTAATTAATTCGATACGACGCATCTTTTCCCCAAGATACGGCGTATCTGTTTTTAACAAGAAAATTTTTCTAAGCGATAAAGTAATACGACGCATCTGCTTTTGTAGATACGGCGTATCTGTTTTGATAAAAAAATTTTCTAAAACATTAACGCCATACGACGCATCTTCTTTTGAAGATACGGCGTATCTATTATTTTAATTAAAAACAGTTTGCGAATTATTAAACAAATACGGCGTATCGATTTCCGTCGATACGGCGCATCTTACTGAATCAAAAATCTTTTATTTTTAAACGTAACGAAAATACGGCGCATTAACTTTCGTTAATACGACGCATTTAATTTTAATTAGATAAATTGATTTTTGATTGATTAATTCGATACGGCGCATTCATAAATTTAAAGCGGCGTATCTATTTTCTGAATAAAAGTCTGATTAAATTTTAACGTATTAAGATACGGCGTATCCAACTCTTTGGATACGGCGCATCGTCTGCATATATCAGCTATTTTTATTCTTATATCCGTTTCTATATTCATTAATTTCTCTCCTAGCGAACAAATCCTACTGATGATTTTACCTTGGATGACAGATTTTGCTATGGAAGACATGTCAGTTAACGGATATCTTGCTAAGGAATGCTTGTTTTCAGATTCATTCAATGTACTCATGATCGATGCAGACTTATTCTCTTGGGAGACTCCTCTTGAAGCAGCTTTTAAGGAATTTATGCGTTTATGCAACATTGACAAAGAGGTATTCTCTTATGATGTATTTGTGAGGTGCACTGGAGAAGAATTGTCGCTCTTATGGCCTAAGATTGAAGCAGAAGGATTGAACTGGACTACTATCGAAGAGGATGATGGGAAATTCTCTCTTGCATACATGGACTCAAGCAACAACAACTGTGGTGGAGACAATACCCAAAACTCTTACATGCCTTATTTCGAGTGGTACTGGGGATTAAATGAGAACTATCAGGATAATGACATGAATTATGCTTTGGCGGAATTACTATTTCATGGCAGAATAGTAAGATTGATAGACCTCTCCCTCAATGATTGGTTAGAACTCAAATATGGTAGTCCGGAATTTGCCCCTGCAAACGAAGTCAAGGAGATTATGACTTCATGGTTGACTCGGAGTTTTAAGAAGCAATTTAACGAGTTCATGGAGATAAAAAAGAATATGATTGGAAAGGTTTGCTTTGACGTTAACCATGACCCTAACGATGTTGATTTTTCAGAATGGTTAGCTAGTAAGTTTAATAACCATAAGAGCATGGATCGAGCTACTAAGGATGCATTATGGGTATATTGGATGGGAGGAGAAGACGAAGAAGTAGAAAGCAATTATGGGTCGTCACTTCATTATTCAACAATCAATGAAGGCATTGAAGAACTTTTCAGAATTGACATTGATTTGTTAGAGTATGAGACACCCTTGTGCAAGCAGTTCAAGGAATTTAACTACCTTCTTCGAGTCGATGATGATGTGCTTACTGGGGATCTACCAGGATTTAAGACTTATGATGATTTCAAAAACACCTGGTACTATGAATGGAATGACCAAGTACCATGGGTATCGGATAAACCATGGGAATTTGAGCACATTAATCATACCTGTACACCCTTCGTTTTCAAGGACGGGAGTAGTGTTTGGCCAACCTGTGATTATAAAAGTGACGGAACCTGTAATGGGGGAAGTATAATTGGGATGAAAAGAGTTGGAAAGGATGTAACCTTTGAAGATTATGAGTGGTACGATAATGTTGAAGACTGCCCACGAAAATCGGAGGCTTTACAAGAAAAGGGCAGGATTGAACGCTTGAAAGGACTTAAGGGGACATCGGATACTACTTTCTGGGAATGGGTGCATAAACAGTTTGATGATTTCACAAAGCTTAGTCGACGGTTACAATATGATTTGGAAAGAGAATGGGAGGCGATTCAAGATGATAATAATAATGAGTCGTTGATTGAGGAACTAGATGACTATTTGATTAAGGATCCTTATTTTAAGTTTGTTGACAAGGACGAAGAAGAGTTCACCAAAAGAAAGTGTCAACTACTTGGGATTCCATACAATGAGCCACCCATGATTATTTCCGAAAAATTTAAAATCATCAAATATTCTTTGGGTCCTGATGAAGAATATACTGCTGTGATGACCAAAAGTTATATTAGATTAAGTCAAACGGAGGAAAACGTCGCAGAGATATACGGGAAAATCTTTCGGATGAAGGAAGAAGGATGGACCGTGACAAGGACCAACTAAAGTGCTGAACGTGAGTCTAACTTGAAGACTCTGGAATAAAGACAAGTGCTTACCGGGAGACAACCCGGATTTATCTTTTATTATTCTGTTTTCTGAGTCGAGTCAGTCCAGGCCGCACGAAGATACGGCGCATCTCAGTCCTGAGATGCGACGCATCCTCTGCAATGGTCATATCTTATTTTATTTTTCTGCATTTTAATTTTCGACTTTAAAACTATTTATCAGTTTATTTTAATGCGGCGCATCCCTGGTTAAGGATGCGGCGCATCTTTATTCTGATCCGTATTTATTCCAGGCTCGATACGGCGTATCTTCTTCAATAAGATACGGCGCATCGACTGACCTGATGATTTTCAGTTTTAATTATTTTTTTTAGTTTTATTTTTCCTAACTACTAATGTATTATGCAAGTTGAACCTTTCTTATCTTAGGTGTGTTGGTGGTATTATAGTTTTCTGGATTTCCTGTGGATACATCAAGCATGAAGCTTTAACGTTCTAATCCACAAGAAGTTGATTTTTGCTCATATACAAATGGAGGATCATACCGAGCAAATCTCAGGGGAGTTTTTCCGTTCTAATTCTTTTTATTTCCAGTTTTTAACCTTTTATACAAACAACGAGGACGTTGTTTAACTTAAGTGGGGGGATAGGAGAATTAGAACACTTAACACTTACTTGTCCTAAACTTTTTCAAAAATTATGCTTAAAATGTGCTTAATATATCAAACTTAAAATTTTTTTTAGCATGTTTTTGTTTAAGATCTAAGTTGCATAACTGCACACATGACGTTATTTTCAAAAATTGTGATTTTTCCAAAATTCACAAATCTATGAGTGTGCCGGTGACTTGTAAACTTTAGAACTTGGCTTGTATACTATTCGAGACCACCATAATGAGTATTATTTATTTAATTGGAATGACTTGTCTAACTTGGTAAAATTCTAGGATTACACCAAATAGCCTTTATATGTTATGTGTTATTAACTAGCTACACTGGTTAGTTAACCCCCGTATAAACCCTTTTGTTACTCTCATTTTTAGAGTAAGATACCCCTAGAAAAACACTCAGAGCCATTCCTTTCGTTTCTTACACCTATGTTTAAAATGTTTCGTTACACCTTAAACCTTAGCCTACCCTGTAGATTAGAATCCGTGGTTGGTTAATTGCTATAGGCAGAGTGTGTTTCCTTACATTACCTGTGTTCGCGTGCGTAATTCATTATCTATGGTTAGGTCGGGAAATTGCACAATGCAATTGGAGTGAAAGTAAATATTGTATATTTTTGAGTTTATTTTTCGTGTGTTTACTACTTTCACTATTAGCGTTATTTCTGAAGTTATGAAAAGTATGAAAAAATTATCCGGAAAGAAAGTTGTAGTGATGTGGTGAAATTTTACACATCTATGTTTATGTTTCAAAAAAAAAAAAAAAAAAAAAAAAAAAAAA
Organism: Artemisia tridentata subsp. tridentata; assembly: GCA_021014915.2. Classification (NCBI taxonomy): domain Eukaryota; kingdom Viridiplantae; phylum Streptophyta; class Magnoliopsida; order Asterales; family Asteraceae; genus Artemisia; species Artemisia tridentata. The sequence continues at coordinate 238,549,186 of CP139502.1, read as the reverse complement.
AAAAAAGAGTTGGATGTTTATTTTAAGCCAACGATGTAGAGTTATGTAAGTGGTCGATATCACCACTATTTGTTGTATTATATCTATGGATTGAATGGGAATTGGCAGTTATGGGAACGCCAATTAAGGATTATTCTTTGATTAAGATTTTGTTGAGTATAATTCGTGTCTACCTAAAGCGTGTGTTTCAAGTGTTAAAGCGTGAGTTATTCAATGATATGAGTCTTATTCATGGGATGGTTGGGATAGTGATTAACCACACTTAGGATTTTAATTTATTTGTTTTGTTTATTTTTATTATTTTTACACCAATTTATATCCCAAATGTTATCCATACCCTGTATTGTTCTTTATCCAACCGAACCTTTGATTTATTGAGATTAGGGATTTGAGCAATCTTAAGTATCGTAGTCGTGGATTCGGCTATGTATTTATGATTTTGTCGCCCTTTTTGATATATTATTATTGGTGAAGTTTGGACCTATCTTTAGCCTATTCGAGTTAAGGATTTGAGCAATTGCAAGTATCGTGTTCGTGGATTCGATCATGTATTTGTGATTTTGTCGCCTTTTCTGGAATTTGAGATCGATAGTGAAATAAGAATAATTAACCCTTAAGCCTAAAAACCCTTTTTACCTCTTTAGACTTGTTATTCCTTAGCTTTAGTGGTGGAGATGTGTATACTTGCCAAGCTTATGATAGAATATTCGTCGCGACTGGACAGTTAAACGATTAGATTTGCTTTTATCGACTTATTTTATTTTACTTCTAATTCGTTAAGTGTTTAGTTGTGTGATTACGAAATAAACGAATACATGCTTAAATATAAAAATAAATCCTAACATCTTTTAGGATACATTTTCATGAGATTTAATCTAAGGTTTACTTGGGGACAAGTAAAGTTCAAGTGGGGGGATATTTGATGAACTCAAATAAGTACATTTTATTACTATCATTTATCCTATTAATTTGACTTGTTTTACTATATTATGTATGAGGATTGATACTTAATCGTTTACTTTTGTAATTCTCAGGTAAAAACAAGCATTTGGTGAAACTTGGCGATTTTGGACTAATAATGGAGCAAAACGTGCATAAAGTGAAGAGTCTACTGAAATGAAGAAGATCAAGACTAATCTGCTCCAGATGCGCCGCATCTCACTATCAACATGCGCCGCATCTCTATCAAGATATCACCAGATACGATCCAAGATACAAGAGGACATGCGCCGCATCTAATAAAGAGTTACGCCGCATCTTCTGGCGGTGTACGAATATTCCTGAATATTATAATCTTGGACCCCACGCGAAGTTACGTACATACGCCGCATCTACTTAAGTAGATGCGCCGCATCTTCCCTCAGACACAAATTATAAATACCCCGTAGACCAGACGCATTAAAGAGATTCGGAAGTTCGAAAACCTAAAGACCGAACAGAAGAGAAGGACGAATTCAGTCAAGAGGCAGCACAAGACACACCCAAATCGAAGATACAAGAGCTGTAAGAAGGTGCTGCATGTATTTAATTCATTAAGTAGTTTTGTTTTATTGTTTTAGCAAACTTTAATTCATCAGGATTGGTGGCTTGTGTAATGTGACAACGGAAAGATTGCACTCCCTTTAATACTTGCTTTCCCATCAATTAAAGTTTATATGTTGATGTCTTTGGTTACTACTTATTAGTGCATTGACCACCTCTGTGTTTATTAGTGGCTTGCGGGCACCCGACTGCGGGACAAGGTGTGGCTCCCACGGTTGTTTCTAAATTGATCACTTAGGAATAACTTTTAGACATAAGTCGTCATTAAGGGTTTACTCGCCGATAAGAATAGGACCAACGAGAAAGGGTTAATTACATACACTTCATATAAAGCTATCAATAAAACAAGTGACAATCTACTTAATCATAAGGACAGCCCTCTTATTGTCTCTAGTATCTATCTGTGTACGTGTGTGCTACTTGCTGATTCGTGCCTATTTGTTTATTTTATTATTTAATTGCAAACAAAACTGTGCCAGTCTCTCAGGCTGAAACCCCCTTGCGTTAGGATATTAAAATACTGATTAGATTAACGAGATTATACGTTCCACTCTTAGTGATCGACACTCTACTTACCATTATCTTCATACTGACCGGGTACACTGCTCGTTAAGTGTGTGTGTTATTGATAAGTCGGCTAAATATAAATTTAAAACTTGAGTAGGCATTAAAACTGCTAAACCGCAACGACACATCACGCGCATCAAATTAAATGATTTTTTTTTAATTAGTCCCTTTGTGCCCAAGTAATTCTAGAAACATTAGAATTAAAAATAATTTTAGTACAAAACATCTCAAAGATCAAAGGATAATAAGCTGTCCAGAGACGCTCCGCGGATCCGTATTTTATAACGGACGAATCCATAATTTGTGGATCCGTGTATCCGCCAAAGGGTCAAATTGAGACAGAAATGTTAGTATAAATAGGACTTTAGTCCAAAATTTCCAAGAAAATGATTCTCAGCCATTCTTAGCTCACTACTACCATTTCTCTCATCACATAACATCTTATTAACACTCTTTGATCATTCCACTTGACCTATAACACATTCAAAGTGATCCAACGATTCTACTTTGAATTCAAGTGAAGAACACAAGAAGCTTTCCAAGCCTTTAAGTGTTGTAGTTAGTTGTGTCTTATCATTTGTGTGTCTTTGTAACTCATCACCTACTACCAACTTGGGTAGTGATCATCATACAACAACCTAGAGAGTACGGTTAGTATTTTAGTCCTTAAAATACGTTGAGTGAGAAGGTTGGTCTTGCCTTGTGAAAGACTCGATATCTAGCTTAGTATCGGTAAAGAAGTGAAGCGACATTGTAAGGTTTTCTCCGCCATAAGGGAGCTTGTTGATATAGTGCTTGCAAACTCTCGAGTTGGGTACTCGGGGAGTGGAGTAGGGCGAGGAAGAGAGCCTCGTGCCGAACCACTATAAACGACCGTGTCCATTGGTTTGATTTTCCTTTTATATTTCGTCATTTACTTATTGCATATTGTTTATATTCATATATTGTATGTTGTGTTGATTTCACATCAAGTCACCAAATCTAAAGAATTTTTAAACAATATAAAAATGGTAAAAACTATTCAACCACCCATTCTAGTTTTCCACAATTGCTACCAGAGCCACGTTAACCAAGATTTTTAAAATTTATTGGATTTTAAAACTTGAATCGATCTACTGATTTCAAAAACTACAAAGAGGGTCAATCTATGCAACGACCACCACTTTTTGAAAGCGATGGTTTTATATATTGGAAAAATAGATTCGAGACCTATGTGAAATCAAAAGATCTTGATCTTTGGCATGTTATTACCATGGGTGATTTTCAACCTACTATAAGAAATGAAACTACTAACAAAGAGGAAGTTGTACCTTTTGAAAAACAATCGGATGATCTTAAAAGGAAACTTGGCAAAAACAATGAAGCTAAAATGTTTCTTTACAACGCTTTACCTAACAAAGAATATGAAAGAATTTTCATGTGTGAAACGGCAAAAGAAATTTGACAAACTTTGTTAATCTCTCACCAAGGTTATAGTCAAGTCAAAGATAACAAGATTGATTTACTTGTGAAACAATATGAGAAATTCTCGATTGCCGAGGATGAATCTATTGATAGTGGATTTGCTAGGTTTAATACTATTATTACTAGTTTAAAAGCTCTTGACCAAAGTTTTTCGAGCAAAAACTATGTTCGTAAGTTTCTTAGGGCACTTCATCCAAAGTGGAGACCGAAAGTCACCGCTATTGAAGAATCAAAAGACTTGTCGACACTTTCACTAGATGAGCTCATTGGCAACTTGAAAGTCTATGAGTTGATCATAGAGAAAGATTTGGAAGTGATTAGAGGTAAAAGAAACAAGGTAAGATCTATTGCCTTGAAAGCTAAAAAAGAGTCAAGTGATGAAGAAGAGTCATCATCGGATAGCGAGGATGATGAGGATTTTGCAATGGCCGTTGGGGACTTCAAGAAGTTCTTCAAGAGAAGAGGTAGATTTGTTAGACAACCTTTAGATGAAAAGAAGTCAATCCAAAAATGCCAAGATGACAAGAAAGGCAAGAATCATCTCATTGGTGATTGTCCAAAACAACCTATAAACAAGGACCAAAAGGCTTTTGTCGAAGGTTCTTGGAGTGGTACATGTTTATAACTTAGCTTTTAATTTGATTAGCATAGGAAAAATATGTGATACTAAGTGCAAAGTTGTTTTCTCGGAGAATAAGAGTGAAATCATTAAGGATGGTAGAATCGTAGGTGAAGGAACAAGGAAAAATGGGTTATATGTGATGAAACTAGGAAATAACCCCAAGGATCAAATTTGCCTAGCCTCAATGGATGATAGTTCAACTTTATGGCATAGGAGATTAGGACATGCAAACATGCGTTTGATTCAATCACTTGCATCTAAGGAACTAGTTAGAAACCTTCCCAAACTTAAGTATGACCAACACTTTTGCAATGTTTGTAAAATTGGGAAACAAACACATGCAAGCCATAAGGCTAAAAATATGGTTTCCACTAATAGGTGTCTAGAACTCTTGCACATGGACTTGTTTAGCCAATGACTACTCAAGATATACATGGACAAGATTTTTGAAAACTAAAAATGAAGCTTTTGAACAATTTGAAATCTTAAGTAAGAAAATTCAAAATCAACAAGGTTGTTCAATCATTTCTATTAGAACGGATCATGGTCGGGAATTTGATAATGAGGCGCAATTTGGAGCTTATTGTGATACACATGGGATAAGTCACAACTTATCGGCTCCAAGAACTCCTCATTCAAATGGTGTAGTAGAAAGGAAAAACCGTACTTTACAAGAAATGAGTAGAACACTATTGAATGAACAATCAATACCTTAAAAGTTTTGGTGTAATGCCGTGGACACTTCAACATACATTTTAAATAGAATCCTCATTAGACCATTCCTAGGTAAAACACCATATGAACTATATAGAGGTAAGAAACCCACACTAGAATACTTCAAAGTGTTTGGAAGCAAGTGCTTCATTCTCAACACCAAAGACTACCTTACCAAGTTCGACCCAAAGTCTTACGAAGGTATATTTCTAGGATATTCACATAATAACAAGGCTTACATAGTCTTAAATAAGGATACTATGAAAGTCGAAGAATCATTGAATGTTACGTTTGATGAGTCTCCTCCCCCAACTAAAACATCAACCTTGGTGGATGATGATTTAGATGAAGAATCAACAATTAAGAAGAAAACTGATGAACTCAAATAAACATATTTTATTATCATCATTTATCCTATTTATTTGACTTGTTTTATTATATTATATATGAGAATTGATACGTTAATGTTTACTTTTGTAATTCTCAGGTAAAAACAAGTATTGTGTGAAACTTGGCGATTTTGGACTAATTATGGAGCAAAACAAGCAAGATGTTAAGAGTCTACTGAAATGTACAAGATCAAGATCATTCTGCTCCAGATACGCCGCAACATACTTCTTACATACGGCGTATCACTATCAAGATTTCACAAGTTACAATCCAAGACAGCAAAGGACATGCGCCGCATAGAGAAATGGAGTTACGCCGCATCTTAAGGCGGTGTACGAATATTCCTGAATATATTAATCTTGGACCCCACGCGAAGTTAAGTCAATGCGCCGCATCTACTTATCCTATGTGCCGCACCTAACCCTCAGACAGAAACTATAAATACCCCAAGGCCAGACGAATTTCGTGACACATAGCTAAACTCAGAAGAGAAAGACAGAAACCCTAAAGCCGAATTCAGACGTATTAGCAGCACAAGACACACCCTGAACGAAGATACAAGAGCTGTAAGAAGGTCCTGCATGTATTCAATTCATTAAGTAGTTTTGTTTTATTGTATTAGTACACTTTAATTCATCAGGATTGATGGGCTGATGTCATGTGACTACGGAAAATCATGTCCACCCCTTAAAATTGCTTTCCCATTAATTAAAGTTTATATGTTGATGTCTTTGGTGACTTTTATTAGTGCATTGATAACCTCTGTGTCTAGCTGAGCATTGCTTGGGTCGCCATGCCCCTTCCTCGCCTATTTAAGAGACACTAAATAAATAGGATAGACATAAGTAATCATTAAGGGTTTACTCGCCGATAAGATTAGAGCCAACGAGAAAGGGTTAATTATATACACTTCATATAAAACTAGCAATAAAACAAGTGACAAGCTACTTAATTATCAGGACAGGTCTTCTTATTGTCTCGAGTATCTATCTGTGTACGTGTGTACTAATCGCTGATTCGTGCTCATTAGTTTAGTTTACTATTTAATCATAACCAAACCGTGCCAGTCTCTCAGGTTGAACCCCCCTTGCGTTAGATTAGGTTGTACAGCTAACTTAAGATATTAAAATACTGATTAGAATAACTAGATAATACGTTCCAATCTTAGTGATCGACACTCTACTTACCATTATATTCATACTGACCGGGTACACTGCTCGTTAAGTGTGTGTGTTATTGATAAGTCGGCTAAATATAAATTTAAAACTTGAGTAGGCATTAATACTGCTAAACCGCAACGACACATCGCACGCATCAAAAACCAACTTAGACTTAGATAACCAAGTCGAACAAGATAATGATGATGAGAATGAACCCTTAGAAGAACAAAAAATGGTAAACATAAAAGAGTCTAAGAATCATCCTTTAGATCATGTAATAGGTAGGTTAAATGAACGAATCCTTAGATCCCAAGGGCAAAACAAAAGTAACTTTTTTTGTTTCATTTCAACCTTAGAACCTAAGAATGTTAACGAAGCTCTCAAGGATGAAAGTTGGATAGTGGCAATGCAAGAGGAACTAAACCAATTCATTGCTAACGACGTTTGGGAACTAGTGCCTCAACCTAGAAATGCTACTATCATAGGAAGTAAATGGGTGTTTAGAAATAAGCTTGATGAAAACGGGATAGTGTCTAGAAATAAGGCTAGATTAGTAGCGCAAGGATATAGTAAACAAGAAGGAATAGATTATGATGAAACTTATGCTCCGGTAGCTAGATTAGAATCTATTCGTATATTACTTGCTTATGTGTGTGCCTTAGATTTTAAGCTATACCAAATGGACGTGAATAGTGCGTTTTTAAATGGTTTTATCAATGAGGAAGTATACGTAGCACAACCTCCGGGATTCATTGATTTCGAAAAGCCAAATCATGTTTACAAGCTCAAGAAAGCTTTATATGGTCTTAAGCAAGCTCCTAAAGCTTGGTATGATAGACTCAAGGCATTCTTGGTTGAACATGAGTATACTATAGGGATGGTAGATAACACACTCTTCACCAAGAAAAGAAACTCACACCTTATCATCGTACAAATATATGTCGAAGACATTATATTTGGTTCAACTTGTCAAGAGTTATGCGATGACTTTTCTAAGATCATGCATAGCGAATTTAAAATGAGCATGATGGGTGAGTTGAATTTCTTTTTAGGATTACAAATAAAACAAATGGAAGATGGTATCTTCTTTAATCAATCTAAATATATTAAAGAGATGCTTAAGAAATTTGGACTAGAAGATTGGAAACCTACTAAAACTTCCATGTCCACTGAAATCATGCTAATCAAAGACGAGGGTGAAGAATCCGTGGATAGCATTAAATATAGGGGTATGATCGGTAGTTTACTTAGCCTAACGGCTAGTAGACCCGACATTATGTTTAGTGTTTGCCTTTGTACTCGATTTCAAGAGAATCCTAAAATTTCCCATCTAGAAGCCGTCAAATGAACCTTTAGATATATTAAGGGAACAATACACTTAGGATTATGGTATCCAAAATATACGGGTGTTGAAATGATCGTCTACGAAGAAAAAGCACTAGTAGAGTTTGTACGTTCCTTGGATGTTGCATGACATCATGGTTCTCTAAGAAACAAACCGCTCTTGCTATCTCCACAACCGAAGCTGAGTATGTATCCGCAGGCAAGGCATGCCAACAAGCACTATGGATGAAACAAGCTCTAATCGACTACGACATACATCTTAACGACATCACCATAATGTGCGACAACAAAGGCCCCATAGACTTAAGTAAAAAACCCGTACAACACTTTAGGACTAAACACATAGAAATCCGTCACCATTTCCTACGCGACAATGTTCAAAAAGGAAATATTTCTATCGAGAAAGTTTCCTCGGAACACAATATCGCATACATTCTAAGGAAATCGCTCAAGCGTGAACCTTTCAACTTTCTTCGTTTAGGTCTAGGAATGATGGAACATATTCCATAAACCCAAATCGCATTAGGATTGACGTGTTGTAATTTTTCATCCGAAAAGTCATATACAACTCATCGTTGAAGTTCAACGAAGAAATGTCATAACCTAAAAATTCATCACAAGACTCCTTACAACATATGTAAGAGTCTCATGATAAGTCTTAGTCAAAATCTAGGATCCAAAGCTCGCAAATCAATTTCTGTCTCATTTTGACAGTTTCACGGATCCACAAAATACGGATCCATCCGCCAAAATTTGTGGATCCGCAGGTCCGATTTCTGCATAAAAACCCCTTTTATAAAAACATAATTTCATAATAATAAAAATATAAACCACGACCCACTCACACCAATTAATCTCTTCAACAAAATTAGGAGCTTTTGGTCGTCAAAACAAGTTTATTGCATCAATCTGAACAGCTACTGTAAGTAATTACTACTTTATTATCTTTAATCTGAGTCTAGGATTCTAATTTTATGCATCAAAACCTAATTTGAGGGATTTGCTATATAATTAGTTATAATTCATGAATCAAGTGTTAATTAAACTAGATTAGTACAGTCTATAACTATTATGCCTTCCTAATTATCAATTATGCATAAACCTAATCAACATTGTAAGAAATTAATTTTTAGAAAACCCTCAAATTGTCTTTCATAAAATCTTCTCACGATTAGGAAAATCATGAAATCATTTTCATTGCATTGTTAATATAAACTAAAAATGTTTTCATTCATGCACGATGATCTTACTAATGTCGTAGAATGTACATAATTAATATGTATGTTCGCTACATTTAAGTAAGCAATATCAAACCTAGAAGATGAATTGCGCGCTAAAAAATTGAATTGCGTGCTAAAAAATCGAGTCGAGATAATCACATCTTCACATAGTTTACATATAGGCACACGCTAGAATTGAATTGCGCGCTAAAAAATCTATATACTTACTTTGACTTATATATTTCTTAGGTGTAAATCATGTCTCATGAGTATGACTTTGACTACCAAGATACCAAAAACTATATTCCTCACATTTCTCGTGAACCAACAACTCCCGGAAGTCAAATTCATGCGTTTATCAACCTTGAAACACGCGGCTTTCATGAAGGAAGAACCATAGATGTCTCACTCCTTAATCAAGAACATATCTTCACTCCGTTTCGCACCATAGGACTTGACTCCTTACTCACTATAAATGAGCATATTTGTCCTAGGTTGGTACTAGAATTCTTCCATCAAGTAGAGCTTGTGCGAAATGAAGATCAATCCTTCTCTCTTTGGTTCTGGATACAAAATCATAAATTTGTCATACCCCTTAAACAGTTTGCTCAAATTCTTAGGATTCCAAATTTTGGTCAATGTGCCTAGACGGAAGATTAGTCATTAGAGTCTCTTTTCAACTATCGAGAAAAAAACAGTCCATATCATTCCTACATACCCTCTCCACAAGAAATAATTTGTTTTGTGCGAACTCCACAACGCAAATACTATCTTGATCCAGACCAAATCCTTTTGAAAGAAATTCGTGAAGAATATCGTCCGTGGGCAATTATTTTAAAAGAAAATGTTCTTAGTCTAAAAGGGGATCGTGAGATTGTACCTGCATGTGTGGCTCATATGTTATACTGTCTTCTAACTGAACAACACTATAATCTCGCTTACTTCTTTGCAAAGAGGATTACTAACCTTAAAGGTCACAAAAGCAAACTAATTCCTTATGGAATGTTCCTAACCCGTCTTTATCATCACATCATGCATTCTAACCCACATCTCCGTAGTCCTCTCTATACTATGTTCACAAAAGTGATGGAACCATTAAATGAAGCTCAGATTTCGGCATATGAAATTCAGGAGTCAGCATATGACTATCAACCATTCGATGATCCGTCCTTACATGCAATCTCTCACTTGGAGCAAATACATGGTAGTACCTAAGTGTCTCAATTCAAATGATTCAACGCCTTATTAGGATTAGCTGTCGGTATGAGTTGTCTTAACTTTTCTTATTAGGATTATGCGTGTTTATGAATTATTGACATTTGTTAAACGTTTTTATGGTAGGATTACTTGACCTTATTATGCTTTCATATTCTCTATTTGCTACTTGCTCGATTTGACTTGCTTTTGAGATCACCAATAGCATTAGAATGCACCTAGGAAAAGTAGGATAGAAGTCATGGACTATCCCAAACTACACAACAGTTCTGTCCAATTTACTAAGTTTGGCGGATCTGCGGATCCACAAAATGTGAATCCGCCCGTATAATATACGGATCCGCCATAGGTCGAAAATCTAACCCAAATATCTCAAACGGACAGATCTGCGGATCCACAAATTGTAGATCCGCCTGTATAAAAGGAAGATCCGTGAATTTTCCAGATTTCAAATTTTATATTTTAACTTCTGGCACTTTCTCACAATTTTCCATAAATCCTACATAGATAACTATATGATAAAACACTAAACCCACATAATCCAAGAACCTTAAGATAATTCATTTCATCTCATTTCCCTTAAATCCAACACTTTTACTCCAAGTTTCTTGCACATTTACAAGATCTATTTCACCTTCTTCATCAACACCATGACTTGCTCATCCAAGTCTTCTTCCACCTCCATCAAGAAAAGATAAACCGCTAGGATTAGAGTAGAAAAACCAAAGATTATCAATCTTGAAAGCTCCTCAAGTGATAACTTCTCAACTCCATCTCAAACTCCATCACAAAAATCACCAAGTCCACCCAAGGCTCCATCCAAGAGTACCTCATCAAGAACCACCTCAAACTCACACTTGTACTCACCCAAGGAAACCCCATCCTTGAACTCACCCACACCACTCAACTTTGGAGCACTCAAGACACCTTTCACCAACAATTTGCCAACCTTTGAGCCTACCAAAGACATCACTCAACCTCCAAATCCATTTCTTGATGACAAGGAAAATGTCCCACCAAGACCTTCACATCCACCACCACAACCATCACCATCACCATCACTTGTCATCGGTAGAAATCTTCTACCCTCATTCAACAACACACAAGACTTCCCATCGGGATTTTCCGAGTGCTTGAATCCACCACCTCATGAACCCTCCTATCCATCATCACCAATAGGTCCATTTGATCTCCAAACCCAAACCTACAACTACCAAAGACAACTACATGACTATCATTGCATGTGTTGTCACCACAACCGTGAGCACATCACCACTTTTACGGAAAGAGTTAATGTGATGTTTACCTACATCCAACACCACCTCCAAGCTCCACCCGCATTCCCACCAACATAAGTGTCGGCTTCTTGTCAAGCCATAGTATGTCTTAGGAAAATCCTATATTTTTCTTTCTTAGTTATTTTTGCAACTTTTCTTATAAACTTTTTCTTTTTTCCTTCTTAAGTTATTTTTGTAACTTTGTAGGATGTATGACCTAAGAGTCAATTTTTACCTTGTTTTCTTATAATAAAATGAGGTTACTTAGTTGGTGCGCTATTATTCTTTTCGGTGATCTCATTTGTTGCTTGATATGTGTGGTTGTGATTTATAATTACTTGTAGTTGTTTTTACATATCGTGGTTGTGATAAATTCATTATTGCCATATTCGTGCTTGTACGTTAACTTTGTTTTGTAGCACGACTCCATAGTGCGATTCCTTGGTGCCCCGAATAAGGGGGAATATACACCGAGGGGGAGTATTTGCATGGCTTCTTAGCTTCCACCACGCTACTCTACACTTTTTGTTTCGGCAATAAGGGGGAGAAATGTGTAAACTCACACTTAAAACGTTGTGAATGTAAACTTTTACTAAAGAAGAGTTTATGGTTTGCCAACATCAAAAAGGGGGAGATTGTTAATACAAATATCGCGTAAAAATGTTATTTATATTTTAAGGTCTCCTAAGGTTTTGATAATGACAATTATAAACTAATACGAAGTAAACGTCTACGTAACCAAGTTTTAAGTTACAAGTTTACATTCCGGCGTATATCACTTCAGGTATGAACAATGTGATTATACCTCACGTCGAATGATCAAAGAGCCCAACTAATAAATATTTTCCAACACACTCTAAATATTTATTAAACACATTTTTACTTAAACATAACACAAAGTTTACTTAATTAAAATAACTAGATATTTTATTTAAGTGATTTAATTAAATGAAAAACAAATTAAATTAGTCCCTTTGTGCCCAAGTAATTCTAGAAACATTAGAATTAAAAGTGATTTTAGTACAAATCATCTCAAAGATCAAAGGATAATAAGCTGTCCAGAGACGCTCCGCGGATCCGTATTTTATAAAGGACGGATCCACAATTTGTGGATCTGTGGATCCGCCGAAGGGTCAAATTGATATAGAAATGTCAGTATAAATAGGACTTTAGTCCAAACTATCCAAGAAAATGATTCTCAGCCATTCTTAGCTCACTACTACCATTTCTCTCATCACATAACATCTTATTAACAATCTTTGATCATTCCACTTGACCTATAACACATTCAAAGTGATCCAACGATTCTACTTTGAATTCAAGTGAAGAACATAAGAAGCTTTTTAAGCCTTCAAGTGTTGTAGTTAGTTGTGTCTTATCATATACTTTGTTGTATAACATAGTATATCATTTGTGTGTCATTGTAACTCACCACCTACTACCAACTTGGGTAGTGATCATCATACAACAACCTAGAGAGTCCGGTTAGTATTTTAGTCCTTAAAATATATTGAGTGATAAGGTTGGTCTTGCCTTGTGAAAGACTTGATATCTAGCTTAGTATCGGTACAGAAGTGAAGCGACGTTGTAAGGTTTTCTCCGCCATTTGGGAGCTTGTTGATATAGTGCTTGCAAACTCTCGAGTTGGGTACTCGGGGAGTGGAGTAGGGCGAGGAAGAGAGTTTCGTGCCGAACCACTATAAATGACCGTGTCTAATGGTTTGATCTTTCCATTATATTTCCACATTTACTTATTGCATATTGTTTATATTCATATATTGTATGTTGTGTTGATTTCACATCAAGTCACCGAATCTAAAGAATTAGTAAACTATATAAAAACAGTAAAAATTATTCAACCCCTTTCTAGTTTTCCACACTTATTGACATTGAGATTTGGTGGCCAAAAGTGAAGAAACTTAAAAAAGTAATCAAACATTTGAACATATGTTTCAAACTTCTTAAACCTAACATCCACCAGTTAAGTTTTTGCCTCAGGTCTCTCTTCTTCAACAGATTTCTCATCTTTAAATTTGGCTTTTTTGGGCTCGTGTTTGGGTGATTCATTCTCGTCTCTTGCTCATTTACCTGCATCGGTTTTGAGATCCATTGGTGTTTCAACGATGGTCGGTTCAGTGGCTAGGGTGGTTTCGTCGACCATTGATGAGTTAGTTTTTTTTTTTTATTATTATTTTTTTGTGTGCAAAGGAGAGATAAACCCTAAGGTGGTTTTAAACCCCTATATGTTTGAGGGGTTTTATAAGTTTAGAGATGTTTGTTTTCATTTATTGTTTTAGCTTAAGAGCACTTGGTGCGGGCGTTTTACGCCTCGGGCCGACCGATAACGCGACTGGATAACATTAAACCTACACCGGACACGGCGTCATAGGTTGTCGCGCTGAATATAACAACCGTATTATATTATTATGTTTTTTTGTCTTTTTCGGTATATGCAACAGATAAAAAGATTAGAGCCGTTGGACCCTAAGAGCTAGCCTTTTTTTTTAAGTCAACACGCTTTGAAGAATCATGTATTGTTGCATCATATTACATAACATGATATTGAAACATCAAGAACTCGCAGTTAATGAATTTAACGAATTGTACGTTTCTCCACAACCAAATTTGCAACGTACTTGGGTCGAAAGGTGCGACATACATTGACAGAAAAACAAAGAACTTCGGGATAGAAAAGTGCACAATGATCTTCTACAAGATATTGTGGAGCATCTATGGAACCTTAATCACTAAATTGTATTTTTTTTTTCAATGTATGGTTATTTTTAAGGGCTAATCACTTGAAAATTCATCACACTTGTCACCTTTTCCAGTTCTAATCACTGAACTAGTCTAACCTTTTGAACTAATGCAGTATTGGGTAAGAATTTACCCACTTAGCCTTTTGCCCGTAATATATATTTTTTTATTTTGTTTTATCCAATCATTGTCCACATACATAGCTAGAGTCCAAATCCTCATTTTCCACATGCATAATTCCAAAAACCCATTCGAAGCAAACAAACACACACACTTTAATTTCCATATCTAATATCGAACTAGAAATCACAAGCCCCAAATCAAAACCCTAAATAGAAACCCCCAATAAAAACCCTTAAACGAACCCCTAAATCAAAACCCTAAATCGAAACCCCCAATAAATAAAAAACATGGATCGTGGAACTACATCTGACTTTAAGGGTTTAGTGTTTTTTTGTGAAAAGGTTTGATTTTTAATTATAATTACATTTTTTTATGGGTTATACAATATGTGGTTTTTGTTTTAGGGTTTAGTGTGTTCTTGATAGAGGTATGAATTTTATATGTAATTGCATTCTTTAATGTGTTATTGTGTGGGGACATGGTTTTGTTAATTCTTTTAGTACTTATATTACATGTATTGGGTGTTTATTGCTCATTTGATGAGCTTATTTACTAGAGCTAATTGTTTATTTAAGCTTGTAAGCTCATATTTTATGGTTTATGAGCTTATCTACTGGTGCAAATTGTTTATTTAAGCTTATAGGCTCATAAGCTCACGAGCAATATGAAACGAAAAACTTAGGCAATAAATCATTATCTGTAATGACGTAACTTTCACTTTTTTGTAAGCTATTACCACCCACATTGTCAAATTCAGGATCTTTGATTATGAAATGTGTTTTTATTGATATATGATATTGGATTTTCATATTGATGCAAGTTAGTTAATATGACCTTTTTATGTATTAGCTGAGACAATGACGGTACATTGTCAAAATGACTATCTTTGTTTATTTGATTATTTTTAGATTTTGAGATCCTACAAAAAGATGGACATAGGCAAAAAATCAAGGCAAGGAATTAGGGAGTTCTTAAATGCATTAGGGATGATTTATGCATTGCAACACCCGCACACTTCACAGCAGTCCAGTGACTTTCTCCTGGATTATGAGAGAATGCTACATCAGGTCTAGTGCACCTCACCGCGTACATGATGGATCCTACAACCGAAGCATAAGAGATTTCCTTCATTCGCTTCACCTCTTGGGATGTAGAGGGTTCTTGAGTCTTACTCAATTCCACATTGTGTTGAATTGGAAGACTTCCACATTTGGAAGCTTCCATCCTAAATCGCTTTAGGATTTTGTCAATGTATGCACTTTATCTTAAACCAATTAACCGCTTTGATCTATCTCGGTAGATCTTGATTCCAAGTTTATACACCGCCTCTCCTAAGTCTTTCATGGCAAAACACTTTCCAAGCTAGGATTTTACATCTTTTAGCATTGGAATGTTGTTTCCCATGAGTAATATGTCATTGACATATAAGATTAGGAACACGATGATACTTACACTAGTTCTCACATATACACATGGCTCATCAAGGTTTTGAGTGAAACCGTACTTTTTGACCTCCTCATCAAACCTCTTGTTCCAACTTCTAGATGCTTGCTTTAATCCATAAATAGATACTTGAAGCTTGCATACTTTTCTTGGATGTTTAGGATTCACAAAGCCCTTGGGTTGCAACATATAAATGTCTTCGTTCAGGTGGCCATGCAATTTTGACATCTATCTGCCAAATCTCATAGTCATAAAACATTGTTATGGCTATAAGAATCCAAATAGCTTTAACGTCTACAACACACGAGAAGGTTTCTTAATAATCAATGTCGTAGGTTTGAGTATAACCCTTTGCTACTAGACAAGCTTTATAGGTGTGTACATTGACATCCATGTCAGTCTTCTTTTTAATCTGGAGGAACTTGTTGGATTATCCAAGCCGCTTGTAATTGATGTTAATAATCCTTTTGTTGGGAAGCCCAAAGGACGTGAAAAGTCGCGTATAAAAGGAGGAAAAGAGAAAGTTATTGTTAAAAGTTTGAAGAACAAGAATGCATGTTCAGCATGTGGAGCGGTAGACGGTCACAACAAGAGGACCTGCCCAAAGAATTATATGACGCAATAGGAAGACTTGGTTCAATAAGAAATTATGTAACCACTGTGAAAATCCCACTTTATGAGAAACCAACTTATAGAATACTTATCCTTTTCTACGTGTGATTTTTTTTATTTGTTATATGATCATAACTAATATCTTATGTGACGTAGATCACATCCTTGATAGACGTGCTCACATGCAACCTAACCTCAACGTATTCAATGTTTACTTTATGTAAACATTTTCATATGAAACTTTAAGATATCCCGTTTGCCACTTTATGTTAATTCGTTAACATACGTATAAACTAAACGTTCCCTATCAAGTAGAGTTCTATAAAAATCCTAAACTATCATAACAACATATGTAAAGTAACAAAACTCTAAAAATACTAAAGTACAACTCATTCAATTAAGGTACAAGCATTTAAAGCATAGAAACCCTAATTCTGATTTAACTCCCGGTAAAACCCTAATTTCATGAAAACTATGATTTTATGTACTAAATTTATAAACCCTAATTTAATTGTGTAAGATTTTTACAAAATATTAATGTACAAGTCATTTAAGCCAAGGTACAAGTCTTGTATGCATAAAAACCAAATATTTATAAAAACCTTATTAAAACCCTAACTATAATTATTTTCAAAGCACAATGTACAAGTTTTTCATACACAAGACTTAAAATTTAATTTTCCTAAACTCACTAAATATAAGTACAAGTCTTTAAACCTAATGTACAAGTGCCTAATGCAAAAAATCCTAAAAACCCATTTATATACATTTTAACACATAATAAAAATTACATAAAAATTATATAACTTAAGGAAACATTAAAATTATATTTTCTATATTCCTAAACCCTAATTACAACCCTATTAAGCTTCTAGTACAACTCCCTTAAGCTCAAAATCCATTTCTTTCTTCTTTAATAAAATTCGACACAATATATACATATAAAACCCTAAATGATTTTCCTATTTAATAAATGCATGAGCACAACTCTAAACCTATCTTGTTACCCCTCTTAAACCCTAAATATAACCCAATCTAGCCCTAAGTACCACCCATATAGGCCATTCGAATTCCCATCTCAACCCCTAGTTCGAATGAAACAAGAACCAAACCAAACTCTTCCAATTTCCATTTCCTAAATAAAGACTACCTCAAGTAAACCCTCCTTAGATTTCCCCCTCCTCCACATTATCATGACATCACAAGATAGATACATGTATGGATTCAAGGAAACTACATCACCCTCTCCAAACCTTACACGCCTCATTTTCCCCTCCTAACACTTGTCCTCAAATCCATAAGCCACATCTCACATGTCCCCTCCTACACAATAACTAGGTTGAAAACCCTAATTCACACTCTCTATATAAATCGGACACATACTTGTTCATATTACCCACACAAAGTCGACATACACAAAACATCAACCCTCACTTATTTTACTAAAACCACAATCCCTTTAGAAGCTAAGGAAAAAGAGTTGAAAGGATCTAAGAGGAGGGATATCTCTAGTATTCAGGATTCGAACCAATTCAACACCTAATACACTAATCGAACCAAGAATCTAAGTAAGTTAATCCAACTCTTTTCATTCAGTTTATATATCTTAAATAATCTTAAAAACAATATTAAATAACCTCTAAAATGGAACATGATCAAAAACTATATGTTTCTTTTCCTTTTTCTTGTCTGATCGAACCAGGAACCAAACACACCCTATGTTTTTAAAATTTTGTACGAACAAATCAAGAAGTGATAAAATATGTTAAGAATAATTTTAGTATACATAATATTATCATATCATGCATAAAAACTAGTTATAAATGTTTAAAAATCAAAAACCCATTCGGGTTTTCCTTTCTGGTCCTTATCGATGCAAATAGTCCCCAAGATCACCAACTTTGAGCCTATAAATCGACCCTTAAATGAACTCTATAAATTCTGATTTTTGGTGAGGATAAAGACTACATAGCTAACTAAATTTAGAAAGAAAAATCTCGTAAAAAGGTCAAGTCGTTATGAAGTTATTGTGTCTTGAATATTGCTCTATCGCTGGACTTAAAGACCCAAAACATATTTCTTTCACTTTTTTCTGTCGCTACAGCCTTAAGCCACCACCTTTGGACCTAGTTTTCGATCATCAACCCATCTTTATAAAATCTAAATTTTTGCCTAAATAAAGATCACCTAGCTAACTATTTTTAGAAAGAAGAATGAAGTAAAAAAAAAAAAAAAAATAAACGAATAAAAAGTTATCAAGCCCCAAAGATTGCCTCATCGCTAAACTGAAAAGTCCTAAAAATTTTATTTTTAAGTCTGGTCGAAAACAGTCCAATTCGCCCACTTTGAGTATATTTTTCGACCTCTAAATGACCATCATAAATTCTGAGTTTTGGCCACGTTATAAACCCCGTAGCTAACTATTTTTAGAAACAAGAATATCGTAAAAAGGTTTAACAGTTAAAAAGTTATCGAGCTCCAAAGATTGTTCCATCGCTAGACCCAAAACTATTTTTCCAGGTTTATTTAACTTTTGTTCTGCTCGACAGGTTTTGAGGAATTATTTCGATAACCAAACAGTCTTTAAAAATTACGAAACTTGGCCAGTAAGTAGACCACCTGGCTAATTTCATGTAGGAAAAAGAACGGGGAAAAACCAAGCCCTCGCCTCGTATTTATTTGTGTCCAAAAAGGGGTGATCACAAACTATTTTAAACATATATTTTTCAAAACTAATAAAATTGGAGTTTTTATGGGCCAAATTTGTCAATTTCTCAAAGTTATTTAAATCAAGGACCATTTTTGTCAACGATTAATAAAAAGGGTGGAAAGTGTCATTTTCAAAACTCCAGGGTAGAAACTGTCATTTGACCAAAGTTCAAGGGTAAAAGTTGTAATTTTGTTCAAAGGTATAAACTGACGATATATGAAACTCTAGGAGCAAAAACATAACATTTTATAAATGTTAATATTATTATTATTACTTCTGATTTAATAGAAATAATACGTTTCCTTCGATAATCAACGAACAAGATATATTCAACGAATAAACGAACGAACGAAAAACATAAAAACGAACACTAAGATAAAATCCAACTTTTGAAGAGACTTCATGTTGTCTCAATTGAACATTTAACCATCAACCAAAAACGTTACGAAACGAACACTAGAACATATTTATACTCAAGAACGATTACTGAAATTTGATATACCAACCCAGGTTACGTACCGGAGACGTTTATCAACTTTAGTTGATTTTATTTTCCATCCAGACTATTAAGGTGAGTTCATAGTCCCACTTTTATTCATACATTTTCCAAACTTGTGGGGAGATACATGCTACCAAAACGAACACAAGTATTTTCTTGATTGTTATTGCACTAGGTTAACTTTTGCCTATTTGAATTTATATTCATATTTATTTTAAAGTCCCTCATATCATGCACCATTAGTCACCCGCAGGGTGAGCGCGAATATAGAGAATAGATCTATTGGCCTGACGACCCATTTGTACTAGCTGGATGGATACCCTTAAGGGTAGCCGGTTATGCAAATGCATTATATTTGATTTCTATAAAGAGTTTCTAGGCAGACTCCTACTCGGGGGCAAGACTACTTTCATTTAATTATGTTTGTAGAACCTGGACACTGTCAACGCATTGCTTGTCATGAGGCTTAGTGCAATATACCGTACTGTGATATTACCAATTTACTTTCTACTATCTTGTGTTCAAATTGATTATAACTTAAAACATTATGGATCCACTCAACCTTTGTGTTGACTTTTTAAGCATGTTTATCTCAGGTAATTAGAAGATTGGACTTGGCACGGAGTGACATTGGACTTTCTTTTTATAAAAAGAATGTCCGTTTTGTTATCATTCAAATGAATAATGTATCATTTATAACGTATTTCGAAACCTCCCGCTGGGACCTCTATATGTAAACTCTGATTAAATAAATGAATGATAACAATTTATTTTAAAAACGTCTCTTTTTGAGTTGTTTTCTATTATCATGACTGTGAACCTTGAAGTAGCGCCCCAAACTTATATTTCCGCTGCGAATATCGAAAACGGGGGTGTTACAAATTACAATATAAATCGTGCACATATTTTATTTGCTTTTTTGGTATCTTGTTATTTTCCTAGTTTGTTTTAAGAATTTTGAGTAAAATACTTATACCTACTGGTTTGATTATTATTGAGTTTTTATATGAAATAGATTTTGAATTATTTGTATTAAATGATTCAGGTATATTTTGGTTACTGGTATGACAAAAATCACATGTGATGTTTATATTGACGATCTTTTCAATTATATATCACATGTGATATGCATATAAAATCACATGTGATTTATAGCTATGTTGTTACTTTTTCAACAATCACATGTGATATTTCAGAAGCTCAGTTTGTAAGTAAATATCACATGTGATTTTACATTATCTTTAGTACATTTCCATCCATCATATGTGATTATTTATCATTTGCATGCCATTTAACATTTTTTATGCAATGTGTTATAAAACACAGAGGTGATTAGCAACAGTTCTAAGAGAATTTATATAATAAGACATTTTATATCCAAAATTACATCCGAAGATGTTTCGCCATTTCATTTTATTTTTCAAAACAACACAAACATAGTGACGTGATAATAGTTAAGAGTACTAACAAGTTTCAACTGACTTGACATACGAGATTGTACCGAATAAACAATACAAACACAATGACTTGTTTTAAACCAACATTGTTTTTTTAAATTGAATCAGTGAACTACTTCATTGTACTCCATCCATAAAATGCATAAGTTGTAAGCTTCATTTCTAAAACTTGAAACATGTGATGCACTTGTTCATCCTTCCTTTTCATGATGTTCTCTTTTATCATATGTTGTTTGGCCGCCTTGTCGGGTTGCATTTTGCAAACTAGTTTGCATGTTAACTCATTGTTTCCCTATGCATGTTTAGCTCATGCATCAACATCTTTGTTGCAAATTTGACTCTCATCTTGATTAGCTCCATTTTTTTTACCATTTGCTTCAGATGGAAATCCTAAGTTCCATTTTGTGGCTGCTTCTCGATTGTAGTTTTCCAGGTGCATCATCAGGAAAACGCAACAATCAACTTGATTTTCCTTTGTTCCCCACTTTAGCTTCATGATGGTAGTTTTTTTTGTCATCACATCTTTTGCTTTTGGATGATTGTTTCTTTCCAATTGTTTTGAAAACATCCTTTTCTATATAAATAAATTTTTTAACTGATGTTATTACATCTTATTAAACGAAATAGAACTGCATTAACTAGTACCAACGGCTAAGTATTCGTTTAAGGCATAACCTTTAAGTAACTGAGGATATCACATGTGATAT
This sequence comes from Artemisia tridentata subsp. tridentata, assembly GCA_021014915.2. Taxonomy (NCBI): domain Eukaryota; kingdom Viridiplantae; phylum Streptophyta; class Magnoliopsida; order Asterales; family Asteraceae; genus Artemisia; species Artemisia tridentata. The sequence continues at coordinate 238,527,363 of CP139502.1, read as the reverse complement.
TATCAATAACTGAGCATATTTCTAAATATTTTTTAAGACGAGTATGTTTGTTTGGCTAATCCGCAGGCTCAGTGTATTTTACAACAATTGATATTACACATTATAGTAGTTATTAAAATTTCATTACTTACCCGAAGATCACAGAGTTTTTTGTACTTGGTATCATAAGTTTGGCAAGAGTTTGAGTTGTCAATGATCACTGATGTTGCTTTAAAGAGATTGAATACCACCAGATAGTAGTGGTGATGAGCTATGATCGGAAAGTATGCCTATGTAAAAAGAAAGAAATTGAATTTTAGTTCAATAGAAACAAAACAAATCAATTATGCGTAATATTTGAAATAAATTATGTAACATCCCGGAAATTTCCAGACAAATTTTTAATAATAAATCGTTTTTATTATTTCATAAATTTTACTCTTGAACACTTCCGAAAGGCAAATCTCAAGTTTCAAATGAGTCCAAACCACAAGTAAGTGTTTCGGAGAAGGTTTACACAGGTGAATCCTCAAAACCATTTTCAAAAAGGGTTTCTCAGTTTACAACCTATTCTTTGCAAAAAGGAAGTTTTCAAAGAAACCTAAATTTTCTGAAACATTTACTGTTAGGAATTAAATGATTGAAGACTTAGTATTGCTGAAGGTTACACTAACAGTACAAACTGCTAGTGTATGACTGAAGACTGCTGATATAACTAATGGTACAAACTGTCAAGTTAGTACTGCTAGTATGAATGAAGGTACTGCTGCATGATACTGCTTTAGAAGACGTGTAGAAGATAAGTATGGAATAGATTGTATGTATATCACAATTAGTTAAAATTATACGGGTAGATACTTATCTTGTAAAAGACTCCTTGTGTCTTTAAAAGGAGGTCCTAGGTTATATACATCAATACGTTTTTGTGAAGATTCAAGGTCTTGTAACCCTAGTGATATTGAGATCACTCGTATTATTGCTTAATAATATTGAATCGCTTGGTGTTACATTCTGTGTTCATTGTTCATACATTGTCTAGTTACTGTTACATCAAAATCAACCTTCTAAGTGTTATCAAGTAGATTCCGCATACTTGGTAATATTAACTCAAAGTATCCTTAACACATTCTAAAGGTGTTTTGATCCTCTCAAGTGGTATCAGAGAAAGGTTGATACTTTGATTTAGAAGAAAAAGATTATGGACATGGAAACCACACAGACCAACTTGGCTGCTAAGTTGCCGATGCTGAAGCAAAACGATTTTGAGATGTGGAGGCTTCGAATCGAACAATACTTCCAAGTGCAGGGCTATGCACTTTGGGAGATCATTGAAGATGGAAACTCTTTTAAACCATCAACATCTGTAACAACAGTTGATGGTGAGGAAAAGATTACTGTAAATACATCTACAGTTACTGCAGAAGAGAAGCTGCAAAAGAAGAATGATGTCAAAGCTAGGAGCTTGCTGATGATGACCATCCCCAATGATCAGCTCCTAAACTTCAGCAAATACAAGGATGCAAAATCCTTGTTTGAAGCAATCACTACTCGGTATGGTGGTAATGAAGCCACCAAGAAGACCCAAAAGACTCTGTTGAAGCAGAACTTTGAAAATTTTAGTGCTACCAGTAATGAGTCTTTAGATCATAAGTTTAATAGATTGCAGAAGATAGTCATCCAACTGGCTGTGCTTGGAGTTGAAATCCCTCAGGAAGACCTAAACTCTAAGTTCTTAAGGAGTTTACCTGCTGAATGGGCTATGCATGCGGTGGTCTGGAAGAATAAACCAGATATTGACACTATGAGCCTTAATGATCTATACAACAACTTTAAGATTGTTGAACAAGAAGTGAAGAAATCTGGAGGTACTTGTTCAAGCTCAAGCACTGGGAATATGGCTTTTGTGTCATCCCCCAGCAACACCAATCCAGAAGAAGTGAAAGTGGCTGCAGGAGTTAGTACTGCTAACCCTAGTGTTAGTACTGCTAGCTCATCAACTAGTACTGCTGGTATTCTGAGTGATACTACCTATTATGCACTCCTGACCAGCCAAAACAATGGGTTTATGCTGTCACATGAAGATCTGGAACAGATTGATGATGATGACTTGGAAGAGATAGATCTCAAGTGGCAGATTTCACATCTCAGCATGAGGGCTAAGAAGTTCTTTCAAATGACTTGCAAGAAGATCAACATCAGTAGTAATGATACTGCTGGTTTTGACAAGTCTAAGGTGGAGTGCTTTAACTGTTACAAGTTGGGGCATTTTGCCATAGAGTGTAGAAGACCCAGACAACAGGATAGCAAGAATAAGGGGTATGGAAGCAAGCCAAAGGCAGTGGAAGAGGCAGAGACATCTTCAAAGGCTATGGTGGCAATTAATGGTCTAGGCTATGACTGGAGCTTCATGGCAGATGAAGAGGAAGTACCAGCTGAGATGGCACTTATGGCCTTCTCTGACTCAGAGGTACTCTCAGCTAAAAATTGTTCTAAAACTTGTTCTGCTCTTAAAGAATATGAAACTTTAAAGAAACATTATGATGAGCATAGAATTGAGCTAAACCAAACAAACTATAATTTGTCTAATCATAAAAGAGGTTTAGCAGTTCTAAAGGAACAAATTGTGCATTATAAGGAGAATGAGTCAGTCTTTACAGAAGATATAGCTATTCTTAAGAGAGATTTCACACTTAAAAATGCTGAGATTAGTTTGTTAAAAGCAAAGTTAGATAAAATCAAAAAGGCAAAAGATAATATTCAATTGAGTGTAGACACTTTAGAGTTTGCTTCTAAGGGATTAAATAAAATTATAGAGTGTGAATTGCTTAATAAGGCTAAATCTGGGTTAGGCTACAACACATGTCTACCTCCTCATAGAGGACTGCCTGCACCCTCAAGAATAGACTTAGAACACACAGGTCTAGCTGAGTTTCAAGTGCCAAAACTAGAATATGGTTGTAAGGCTAAAGAAAATTCTAAAGTTAATAAACTTGATGTGTTAAATGAGCCTTTTGAGAGTGCTAGTGACACCTCTCTTGCTGAGGACAAGGTGTCAACTGCTAGGAACTCAGATGCTCCCATCATTGAAGATTGGGAATCTGATGATGAAGATCAGGTTGTAACTAAATCTGAAGTAGTCAAGCTAGAAGGAACTAATGTTCCTAAGGTGGTTAGTGATGAAACTGTTAACCCTAGAACAAATGTAAAACCAGCTAGGAACACAGTTAGATATTCTGAGATGTATAGGTCCACAAGCAAGCCTAGAGGTAACTAAAGGAACTGGAATGACCTCAAGTGCCATCAACTATGTAGTGACTTTGTCATGTATAACAAGGCTTATTTTACTTGTGGTAGCTTTGACCACCTTCAGGCTTTTTGTCATAACCATCAAGGGAGAAAGATGGTTATAGGGAAGAATAGGGTAATTGGGAACACAAGGGATAGGGTGAACTTAAACAAGTCTCAAACTCACCCTAATGCTAATAGAATGACTCCCAGGGCACTTTTAATGAAGTCTGGCCTCAAACCAATTAGTACTGCTCGACCAGCAGTTAGTACTACCAGATTATTTAAGACTGATTCCCCTAAATCAACAGTTTCAAGTGCAAAACCAACTTTTAAATATGCACAACAAACTGTTAAAAGGCCTTTTCACAAGAAAGCAGTGTTTCAAAAGTTAAAACTGCCAGACCAGCAGTTAGTACTGGTAAGCGTAAAAACACTGCTAGGGATAAAAGGGCAAATGCTGTTAAGGCCTCAACATGTTGGGTTTGGAGACCAATCAAGCCTAATGGTTCATCAATTGTTTTAAAAAGATTTGATTATATTGATGCACGAGGCAAACCCAAGTCAGTGATGGCTTGGGTACCCCAAGGAAACTAATTTCCTTCGTTTATGTGTAGGGACATCCACAAGATGATGAAGACGATCAAGGTTATGCAGATGCACATGACAGGCAACATGTCCTATCTTTCAGACTTCACACTAATGGATGGAGGATATGTTACCTTTGGGGGAGGAATAGGTGGAAGGATTACTGGTAAAGGCACATTGAAAACCAGTAAATTAGACTTTGAAGATGTGTATTTTGTGCAAGAGCTTAAGTATAACCTTTTTAGTGTCTCACAAATGTGTGACAAAAAGAACAAGGTTCTTTTTACTGACACTGAATGTCTTGTGCTTTTCCCAGACTTTAAGTTACCTGATGAAAGTCAGGTACTACTTAAAGTTCCAAGAAAATGCAACATGTACAGTGTTGATATGAATAAAATTGTTCATAAAGAGGCTCTTACTTATCTTGTTGCAAAAGCCACATTGGATGAGTCCATGTCATGGCATAGAAGACTTGGTCATGTCAACTTTAAACCCATTAATAAAATTGTTAAAGATGGTTTGGTAAGAGGCTTGCCTCATAAACGTTTTGAAAATGACCAACCTTGTGTTGCCTGTCTCAAAGGCAAACAACACAAGGCTTCTTGTAAGCCCAAGACCCAGAACTCTATTACTCAACCTTTGTTTATGTTGCATATGGACTTGTTTGGTCCTACATCTGTGAGTAGCATTATGCATAAGAAGTACTGTCTTGTAGTTACTGATGACTATAGTACATTCACATGGGTTTTCTTTTTAGGATCTAAGGATGAGACACCTAGCATTCTTAAGACATTTATAACTGAAATAGAAAACTTAGAGGATAAGAAAGTAAAAGTCATCAGGTGTGAAAATGGGACAGAGTTTAAGAATAGAGTTATGGATTATTTCTGCAAGGAAAAAGGTATTAAGAGAGAGTTTAGTGTAGCTAGAACTCCTCAGCAGAATGGGGTTGCTGAAAGGAGGAATAGGACACTAATAGAAGCTGCTAGGAGTATCTTAGCTGATTCCAAGTTGCCCATCACTTTTTGGGCTGAAGCAGTTAATACTGCTTGTTATGTGCAAAACAGGGTTTTAGTGGTTAAACCTCACAACAAGACACCATATGAACTGTTTAGGGGTAGAACACCTGCATTAGGTTTTCTAAGACCATTTGGGTGTCATGTTACTATTCTCAATACCTTAGGCCATCTAGGCAAATTTGATGGTAAATCTGATGAGGATTTCTTGGTTGGGTACTCACTAAATAGCAAAGCATTTAGGGTATACAACACAAGAACAAGAAAAGTAGAGGAAAACCTGCATGTTCAGTTTCCAGAGAATAAATCTAATGTTGCAGGTGAAGGTCCAAAATGGCTATTTGATCTTGATACTCTAACCCAATCTATAAACTATGTGCCAGTTGTTGCAGGAAAATTTTCTAATGATTTTGCAGGTTCAGAAGATGATGTTGCAACAGATGAATCAAGCTTGGGAAAGGAGAAAGATCAAGATCATATACTGATGCCAATATGGAATAGTGTGGATGCATCTTCAAAGGATGTTGCACCTTTTTCTGATGCTAACAAAGAAGGTTTTGAATATGGAAATAATGAAGATGGAGTTCAAGAACCAGAGAATCAAGAAAACAGTACAAATGAAGATTGCACTGCTGATCCTCAAATTGGTACTGCTGGGCAAAATAATCATACTGCTGGCCCATCAGGTCCTAATACTGGTGATTTCTCAGAAGATGAAGTGGATATCAACAACATGCCACTTACCTATCAAGTTCCCACAACTCCACACACAAGAATACATAAAGATCACTCCCTAGACAATGTGATTGGAGACATACAGTCTGGTGTAAAGACAAGAAGGCAGACCATGACTTCAGATTAACAAGGCTTTCTTAGTACTGTTTATGAAGCAAAGAAGCATGAAGATGCCAACACATGTCTATTTGTGTGTTTCCTTTCCCAATTAGAACCCAAGAACATACTTAAAGCCTTAGAAGACTCAAGCTGGGTAGAAGCTATGTAAGAGGAGCTTCTTCAATTCAAGATTCAGAAGGTTTGGGTATTGGTTGATTTACCCAAGGGTATGAGGGTCATTGGAACTAAATGGGTTTTAGAAATAAGAGAGATAAAAGGGGGATAGTGATAAGAAATAAGGCAAGACTTGTAGCCCAGGGGTATACACAAGAAGAAAGGATAGACTATGAAGAGGTTTTTGCTCCTGTAGCTAGGATTGAAGCCCTAAGATTGTTCTTAGCTTATGCTTCTTTCATGGGCTTTACTGTTTACCAGATGGATGTCAAGAGTGCCTTTCTTTATGGTACTATTAAAGAGGAGGTATATGTTTCTCAACCTCCAGGTTTTGTAGATCCTGAACATCCAGATAAGGTGTATAAGGTGGTGAAAGCTCTTTATGGACTACATCAAGCTCTAAGGGCCTGGTATAGAACATTGGCTACCTATTTGTTAGAGAATGGATTCCAAAGGGGCAAGATTAATCAGACTCTATTTATCAAGAAGAACAAGGGAGATATCTTACTGGTACAGGTCTATATGGATGATATTATATTTGGATCCACAAAGAAGGACATGTGCTTAGAATTTGAGGAACTTATGCATGATAAGTTTCAGATGAGTTCCATGGGGGAACTTACCTTCTTTTTGGGGTTGCAAGTGAAGCAATCAACTGAAGGCATATTTATCAATCAAGATAAATATGTGACTGAGATACTAAGGAAGTTTTAATTTACTGATGCTAAAGTGGCAAGCACACCTGTTGATCCAGAGAAACCTTTGATTAATGATGCTGATGGAGAAAGTGTTGATGTACACACCTAAAGATCAATGATAGGGTCCTTGATGTATCTTACCTCATCAAGACCAGATATCATGTTTGCTGTGTGTGCCTATGCAAGGTTTCAAGTCAATCTCAAGGCTTCCCATTTAACTGCTGTAAAAAGGATCTTTAGGTACCTTAAGGGTCAACCTAAGTTGGGTCTATGGTATCCTAGGGAATCACCTTTTGATTTGGTGGCATACTCAAACATTGATTATGCTGGTGCAAGTCTGGATAGGAAATCAACAACAGGTGGTTGTCAGTTCCTTGGTTGCAGACTTATATCATGGCAATGCAAACAACAGACAATTGTGGCAACTTCTACAACTGAAGCTGAGTATGTAGCTGCTGCAAGTTGCTGTGGTCAAGTTCTTTGGATTCAAAATCAACTGGTTGACTATGGGTATAATTTTATGAATACCATGATATATATTGACAATAGCAGTACAATATGCATTATTAAAAATAGTGTAACATTCTAAAACAAAACACATAGAAATTAGGCGTCATTTTATAAGAGACTGTAATGAGAAAAAAGTTAGTTCAAGTTGTTAAAATTGATACTGATCAAAACTTTGCAGATCTTCTCACTAAAGCTTTTGATGTTGGAAGGTTTCAATACTTGGTAGCAAGTATTGGAATGCTTAACCCTTAAAGTTTTTAATCTGTGTGTTTTTGTACATTCAATTGGATTTGTACTACTAGGTTTGTTAATAGGTACTGCTATATCTAGTTTGTACTATCAGTACAAATTAGGACTGTTTGTTTGAAATGTTAGTCATAAGTTTATACTGCTATGAAACACATGCTTTGCCATTTGTTTTCTTGGTTTTGGACTAACAATTGCAGGTATGGTGTGTTAAGCACAAAGGAATTACTAGTGCATTGCGTGAGCAGTAAATGGTGGATTGGTTGCTGACATAATAGATTGATGATGGACAGAATTTGGGAGTCCCTTAACAAAGTTTTATACCTAAGTTAAGAGATTCTTTAAAATATCTTTCTTGAAATCTACTTATGAGATTTTTTCATTTGAATTGATGGCATAGTTAGTCAGATAGTAACTGATCTAACTCAATCTCTACCATTTTATACTTTTAGTATAATGTGTTAGTCCAAGGACATCTGGTAGAGAGAACAACGAGCAAATGTGAATCTAACACAATTGTGTTAGAGGCAACACCTGCCATGAGCTGGAAACCCTGTCAAGAAAGCTCTTTAAATGAGTTTATCTGATCACAGGCAGTTATTTATAACTGAAAATATTGGTTCTCACACAACCAGAGGTTGCATTAAACTGAAATTATGATTAAATGTCTGTCTTTACACTTAATCTCTTCAAGATGGTAGTAAGCAGTATTGTTTTAAATCAAAATTGAGTTCATACTGCTAAGTCAAATTTTTTCCAAAAAGTTAGTACTGCCAGGCAAAAAGTTAGTACTGGTAGGCTTAAGTTTGTACTGCTGGATAGTCGTTAGTACTGGTGCGAAATAACAGCTTTTTGAAAATAGCCGTTGAGAAGTTGTTGAGATTTTTCCTGATCAAAATCTTATCTTAAGGGTTTCCTTTTTGGATATTTTAGCTTTTAATCTATTATATTCACTTTTCTTTAATCAAAAGTTATCTTTTAATTGAAGTCGGTCCAATGGAAACCCTCATAAGTCTTCTAAAATATCTCAATTCACTTTCTTCAACCTACTTTCTAACCTAAATTACTCTAATCCCAGCAGTCAAATCAAAATTTTACTGACAATAATTGCTACTTAATATTTTGTCGACAAGCACAACATGGTAGCATATTTGAAAAAACCAGAGGAGGATACTCAATTTCATCAGATAGTGGACTTTTTAAATGCTTCTCCTATAAGGTATTCTTTGACTCTTAATCCCACTATCTATGTCTCCCAAATCAAAGAGTATTGGCAGACTGTTACTATCAGAACAATTGACAACTGAGACAAAGAATTAAATGCAACAGTAGATGGAAAAACCATCACTATTACTGAATCATCACTTAGGAGGCATCTCTACCTAGATGATGACAATGGTATTAGTGCAATGACCAATACTGAAATTTTTGAAACATTAACCAGAATGAGGTACAACATACAATCTCAATCTTTAACTTTTCAAAAAGGTTGTTTTGCCCCACAATGGAGGTTTTTGATTCATACCATCCTTCATTGTCTAAGTCCTAAGAAAACTTCTTGGGAACAGTTCAGTAGCAATATTGCAACTGCTCTCATATGCTTATCGACTGATAGGACTTTCAATTTTTCAAAACTTATCTTTGAAGGAATGGTGAAAAATGTTGACAGTAAATCAAAGTTTTTGATGTATCCAAGGTTCATTCAAACAATTTTGAACATGAAGAAACATCAGCTTGTACCTCATAAAACTGTTTATCTAACACCCAAACTTACCCAAAAACTTTTTAGCAACATGAGGATTGCCTCAAAAGGGTATAGTGGGGTAGAAGTACCTTTATTTGAATCAATGTTACAGGTACAGGGTGAAGGATCAACAACCCCAATTAACTCCCAACACACACCCACAAGCTCAGAACAATCAGCCTCACAACCCACATCATCACCAGATAGGAGTTCATCCAGAGAGGGCTCTGTTGTACCTCAGCATAGAGTTCCTACCCTTACCCATGTTGCAGATGAGGCTAACAATGTCAGTATAGGAAGGGCTGACCCTACTGTCACAAGCTTAGAAGCTGGGCAGGAAAGGGGTAACATAAGTGATGCGTGTGCGTGTCGTTGCGGTTTAGCAGTATTAATGCCTACTCAAGTTTTAAATTTATATTTAGCCGACTTATCAATAACACACACACTTAACGAGCAGTGTACCCGGTCAGTATGAATATAATGGTAAGTAGAGTGTCGATCACTAAGAGTGGAACGTATTATCTAGTTATTCTAATCAGTATTTTAATATCTTAAGTTAGCTGTACAACCTAATCTAACGCAAGGGGGGTTCAGCCTGAGAGACTGGCACGGTTTGGTTATGATTAAATAGTAAACTAAACTAATGAGCACGAATCAGCGATTAGTACACACGTACACAGATAGATACTCGAGACAATAAGAAGACCTGTCCTGATAATTAAGTAGCTTGTCACTTGTTTTATTGCTAGTTTTATATGAAGTGTATATAATTAACCCTTTCTCGTTGGCTCTAATCTTATCGGCGAGTAAACCCTTAATGATTACTTATGTCTATCCTATTTATTTAGCGTCTCTTAAATAGGCGAGGAAGGGGCATGGCGACCCAAGCAATGCTCAGCTAGACACAGAGGTTATCAATGCACTAATAAAAGTCACCAAAGACATCAACATATAAACTTTAATTAATGGGAAAGCAATTTTAAAGGGTGGACATGATTTTCCGTAGTCACATGACATCAGCCCATCAATCCTGATGAATTAAAGTGTACTAATACAATAAAACAAAACTACTTAATGAATTGAATACATGCAGGACCTTCTTACAGCTCTTGTATCTTCGTTCAGGGTGTGTCTTGTGCTGCTAATACGTCTGAATTCGGCTTTAGGGTTTATGTCTTTCTCTTCTGAGTTTAGCTATGTGTCACGAAATTCGTCTGGCCTTGGGGTATTTATAGTTTCTGTCTGAGGGTTAGATGCGGCGCATAGGATAAGTAGATGCGGCGCATTGACTTAACTTCGCGTGGGGTCCAAGATTAATATATTCAGGAATATTCGTACACCGCCTTAAGATGCGGCGTAACTCCATTTCTCTATGCGGCGCATGTCCTTTGCTGTCTTGGATTGTAACTTGTGAAATCTTGATAGAGATACGCCGTATGTAAGAAGTATGTTGCGGCGTATCTGGAGCAGAATGATCTTGATCTTGTACATTTCAGTAGACTCTTAACATCTTGCTTGTTTTGCTCCATAATTAGTCCAAAATCGCCAAGTTTCACACAATACTTGTTTTTACCTGAGAATTACAAAAGTAAACATTAACGTATCAATTCTCATATATAATATAATAAAACAAGTCAAATAAATAGGATAAATGATGATAATAAAATATACTTATTTGAGTTCATCAAATATCCCCCCACTTGAACTTTACTTGTCCCCAAGTAAACCTTAGAATAAATCTTATGAAAATGTATCCTAAAAGATATTAGGATTTATTTTTATATTTAAGCATGTATTCGTTTTGTCATAATTGCACAACCAAACACTTAACGAATTTATAAATAAAACAAAATATTTCGATAAAAGCAAATCTAATCGTTTAACTGTCCAGTCATGACGAATATTCTATCATAAGCTTGGCAAGTATACGCATCTCCCCCACTAAAGCCAAGGAATAACAAGTCTAAAGTGGTAAAAAGGGTTTGTTGGTTAAGGGTTAATCATTCTTCTTAATCTCTATCGATCTCATATTCCAGAAAAGGCGACAAAATCACAAATACATGATCGAATCCACGACCACGATACTTGCAATTGCTCAAATCCTTAACTCGAATAGCCTAAAGATAGGACCAAGTAATCTTTACCAATAATATTATATCAAAAAGGGTGACAAAATCATAAATACATAGCCGAATCCACGACTACGATACTTAAGATTGCTCAAATCCCTAATCTCAATAAATCAAAGGTTTGGATAAAGAATGATGTAGGGTATGGTTAATATTTGGGATACAAATTGGTGTTAAATGAAAGATAAACAAAACAGATAAATTAAAATCCTAAGTGTGGCAAATTACTTTCCCAACCATCCCATGAATAAGACTCATATCATTGAATAACTCACGCTTTAACACTTGAAACACACGCTTTAGGTAGACACGAATTATACTCAACAAGATCTCAATCAAAGAATAACCTTAGTTGGCGTTCCCATAACGGCCAACTCCCATTCAATCCATAAATATAATATATAACAACTAGTGGTGATATCGCCCACTTAATACAAAACTTTACATAAGTTGGTTAAAACAAACTTCCAACTTTTCCTTTTTCTTTTTCTTTTCTATTTTTTCGATTTTTTTTTTTTTTTTTTTGTTTTTTTTTGTTTTTTTTTGACATCAACATATATGTGTAAAATTTCACAACTTTTCTATCACTATTTTTCCGGATAATTTTTCCATACTCTTCATACTTTCAGAAATAACTGTAATAGCGAAAGTAGTAAACACACGAAAAATAAACTCAAATAATATACAAAATTTACTTTCATACCAATTGCATTGTGCAATTTCCTGACTCAACTAAAGATAATGAATTACGCACGCGAACACAGGTAATGTAAGGAAACACACTTTGCCTAAAGCAATTAACCAACCACGGATTTTAATCTATAGGGTAGGCTAAGGTGTAAGGGTGTAACGAAACATTATAACAAAGGTGTAAGAAACGAAAGAAATGGCTCTGAGTGTTTTTCTAGGGGTATCTTACTCTAAAAGTGAGAGTAACAAAGGGTTTATATGGGGGTTAACTAACCAGTGTAGTTAGTTAATATCACATAACATATAAAGGCTATTTGGGTGTAATCCTAGAAATTTACCAATTTAGACAAGTCATTCCAATTATACAGATAATACTTATTATGGTGGTCTCGAATAGTATACAAGCCAAGTTCTAAAGTTTACAAGTCACCGGCACACTCATAGATTTGTGAATTTTTAAAAGTTCACAATTTTTGGAAATAATGTTGTGTGTGCAGCTATGTAATTTAGACTTTAAACAAAAACATGCTAAAAATTTTAAATTTTGATATATTAAGCGCATATTAAGCATATTTTGAAAAAGTTTAGGACAAGTAAGTGTTCTAATTCTCCAATCCCCCCACTTAAGTTAAACAACGTCCTCTTTGTTTGTGTCAAAGGTTAAAAACTGGAAAATAAAAGAATTAGAACAGAAAAACTCCCCTGAGATTTGCTCGGTATGATCCTCCATTATTCGTATAAGAGCAAAAATCAACTTTCTTGTGGATGAGAACGTTTAAGCTTCATAGATAATGTATCCACAAAAATGCAGGAATCTATAATACCATTCAGACTTTAACACACCTGAGTTAAGAAGGTTCAAACTTGCATAATACATTAGTAGTTAGTAAAAATAAAACATAAAAAATTAAATTGAAAATCATCAGGTCAGTCGATAGGCCGTATCCTATGGAAGAAGATACGCCGTATCGAGCCTGGAAATAGATACGAATCAGAATAAAAGATGCGTCGCATCCTTAACCAGGGATTCGCCACATTAAAATACTGACAGAAAGTTTTTAAAGTAAAAAATAAAAATGCAGAAAATAAAATAAGATATGTGTGGAAACCGTAGAGGGGGGGGTGAATACGTTTCCATTTAAAAACTTAAAACTTTTGTATCAAACACCCGATCAAGTGTGACGTAATATGAAGAGTGTCAACAATGAGTATATAGCATCTAGAGATGACTATAGTAAACTACAACATATGCACAATCAAACCATGGAACATACATGATCAATCACTACATGAGCAACAAGCCACACAAACACATATGCAATGCAAATATAAATATAAAGTGATAACTAATGAAATGAAAGTAAAGAGATAAGTTAGAAGGCGCAAACCGGACACGGTGATTTATAGTGGTTCGGTCACGAAGCTCCTCTTCGCCCTACTCCACTCCCCGAGTACCCAACTCGAGAGTTACTTCACTAATCAACAAACTCCCTTTAGGCGGAGAAAACCATACACGTCGCTTAACTTGTTTTTCGACACTAAGCTAGATGTCGAGTGCTAATCTTAGCTAGCACCAATCTACCACGATCTACCCGATCTACACCATACACGTTGCTTATCTTATTTCCGACACTAAGCTAGATGTCGAGTGCTAATCTTAGCTAGCACCACTCTACCACGATCTACCCGATCTACCCTTGATCCACATGATCAATCACACAAGCCCAATGGCTTCAAGAGATCTTCACTATCTCTTAAGATCACAATGATCTTGACTCACTCTCTCACAAAAGAAAAGTAATCTTGATGTATTCTATGATACAATCAAGAGTGTAACAAATGTTACAAGACCTAACAACTCCAACACTTTGTATCTACTTGGATACTTTGTGTTCTTCTCTTGCTAATCAAGAGGGATGACAACACTTTGTATCTACTTGGATACTTTGTGTTCTTCTCTTGCTAATCAAGAGGGATGACAACACTTTGTATCTAGGATACTTTGTGTTCTTCTCTTGCTAATCAAGAGGGATGACAACACTTTGTATCTAGGATACTTTGTGTTCTTCTCTTGATAATCAAGAGGAATGAAGAGGATCACTTGAGTGGATGATTGGATCACTCTTAAACAACCTAAGACTCTCCAAATGATCAAAGAAAGTTATCTAAGTGAAGAGGGATAAGACCAGAGAAAAAGGACTAGAAAAATCAAGTTGGAAGTGTGGAATGGTCCACTATTTATAGGCAAGGGAAAATCTGACCGTTACAGACCCACGGCTCCACTAAATACCCGACGGCTCCACTAAATTTAGTAGAGCCGTACCTATTTAATGGTGCCGTAGACGCTCCTTCGTTTGTCTTTAGTGGGGAAGGTTTATTTGGGGAAGTTAGGAGCTGTTTTGGGGGGAAATTTGACTGTTGAGATTTTCAAACATATTTTTCAAAATAAAACTTTTCTTTTTAATTCAAAAATAATTTGTGAAATATATTTTTGAAATAATGTTTTGTCACATTAAAAATGTGAAGTTTAGAAAAATAAAATCCTTTGATCATTTGTCAAGTTGTAGATTTGTTTGTCCATACCTTGAGTGATTTATGTCGGGATGGAAATCTACGACTTCGTTGAAGCATACTTGAGACGTCGGGAGGTGTTGATGTAAGTATGCATTGATGATTTGTGTTTACAAGTAACTTGCACATTTTACATTATGTATTACAAGTTACATGTTTGTCATTATTAAAACCGAAGAAATCGTTTAGTTTAAATATCGTAATATTTGCACTAACAATCTCCCCCTTTTTGATGATGACAAATATGTAAACCGTAACACACAATAAAATGTAAAAGTTACCTGTTTACACTTCCTTCTCCCCCTTTTGTCGAGTCAAAAAGGTAGTTGCCTCGAGCGCTCCCTTGGATTTACTCCCTACTCCCCCTTATTGCACTAATATCCTTTCTCCCCCGAAAGGCGAGCTTGCATCATCCTAATGAAGCCTTCTATCAACACTTGTGAAGACGGCTCTATGCTATGTATTCAAATACTCCCGAGCTCCCCCTAGCTCAATGCTCCCCTATGGTGACTTAATCCCCTTGTTTATTTACCTTAGTATCTAGCGGATCCATGGATCAAATTCTTACAAAGGCTTTTCCTACATCAAGGGTTAGCTTCGTGCAGCATAATATATAACAGTATAGGAGCAACATCATAGGGATAGAATACACATAGCAAGACATGCATGGGTTAAACTATGTTAACACGTAAGTGTCACAACCCGACCGAAAACCTAAGGTGTAATTGTTCACTCAATCACACTAATCAAGAACGAGATTCGTTCATTGACTGATGCACTAAATGACTTATTCCAAGTTGTCATTGGGAAGGAAAGTTCTAACAAACCTTTTGAACAACATAATCATCTACCTAAGATGATTGATGTTAAGGATAGTTTATTGATAAGACATACTCTAAATGATTACTATTATGACAAGTCGTGCCATAAAGTAGACTCGATAGAGGTTATACCTAAATGATTCCATAAGGTGGGAGAGTGTTGGTTGTGGTGACAACAAGGACAACTTGGGTTATGTGGTTGTAGGGGATAAATAATGGGATGACCCATTAGTGGTTGTGGTGATGGTGATGGTGATAAGGATGATGTGTTGGTGCCAAGTCCAAAGAGGTTTGATGGTGATAGGGTTAGTGTGATAGCTAAAGGTTGTGGTGGACTTGGTGGAGGTAAGGGTGTAGGAATCCTAAAGGTGGAGGATGATGATGATGTGGTTGGAGATGTTGGTTTTGCCCTTTGAGGAAAGGTGGGAAAGGATGGTTTAGGTTAATATATCGTTTGCACTGACAATGAGATGCATGATATATTTCAAAAGGGAAAAAGAAAAGGTGCATGTGATCCTAACAGGATTGTTGGTGGATATCTCTAACGGGGTTAAGGTAATGAAGTTCTAGGTTTCTAGGTTGGATGATCCTAGTTGTGTGTTAGGGATAATTTGGTGCATGAAGGGTTTCGTGTGTTTGTGAGGATTGAAGGTTGTTGAACTAACTATCACTTATCCAAAGTGAGGAGTAGTTGTAAGGTTTGAGTGTGATGAGTTATGGGTTGAAGGTTCTTAGACTAACTGTCACTGTCAAGAGTGAAGTGTAGCTAAAAGGTTTGAGTGTGATGATGATGTTAATGTGAGGTTTGAAGGTGAGATGCAAGATAAGCTTGCAATGGTGAGGCCTTATATAGGCAAGAGTTGTGGGATTCGAACTAAAGTTGGTGTTAGAGTCCTATGGTGTAGTGAGGGAATCCTAGGGTGTATGTGAGTTTGCAAGATTTTGCAGGTTTGAGGTTAGGAATGCAGGGATCTAAAGGAAATAGTGAAAATTCGTCAAACATAGGCACGGTACCACTAAATACCACACGGTACCATTAAATTTAACGGTACCGTGGACTATTTAACGGTACCGTGACCTAGAAGTCACAAATTTTCCTATACAGCCTAGTTCTGGGCAGCTAAAGGGAAGTTTCCTAGGGAATAAGAATCACATTTGTGTGTTCTTGAGAGTGTTTAGTGAAAGACTATATGAGTATGTTTTCGCTCCCCCTGAATCTATGACCAACCGGACAAGATGTAAAAAAAATAAAGAGGAAAACAAACGTTGACTGAAGCGATGAGCTTAGTAACGTCATGAAAAGTAGTGGATAGCATACGATAAACTTCACCTTTGAAGTCACGTAGCTCTTCTCAATCATTGTGAATATTCATAGAATATTTATATGATGAGACATGTGATTACTTGGAGATATCCTAAGGGTTGAGAAGATAAAATCTTCAGGGTTGTGAGGTAGGTGATAAGGTTATAGGGTTATCTATGTTGATGAAGGAGGGTTATCTCAACGTATCCTAATGTCTTCGTTTGAAGTGTGTGTGAGATGAGTGGGATGCGGAAGCATTGGTAGTGTTTAGTACCATGCGGAAGTGAAAGGGAAGAAGGTTTAGGAATCAGAAGATGGATACAATCTGTTCTGATAGGATACGGTTCTGGTTCAAGACTACATCGAGTGTGTTTCGATAGTGGTTTTGAAACAGTGAGAATAAACTGTCTCAGCAAATAACGGTCCGACGGTACCGTTAAAAATAACGATACTGTCCCCTATTAAAGAGTACCGTGACTTGCTGAGATCAGTTTTGACCCAGAATTAGATTTCTGACAAAGAAATTTCACATATGTTGTGATTTTTCTGGACCTTAGATTAAAAGAATTTATACCGAATAAATTCCTTTATGAATGAATCCACCGGGATTCGATGAACGTTTGTCGAGAACGAGAAATGACATTTAATTGCATTTCGCAAATTAAATAAACTTTAAATACTTCGGATGAAATATTTAAGTTGTCATTGGAGTTTAAGAGGATTTTACGATTTTTCGACACGAGGAGAGAATTTATACCTAATAAATTCTTTGACCGGTACTGGACGAGAAGAAATGACTTTTATATTTCCGAGGAAATACATAGGTATTTATTAGAGCGATGTGAAAGATGACTTAATATTTTCAGTGAAATATTTAAAAAGTCATCAGACGAGACACAGGATATGACTTGACATTTCCTGTGAAATATCTAACAGTCATGGGACGAGATCGAGGGAATGACTTGATATTTCCAGTGAAATATCTAAAAGTCATGACACGAAATAGAATAGATGATCTCAATATTTCCAGTGAAATATTCAAGAGATCATGCAAGGAACGTGAGGGATGACTTAATATTTCCAGTGAAATATTTAGATAGTCATGAGAGGGATTTAAAGAATGACTCAATATTTCCAGTGAAATATTTAAAGAGTCATGAGACGAGACGCACGAGATGACTACAATATTTCCAGTGAAATATTCAAGTAATCATAAGAGGGGTACGAGAGATGACTTTAATATTTCTAGTGAAATATTAAAATAGTCATAAGTTTTATGGAAAATGTTCCATCATTCCTAGACCTAGACGGAGATGGTAAGGGGATTCTCGGTTGAGAGGTTTGGTTGATTTAAGGGTTTCTATGTGCTTCGTACGTGCGTGTTTCATGGGGTTTTGAAAGATGTAAAGCTAGGCCTATGGTGCTGATTTGCAGCAGGGTTTGGGATCTTAAGACGTGTATATTCACACGAGGATGAAAGGAACTACTAATTACTTATATAGTAACTCGTGAGTCCTTTGGATGAGCGTTTTAACATATGTTGTTAAAAGGCTTGAGTATGATGTTTCGGATATGACATTTAACAATTGCGATCGCAAGTTAAACTTACTTGAATATTTCGGATGAAATATTTAAGTTGTCAACCCTACTCCGAGTTCTACTAGGTTTGTTCCTAACCTTCCTATGACAAAAAGGTGTATAACTTGGAAGAAGGCGAAGTGATGACTGGGGAATTAGGGTAACTTCGCGACTACTTTGACTTATGGGTTTTGACACTAGTGTATGGCTCTATGACTTATAAGGGTTCATAGTGATGGTGATGAAGCGAAAAATGTACCGCTTTTAGGGGGTCATTTAAGCCCTAATCCGCGATTATATGATCAAATATTGCCCTAAATCGTTTCTTTTCTCATTTTAGGTACTTGGGACGTGATTTCTGGAATATGAAGCATTTTGGAGCTTTTTGGACGTTTTTATGCTCAAGAATGAAGAAAACAAAAAGACCAAGGAAAGTCAGGATTTTACACCTGACGGCGTCGGGCTTTGGATGCTGACGCCGTCACTTGAAGATGAAAGTGGTGGAATTATACACGTGACGCACCAGAATATTTTACATAGGAAGTATGACGGCGTCACGTGTTAATGGATGTAGGCCGTCAAGTGTTAAGTTAAAGAGAGACGGGCCAGAGGATTTTTGAAGGTGACGGCGTCAGGATCATAGACCTGACGACGTTAGATGATATAGAGTGACGGCGTCAAAGTATTCTTACACGAGAAGGAACCTTAGTGAAACCGCCACAAGTTAATCAAGACAATCACAACTCGCGCACGGAGTAGCTGTTACTGTTTTGGCCATAAAATCCTCATACGAACTCGGATTTAGGTGATTCAAAAGGCCACGGATTCGGGACGAAGAAATCTACAATTTGGTGAAAAAGGGGATCTGACGCCGTCAAGTGTATGGGCTGACGCCGTCAAGACGGGCCGGGCAGAAAAGTGCTTATAAATACAACCTTATAACTTCATTATTTGTAAGCCCTAAACCCTAAGTCCGATTCTAGGGTTTAGGTAGGTGTTTTTCCAGCAACTTAGAGGGTTTCGATCACTTCATAAACATCAAATGTTGGTTTGTTGATTCTAACTTAATTATGTCTTTCATTATTATGGTTGTTTGCCCTTCATTGATCATGCTTTGCTAATTCACCTTGTGTCTACTTATGATTGTGTGAAACTTGTATATAATTAATTAGATCTTATTGATTCCTTGTTGATGTATGTGTCTATCGTCATCAATAAAGGTGTGACACTTGAATAGATCTAATTGGTTTAGCTTATAATTCTTGTTTCCTATTGTCTCTTGTTTGATTGGGTGATATCGATGTTAGGCTTAAGAAAACTGGCTAACCTCCTATACGGTAACTTGCTTGAACGTATTAAGAAACATGAACCAATGCGTACTAGGTTTATTTGGTTGTATTTAATGCATGAGCGAATTCTAGTGATCCCATGTTAGGAGCTTCTTAGCCGGCTCGACATAGGAGTGAAGTAGGAGCTTATAGAGTTGGGGAAGTACGTACGCCACCCCACGAATGGTATTAAGGAATACAACCCGTCAATTAAAACAAGGTTACAATTCAATAGGTAGAATTGGATAGCTAGCAAGGAGTAATACATCATAGGTAGATATGCTTCACTTCCCTTGTAGAACCCTAGTTTACTTTCCTGCACATTAGTTTAATTAGTAGCTTTTGGGTTAGTTGATTAGCAACTAATTCCGCCCCTTCTTCCAAAACCAGAGATTTTTACTTGCTTTCCATAAAATATAAAAATACAAAAAGAATCATCCCTCACCTCTAGACCTAGTAGATAAATTTCAATCCTAACGAACACTATTCTTTGAGTTGAACGATCAATCCTCCGGTACTTGCCACTTCACTATACTACATCGGTCAGGTACACTGCCTGGTGGGGATTGCAAACTTCTCAAGATCCCTTGAGAGGTAAAACCTGTCGTAGGGTTGCAAAACCACGCATCAAGTTTTTGGCGCCGCAGCCCAGGGAGTAGTTATTGCTTAGGTTGAAATTTATTTCTATTTGGTCTACTCATTAGATTCCTATCTAGTGAGATTTTTATTTTCTTTTTATTAGCTTTCTAGTAGTCTATCTTTTCTTTGTGTCTTTGTTCGTAAAAACCTTTCCATTGACTCTTCGGTTCACCAATATGGAGTACGCGAACCCACCATACTACCGACCACGAAATCCATTTGCCCCAAATGACATCTTGATGTTCAACCAATATCGAGATGAACCCATATATGATGCATGGACTCGTTTTAAAAACTTACTCCGAATAGTCCCTCATCATAGCTTCGATTTAGCATCCCTAACCCAAATCTTTTATGATCGTGTCGACCGATATGACCAAATGTGCATTAACGATTTTGCCAATAGGGACCTTAGGGAATTAAATGCTGAAGAAGCATGGGATGCCATTGAAGATTGTGCCCAGTATTATTATAGAGTAGACAACCCAACAAACGTTAGTACAAGTCAATTAACCACAAATTCCAAGGATCATGAAACAAGTTTGTCTGGGGATGACTATTTTGGGATACCTTAGTGGATGTCATGTAACATCATAGTACAAAACAAACACATAGGTAATCTAGATAAAATGGAGGATGAGGTGGATAATCCAAGCCCACAAAGTACCCCACAAGTCCTACCATCACTTGAGGCACACACACCGCCCGTGACTTACCCGGAAGAAGTAGAAGAAACTTTAGGAATCCCAATGGAGGTAGAACCCTTGGACCAAGCACAACTAGAGGATATAGGTTTGAACACTTTTAGTGATGACCTTACTCTTAGTTCTAGGGAATTTCCTAGTGTTGATGAACCGGAACCTCAACCTTTACACAACTTTCCATCCTTAGATTTACATCTAGGAGACAAAAGAGGAACCGACCCACCCATCAACCCTTATTATCCGGGTAGTTTTAGGATGAAGGAAGCCATTCACTCACCCCCTTCACCTCACGTGGCATATTTCCACCCTAAGGGTGTGTATCGCTACTTTCACCCGCACTTAATCCTAAGTGTAGGGAAAACCTCCCCTATTTTTGTTAAATAAGGGTAGAGTCAGGCTCGTGACTCGAACAAAAACAAGCGCTTCTTAGGAGGCAACCCAAGCTTTATTTGTTTAATTGTTTGATGTTTTTATTTTATTTGTTTGTTTGTGTCATATATGCTTAATCATAATTGTTTAATTTTCATGTTTCGAATAATTTGTGAAAATGCTTTATCTTGTTTTTAACCTCGTCTTAATTGCATATAAAGGCATTTTACAAAAAAGATAAGTGTAGGAAAGTTTATATTTTGTTAAAAAGAACAAAATTCGAACATGGAAAATTCACAATTAATGATTAGCATGTATTCTATCTTGTTTATGTGTCAATACTTGTGGACATGTTTTATGGGTCCCTATTTGTAAGTCATCCCGCAAGTATCCTATCCTTTTATTGCTTTGTTTTGTTTTTATTTCTAAGTCTGGAAATACATCTAGTTGTGGTTTTTCTTTGTTCGGTTTGATGCTTTGGTTTTTGTGTTTGTTGGTTACAGGTATTATTGGATAAGAAGATGTACGTGCAACACATCAAGAGGATGATTATATTTCTGGAGTGAAGCTTATCATGTTCATTCTCTTGGAGGGAGATTTAACCATATTATCACATCATCCATACCGAGCGAATCAGGGGAGTATTAGTTTCTTCCATTCTCATTTATTTTTACTTTTACATCTTTTGTCTAGAACATTGGGGACAATGTTCGGATTAAGTGTAGGGAGGATAAATTAGGATGCCTTAGAAACTACAACTTCGCTTGATTTTTGTTTTGTTTAATAGTGAATGTGTAATAAAGCCAAGAGAAATATTGGTTAGGGCAATTTTAGCACCAAATTTAAATTTTTTTACAACATATAGGAGTGAAACTTTGATTTTAATAAGCGTCTCATGGATAGGGAATTATATGACTAGCACAAAAACCGTACCACTAAAAAATTTTCCACCCCCAAATATGTGAGGTTCGCCCCTAGAATTGGTAGGAAAAGTATTTTGCTATGATGTGTGTACCGGTAGCACTTAGATTCTAGAACTTGCGTTAGGACCATTCCGAGGCCACAAGTGAGACTACATTCGTGTAGTTAGATTTACTACATGATAAGAGGCATTAGGATTAACCCATTGTTTTACACCTGTGTTTTTGTTATAATTACTTTGGCTACATTGGTCAAGTAATTCTCCCACACCCTTTGCGTTGTACTCATTTTTAGTACACGATACCCCTAGTACACCCCTCAGAGCCTATCTTTTCGTTTCGACCTTTAAGCATTTTACTTAAAGGAAGAATTTGTTTACACCCCACTTAAATGTACACCCAAATCGCCTTAGCCTACCTTGTATGCACTCATTTTTAGTGCATTATTGTGACAACATTTGTTTAAACCCCAAGTTAATTATCTAATTGATTACATGGTTGCTAAGTCGAGTCATATCCTTGTACATATTATTTTGGGACGATTTGGACTTATGGGTAAAGTACTAGTGTAATGGAGTAATGGGGAAGAACATCATTTATTACCCCCATATGTACGTTAATATTTTAAAGTACTCCAAATGTTTCGATTATCTTGATTCGAGTCATTAGAATAATTTTATGTAAAGTATGTAAAAGTTCAAGTGTAGGGATGGTACAAAGAATCCCTAGTGATGTATTGTTTTGGATGGTAGGGCAAGAGTGTATGCAAAAAAAAAAAAAAAAAAAAAAAAAAGAGAGAAAAAGAAAAAGTGAAGAAAAAGCATACGGACTACCATCCGCCTCTATCTTTTATTTATGTTTTGTTTTGTTCTATGTTTATTAGTTCGTGATTAGTTTAAGTTGAGTCGAGTCTTGGCTTAGCAACGCCTCATTCTACATGTAATTGACCAAGATGATTGACTTGCCACCAGTAAAAATATCCTTATCCAACAAACCGTGTTTTCCTTGTCCCTACACCTAACGTTATAACCCTTTGTAAAGACCTCTTTGATAGTTTATCCCAGGTGCTTACGCCAAAAGTGGTAGAGGCGTGATCCTTTCCCAAGCCTATGGTAATCTATTTTCTCTGACAGGTAGTGAGCGATATTCTTCCATTTCCATTTATGATATATAAATTTACAACACCCGAGGGATGAGAGTATCCAAACACTTATTGTGAGGTGCTAGTGTATAATTTCCGTGCTTATTTTGACCAAGGTGGAATGATCATTTGTTGTAATTACTTTTATATTAATGTTAAATGACCCCTAACTTGTATTTCAATTGGTGGAAAAGCTCATTTGCTTGAAGACAAGCAAATCCCAAGTGTAGGGATATTTGATGAAGCGAAAAATGTACCGCTTTTAGGGGGTCATTTAAGCCCTAATCCGCGATTATATGATCAAATATTGCCCTAAATCATTTCTTTTCTCATTTTAGGTACTTGGGACGTGATTTCTGGAATATGAAGCATTTTGGAGCTTTTTGGACGTTTTTATGCTCAAGAATGAAGAAAACAAAAAGACCAAGGAAAGTCAGGATTTTACACCTGACGGCGTCAGGCTTTGGATGCTGACGCCGTCACTTGAAGATGAAAGTGGTGGAATTATACACGTGACGCGCCAGAAAGTTTTACATAGGAAGTCTGACGGCGTCACGTGTTAATGGATGTAGGCCGTCAAGTGTTAAGTTAAAGAGAGACGGGCCAGAGGATTTTTGAAGGTGACGGCGTCAGGATCATAGACCTGACGACGTTAGATGATATAGAGTGACGGCATCAAAGTATTCTTACACGAGAAGGAACCTTAGTGAAACCGCCACAAGTTAATCAAGACAATCACAACTCGCGCACGGAGTAGCTGTTACTGTTTTGGCCATAAAATCCTCATACGAACTCGGATTTAGGTGATTCAAAAGGCCACGGATTCGGGACGAAGAAATCTACAATTTGGTGAAAAAGGGGATCTGACGCCATCAAGTGTATGGGCTGACGCCGTCAAGACGGGCCGGGCAGAAAAGTGCTTATAAATACAACCTTATAACTTCATTATTTGTAAGCCCTAAACCCTAAGTCCGATTCTAGGGTTTAGGTAGGTGTTTTTCCAGCAACTTAGAGGGTTTCGATCACTTCATAAACATCAAATGTTGGTTTGTTGATTCTAACTTAATTATGTCTTTCATTATTATGGTTGTTTGCCCTTCATTGATCATGCTTTGCTAATTCACCTTGTGTCTACTTATGATTGTGTGAAACTTGTATATAATTAATTAGATCTTATTGATTCCTTGTTGATGTATGTGTCTATCGTCATCAATAAAGGTGTGACACTTCAATAGATCTAATTGGTTTAGCTTATAATTCTTGTTTCCTATTGTCTCTTGTTTGATTGGGTGATATCGATGTTAGGCTTAAGAAAACTGGCTAACCTCCTATACGGTAACTTGCTTGAACGTCTTAAGAAACATGAACCAATGCGTACTAGGTTTATTTGGTTGTATTTAATGCATGAGCGAATTCTAGTGATCCCATGTTAGGAGCTTCTTAGCCGGCTCGACATAGGAGTGAAGTAGGAGCTTATAGAGTTGGGGAAGTACGTACGCCACCCCACGAATGGTATTAAGGAATACAACCCGTCAATTAAAACAAGGTTACAATTCAATAGGTAGAATTGGATAGCTAGCAAGGAGTAATACATCATAGGTAGATATGCTTCACTTCCCTTGTAGAACCCTAGTTTACTTTCCTGCACATTAGTTTAATTAGTAGCTTTTGGGTTAGTTGATTAGCAACTAATTCCGCCCCTTCTTCCAAAACCAGAGATTTTTACTTGCTTTCCATAAAATATAAAAATACAAAAAGAATCATCCCTCACCTCTAGACCTAGTAGATAAATTTCAATCCTAACGAACACTATTCTTTGAGTTGAACGATCAATCCTCCGGTACTTGCCACTTCACTATACTACATCGGTCAGGTACACTGCCTGGTGGGGATTGCAAACTTCTCAAGATCCCTTGAGAGGTAAAACCTGTTGTAGGGTTGCAAAACCACGCATCAGATGGGCATACCTAATTCCTAATGTGTCAAAAGAACATAGTGTGGGTGCAAACTTTACAAGTAAATCAAGTAAAATGCACATATGGAATAAATACAAACATCATGCAAAACATGATAATCATTTAGCATTTAAGATCATGAAGGCATTTAATCATGTCTTATGAGAACATGTTATCATTTTGAAACATGTATGTGGGATGCAAGCAATCTAGGTTTGCTAAGGCAGATCCTAATTACTACTTGTTCAAGATGACATCCTAATGGGAGATATAGTTCAACGATGCAAACTATCTCTAGTCAAATGTTGGAATGAAAATTTTTCAAGTTAGAGAATGAGTATGAGACAATCACTAATGGTGCTCAATTAAGGCTGAACACGACCATTTTTACGGGTTATACCACAAACCCAACTTCTCTCCTGGAAGCAATTCAACCGTTAGGTCAAATTGAATTTCTAGTGCGATAGGTTCTCCAGTAGTCATTCTCATATAGGAAATTTCAAATTCCTATATTTGCCTATTGAAGTGTAGCAAAGATGATATTAGCTTATTTCGCTAATACATGACCTAATATGACTCAACTAACCATACTTTGAAGGTCGATTAAGAGAATGTGTCACAATTCGCATTTTCGAGTCTTTACTATGCACGGGATTGCATCATTTCAATTTACGTATGTTCATTAAACGTTACCACTCAGTCATTACTACTAATATTATACTCAAATACTCCCGATTATGATCCTAATATATTTTCATGCAAATTTTAATGATATAAAATTTATATTATTAATTTACCCGGTGTTTTGAAACCTTTTGCTATATTTTCCCGGTTAGGGCTTATAACCCCATCGGTTTGCGATATTTTATCACGAACACTATTTTAACACCCGATTCTTATCAGTAACATGATTTTATGAGTTTTTACAACTTTGTCGAATTTTATTTTTATTCGTCACGTTTTATTTTCAGTTAACCCGGTACCCGATAACGCCGAAATTACACACTAATCTAACTAGGACTTATCCTAAAAATATTTCTACAAAAAAATCACAACACAAGGCTTCCTCAAGAAGCCTTGCCGCCCTTTGTTGACCACTTTTAGCCTAATACACCAAAAATCTTTAATGCTACATATTACTTATAACTAGTTTTATTTCATAACACATTTTACATAACTTTTCACTAGCAAAATCACACAAAACTCTCTCCTCTCTATCCCTAACCCACGGCACAAAACCAAGAACAAAGGAGATTCCATTTTTTTTTGAAGATCAAGTTATATTCTAGTCCCTTATACCTTCCTTGTTAGAGTTTTGTAATAAAAACTCCAAGGTTGTGGTCATTTTTCATCCTAGCTCACCAATCATCAAGTAAGCTCAAGAACACCATTTTTGATCTTTTCATACTTCCTTTGTTCTTATATTGATGTATCTTCTATTTATTTTGAGAGCTATCCATGCAAAACTTATGTTAAGTATACCACTTGTTTTATTTTTCACTAAAACTATCTCAAACTCTAGATCTGTAACTTTCATAAACATCCCCGCGAAGCCCACTATTTTTAGTGATGTTTAGGACCCATGACACCCTAAGAAGGTGTATGGTAGGATGTGTGTACTTGTGGAGTTGTGTTGTAGTCGTTTGATCAAGCCGCGAACCAAGAAAACGAGTTTTTAACATATATATATACCCGCTGTCCAGAAATGTAAACTTTGGAAAAATCAGTAACCATGGCTTTATTTTAGCTTTCATATTTAGAAAGTACTCTCAAACGCGAAAACGTGGTCGCTTGAATCACTAAAAACCGAGTTATAACGAAGGAGATACGATGTTTTAAAGTTAGCAACACAAAAACTATTATTTTCAGAAAATGCGTGCTGTTGGCCGAACTTCAGGGGACAGAACGAGGCGTTAGCCGTAGTCTAGCTGAGCCGAGCCACTGAGAATATGTTAGTTCATGTTATGACGATCGCGTGGATATAAAGAACGTTGAAAACCGACTTGTAACGACCAAGATATGAATTTCTGAAAATCCGACTAACAAAACTTATTTTGACAGCCTCACTATAATTCCAACATTTTCTAAGTATAAACAGTTTTGCGAGGCACCATCTTACGAGCTATTTTCCCGTTGAGCGAGACGGTTTGAGCCATAAACTCCTTCAGGTGAAACGAAGTATTCCCGGCCTATTTTCCAAGTCAATCAGCCGCTTGTTGATCGGACTTATAGTGAGCAAGTTATGAATTTCCTAGTATCGCCAAAACAACCATTATATAAAAATAAAAAGTGTAAAACTAGCAAGTCGCCAAGTTGATGACCGATTATCTACATGATCGAGACGCGTATGATCAAAACTCATAGGAGACGGCTGAGAGATTATGTTACAAGGATTTCAAAAATGTCAAGTTCTATTACTAACTCTCAACGTACAATATTTTACGACTAGTTTTACGAGGCCGTTTGGCCATATTTTCACAAGTTGTAAAAGTGATATTTTGCGACGAAACTATTATATTTGACGATAGAACAACAAATGGGGATCGTGGAGTAACATTTCAACATATTTACACGAAAAGTAGTTCATAATTTAACGAGACGTCAAAAATGTAGTTTTCGGCGATAAACATTATTTTCCAAAAATCAACGAGTGGTATCGTTAACATATGTATTTGCATGTGTAGCATTGTATCATTGCTTACGCTAGATCATATCATTCATAATAGGTCGCGGTTAGAGATCGAGCCTCATTTCATCTTATCCATTATTATCATTGTTGCTATCGCATCAGGTGAGATTTCATAGCCCCTACTTTTATACGTTTTGAACTTTTGGGGGAGATACATGCTTAAATTACTTTTCTCGTTTATCAAATACGTTTTGCATTGGTATGCAAGTCATCAATTCTATTTTGCATTGGTATGCAATTACGCTAATACATTTTGCATTGGTATGCAAGTACTCTGACACGTTTTGCATTGGTATGCAAGTTCTCTAATACATTTTGCATTGGTATGCAATTACGCTAATACATTTTGCATTGGTATGCAAGTACTCTGACACGTTTTGCATTGGTATGCAAGTACTCTAACCCATTTTGCATTGGTATGCAAGTACACTGATCATTTACGATATGATATGCTTTGATATATCTGTTCTAGACATACTATGTTAGCATTGGGTTGTAAACACACAGGTTGCAAGTCTCTTATGGGCGGGGCTTGGAACTGAGTGGATTTACAATGCCTATGCTATGGAAACTTTCTCTAAACGCTTTTCAACTTATTTATAACAAACTCTATGAACTCACCAACCTCGTGTTGACACTTTAGCATGTATTTTCAGGAACTAAGCAATAGCACGCTACTGGAGGCTTTTGGCAGGGAATGGCATGGTCATAGAAGACTCTGATAAAACATTTGGGACCGCTTAACTTATTTTATGGGCCAACTTCCGCACCACTTTTCATAATGTAAATTTAACACTTTTGACTTATCAAATATATTCTAAATGATTGATGTGAAAACCGTTCTTTACACTTGTGTTATGATACCAATTGAGTTACACCCCAGCGACACGTAAGCTTCCGCTGGACCCGATTTTGGGGGTGTGACAGAATGACATGTCTTACACAACTCCTAACAAAGGCAAGCGAAATATTTTAATTTCGTGTTTGAGATTTAGAGGTTATTTGATGGAGATGGTGTATTTTATGATCTCTTGGACAACATCTTTGTTTGTTGAGTTGTTACATGTTATTTTAACATAATTTGGTTTCCTAGAACCAAGAGACACTCTAATGTGATACAATGTAGAATCTACTACATCGTGTGTGTTTCAAGAATGCTCCTTTGCATATCTTGAGTGAGAATCTAGTAAAGGTTACTTACCTCAATAGATCTTGTGAGCATTTTATTTAAAATGAGACATACTGTTTATTTCAACAAGTATGCTTTTCTAAGAGGAAACTTATCACTCTTATGAATGCTTTGTGAAACAAGTATTTTGGTGTTTGACTAATTTTACTTGTTTATGCAATGACACATGACGTATTAGGTTATTATTCAACTCTAATATCCTATATTTGTTAACAGGATGCAATGTATTCTCTTGTAACATAACCATTCATGTCACAAAGAAAATAAGATGCATGGGATATAAGTTATCCTTTGTCAATCTTTTGATAAGAGAAATACATGTGATATTCTCAAAGATTGATGACTTACATAATAGTTAATAACATATTATGTGTGACACTTTTACTAGACATGTGACATTGAGTGTTGAGTCGTTCATGAGCAAAGTTTACATATGTTGTTTGTTTGCTCTTGTTTGGTTTTTCAGAAATGACACATTTACTAATTGCATTGCAATGTAAATTACTTGTATATTTTGGATGAAACATCCAAGTTGTCACTCCTACTTAGTTGTGTATTTTATGCATCTTTTAAACACATTAGTTTAATGTTTGGAACACAACTATTGGACAACAAGACTCAATATGGCATCATCAACACAAGTGTGAGTTATGATCCGATGCATATTATTTTCGTCTTGAGAGGACGTCATTATTTTCATAACAATCGAGTGTGATTGAGTATGTAGATTCAAGATAATATGTTTCATCATGTTTTGATGTTATCTTGAAACAAAACAAATAATGACTCCAATTTCATGTCCACACTCAAAAACTTGTCAATTAGATTCGATGATGATATCAATCATAATTTGAATAATGAATTGATATGTACTTGAAATCTTTCTTGACCCTCACAATCACTCCCTTTTTAAAAAGAAAATAAAAATTTAAGGAGTGTGTTCCATTTATTTTAACACTAGTTGTATGTGTGAGGTTAATGACAAACTAAGTTACTACTTTGATATTGTCATTTATTTTTATTTGAGAAAAACTATTTATATTATTATGTATAATACTCTTAGTTTTTCGACACCTCATTAGTATAAAAATAATTATCTTAACCATTTTTATACCACATACGTAAAATACTAAATGTTTAAAACATTTTGTATGTGTGTTAAATCAATGCAAGTTTAATACATTTTCTTTTACTTAAATACTAATGTATTAAAATGACCTTTTATCTTGTTTAGACAACCCATGGTCAAACAAGACAAAATGATGTGATGTTTTAAGGATCATGTTACGGATTTTATGAAAGTGTTAAGTGTTTTGGGGTGATATACTTTTTACACTTAAACCTTTGGAAAAATAATTGTGTAAGACAATATCTTTCGACACACATGATCTACCAACTTAGTTTCTATTCCTAAGAAAGTTACTAAACCATTTTAAGAACTTGCAACAAATGCAAGACAAATGGTTGATGCCTATATGCAATGCAAACTAATTACTTAATATAGTGCAAGTGATTTAGCATGAGCCTTATAAATGCATAAACCGAAAAACTATAATAAGCAAATAGCAATTTAACACACAAAAATACTTATCGTCATTTTGTGTATTAGGTATAACAATGTATACTAAGCTTGATTTTATTTGACAATGAATTGGTTTCCTCCCTATTTCAAATATTTTTGCTGAGCACTTTGAAAACATGTCAAGGTTTAAAAGTTGAATCGCCCTTTTTCAGTTTGACCAAAAATTTACGCAAACTGCATGACCAGAAGACCTTTAGTTGAAAATCAAGGACTTTAACATACTTTCATTTAGAACTAATTCATAAAAATGTTTCTCAAATGAAAGTAGACTCAACATCGTTCAAAATGATGGGCGACACGACTCGTACAGACTCATGGTTGATTTTATATGGATTTTTGAAAATGAACCAAAAATGAAAAACAGACAATCAGATGCACGACACCGTTAAATGACCCACGGTACCATTAAATATAACGGTACCGTACAATGTTTAGTGGTACCGTGGTCTGTTTTCTGATTCAGAACTGCATGAGTTAATGACTCGTTCTGAAAACATGACCGGACACTTAAAGACACTGTTCTTTTAGTGGTTTAAGAAAACCTTCAAGCTAGTATGACAAAGTATACTTAACAACAAAACTTGTATGTATTAAGCAACTAAATACTTTTCCTATTTTTATCACCTTCATGGGTAATTTGATACATGGATCGTACTCAATTTTGAAAACCATTTGTTTTAAAAATTTGAGCGACGTGGCTCTGGTACCAATTGTGGAAACCGTAGAGGGGGGGGGGGTGAATACGTTTCCATTTAAAAACTTAAAACTTTTGTATCAAACACCCGATCAAGTGTGACGTAATATGAAGAGTATCAACAATGAGTATATAGCATCTAGAGATGACCATAGTAAACTACAACATATGCACAATCAAACCATGGAACATACATGATCAATCACTACATGAGCAACAAGCCACACAAACACATATGCAATGCAAATATAAATATAAAGCGATAACTAATGAAATGAAAGTAAAGAGATAAGTTAGAAGGCGTAAACCGGACATGGTGATTTATAGTGGTTCGGTCACGAAGCTCCTCTTTGCCCTACTCCACTCCCCGAGTACCCAACTCGAGAGTTACTTCACTAATCAACAAACTCCCTTTAGGCGGAGAAAACTGTACACGTCGCTTAACTTGTTTTTCGACACTAAGCTAGATGTCGAGTGCTAATCTTAGCTAGCACCAATCTGCCACGATCTACCCGATCTACACCATACACGTTGCTTATCCTATTTCCGACACTAAGCTAGATGTCGAGTGCTAATCTTAGCTAGCACCAATCTACCACGATCTACCCGATCTACCCTTGATCCACATGATCAATCACACAAGCCCAATGGCTTCAAGAGATCTTCACTATCTCTTAAGATCACAATGATCTTGACTCACTCTCTCACAAAAGAAAAGTAATCTTGATGTATTCTATGATACAATCAAGAGTGTAACAAATGTTACAAGACCTAACAACTCCAACACTTTGTATCTACTTGGATACTTTGTGTTCTTCTCTTGCTAATCAAGAGGGATGACAACACTTTGTATCTACTTGGATACTTTGTGTTCTTCTCTTGCTAATCAAGAGGGATGACAACACTTTGTATCTAGGATACTTTGTGTTCTTCTCTTGCTAATCAAGAGGGATGACAACACTTTGTATCTAGGATACTTTGTGTTCTTCTCTTGATAATCAAGAGGAATGAAGAGGATCACTTGAGTGGATGATTGGATCACTCTTAAACAACCTAAGACTCTCCAAATGATCAAAGAAAGTTATCTAAGTGAAGAGGGATAAGACCAGAGAAAAAGGACTGGAAAAATCAAGTTGGAAGTGTGGAATGGTCCACTATTTATAGGCAAGGGAAAATCTGACCGTTACAGACCCACGGCTCCACTAAATACCTGACGGCTCCACTAAATTTAGTGGATCCGTACCTATTTAATGGTGCCGTAGATGCTCCTTTGTTTTTCTTTAGTGGGGAAGGTTTATTTGGGGAAGTTAGGAGCTGTTTTGGGGGGAAATTTGACTGTTGGGATTTTCAAACATATTTTTCAAAATAAAACTTTTCTTTTTAATTCAAAAATAATTTGTGAAATATATTTTTGAAAAAATATTTTGTCACATTAAAAATGTGAAGTTTAGAAAAATAAAATCCTTTGATCATTTGTCAAGTAGTAGATTTGTTTGTCCATACCTTGAGTGATTTATGTCGGGATGGAAATCTACGACTTCGTTGAAGCATACTTGAGACGTCGGGAGGTGTTGATGTAAGTATGCATTGATGATTTGTGTTTACAAGTAACTTGCACATTTTACATTATGTATTACAAGTTACATGTTTGTCATTATTAAAACCGAAGAAATCGTTTAGTTTAAATATCGTAATATTTGCACTAACAATATGACCAGTGCAGGTGATGCGTCGCATCTTAGGAATGAGATGCGCCGTATCTTCTGCAGGTCTGACAGACTCGACACAGAACATAATGTAAAAATTCTCCGGGTTGTCTCCCGGTCAGCACTTGTCTTTATTCCAAAGTCTTCAGGTTAGACTCACGTTCAGCTCCTTATTCCAATACTTCGGGTTCAAATTCCACTACCTCATTCTCAATATCCTCAATTTTATTATCAAAGTATTTCTTTACTCGTTGCCCGTTTACCTTGAATATATAACCATTTTTATCGCATATTTCAATAGTGCCGTATGGATACATTTTCTTGACAACGAACGGACCCGTCCATCTTGATTTAAGTTTTCCTAGATACATCTTTAATCGAGAATTAAACAGCAGCACTTTCTCTCCAATAGTAAACGTTTTATCCCCATGTAACCTCGAGTCATGCCATCTTTTAGTTCTTTCTTTGTAGATCTTAGTATTTCTGTAGGCCTCATCTCTTAGTTCGTAGAGTTCATTAAGTTCCATGAAACGGTTCTTTGTCGCAGCTTCCATATCCATGTTACATTTCGTTAAAGCCCAATATGCACTTTGTTCTATTTCGACCGGTAGGTGGCATGCTTTTCCGTATACAAGACGAAATGGAATGCATCCCGTTGGTGTCTTATAGGCTGTACGAAATGCCCATAAAGCATCATTTAACTTGTCAGACCACCCTTTCGGATTATATCCAGTCGTTTTTTCAAGAATACGCTTTATAGCCCTATTGGTTACTTCAGTTTGCCCATTGGATTGAGGATGGTATGCAGTGGAAACCCTATGATACACTCCATATTTTTGCAAGGCTCTTCCCAGATGGTGATTACAAAAGTGTGTTCCCCTATCACTAATCAATGCTTTAGGAACTCCAAACCTAGCGAACAAACTTTGCAAAAATTTAAGTACTACCTTGCTGTCGTTTGTTGGTAATGCTTGCGCTTCGACCCATTTTGATACGTAATCAACAGCAACCAAAATATACTTGTTACCTTTAGATTCAGGAAATGGTCCCATGAAGTCCAATCCCCATATGTCGAAAACTTCACATACATGGATATAGTTTTGAGGCATTTCGTTTCTTGATGTAATATTTATGGATCGTTGACACGCATCACATCCTTTTATATAATCTTTTGCATCATCCAACATAGTGGGCCAATAAAATCCTGCATCAAGGATTTTTCTTCTTGTAATAACTGCACCGTGATGTCCCCCCGTCGGCCCTGAATGGCAATGTGCCAATATTGCTGGGATATCATCACCATATACGCATCTTCGTATAATATTGTCGGGGCATAATTTAAAGGCATAAGGTTCATCCCAAATATACTCATTAGCGCGATTTAGAAATCTTCTTTTCTCGTTGGATGTTAGCCCTTTTGGAATTTTATTTGCAACAATAAAGTTTATATAGTCGGCATACCATGGTCTATTATTATTGCTCTTAATTCTTACCATCATAAGGTGTTCATCAGGAAAGTCATCAGCGATTTCCCTTTCATCAAGCACCTCCATATCAGGGTTTTCAAGTCTAGATAAGTGGTCAGCAGCTAGATTCTCGGCACCCTTTTTATCTTTAATTTCAATATCGAATCCTTGGAGCAATAAAACCCACCTAATAAGCCTTGGCTTGGCATCCTGTTTATTGAACAAATACTTCAAGGCAGAATGGTCAGTGTAAACCATAGTTTTTGACAATATAAGATATGACCTAAATTTATCGAATGCAAAAACTACTGCTAAAAGTTCTTTTTCCGTGGTGGTGTAATGTTCTTGGGCATTATTTAATGTTTTGCTAGCATAATAAATTGGCTTAAATTTCTTTTCTATCCTCTGGCCAAGTACAGCTCCAACAGCATAATCGCTAGCATCACACATTAGTTCAAAAGGTAGATTCCAATCCGGCGAAATTATAATAGGTGCCGTAGTTAGTTTTTCTTTACGTATATTAAATGCCTTCATGCAATCTTCAGAAAAATCAAACTTCGCATCTTTTAGCAATAATTGGGTCATAGGCCTAGATATCATTGAAAAATCCTTTATGAATCTACGATAAAATCCAGCATGCCCTAAAAAACTTCTAACACCTTTTACATTAGTGGGGTAAGGTAGTTTGACAATTACATCAATTTTAGCTTTGTCGACTTCTATACCTTTCCCAGAAATCTTATGTCCTAAAACAATTCCCTCTCTAACCATAAAATGACATTTTTCCCAATTAAGAACAAGGTTAGTTTCTTCACACCTAGCAAGCATTTTATCAAGTTTAAAGAGACAATCACTAAATGAGTTACCGAACACCGAGAAATCGTCCATGAAGACTTCCATAAAGTCTTCGACCATATCATGGAAGATAGCCGTCATACAATGTTGGAAAGTAGCAGGGGCGTTGCATAGTCCGAATGGCATTCTCCTATAGGCGAAGGTTCCATAAGGGCAGGTGAAAGTCGTCTTCTCTTGATCCTCGGGGGCAATGGGTATTTGGAAGAAACCTGAAAAACCATCTAAAAAACAATAATAATCATGTCCTGATAGTCTTTCTAACATTTGATCAATAAATGGAAGAGGAAAGTGATCTTTTCGCGTAGCATCATTGAGTTTGCGGTAGTCGATGCAAACTCTCCATCCAGTAACAGTTCTTGAAGGGATTAGCTCATTGTCGTCATTGAGTACTACCGTCATTCCTCCTTTTTTTGGTACAACGTGGATAGGATTGACCCACGAGCTGTCGGAAATCGGGTAGATAAGTCCGGAGTCAAGTAATTTCACAATTTCATTTTTCACCACGTCTTGGACTTTTGGATTCAAATGCCTTTGGGGTTGGATAGTTGGTTTGAATTCATCTTCCATAAGGATTTTATGTGTACAGAATGACGGGCTAATTCCCTTAATATCAGACATACTCCATGCTAATGCTCCTCTTCGTTTATATAGTACCTGCAAAAGGGATTCTTTTTCTTTTGGCGTTAAGTCAGATGCAATAATAACGGGAGAATTAGTGTTCCCATTTAGATAGGCATATTCCAAGGTAGAAGGGAGATCCTTAAGCACAGGTTTAACATCATCAATTTCATTAGCACTAGCGGAATAAACTTGTTCTTTTATTATTTCGTTGCTGTCATCAGATAAATGCGCCGCATCGATATTTCTGATGCGCCGTATGGCGTTACAAACAGCGGAATCAACAGCGAAATAATTATCAATAGTATTTTCATCAACTTGATCTTCTATAGCAATTGTGTTTTCTAAATTTTTAAGCAGAAAAGAATCAAGCAAATTACTTTTTAACAATTTCTGAGTAAATTGATTAATCGTGTCATCAGAAACATCGATATTATAGCATTCATCGTCTTCAGAATTAGTTTTACTCATAGATTGTTCCATATGAAATTCAACCTCATCTTTTCCTATGGTAAGAGTTATCTTTTTATTAAAAACATCAATTATGGCCCTAGCAGTGGCTAAAAATGGTCGTCCTAATATTATAGGAGTTCTAGAATTTTCGGGCATATCGAGGATAACAAATTCAATAGGTAATTCAAATTTATCAACTTTTATTAATATATTTTCAGCTATTCCTAATGGGTATTGTATGGACCTATCAGCTAGCTCTAAGCACATCCTAGTAGGTTTTGGTTCACCCAAGCCTAATTTTTCATACATAGAAGAGGGCATAAGACTTATACTAGCTCCTAGGTCGGCTAAAGCATTTCCAATATGTAAAATTTTAATTTGACAAGGAATAGTGAAACTCCCTGGATCTTTTTCCTTAGATGGAAGTTTGTTGAGCAATGCTGCTGAGCTTCTTTCCCCCATTGTTATAGTGCAAGCCTCTTCAAGTTTGGACTTGTTTGTAAGTAAGCTCTTCAGATATTTAGCATATTTTGGCATTTGCACTAGGGCTTTCATAAATGGTATGCTTAGCTGCAGCTGCTTGAGATTTTCCAGGAACTTCCTTTGATAGGCATCTTCTTTCTCCTTCCTTACCCTATGTGGAAAAGGTAGTGTTGATCGTTTAAGTTCAACAGAAGGTTCTTCTCTAATCACAGGTTCTGGATTAGTCTCTTTTGGTTGCTCTTGCTCAGATGATATAGATTCAGGGGAAATCTTGTTTGTGCTGTTATCCTCGGGTGTCTCTCCGATTTGAAAGGTTGACTTTCCGCCTCTAGTTGTAATCCCTTTCAAATCGTGTTTTACCAAAAGAATCTTGTTAAGCACCGTTGACAATTGGTGCACTTCAATTGCCAATCCTTTAATCATGTTGTTTTGTTCCTTTAGTAACAGCTCATGATTGCCTTTGAATTCATTAATAAAGTTTCTTGCTTCATGATGTTCTTTTTCATTTGCTTGAGCGATTTGTAGTGCAAACTCTTCCATGGTAAGGTTTCTTTGGGGTCTTCCGAACCAGTTGGGGAAAATATCGAACATTGTTCCTGAAAATTAAAGACAGGTAGATTTCAAAGTAAAAACTTCCAAGTGTAAGGGTAAGTTAGAATATCCTCCGTTCGGGAATAAGAAAAATAAAAGTTGCTGATATCTGCAAGCGATGCGCCGTATCCAAAAAGTTGGATACGCCGTATCTTATAATCGTTAAAATTTAATCAGACTTTTATTCAGAAAACAGATACGCCGCTTATAATTTTAGCATGCGCCGTATCAGTTTAATTTATCAAAAATCGATTATATTTATTAAAATTAAATGCGTCGTATTAACAAAAGCTAATGCGCCGTATTTTCGTTACGTTTCAAAATACAAGATTTTTGATTTAAAAGATGCGCCGTATCGATACAAATCGATGCGTCGTATCTGTTTAATAATTCAAAAACTGTTTTTAATTTAAATAATAAATACGCCGTATCTATTAAAACAGATGCGTCGTATGGCGTTAAGGTTTAAAAAAATTTCTTATTAAAAACAGAATACGCCGTATCTTGGGGAAAGATGCGTCGTACTCGAATTTATTAAACGCTTTGTATTTTATAAAAATTAAACACAATACACCGTATCTGTGAAAACAGATGCGCCGTATCATTTGTATCAGCTCAGTACAACGATAGCAGAATGCAGAAAAATAGAAAAAGAAAAACAAAAAATAAAAACAAACAAAAAGAAACAAAAATTAAAGAAAACAAATAACACACAAAAACAGAAAATATGCAAATAATACAATGAATGCAATTTATCTAATATACAACGGGGTTAGTGGTTAGAATCTAAAAATTAAAAAGAAAAACCTAATTAAAATAATAATCAAATTAACAGATAGTAACAATTCACTCCCCGGCAACGGCGCCAAAAACTTGATGCGTGCGATGTGTCGTTGCGGTTTAGCAGTATTAATGCCTACTCAAGTTTTAAATTTATATTTAGCCGACTTATCAATAACACACACACTTAACGAGCAGTGTACCCGGTCAGTATGAATATAATGGTAAGTAGAGTGTCGATCACTAAGAGTGGAACATATTATCTAGTTATTCTAATCAGTATTTTAATATCTTAAGTTAGCTGTACAACCTAATCTAACGCAAGGGGGTTCAGCCTGAGAGACTGGCACGGTTTGGTTATGATTAAATAGTAAACTAAACGAATGAGCATGAATCAGCGATTAGTACACACGTACACAGATAGATACTCGAGACAATAAGAAGACATGTCCTGATAATTAAGTAGCTTGTCACTTGTTTTATTGCTAGTTTTATATGAAGTGTATATAATTAACCCTTTCTCGTTGGCTCTAATCTTATCGGCGAGTAAACCCTTAATGATTACTTATGTCTATCCTATTTATTTAGCATCTCTTAAATAGGCGAGGAAGGGGCATGGCGACCCAAGCAATGCTCAGCTAGACACAGAGGTTATCAATGCACTAATAAAAGTCACCAAAGACATCAACATATAAACTTTAATTAATGGGAAAACAATTTTAAGGGGTGGACATGATTTTCCGTAGTCACATGACATCAGCCCATCAATCCTGATGAATTAAAGTGTACTAATACAATAAAACAAAACTACTTAATGAATTGAATACATGCAGGACCTTCTTACAGCTCTTGTATCTTCGTTCAGGGTGTGTCTTGTGCTGCTAATACGTCTGAATTTGGCTTTAGGGTTTCTGTCTTTCTCTTCTGAGTTTAGCTATGTGTCACGAAATTCGTCTGGCCTTGGGGTATTTATATTTTCTGTCTGAGGGTTAGATGCGGCGCATAGGATAAGTAGATGCGGCGCATTGACTTAACTTCGCGTGGGGTCCAAGATTAATATATTCAGGAATATTCGTACACCGCTGTAGGGTATTCACAATGCAAGAAACACTAGTTTGAGGCTTAGATATGGATCGATTGGAAGAGAAATTAGAGAGAGAAAGTGATGGGAACTTCTAGAGAGAGAAACAATGTGTGTATTAGCTTAAGATAATGTAAAGTTCCAACCCTTCCCATGTGTGGGAAGGGGTATTTATACTTACAACATATAATGCCCCTAGCGGGCTGTAGAGTGAGCTGACAGAGGGTAAAGACCCGACCCACTCCACAATACTAATAATAATAACTAAGCTACTAATAATATTACTAATAATCCTACGAGCTATGATGTACTAATAATTACTCGGGGTGACCGAGTCTTCCGCTGAATATTCATATTCCTAACAATCTCCCCCTAAGGGAGGTCACCCCAGAAGTAATGTTCTGAATTTCAGCACTTCTTCCTTGGATCTTGACATCATAGCTCGTAATCATTGAATCTTCAATGTCATAGATTGTTGTGCAAACATCAGTGATCTGAAGATGACTTCTCTTTTGTCTTGGATGAACTGTGAGTAATCTTTGAAAGTATCATCCCACTTGAGTCTCCAAGTCATCTTTCTGTAGTAAGACTCCATGTGATGAAATATACTTAGAGCTGACATGCTCACACGATATGGTGTCATGATCTTCAGCATCAGAGTTAGCAGAAGCTGTGTTGAAGGTCTTTTAGGGTGATCATGACTTCTTTGATGATGATGTGGTGTGAGCATGTGGTGATGGATTGGCATCTTTTCTGCAACCAGCTACAACAGCAACCAGCTACAGCATTCCACTGCTACAACTGCCAGAAGTTCCTGCATACGACAGTTAGCAATAATTCGACCGGTACTTACAAGTTTGGACTTCGAGATAGTCAACAGCATATTGTGAAAACTCTCTCTAATCCTTACCAAGACCGTTCCTAATCGAAAACCCACAGAGGGCTTTTTAAGATTTTACCGTAGTAAATCAACGATTAGGTGAGTCGCTGGAGATCACTCCACGACTGTAGACCGGTTGAAACCATCGCGGCCACTAAGCGTAATCCACGAGGAATTACCGAAGTGACCTGCTTTCAGGGCTGCTTGATGTTGACCCTGGCAGGAATTTCCATTCAATCATTGAGAATTACATTTGTAAATTCTCTCATAAATGTTCTGGCAGATTGCTAAGATCTGCGTAGGACTCTTAAGTTTACAACTGGTGTCCTTAATGATGAACAACCAGGGTAGAAATAATCCGTGTTCCTATGAGATCTTATTGTGAATCTCTTGGCTCTAGACTCAATTGTGCGTTTTGATTTGGTGATCAGAGGCTGAAGAGAACTGCCACCTTTTCAATATCATCTAACTCGGAGTGAGAAAGACGATAGGAATGTATTGAACTCCGTGACAAATGAAACAAGAATCCTTTGAGGGACCTTGAGTGGCTAGGGAGGGTTGTGCAGCGTATCACTGGGTCCATGATACTTTGTCTTCAATGCCAGCAATCAACTAAGTGATTCTGACAGCATATGTATTGACCCGGTTTCTGCCTAAGTTGTAAGGAGGGCTATTTCTTTTCACCCTTTCTCTTTACAATTCTTTTTCATTCTTCAACCCCTTCAGTGCTTACCGAGACTTCATAACTAACACCTTGTTGGGTTTGTTCCAGTGTCAGCTCCATCTCAGTCGGCACTCTTCCCTCATTCACTTTTCTCCTTTTTAATCATACCTAAGGACTTCTACACTAACTAGTGGATTATCCCTGGGTAGATCCCTCCGGCTCTGGCGGGATCATGGGAACTTGAACCTAACCTAACCATCCTTATAACTCCATGCGTTAATTAAAATGGTCGGTCTTTGATATTCATCCATGATTGCCAAAACAAATCCTTGAAAAATCTCTCAAAGTGTTCATGATTTTGAAACACATTTTTTTGCAAACACTTGAGAGTTTTATATTTTTCAAATTCTCCCCCTCAACATGTGCTCGAGTGATAGTTTTATAAATTTGCACATGTTAGGTAGAGCTCGCACTTTTTGAATTGATCCACTTTCAGTGAACATGACCGATTCGAGACACGCTTACATCACTAGTTAGACTAGCTTGAAATTATTACCCGGCCTGGTCAAGTCCACAGAAAGTTTCTCGAAATGGTACACTCTACTCAGATACATCTTTTTCGAGACACGCTTACATCACTGGTTAGACCAGCTTGAAATTATTACCCGGCCAAGACGTATCCTTTCGATTGATGGCAATTCAATTTTCGTCAATTCATTGGTGAAGTCTGAGCCTTGCTCACGTGAGATGCCAAATCCTTTGTTTTGTTAAACTCCTTTGCTCCCCCTCAATATGTGCATCTATATAAAAAAGATTTTCGCACATATGGAAGAGCTTGCTTTAATGACCAAAACATTTTTGCTCCCCCTCAATATGTGCCTTGATATACAAAATGGTTTAGCACATACGGGAGAGCATTCATTAACTTCCAAAATCATCACATTTGATCAGAATTTCCTATTTAAATCACATTCTCTCCCCCGATCAAAAATTTCAAACCATTTGAGATTTGTGATCCCAAGTGATTTAAATAAGTTTAGAAAATTTGGGAGAAAATGTGGTCAGGTTTAAATGTATTCTGATTTTGAAGCATACTATGCTTCCCTTGAAACACCGAGAGAGTGTCACTGCTGATGTTGCACAAATTTGGCAAGGTGTCGGAAATTTGAACAAATATGCCCCCCCTCAATTAATGACCCGTTTTCCATTAAAGGAGCTGTAGTCATTCAATTGAGCGATGGGTATTTGTGAAAATTTAAATCAATTTACCACCTTGTGTAACATCAAGACTCTCTTGAAGAATCAAACAAGATAAAGAGTCTGATGTAAAGAAGACTTCTCTTCTAATACACGAAATGACGCACTGAAACGTACATCAAGTCGGGAGAACATGGATATAAAGTAATCCATGCCCAGGTGAACATCACCCGGTTGGAGGAACAGCTGTCTTTTTGGCGACATGCTTTCCCCATTGTACAGTGCGGGTTGCAGTATGAAGTAACTGCAAGCCATTAAGACATGTTTTAACTGATTAGTATAACTTCTGCTCGAGCTTCATTTAAGAATCCGTGCCATTGTTGAATGACATTTCTAGATCCGTAAATGTTATCGATAAACAGAAGACATGCCTAGGTAGGACTATTTTTGGTATTTTCTGATTTTTCGATTTTTATGGATTTTATAGGTTTTATATTTTTGTATTTTTCTTTTTGATTTAAGATATATA
The DNA here is from genome assembly GCA_021014915.2 of Artemisia tridentata subsp. tridentata. Lineage (NCBI taxonomy): Eukaryota > Viridiplantae > Streptophyta > Magnoliopsida > Asterales > Asteraceae > Artemisia > Artemisia tridentata. Next base: position 238,484,684 of record CP139502.1, on the reverse strand, counting down.
CAACTATGTACAAGGATATAAGAAGACAATCCTTTACTCCTCCTTTTCTTCCTGAAGACACTTGAGGGTTTCAGGAGTCATGCTTTTCATGCCAAGGCGTGGGAGAATAAACTAAAACCTTTCTCTTGGGAGGGCCTTGGTGAAGATGTCAGCTAACTGAAACTCTGTCCTCACGAAGTATAGTTCCACAATTCCTTTTTCCACCTGTTCCCTGATGAAGTGATGCCTGATGTCGATGTGTTTTGACCTGGAGTGCTGAACATTATTACAACAAAGAGCAATGGCGCTTTTGTTGTCACAATATAGGGGAATTTTGTTGTATGAAAATCCATAGTCCGAGAGTTGTGATCGCATCCAAAGGATTTGTGCACAACAAGCAGACATAGCAATGTACTCAGCTTCAGTAGATGATATGGAAGTACTCATCTGCTTCTTAGAAGACCAACTAACCAACTTTTCCCCTAAAAACTGAGCTCCTCCTGAAGTACTTCGACGAGTGTCTTGACATCCCACATGATCAGCATCCGCGTAAGCCGTTAACTCCATTGCAGTGTCCTTAGGATACCAGAGACCCATATGAACCGTGCCTTGAAGATATCGGAAGATCCTTTTCACTGCTTCAACATGCTTCTTGGTTGGTCTGGATTGATACCGAGCACACATACACACAGCAAACAGAAGATCTGGTCTGCTAGCCGTGATGTACATCAAAGATCCAATCATGCTTCGATACTTTGTTATATCTACTGGAATCCCTGAAGGATCTTCATCCAGCTTTGTTCTATCAACCATGGGAGTGTCAACAGGTTCACTTGAATAGAATCCAAACTTTTTCAAGATCTCGTTGGCGTATTTGGATTGATTAATGAATATGCCTCCGGGACTTTGAGAAACTTGTAATCCTAAGAAGAATGACATTTGTCCCATCATGGACATTTGGAACTTGGAATTCATCTCCTTTGAAAAACTATCACATTCACTAGGATCTGTTGAAGCAAAGATGATATCATCTACATATATCTGAACTAGTAGTAGATGGTTTCTTGACTTCCTTGTGAATAGTGTGGGATCAACGACACCCTTGGAGAATCCGTTCACTAGGAGGAACTTGGACAATGTATCGTACCATGCCCTTGGCGCCTGTTTTAACCCATAAAGAGCCTTCTTCAAGCGGTAAACATGAGTAGGATGTTCAGCATCCACGAATCCTTCTGGTTGACTCACATAAACTTCTTCCTTTAAGTCACCATTCAAGAATTCCGTTTTGACATCCATCTGGTAGACTATCATATTTCGACTAGCAGCATTTGCAAGGAAGATTCTTATAGCTTCAATTCTAGCAACCGGAGCAAACGATTCTTCAAAATCAATGCCCTCTTCTTGTCTGAACCCTTTAGCAACTAGCCGTGCCTTGTTCTTTAACACATCACCATACTCATCAAGCTTCACTTTGAAGATCCACTTTAAAGCAATGATCATTGCAAGCTCTGGAGGAGGCACTAATTCCCATACTTCAAGTCGATCAAATTCATGGATTTCATCCTGCATAGCCTGGAACCAGCAATCTTTAGTCATTGCTTCTTTGGCATCTTTTGGTTCGACTTTGGACAGTACGGAATTGAAGAAGCACCATAGTGCATCAGTAGCTAGTTGATTACGTGTGGATACTGGACGTGAAGGATTGCCTATGATGTTGTCGATTGGATGATCACTGGTCCATTTCCTGAGATGGTCGTGAGGTTGTGGGTTATGAACAGACGTAGCAGTGCTGTGTCCTTCAAGTGAGGATGTGTCTGATGAATGTTTAGGAGCAAATATGTTTTCAAAAGGAGCCTCATCAACAGGAGCAAAAGGATTAACTTCCAATGAATTATTATCTGAAGATTCTTGTATTACTAGAGAAGTTTGAGCGTTTGATGACGAAGGCGATAGACTGGCAGCTGGAGCATTGTGACTGACTGATACTGAAGCTGTGGGGCCTTCTGAACCTTGTGGGGCTTGAACCTCAGCCATGGGAAGTACAGCAGGTACACTTGGGATGGTTCCATTAGTTGGCTCAAAGTATTCATCAAACATAGGATCAAATAACTTCTTTAACTCCTCGCATGTAGGTGGCACATAAGAATCTACAGGCGTGGAATTCTGTACAAGTCCTGAACTAATGGGTCCAGGAGACAAAAGGTTAAGATCGGGTCCAGAACTAATTTGTCCTGAAGCAGGTTGCTCACTTAGCTCATCGAACGTAACATGAATGGTTTCCATAATTTTACGGGTTCTCTTATTGTAGATTCGATACCCTTTACTGTCTGGTGCGTATCCAACAAAAATACCTACATCTGCTTTAGCTCTTAACTTTCCCAAGTCTTGACTATCGTTAGTAGGGTAGCAAAGTGCACCAAACACACGAAGAAAGGAAAGATCTGGTTTCTTGTTATGAATTAATTCGAAGGGAGTCTTCTCATGAACCGGATGAATTAGGGATCGGTTTTGAGTGTAACATGCTGTTGCAATAGCCTCTGCCCAGAGAAACATCGGTGTCTTTGAAAATATAAGCATAGTTCTTGCAGCCTCCACCAGAGTACGGTTCCTTCGTTCAACCACTCCGTTCTGTTGAGGAGTGCGAGGGATACTTTTCTGATGCGTGATGCCAATACTTTCATAGAAATTACGGAGTTGTTGGTTAACAAACTCAGTACCATTATCAGTACGGATGATTCTGACAGTTTTATCGAGCCTTACTTGCAGCTGTTTTATCAGTTTAATGATAACCTCTGGAGTTTCGTCCTTGGTTCTCAAAAACTTTACCCATGTGAACCGAGAATAATCATCTACTATCACCAGAACGTACTTCTTTCCATTTATGGTTTGTATTCTCATTAGGCCGCACAAATCCATGTGGAGGGTATGAAGAACTTCCAAGTTGGTATTGATGGTTTTAGGCTTGTGGGTTTGTTTCTTGCTTTTACCCAGTTGACATGCAGAGCAGAGATGATCTTTCTCATATTTCAGTCTGGGCATTCCTCTAACAAGATCTTTACGGGAAAGATTATTTATGGTACCGAAGTTCAAGTGGTTCAAACGACGATGCCACAGCCATGATTTTATTTTAGAGGCTTTAGAAAGCAAGCATATGGAGAGGACTTCAACATTTCTTCAATCGATATGGTGTATAGATTGGTGCCCCGACTGCCCTTAAGGAGATCTATACCATCCAATTCTCTGACAAAACATGTATGTTTTCTGAAAGCCACTTCCAGATCTGAATCACAAAATTGACCCACAGAAAACAGATTGTGCCCTAGTCCTTCCACATAATATACCCTTGAGATTACACTGTCACCAAACACATAATCTCCATAACCCATAATAGCACCAAAGTGGTCGTTCCCAAATCTAACTGTCCCGATAAACTTTTTCATGAAGTTCTTGAGCCGCGAGCGATCCCCAGTCATATATTTTGAGCAGCCTGAGTCCAAATACCACAGGACGATTTGTACGACCTGCATTTGAAACCAGACAACAATGGATAACTGAAAAATGTGGATCCCCAAGTGCAATTGGGGTCCGTTTGGTCAGCACACACAAATTCCGGAACCACAGATTCCACAGATGCTACTGTCTTTACTGAGGAGACAGAACTAGAGGCAGGACAAGACCTAAATGGAAGGCATTCTGACTCTAAAGACAGGATTCTACCAGTTGGTCTCCATTCCTTATTCATCACAATTTTATGCATATTCATTTTAGGTAATGATCTCTGTTTTCCTAAATCGAATTTCCTTCCAGTGGGTCTCCATTCCTTAACATTCACAATTTTATGCTTATTCATTTTAGGTAACGTGCATTGTTTTCCTAAATTGAATTTCCTTCCAGTGGGTCTCCATTGATAGCCTACGCTAGCAAATGTTTTTCCTGTTGCTCTCCAAACCTTTTTGCATGCTTCAGTTATCCTACCATTCTTAACATGGGGTGATGCAGAAGACATCAAGAAGGACACAACACAATCATCATGATTAGCAGAAATTAAACAATTGTCGCATGTTTTACAGATAGCATTAGAATTCGAATTAATTACAGTACTTTTGATACTAGAATCAACACGATTCATCCTACTCATTGCAAACTTATTGTTCCTAGGTTGGGCTTCTACATTCTTCAAGTGATCATTCTTAGCTGGCGCAGTCCTATCTTTTCTTGCATTTTCTCTAGACCTTGACTCGCTAGCTTGGGTGTCACTTTTTACTCCTGTAGAAGCATCGAATGAAACATTAGTTCGTTTTTCTGTCACATGCCTTCCTGATAATGATGTGTTGGGTTCTGATGTTTTTGGTGGTAGATCAAAGGCTAAATGCTTGTTCTCAATAGTAGATGATGATGCAACAAATCTATCTCTATGTCTGCTAAACTTAGGAATTGAGCCTATGGCATATTCTAAGTTTTCCTGAATCCTTTTCGTGAGTTTGCAGGCATAGACAACTGCCTTATCAAGTGGCTTATCAGTCCTATCCTCTTCAACCACCTCATGAAGTGTGTCAAGGCCCTCTCTAAGATGATCGAGATATGTTTGATGGGCAAGGCTGTTATTTCTAAGCTTAAATGGAATACGCTCAACGTCAACATCATACTTTTTACTATCAGTAGCCTTTGGTGCATCACAATTACAAGTGGTGCATGGCATTTTACCTTTCACCCGAGCCTTAAGATTCTCAATTTCATTTGTCAAAGAAGTTATTTGATCATTGTGATTGCTTCTTGTAACTTTAATGGAATCATATAACTCTTTGAAATGTTGTTTAACCTTTGAATTTTCTTCTCGATAACACTCATTTTCATAATGTAACTTATTTATGGTGTTTTGATATTGAAAATTCAGAGAATCTGAAGACGAAGGTTTATTGGTGCCATACACTTCACACTTGTTGGATTTCAATTGGGCAATTTGGGCCCTCAGCAGTCGAATCGTGTTCGTGTGAGCTTGAATTGTCTCATCTCGTTTGCTTAATTCAAAATAAGTATCAAATTCAGGAGCATCCAAGGATACCTTGCCATTTGATATTTTATGTTTTTCATTTAAATGTTGATGTTTCAATTGCAAATTAAGATATTCAACTTCTAATTTTGAAAAACGTTTAACCATATTCTCATGGTCATCATTTTGAATTTTTTCAAGCAATTTTAAATTCTCCCCCTCAAGCTTAACAACACGATTCTGGGTGACATTTAACGCAATAGCATACTCATTAAATTGACAAGCAGACAATGCAGAATCAGTGACAGTGTAAAATACATCTTGTGCAATACATTTAGCAATCAAGTTGTCGTTAGTAATGAGTATATTTTTTCTTTCAATCTCTCGACTCTTAAGTTCTATTGCATATTCATTCACCTCACTTTCCATATCTTTAAACACTACTTCCATTTCTTTTATTTCGGCTTTAAGGGCAGTTTGCAACCCTTCAAAGTGTTCTTTAAGTAGTTTAAAGAATGGCATGACCTCAGTTAAGTAACACCTTTTTGCATGTTCAAAACACCTTTCCCCCTCAGTAATACCAGTGGGTGTGATTCTCTTCTTACATGTTTTATCGAAATTAGCAAACAGTTGCCAAAGCACATATAAGCTAATAAAGGTCTTGCATTCAGTGGGAAGAGACAAAGGCACCAAATTCCTAGGTGTATTGGGAGGATACACCGTTATGGACGCAACTTTTCTAATGAGGGGGGTGTTGGCCTTAAGTTTTTCTACCTTAAGTTTTTCATTATCTTGTTTCCAAAATATCTGTTCAGGTGTTAACTTCTTTTGAGGAGCAAATACAGTCAAACGATTCTCCTCATAATAATCATGGGGCTTGATTATTATTCGTCTGGCTATGCATTCGGGATCCCTCATTTTCTCATTCATTCTAACCCTTGTTCTCTCACTTAACTCATCCTCTTCTTCTGTGTAGATATGCTCAGGTGGGTCATGATTAGGCATAAACATCACATTAGAATCATTTAATGCAGGTTGGGCTATCTTAGCAATTTCATGAATAGCTAATTTAGATTTACCTACATTGCTTTCACTGTGCTTGTCACTTAACTTTCTGTGCTTATACATCATTTGAGCAGTTTGTCTGGTTTGGTCTTGTGTGTACAACTTATCTTCAAGCTTATTTTTTAACGTCTTGAGTCTAGAGAAATCATTTAAAAGAGTTGTTTTTTTGTTTGAATTCTTGCTTAAGTGTAGTTACACACATTTGTGCTTCCTGTTTTTGCTTGACTGACTGTTCTAGCTGACTTTTCAAAGAACTCAACTCTAATTTTAATGTTTCTTCTCTCACTCTAGACTCTTTAATAAGTGTACTCATTTGACCTTCTAATTTCTGCTCACGATCATTAAGTTCAAACTTGGCACGCTGTTCATACATAGCCACTTGTTCTTTATAGATGTTAAGTCTGGTGATCAAGTCATCATCAGGGACAGGCAATTTGTTCTCATGGCACTCATATGCATTATCTAAATTACACGCATTATCTAAGGCACCTATATTACTTACAACACAAACATCTTTATTTACAAAAGAATCACCATTTGGTACATCAGGCAAGTTGTTGTGATTCAAATACTGTTCATATGAAATAATATTGCTATTTTCCATGTCAACAGTAGTTGTGTCAGAAACATCTGCCTGTTGTACTTCGTTGGGATTCTTTTGTCCCTTGACTATATTATATGTGTCATAAATTTTTAGTACCTCAGATATCACTGATGCATCAGAAGGACCAGCTTGACGGGGAGATGAGACCAGGGAAGACAAGTTAGCCATGAAGATTGTTTGAGCCGTAGGTTCATCATCTACATCAGAGTCATATGCATCACAGTCATCTGCCTTGAAGATGTTAGGATCATTAAGTGCTAGATCCTGAACAGGTTTCTCATCCACATCTTCATCAAAAGTATTTCCTCCATCTCCTGCCAAGAACAATAACTCTTCCTCATCCAACACAGCACCATTCTCTTGAGCTTGCATTAACAGCATCTTGTCTTTGAAGTAATCTGAGTTCTGAGGACGTTTAGGTTGATTGCAGTTTCTAGCAATGTGTCCAAGCCCCCCACAATTATAACACTTGATCTGTTTCCCTTGCCCCTGATTGGCATTCCCTGCTCTATTCTGCACATAACCTCGACCCATGTTTCTACCAGCTCTCCCTTGCACATTCTGAACCACAATTTTCCCATCCTCCACCATTGCTAGATTGCGTGGATTGGATGAATTCCTTAACTGATTGTTGGTCTGAGGGAGTGATGCTTGAAACTGTTGAACCAGTAATGATACTTGATTGGTGAGATTGTCAATCATTTTGTCGGTCTGAGAGTAGCCTGAGTCAAGTTGAGAACTCATAGCAGGTACTTGTGAGTGAAGTTGATGATAGCTTGGGTTGGAAGATGATTGGATTGTCGGTAGAACATTTGTCATGAACGCCAGTGGATCATTTGTAGTTGAAGGATTAAACTTTTCTCTCAGCACCTGATCGTATACTGCATGCTTCTCATGTTGTTGCAGGTAAGCATACAGCTGTTCATAGTTGGTATCCCTTAAACCTTTGTTGAGTTTGACAGCAGTCACAAATCTGTCCCATTCAGGAGTCATGTTGTTCACAAACTTTGAGTTAAGTTGGATATTGGGCATAGTCATTCTGATCATCCTCATATCATTCACCAACTCATGAAATCTCACATAGTAGTCTGTGATATTCTCTCCTGGGTTCATTTTGAAATGCTCGAACTCATCATACAGCTGTGACTCCCGATCTTCTTTTGTGAGTTCTGACCCTGCCAACAACATTTTAACGTTGTCCCACACAGCCTTGGCTTCAGTGTTGAAATTGATGAGCTTGTATACATCCTTTGGAAGACCTTGAATGACTATGTTTGAGGCTCTAATGTCGGCATCATACCTCTTCTTTTCTTCTTCATTAAGATCATTGTAGTTTCTAGGTCTGTCTATGCCCCAAGTCACAGTCCCATCTTCACCAGTTGTAACAACATCCCTGGTGGTACCCATCTGATATGGTCCATCGTCAATTGACTTAAGAATGTTAACTCCATTATCTTTTCCCAAGCAGTAAAGTCTTATCCGTTGTGCCCAAGACTCATAATCCGTCCTATCTAACATAGGTGGACGAGTGTCAGATCCTGCTGCTTGAATATCTTCTGATGATGTGTTAGGTGTGGTAGCCATAGTAACTACGGGATTTTACTGATCTTGTGATTTAACCGAGAAATCGAATCTTTCGCGGGAATTTCTAAAATCACCAAGACACAAACCGCCTAGACAAATAGCACTCTTGAGGATACAAACCGAGTACACACTGCAGAGACAAACCGAGTAGACACAAACTGAGTTCACGCTGAAGAGACAAACCGCGTTGATACAAACCGAGTACACACTGCAGAGACAAACCGAGTAGACACAAACCGAGTAAACTCCTCAGAGTCAAACCGAGTCTACACAAACCGAGTAGACTTCTCAGAAACAAACCGCGTCTACACAAACCGAGTACACGCTGGAGGGACAAACCGAGTAGGCACAAACCGAGTAAACTCCTCAGAGACAAACCGAGTCTACACAAACCGAGTACACGCTGGAGGGACAAACCGAGTAAACTCCTCAGAGACAAACCGAGTCTACACAAACCGAGTACACGCTGGAGGGACAAATCGAGTAGACACAAACTCTCAAGCACGTCGCTTTCACTGCCTTTTGTCTTTTTGCCTAAGCAAGTAATAAGACAAACCGTATCTTCTAAGTGACACAAACCGAGTCCAAGAACATGTCCCAAGGACACAAACCGCTGCGAAGAACACAACAACAAATACCCACGAATTGCCCCAAAATCACCACACAGTTCTTAGATCTGTGAATCCAAACACCAAATACCACTCTAATACTATTCTTAAGCTAGAAAGTACAAGGTATAACAACTTCTAATCACTAAACAAAGCACAAAATGAAATTTATGCTACTTTTCAAATCGAACCAAAAATCCTCAAAAACTACACAAATCCATGAATACCAACTCTCATGGACCTAACCATGGCTCTTGGTACCAATTGTAGGGTATTCACAATGCAAGAAACACTAGTTTGAGGCTTAGATATGGATCGATTGGAAGAGAAATTAGAGAGAGAAAGTGATGGGAACTTCTAGAGAGAGAAACAATGTGTGTATTAGCTTAAGATAATGTGAAGTTCCAACCCTTCCCATGTGTGGGAAGGGGTATTTATACTTACAACATATAATGCCCCTAGCGGGCTGTAGAGTGAGCTGACAGAGGGTAAAGACCCGACCCACTCCACAATACTAATAATAATAACTAAGCTACTAATAATATTACTAATAATCCTACGAGCTATGATGTACTAATAATTACTCGGGGTGACCGAGTCTTCCGCTGAATATTCATATTCCTAACAACCGCCTTAAGATGCGGCGTAACTCCATTTCTCTATGCGGCGCATGTCCTTTGCTGTCTTGGATTGTAACTTGTGAAATCTTGATAGTGATACGCCGTATGTAAGAAGTATGTTGCGGCGTATCTGGAGCAGAATGATCTTGATCTTGTACATTTCAGTAGACTCTTAACATCTTGCTTGTTTTGCTCCATAATTAGTCCAAAATTGCCAAGTTTCACACAATACTTGTTTTTACCTGAGAATTACAAAAGTAAACATTAACGTATCAATTCTCATATATAATATAATAAAACAAGTCAAATAAATAGGATAAATGATGATAATAAAATATACTTATTTGAGTTCATCAATAAGTAAGACCCAACCTATGGCAACACCTAAAGTACCAAGTTCTTTTGAACCTAGTACTAGTGGTGGAATCCCAAGCCAACCGGATTTGTTGGGTGGCTCAGATCCTCACCATGTGGTGGAGTCTGAGTCTTTGCCCCATGATGCACCTCTCCATGAAGGTAACACATTAGGAAGTGCTAAGGGTATTCAGAAACTCAAAGAATTGATGGAACTTTGTATAAAATTGTCTGACAAGGTTAATAGCTTGGAGGCTGATCTCACCACCCACAAGAAGGTGTTTGGAAGGGTTTATACCAAGCTAGTGTTGAACGGGATGAAATTGGAGCAGAAAGTCAAGACACTTCAAAGAAAAAGGTTAGCCCACATGGTAGATTCATCTTCTTCATCCAATTAAGATGATAGTCAAAGTGAAGACAAGGGTGAGGAATCTTCCAAACAGAGGAGGAAGATTGCTGAATTAGATGAAGATCCTAACATTTTTTTGGTCTAAGAAGAATTTGGTAATCAGGGGAGGCCAGATGAGCAAATGAAAGAACGTACTGCTCCAGAACAAGAAGGTACTGCTAGTGCATTACAAGGTACTGGTAGTGTTTCTCAAGGTACTGCTGGTGCAGTTTATACAAGAAGACCAAAGAGATCCAGAACAGATAAGGGAAAAGGCATAATGGTTGAAGGTGAACCATCTGAGAAGACAACAAAGAAAAGTCAAGCTCAAATTGCCTTAGATGAAGAATTAGCTCAAAGATTTCATGAAGAAAAATTAGCAAGAGCAGCTGAGGAAGAGAAAATTGCTCAACTATTGACTGAACAAAAATTGCTATCTGAAGTACAACAATTAGCTGCTCAAGAAGCTGCTGATAGAGAGTTAGCTGCTAAGCTACAAGAGGAGGAAAGGTCACAGTTTACACAAGAAGAACAAGAACAGGCAATCAGTGACCTATTGGAGCATATCAGGAAAAGTCAAAGAAAGAAGCAAGCTGCTCAGAAGAAACCCCCTACCTGAAAAGAACAACTAAGTTATATAAAGACTTATTTGAAGCATCAAGACAACTGGAAAGAAAAGCACTTCAAAGGAAGACCCTATGAAGAGATAGAGAAGAACACAAATGTTCCTAAGAGGTGAGCTAGAAACAGATGAGACTGATACAAGTAGAGGTGAGAAAAGACCAGCCGAACAATTGGAATCTGAAGAGTCCAAGAAGCAAAAGACAAAGGAACAAAAGCATGATGAAACAATTGAAGAAGAAGAAGAAGAAGAAGTATTGACTAATGAAAAGATCCATGGTATGATGGTGGTAGTCCCAGAGTCACTCAATGTAGATCCCATTCAAGCCAAACATCCCATAATTGATTGGGAGGTTTATTCTGATGGAGTGACTAAAGGATGGAAAATTATCAGGGTAATTATACAAATTCTTTGAAGACTTGATCAAAGCATTTGACAGAGAAGACTTGGATAAGCTTTGGAGCTTAGTTCAAGAGAGATTCAAGACCACTGATCCTACATATGATAAAGATAAAGAGTTATGGGTAGAGCTAAAGAGACTATATGAACCTGACTCAGGTGAGGCAATATGGAGATTTAAAGCTCATCACTTAGCTACCACATGGAGACTGTATAACAACTGTGGAGTGCACAAAGTATCTACTAAAGCAGGAGTGGAAATCTATATGCTTTTTGAGAAGGATTATCCACTAAGAGCAGAAGTACTGATGATCATGCTTGCATCCAGACTTAAAGTTGATGAAGATTCAGAAATGGCAAGGGAGTTGATAAGGAAAATATTCCAACTGCATGAAGAAATGAAGGCTAGAAGACTAAGATTGACAATGTAGTGTTTGGAAGAATCCTCACAATTCTCATAAGGTACTCATTTAATTCAGAAACTTGATGATTTAGGGTAAATCACAAGTTTAGGGGAGGATTGTTAGGAATTAAATGATTGAAGACTTAGTACTACTGAAGGTTACACTAACAGTACAAACTGCTAGTGTATGACTAAAGACTGCTGATATAACTAGCAGTACAAACTGTCAAGTTAGTATTGCTAGTATGAATGAAGGTACTGCTGCATGATACTTCTTTAGAAGACGTGTAGAAGATAAGTATGGAATAGATTGTATGTATATCACAATTAGTTAGAATTATACGGGTAGATACTTATCTTGTAAAGGACTCCTTGTGTCTATAAAAGGAGGTCCTAGGTTATGTACATTAATACATTTTTGTGAAGATTCAAGGTCTTGTAACCCTAGTGATATTGAGATCACTCGTATTATTGCTTAATAATATTGAATCGTTTGGAGTTACATTATGTGTTCATTGTTCATACATTGTCTAGTTACTGTTACATCAAAATCAACCTTCTAAGTGTTATCAAGTAAATTCTGCTTACTTGGTAATATTAACTCAAAGTATCCTTAACACATTCTAAAGGTGTTTTGATCCTCTCATTTACTCCTCAAAAGGTTTCAAATACAAGTGCTCAAAAAGAAAAGAATCAAGTTTTTCAAACTCCATACTCTCGTTTTACACTGGTAAAGCAAGTGTGGAAACCAAAGCAAAGTCGTTCAAAACCTTTGAAATATTCAAACTCTGAAATGCTTCCGCTACAACGCAAAAATGGCTCTGCTTTGGACATTTCAAATACCGGAAGGTTTCCATTCATCTGAAAAACGAATTTTCAAAATGAAACACCGGGTTTCAAAAATGGTTGGAAAACTTCTTCTTCAAGTTTTAAAACTCCAAGAGAGACACTGGGTTTCTCAAACAATTTTAACAAGAAAAAGAGTTTTAAATCACCGTTAATTCCACGAGTGTTATTTCAAAATGAAACACCGGTTTTCAATCCTCATTGGAATTCAACTTCTTTGTATCGGATTGACACAACTTACAAATGGATTTCAAAATATGGTAAACCCGTTGGCGCCGTGCTTAAATGGGTTCCAAAGGTTGTTGTCTAATCTGATCTCATAATGGCATGTAAGTACTTCAGCTTACAACCCCAGCTTCAAAGTGAAATCTTTTAAAAATATAAGCCCAGGTACAACAACTCGAAAAGATTTTAAATAAAGGCTTAAACATTATGGCTTATGTACTTATAACACTACATAACCCGATCTTTGTAAATAAAGGACCCTGTTGTACGTTTTAGAGCGACAATCCTAACAAATAAGAAGTCTTCACGTAAAACTTATCAAAAAATTCTTAATTTTGAGCAAAATCTATTCAAAAGGTTTTTAAAAATCTTTAAAATTTTGCTCAAGATATTAGTCCTTCAAATCCTTAAAAGCTTATATTTATTAAAAATGTTCTATTTTTGAGGGGGAGTAATAAAAAGATGTTCCAAAAAGGTCATGCTCAAAAGAAACTGACACGAAATTAAAAAAACATCCATTTCTCCCCATAAGCTATCCAAAAACAAAGGTTTTAATCAATCGGTATCAAAAATACCATGGATATGCTATTTTTTAGGAGGAGAAATGAGATTAAAAAGTGATCTTGACGGAATCTCATGTGAGCTTGACTCAGATATAACCAACGAATTGCCGAAGCTTAAATGTCAGTAATCGAAAAGACTTGTCCTGGACGGGTAATAATTTCAAGCTGGTCTAACCTGTGATGTAAGCGTGTCTCGAATAGGACTTGTCTAAGTAGAGTGTACCGTCTCGAGAGACTTTCTTTGAACTTGACCAGGACGGGTAATAATTTCAAGCTAGTCTAACTAGTGATGTAAACGTGTCTCGAATCGGTCATGTTCAATGAAAATCGATCAATTCAAAAAGTGCAAACTCTACCCAACATGTGTAAATCTATCTTAAAACTTATGAGCACATTTGAAGGGGGAGTAATTCAGAAAATGCAAAACTCTTGAAGTGTTAACAAAATATGTGTTTTATAATCATAAACACTTTGATAGATTTTCACAAAAGGTTTTAAGGATATGAACAAACCTAGGATAATCATGGTGTAATAAGGTGATTATAGATAGGTTTATGTCCAATGATCCGCCAGAACCGGAGGGATCAACACAAGGACAATTCCAATAGATTCGAATTAGAAGTCCTTAGGTATGATTGAAAAAAGGAGTAAAGTGATGAAAGGAGAAAGAAGGGGTTGAAGAATTAAAAAGAAAAGTTAAATGAAAGGGTGAAAAGAAATAGCCCTCCATAAAGACTTAGGGCAGAAATCAGGTCAATACATCTGCTATCGGTTATCACAAAGATGATACCGGTATTGAAGATAAAACGTCATGGACCCAGTGACGCGTTGCATGACCCCTCTTAGCCACTCAAGTATCTCTTAAAAGATATTTGCACTAGTACAAAACTGGAATTTCGTCACACCAAAAATGTGTGACGATATGCATATAGTCACACATGTTTTTTTTGTGTGTGTGTCACCAAAGGTCGCGCCACCGTAGGTGGCATATGGTCACATTATTTAGTTTGTGGCCGTTTTCATTGAAAAAGAGTGACCAAAACCCGAATAAGTGTGACAAATTAGGCACAAGTTTTGTCGGATTAACCAGTTTTGTGTGACCGTAAACACTTTATAGTAAAAAAACAATGTTTTTTGAGTGTAACTATTGTTCGTCCTTTGGCCACATAAATATATAATATATGTGACATTTGAGATGATTTATTCAAGTAAATGTGTATTTTGTGTGACTATTTCCCGTCCTATGGCCACATGAATATATAATAAATGTGACGTTTGTGATGATTTAGTCACACAAAGTGTGTTGTTTTTTTGGAGTTAGTCACATACAATTTAAAAAACAGTGGCCAAAAGTGTTAATAAGTGTGACCATATGTTGTTTAAAGTGAAGAAATGTGTATTTTGTGTGACTATTGTTCATCCAATGGCCACTTGAATTTTATGTTTGTGTGGCCTTTTGTAATATTTAGTCACACAAAGCATGTTTGTTTTGGGTATTTAGTCAAATACAATTAAGCAAAAAGTAGCCAAAAGTATTAATAAGTGTGACCATATGCTATTTAAAGTGAATAAATGTGTATTTTGTGTGACTATTGAACATCCAATGGCCACATGAATTTTATGTTTGTGTGGCCTTTTGTAATATTTAGTCACACAAAGCATGTTTGTTTTGGGTATTTAGTCACATACAATTAAGCATAAAGTGGCCAAAAGTATTAATAAGTGTGACCATATGCTGTTTAAAGTGAAGAAATGTGTATTTTGTGTGACTATTGATCATCCAATTGCCACATGAATTTTTTGTGTGTGTGGCCTTTTGTAATATTTAGTCACACAACGAATTAAACAAACAATGACCAAAAGTGTTAATAAGTGTGACTATATACATCTTTTAGTCACATTTAAGAAATCAATATATATATATATATATATATATATATCAAAACAAATTCAAATATATATCAAAACAAATTCAAATACAATAAAATTGGAATGTATATAATTGAACCAAATATAAAATTCGTATATAACTCTATACCCTAGGACCTCCTTTTATACACCAAGGAGTCCTAGTCGGCTTACAATACTTTTATAAGTATCTATAATCTTTTCCATAAACAACTAATACATATCATATAAGCAGTACTAACTAAATGAACCAACAATACTAACTTATAAAAAACAGTTGTAACTAATACACTAGCAGTATTAACTTCAAGCAGTCTGAATTTCTGAGCAGTATTAACTTGGTATACCTTATCTTGGAATTCTTTTTCTGCTTCAGAAGATTCAAATGGATTTCCGTCATCCCAACTGGCAGCAGGATGGTTAGCCAATGTTGTAGGATATTTCGGCTCATGATGATACATGGCACTTGTTGGTGACTGTCAAACATATACTAAAGGATATTTTTCCTGTTTTCATAATAGGCACCAGTGAAAACTGAAAAGGTTTAACAGTAATACTTTTAAACCCTTGAGTATTGAAAAGAGGTAAGACAGTTTGGTTTTCCATAAGTGGTGGTAAACATGCACACAACAGAAGATTGAACTTTCTTCCCTTAAATATTAATGCCAAAATAATATGAGATTTGTGTGAATGAATACAAACTGTTTCCCAAGGCAGCAACATCCCAGCCAACTCCTCTCACAGTTCTGCTTTTGCTCATTGCAGATCTTTGCTAGTTGTTGCATCATTGGTCACTTGAGTCTTCTCTTTTGATTTATTCCCTGATTTTCAGACTTGCGCTGAATTTCTTCTCCGAGAAAGTTCCTCACCTACAAAAGGTTGATAATTAAACAAAAATATTCTCAAAATAATTTTCAATGAACATTTTATAAGTGTATGTGTGTGTGTATCTCACCATTGTGAATTGCTGGGGGCAGGTCATGCAGATTGGGCAACGGGTCAATTGGGTTAGGTTGACCCAAAACACTATTTGTCATGTATTCAAAGATTATCGCATAATAATCTAAGATTTTATGAGGTTTATGCATAGTAAAATACACTTAGTAGACTTTCAACCCATTTGACCCATTTCTCGTTAAGCTAATGCTCTTAAAAAATCTCCGTTGATCCATTAGATATAAAACATAACCCAAATTGACACATTCATAAGTAAATGAGTCGAAATTGCCACCCTAACATGTTATATATTACTTACAAGACCACGAGAAGGAGCTGCAATTTGTGACTGCTGATACTTCAATATTGCCCAATCGAAGACATAATCAAACTGGAAACCTGTAAAAGAAATTATGAACAGGGAGTCACAGATAGTGTTATACAGGTTTAATCTGTGGCCATAAAACTTTAAGCGGTTAATGGATAGGAGATTTTACCTTCACAAATAAAGAGGTCACGAAAAATCCTTCTAAGATAACTATAATCTGGTTTATCCTCAAACCTTAACGAACAACAATACTGAAAGTATGAGGCGAACTCTGTTGGATAACCATGGCATAAGGCCTGAAAAGAGTCGGAAAGCATCACCAACTATATACACATAAATACAAATATGTAGTAAGACAAAATAATAGTATCCTGTAGTGCAGTACCTCGATTGATGTACTAACTTTACTTTCACTAATCTTCTCATACTTCTGTTTCTTATTGCCTGCTTTCAAGCCCTGCCAAGGTAGACTGGACATATAGAAGATAGACGTCATTAACCGAGAGTGAGAGTGAGCGAGTAAGAGAAAGGAGGGGTATGTCGAAGGAAATACCTTACTCTTAAGAAATAAATGAGGACATAACCGAGAGACTCTAAATCATCCCTCCTGCTTTGTTCTTCACATTCAGAAAACAAAATATACAAAGGTCAATATTCATAAGACGACATGTTTCGTTAAATAAGAGTATTATTAGTGAAAGTTAGAAATACATACCAATGCCTAGGTGAGTAATCATGCTTGCGTATCGGGTAGTTCTAGTCAAGTTCTTATTTTCTCTGCAGAGCGATGTCCATGAGTATACACACGCTAATTAGAGAATGTGTTGGTCAATAGTCTTACCTGTATGGAATGTGTTGGTGAGTGTTATCCCGATATCTTTTTACTAGACCAAAGTTAATAATGTAGACCTGCAATTAGGCAAACGAGGGATATTACAAGGTAGTCCTAAGGCTCCAAATTGGAAACTAAAAGAATGGTCAACTGCATTACCTGATTCGCTCTGCGTCCTAAGCCCATAAGAAAATTATCTGGATTGATGTCACGATGTAGAAATGATTTAGATTGAACAAATTCAATATGGTTGATCTGAAACAAGCCCCGTACTCTGTAAGATACTGTATTTTAGAAGCTCAAGTAAAGGCACAAAGATATCAAACGGGTAATAGTTACCATCTGATCAGCAAGCATAAGAACCGTTTTCAAAGAAAGTTTCCTGCTACAGAAATTGAATAAATCCTCGAGACTAGGTCCAAACAAATCCATTACTAGAACATTGTAGTCTCCCTCCACGCCAAACCATCTCACATTTGGCACACCAGCTGCAAAAGCAGTGATCCCATAAGCACTGGGCTCTGTCGGCTTCATCCTATCTGCTCTAGTTTCCTCTGACCTTTTCCAAGTCAGGAAGATCTGCAAAAAGGTCCACATGATTAATCAGATTATTAAAGACACTATCAACAGAAGTTCATGAAAAAAGTGTGTCAAAAGATGATTTGAATATATCTTTGCATTTATATGACCTTATATTTTATTTGTAAGCAGACTAAAAAAAATCCTAAAAAACTGTCTCAAGGATTACGCGATGAACTAAAGAAATACAAATAGATAATTTATTAATGAGACTCACATAGCATTCCATCATCACCACTACTCCCGCTATCATCACTAGTGTATTGCATGGGAACAATAATTAAAAAAATTATAATGTTTAAACTTTAAACGCCTAAATTACAAATTAAAACAAATTCAATAGATAGCTTAAAAATTGTAAGATTCTAAGTCAAAAACTTAAGATCTGTTTCTAAAATTAGCAAGGGAGATGATCTTACATTCAAGCCATCTTCATCGGTATCTACAAAACAAAATGAATATAAGTTTACATAAGTGATGCGATTTTTTTAAATTTTGGACAATGAGAAACAACATAATAAGCTGATGTCATGGTGATTGGATTTACCGTTAGCTGATTCATCATCCTCGTCACAACATCTGTTCCAGTCCACCTTTATGAAGGGAGCAGGTTTTCCCTCAGATTTCAGGAGGCGACTCCACCAACCTTTCCCATCTTTCTGAAAAGTGCATAGTATGTTCCTCAAACCCATTTGGGTTTTGCAGCTCTATTTAAAAAAAACTCATCACATTAGTTGATATTTATACATTTACTAAACAAGCTGTAATGTCTACTTTTAAAAAGATGAAACTAACTTTTGACCATAATCTTTATACATTTTCTAAACAAGCTGTAATGAGAACTTTTTATAGCCATGAACAAACATAAAAACATCCACAAATTCAACATGTAATGAGAACTAAACGCATCCATTAAGATACATAAAACCTACTAAAAAACCCCTATTCCAATAGCCAAAAACATGAACACAATTGAAAAGGGCTGCCATGACTATAAGAATTCATTTTCAACAAAAAAGCCTTATAAAACATTCATTAAGTGACTAAACAACACCCAAATCAGTTTCAAAAGAACCTTAAATTTGATGTTACAAGTTTTTAATTCGGGATCACAAAAACCCCTAAATTCGAAAATCAATAGAATAAGAAATTGACCCATGAACACCTTAAATTTCTTTCTAAATTGAACATATAACATATTATATTACCTGATTTCTATATAAATACCCTTAATACCAGCAGCAATGATGGTGAATAGCGTTGGCTTTTGGTTTGTAAAGACGGGTTCGAGACTTCGAGGACTGGTGCGTGGTGACGCTGGGAAACCACACCATATTCTTTCTATGATTTTGATTTTAGGGGAAAAGGATGAGTGTGACTGAATTATTGAAAGTTTGGAGACTTGGAGGGAACAAAAAGATGGAGGGATCTAAAAAAGTGATTTTGATTTTGGGTGAAAATTAGGGCGGGATATAATGAACATATTTTGGGGGAAGACTAGTTGGAGAGGGAACAAAAACATGGAGGGATCTAAAAAAGTGATTTTGATTTTGGGTGAAAATTGGGGCGGGTTATAATGAAAATATTTTGGGGGAAGACTAAATATTTAGGAATTTTTTTAAAAACTAATTTAAGGCATAAAATGTATGATCACAAAATGTGTGACCATATGTACTGGATTTTGGCTACACTTAAATAATGTGTGACAAAACTTTTAGTGTGACCATATATGCCATTTGGTCATACTGTTTGGTCACACTGTTCAAGTGTGTGACATATATTTGTCACTTTTAAATGCATATCGTGACTAATGCTTCAAACTTACTTTTCAGTTGTCACACATTTCAAATTCATATGTGGCTAAATTTTCAACAAAAACTAGCAGTCACATTTAAATAATGTGTGACAAACTTGAGTATATGATTTAGCCACATACACAATTACTTCATGTGACCATATATGGATTTTGGTCACACTGTTCAATTGTGTGACATATATTTTTCACGTATGTATATATATATATAGTGTGACTAACGTTTCAAACTTATTTGTATTCGCCACACATCCCAAAATATAAGTGACTAAATAATCAAAACAAGTTTTACGAGATACCTATAGTCACGAAAATATTCAAATGTGTGGTTGTAGCCTCAGATGTAATTCCGAAATGGTCACACAAGTCGGATCAAGTGTGGCTGTTTATTTTATTCTGGTACATTTAGTCACATAAAAAAGTTACTGTGTGGCCGTTCAAAAAATAGAATGTGTGACGAAATTCCAGTTTTGTACTACTGTTGTTTCAATTCTCACGGAGAACCTTGCATAATCTATCGGCCTCTCACTTCGAGATGCGCTGATAATAAAAAGGTGGCAGTCTGCTCCATGCCTCCGACTACTAAAACCAAAACGTACGAAATCGAGTCTAGAGCCATGAGATTCATTAAGAAGATCTCTTAGGACACACTTTTCCATAAATACACATGTGTTCGCCAAAAAGAACACAAGTTGTATAAGATTCTTTTATGAGATCTTCGGATCTTACCACATACATCATGATGGTTGTTACTATGTTTCAAATGGTCTACAGTCGCGGAGTGATACTTCGGTATACTTCAGCGGCTCACCTGAATTGTTGGTATACTTCGGTATATCGTCGCAAGCCTTCTTGAGGGTATCCAATTCAGGAACAGCGTTTGTAAGGATTAGAGAGAGTTTTCACACTATGTTGTCAATTCTATCGAAGTCTGAGCCTGTAAGTGCTGGAAATCCCGCCAAGGAGATTCCTTTCAAGAATCAAGTCCTTAAGACGTGGGTCTTTACTTGGATTTTTATCCAAAGTATTGATAACAGTCCCTAACGGGATTCGGACGACTGATTTGCCTGACCAAGGTGAATGGAATCAAGACATTCATTAGTATAACAATCGTAGTGGTCTAATCTCTAAGAAAAGTCCACCGTGATGGATTGGTATTTTCAACTAACCTTAATTATGCAGGTACTGATGATAGTCCCTTGGAGGAAAAGCCGTTTACCATCATATTATTCATCAACAATCTTCAACCTCCCATGCTCATACTAATATCCTCGTCAAAGATCAAGTCCGAATGCTCAAGACAAAGTTTCACTTCTATGTCAAGAATCAAGATGTCAAAGATCAAGTTCAAAAAGCAATGAGGAATACATTAGTATAAAGATCAAAGCTTTACAAGAAGTATGAGCATGTTGGAGAAGACGCAAAGACAAGACAATTGAAGATTTTGATCTAAGGCAAGATAAAGACAAGAGATTATACTAAAGATCACAAAGCATGATTGGAATAAAGGATCTAGCAAAACTATTACATAAAAAGACTCAAAGTTCAAGACAACAAGCTTCAAAGATCAAAGATCAAGGTCACAAAAGAGAGATCTCAATGATCACCCCTTAGGGGGAGATTGTTAGCATTAGAAGTGTTGATCATTTATGTAATCAAAGAGAGATCTCAATGATCGTCCCTTAGGGGAGATTGTTAGGAATAGAAGTGACGATCATTATCGAGTCAAATAGTTAGTTAAATATATTCGTGTAATAGGAATTAATAGTGCTAGTCCCTTAACTATATATAAAGCCGTGAAGGCTTGGCCTAACATGAGGTCCATGGTCCGGCCCATGTGGCCTTTGTAAAAAATATATAAACCCCTCCTAAGCTTGTTAGGAGGGTGTGGGAGTTCATAAATCAAAGCTTATTTTACACATAGTTCTCTCCACCTCTCTCTACCCCTTTCTCTCTCTAAGAATACTTCTCTCTCTCTCTAAGTTATATGTGTGTAAAGTGATAATATTGGGTCCTAACAGATCTGGTGGATACGGGGAAACAGAGCAGTTAAAAATAGATTCTTTCATCTATAATCTTCCTTTCTCCACTCAAACACTAGCTCAACATATAGGACTATCTGTTTCTTTTAAGGCCTTGTTCTTTAGTCTTAAAGCTTGTTACGACATTCATGAAAGAAGAAACATTTATGTTTATAAATGTGTTATGTATATGTGACTATTTATGTGTTCTCTTTTGTTTCCATGATATTATGTGAATAATTTCTCTATTTGTACTAGTTGACATAATTGTTTTCCTTTTGTACCAACTCATTTGGATTTGTGTAGGTTGACAATGGTCGATTTCATCATCAAGTCAATGTGTGCTCATTCGCACATTTATCATATTCCTCATCTTGCATTATCTTCACCATCTTCCTCCACTTATTTCACTACTTATAGAGTCATCATGTCTACCACCACAACTCCATTCTATCAAAAAATCACTTTCATCTCTTAAACCAACATCTTTTAAATCGACACCCCAAAACACTTCCATATCTACACAACCTACACGAGTTTTACTTCTTCAACCTCGACTTCTCTCATTCTTCACCTTACCTCATCCTTTCTTGAACTCTCTAGAAGAGTTAACTTTGAGAACTAACAAATCTTCAACCACAACCTACTAGTGTCTCACTACCACTACAATCCATGGTCGTTGAACCATCTTCCAAAAACATCTATATTGTCAAAAGCCAAGTGAATTTCGTAATGAAATGCGTCTCATTCCCAAATACATTCTTTCTACCTTGAACAACTTTACAACCTCTAAACCAACCATGATGATGTAAGTAGTAGGATTATTCTCTTTTTGACACTAATCTTTTCTTTGTAGGTTCACATATACACTTTGATGTGTATGATACTCTCGTCTATGGACGAAATTTTACACTAATATTTTCTTTGTAGGTTCACTCATATACATGGTTTTGTATATGGCATACTTGTCTCCGGACGAGGTTTACTCATTTTTTTTTAGGTTCTTCTTGACGCCCTCGAGCAAGGGGGAGCTTCCGTCGAGCATCTATAGAGTGCATCGTATGACTCACTCGTCCAAGAACTAATATAGTTTTGCACTAATATTTGTTTTGTAGATTTTCAAAACAAGGAGTACTTCCCTCAACAAGGGGGAGCTTTCGTAAAAGCATAATCATTGCACATCTTGCAATGATCTCGTCTCACTAATTACTTGATGCCCTCATCAAAGGGGAGCACTCGTCAAGGGGGAGCAAACTTGCATTTCTTCACTTTCCTTTTCTCTTCTAATCTCTATTATTCTTATATCCCTCTAACCTCAGATCCAAGGATCATTCTTATAGCTTTCTTGTAGCTTTCGTTTGTGTTTCTCAAGGTTCTTCTTACAAGACGAGATCACGCTTCTTTCATACAAGTCTTCCAAGCTTCAAGAGAAGTGTTAGGGGAGCAATAAGGGGTTTTCAATTTAACTTCACTAGGGATGATGCAAGCTCGCCATTCTTGGGAGAAGTAAAGTCTAAGTCCAAAGACACACCCTTTTTGTTTCGACAAAAGGGGGAGAGGAGTGTAAACAGAGAAGGTAATGTAAAGGAAGTACGGACACAAGTAACTTAACATTTTACCTATCTAGTACGTTTACACATATTTTGTCATCATCAAAAAGGGGGAGATTGTTAGTGCAAATATTACGATATTTAATCTGTACAGTCTCGTTTGTTTTGATAGATGATAAACCATGTAACTTGTAATACATAACGTAAAATGTACAAGTTACTCGTAATCATATTTTGTCTCAACATACTTTCAACGACTCTCAACGCCACAAGTCCTTGTATGCTACAACACATGTTCGTACATGTTTGTTATGTTGCGTTATGATCAAAACCCAAATAAACCATTAAACACATCTAATAAAATAGTTTATATAAAACCAAAACCATTTTTATGAAACACTTATAAGTAATATTTATTATAGTTTATATAAAACCAAAACCATTTTTATGAAACACTTATAAGTAATATTTATTACTTACATTTTCATAAAATACATTCTTTAGAATCAACTAGTTAAATGTAATATACTAGTAAAATGGCTTGGACTATCCATAATCCAAAACGTATGACCCATAACCATGACCCATGACCTATGTGCATTAATGTACATTACATAATGCATGACATCACAATGAGTAAAACCCATGACCCATGACCCAAAGTCCATAACCCATGTCCCAAAGTCCATAACCCATGACCTAAGATGTCTTTGACATCATGCATGACATCACATGACCCATGGACCATAACCCATAACCCATTACCCATTACCCATGACCCATAAACCAAATAAAGAGTAGCGTCGCCGGATCCCTCACGGATCCCTTGGTTTACAAGGGCCGGATCCCTTTCAAAGGGATCCGGGTGAACAGTAAACAACTTCCTCTTTTTCTATAAATAGCAAAACATTTCTCACCATTTAGACACACCTTTCACACAATTTCTCTCCATAATTTCTAACACATTTAGATCAGTAGGAAAACATGTAAAACACCTTCTTTCTCATATGATCATAATGCTTCTAACTTTCATTTTTTTATAAGCATACTCCTGAAGTGATCCTCCAATGCAAGCCTAGAGATCTTGCATCCTTACCTACTGAAGTGATCCTCCAAAACAAGCTTAGAGATCTTGCATCCTCATCCACCACAACCATACATACATGAAGATCTATCACAAAAAGCTTAGGGAACTTGTGATCTTCATTGAAGGCTTTCTACTAAAGGAAGTTCATTTAGTTTAGTCATTCATATCCATTAGACACATTGTCTTGGATCTTCTCTTGTATCTTCTTCTTGTATCTCCAACTAGATTAGTTGGTTTATGTGCTTGTGCCATAAAACACAATGTTTGTTATGTTGGACCACAAAACATAACGGGTGTCATAGATGTCTTGTGTAGATTGGTGTAGTAGGGCGTTGGTCCCTCATGATGTGTTTTGTTAAGCGGGTAGTGGTTCCTCCTTTGTAATGGAACCCAGTATCTAGCTTTGTACCGGATAAAGTGTAGGCGATGAAGGTTTGGCTCTACCTCATGGAAGAGCTCGGTATCTAGCCTTGTACCTGATAAAGTGTAGGCGACGTCGTGTAAGGTTTGGTTCCACCTTGTGTGAAGGACCCAGTATTTAGCTTTGTACCGGATAAAGTATAAGCTATGTTGTGTAAGGTTTCTCTGCCAAGAATGGAGCTTATTAATCTAGTGAAGTAACTCTCGAGTTGGATACTCGGGGAGTGGAGTAGGGCGAAGAGGAGCTTCGTGACCAAACCACTATAAATCCTCGTGTTGGTTTGCGTATCCTTCTTACTTATCACTTTACTTTTATTCTTACTTTATATTGTTGATTGTCTTTGTGTTGACACTTTACATATTATGTCAAGCTTGATCGACAATTTGTCATAAGGATTTTTTGGAAAAGAAATATAAAACAGACTAATAATGGCGAAACTTGATTTATACTATATTTGATACAAGAGTTTTTAAGTTTAAACCGGAAACGTATTCACCCCCTCCCCTCTACCATTTTCATATCGTTTCCACACAACCTTTAAACTATAACATTTGATTTATAAAAACTATCACATGTGACAATAGAAAGAAGTTTACTTTTTATTCAGAATCACATGTGATAACAAAAAAAAAAAAAAAGTTAATCGAGTTAAAAAAAGTTGAGTTATTTACCTATTGGTCACTGGTTTTGTCTGATTCTCTTCTTCTTCATAGTATACACCTGCTCTTTTGTATACATTCAGACAACCAGTTTGGTCTTCCTCTGGATTGAATTCATCATGATGTTTGAGCTTTCCCATACAGGCTTGTTTCATCTCAAGATTTATTCTCTTTCTCATAGTTGGTGTGTTCCAACTTGTTAGTGCTAGTCAGTGACGCATTACTTGAAAGCTTGAAAAGTGTGTCGAGTCCAAGTACAACAGCTTTTGTACATAAAAATAAGAGATTGTGTAAGTCTATATTTTTGTATGTGATAAACTAAATAAATTTATAGAAACATGAAAAATAACTTACATTGAGGAACGATAGTGGACCATAGTAGTAGTTTGTGCCTTTTTCACAATCTCACAGTTTAGCTTACTTACTTCCAGGCAATCAACTATGTAGCCACACCAGTCGATGTCTGATATATCATCATCGTATTTTACATTTTTCAGCCCCATCGACATGCATTTTTCACCACTATCAAGTGTCGCCATTGTGCTTCCAAATACAACAAAAAGTTTATCTTAAACATGAAGTCAACATTGCTTGTGCTATTTATTTCCATAGCTATTGCAGCTGGCGTAGCCTTTCCCAGGTGAGCATAATGGTCTTCCCATTCTGAAATGAATTCATCATCAAATTCTCTTGGTTCCAGTTCCTGCAACTTTATCTTTCCCATTGGAACACCAAGCATTTCATGAATTTTCTTTCTTGTTATCGTTATTGACCCTCTTTCTAACCTTAATCCATGCTTGGTGAATGGAAATAGTCAACCACATAATATCCTAAAGAACTAGAAAGTTTGATTATCGGGAAGTTAATCATTGTTTCAAACCCCATCTCTTCCAAACACCTCTTCCTTTCATTAGATAGGCAGCTCATTGCATCATACAATGGCTTGGGGGAAGATCTTGTGCGACATGCAGGATATTTGGGTTGCTTTTGCTTTTCCATTATACAATGGAAGAAAAAGAGAAGAAGGTCAAAACATCAAAATCACCAAAAAAAAGTAAAAACCAAATCCACCATAGATGAACAACAGAGTAAGGATGAAGAGCCAGAAGATGAACAACAGAGTGAGAATGAGAAGTCAGATGATGTAGTGGAAGAAAAACAAAAAAAAAAGAAAATAAACTAGTGAAATAACCTAAATATCCTATATGTCGAACAAGATCTTCCCCCAATGCATTGTATGATGCAATGAGATGCTTGTATAATGAAAAGAAGAGGTGTCTGACAGAGATGGGGTTCGAAACAATGATTAACTTCCCAATAATGGAAGTTCCTAGTTCTTTAGGATATTATGTGGTTAACCATTTCCATTCACCAAGCATGGAACTAAGGTTAGAAAGAGGGTCAATAAAGATAACAAGAAAGAAAGTTCATGATATGCTTGGTGTTCCAATGGGAAAGAGAAAGTTGCAGGAACTGGAACCAAGAGAATTTGATGATGAATTCATTTAAGAATGAGAAGACAAGTATGCTCATCTAGGAAAGGCTACGCCAGTTGCAATATCTATTGAATTAAACAACACAAGCAATGTTGACTCCATGTTCAAGATAAATTTCTTGATGCTATTTGCAAGCACAATGGCGACACTTGATAGTGGTGGAAAATTTTCGTCGATGTTGCTAAAAAATGTAAAATAGGATGATGATATATCGGACATCGACTGGTGTGGCTATATAGTTGATTGCTTGGAAGTAAGTAAGCTAAACAGGGAGAATGTGAAAAAAAGGCACAAACTGCTACTATGGTCCACTAACGTTCATCAATGTAAGTTATTTTTCATGTTTCTATAAATTTATCAAGTTTACCACATATGATTATTACATACAAAAAGATAGACTTACACAATCTCTTATTTTTATTTACAAAAGTTGTTGTACTTGGACTCGACACACTTCCCAATCTTTCAAGTAATGCGTTATCGACGAGCGCAAAGAAGTTGGAACACACCAACTATGAGAAAGAGAATAAATCTTGAGATGAAACAAGCCTGTATGGGAAAGCTCAAACATCATGATGAATTCAATCTGGAGGAAGTCCAAACTGGTTGTCTGAATGTATACAAAGGAGCAGATGTATACTATTAAGAAAAAGAAGAGAATCAGACAAAGCTAGTGAAAAAATAGGTAAATAACTCAACTTTTTTAACTCAATTAAAATATTGTTTGTATTATCATATGTGATTTTGAATCAAAAGTAAACTTCTTTCTATTATCATATGTGATAGTTTTTGCAAATCACATGTGATAGTTCAACAGTTGTTTACATACACTCAATATTACATTTGATATTGGGTCATAAAAAACTAAAACATTTTAAATTGTTTGTACTTGTTTTGCAGGATTTTTATTGAAAGATTGAATCATCGTTGATAAAAATTTCCAAAGAAAGAAATGATTTGGTTGAAACACTGTATGAAGGTTCTAGCAAGTACAAATATGATAAAAAGATGTACAAGTTATGTCAGAAATACATGTACATGTTCAATGTTGCAGATATCATTCTACCAGTATCAACCTCAGATGATGACAATGACAATCATAACGAAGATGATTCTGACGATGACGAGGAAGAAACAGTACATAATGAAAATGATGAATATGTTAATGAGAAGGGTGGGAACGAAGAAGATCAAGGAATCGAGACTGGCAATGAAAAGGAAAAAGATATCGAAGAGGAAATTGAAGTTGAGAAAGAAAGTGAAAATGAGAAGGTAGATGAGATAATGATTGAAAATGAGAAGGAGAATGTGATGGAGAGGTTGGTGAAGGAGGCTGAATTGGAAAAAGCAAAATCAAATGAGAAGGCAGATGAAATGATGTCTGAAAATGAGAAGGAGAATCTGATCAAGAGTGTGGAGGAGTATGAGTTGGAAAAAATAAACGAGCCTTAGGTTGAGAAAGTTAAAGAGACCGTGGTGGAGGAACCTAAAACGGAGAAGCATGCAGCGGAGAAGCCTGAAGTAGAGCAGCAACCAAAAACACTCAACTTGTACTTTGTAGTACCAGGAATCAAATCAAACATAACTCGTGCTTTGCAACCTGTGATATGCAGGTTTGAACTTCTCTTCTGCTTGTCGAAATTCTCTAAATCTAACGTGACTACGTGAATTCCATTAGGACAACCTTCCCTATTACACACTAGATACTTTTGTTTCACAATACCATTCCTCAACCTTTTCTGACATGATTTCCTAACTACAAACCCTGCTTTTGCATTATATTTCATATAGGCGATAATGCACTCATCAATTGAATTATAAACATTGCCCTTAACTAGTAAAACGTGCACAGGAACTTTAGGAATATAATAAACCGTTCCACCAGGAGTATTGTTGGGTCCATTCAGTACCCAAGCATCCTGAAACAAAGATTTGAATACAAATTAGCCCAAGTGTCGAACAACCTTAAACGCTCTCAGGTCACTGAGTGAACAGTCACTCAGTGAGTTATCTTCAGGATGCTTAGGACGAGTCTAAGATGAAAGATTCACCATTCAATGATGCGGAACTCCCTGAGTGTCACTTAAGCCAAAGAAGAAGATAATGGGTTCAGTGAGTAATGACAATAACTCACTGAACCCCAGTCTCCTCAACAACTTTAAAGAATGAAGATGAAGACTGAAGACCAAGACTGAAGAACCTAAAGTCTGAAAGAAAGGTAGGACAAGGAGGGAAGAGTTTGAAAAGATAAGGAGAAGTCCTTATCAGGCCAAAGTCAAACTTTCCCTGAAAGGCTTGAGAACAAGAGTAGTGTCATCACTGTTACTCAGAAAGCATATTTGTCTTATACCCAAAATAGGTTCTTGTAACAAGGACAAAATACATCAGTATTTTGTCCTGATTAGTTAGGTCATTCCTTTTGTCTTTATAGTCATGGGTGCTC
Source organism: Artemisia tridentata subsp. tridentata (assembly GCA_021014915.2). Lineage (NCBI taxonomy): Eukaryota > Viridiplantae > Streptophyta > Magnoliopsida > Asterales > Asteraceae > Artemisia > Artemisia tridentata. The sequence goes on along the minus strand of CP139502.1, from coordinate 238,455,361 downwards.
TTTTATACTTGTGTATAAATATAAAATAGGATCATAAGGGAGAAAAGTAGACAAGTTTTGTGCACTTAATGCTTAGACATTCACAAAACTACTTTTCTCCCCCAAAGAGCAACCTAGTCCCAGAGATAGCTCAGTGGTTCATTCATAGTTGCCACTTAAGCATAACTTAAGTTTAGTGAGGAGAACATACCATACTTTGTCGTTTCAATCCCAAGTGTTTATTCTGTGAACACTTGGGTATAGATTCTTTTGATTAACTTCTAATAAGAATTTAAACGTTGAAAAACTCTTGTGTTTATCTTTTATGTTTTACTTATTTTACTTTGTTAATCATTACATTACTCAGTCATGGAACATGATTAGCTTAACTTTGTAGTTAATTCTAATTGTGTAATGGGAACAACAAGTGGTATCAGAGCCTCTGGTTTGTAAATTTAAAAAAAAAACTAAAGAGTGCTTAAAAGGTTTTTAAAACCAAGATCCTACCATGGCTGATACTAATGTGCCCCAGCTAGTTGACAAAAAGGGAGGTAGCTATTCAGCTGTTGCTCCCAGACTAGAAGCTGGAAAATTTAGCAAGTGGAAAAAGCGTATGCTTTGCTACTTGACTGGTATGGAATCATACGACATCACATGTATCAATGAAGGTCCCTTTGTCCCTAAGACTACTGAAGGGTTACCTAAACCTGAAGCACAGTGGACCATTAATAAGAGAAGGGTGGTTAACCAAGACCAACGCCTAAAAAGCATCATTATATCATGTCTTCTTAACGATACAATGGAATCTGTCATTAACTGTACAACAACCAAACAAACATGGCTTGACTTGGTTTATAGCTTTGAAGGTCCCTCAGATACCAAGGAAAACAGGATTATGGACCTGAAACTTGAGTATAACACTTTCACGGCCAAAGACTCTGAAAGTCACTCTCAGACCTATACCAGATACAAAACCTTGATAAACGAACTATCAAATGATGGTGTAGTTTTGTCTAAGCATGAGATCAATGTTGGCTTTGTCAACAGTCTCCCTGAGAAGTGGTTAAACTTCTCTCAGGGCCTCAGGAATGCTAACCACATTCAGACCCTTGAGCTCCCTGAGATCTATGGGAAGTTTGTCTATGAGGACAACTTAATCTCTAGGAGATACCCTGACTCAAAGAAAGTTCTTGAGACCAAAAATGCCCTGACAACCATACCCATATCAACTGCCTTTTATTCTAATGGTGTTGTGCAGGATTTCTAAAAGAATTCTGATGATGAGGTTGATGAGAGAACTAGTGAGGATTACCTTAATGATTTACACTTAGAATTTCAAGAAAAGGCACTCCTTGCTAATTCAAAAAGGTTTATTAAAAGAAATCAGTCAAAATTTTCTAAAGCAAAAGCAAATGAAACCACTGAATGTTTCAAATGTGGTAAAAAGGGTCATTTTGCAAAAGACTGTTTTTCTAAAACCACCTCAGAACCCTCTTATAAATTCTCTGGTAATAGTTCTTCTTCAGGAACTAGCAAGTTTCAACCAAAAATGCTTCAGTCTACTTAACATTTTCAAAACAAAATTGTTCAAAATGGTCAAAAAGACTTTGAAGCTAAATATAGAAAAGCTAAAGCTAAACTTTCTCTCCTTGAGGCCAATCCCTCAATGTCTCAGGCTGCTCAAACTTCTAAACCTGTTCAAACCAAGAACAAGGTTCTTGTAGCTGAAGCCTATGACTGGGATGAAGAAGAGGTCTCCTCAGATGATGAAGAAGTAAGAGTCAGTGCACTGATGGCACTTTCAGACAATGATCAGCTGGCTATTGGAAAAAGCCATGCAAGGAATAGAGAATGGGTCAACATCACCATGAAAAAGGTAAATATTTTACTTTCTATGGATAATGATTCTGATTGGCAATCTTACATGAATTACATTAATGTTGATCTTAAGTTTGTTGGAGAGCAAAGACTCAATTTGCTTTCAAAATATAATAATCTTGTTCAAGAATTAAATAAGTTAGAGATGAATTGCTTGTCTTAAAACAAGCCAAGTTAGAAGCTGTTACCCTTCAAATTCAAAACACTGAGATTTTGAAACAAAATCAAGCTCTTCAAAATGAACATAAAAAAGAAAAGGTTGTCATTGAAAGCTGGACTAAAAAGAATCCTAAAGTCTATGAAACTGTTAGTCTTATTCCTGGTGCTAACAAGAAAGTCATAGGAGAAGACCAACTCACTGAATCCCTCAGTGAGAGTCATAGTGAAAAGGCCTTTATACCAGCTGGCATATCTTTTGAGTAAGAAATGGAACCCAAGTCTAGTGACTAGGTTGTAAGAAACAACCCAGTCAGTAAGTTACCTAACTTTAAGACTGGGAAAATCTTGCATCCTAAAAGTCAGGCTATGAAAGATATGCTTGGACTCACTGATAAGCTCAGTAACACTGAGTCAGTTAATGAGTCTGAATCAGAATCAGATGCACCACTCCCACCTCTGAAAGTCCTTCAGGGAGCTGCACCATGCTCAGACCTCACACCGTTAGTCTACTATCAACATTCTCCAAAGGAGAAGTCAGGACTGGGAAAAACAATCCTGAAGAGACCCACACCTGAAGTCTCAGTTCCTACTGATGACTCAACAACTTCAGTTCCTACTGAGGTGATAACTGAAAGCCCTGATTCAAGATATGATCAGTTGGCTGAGCTTGTCAGGAAGCTGAGTGAGAAGATCGAATCTTCTGAGAAACCTCCTCAATCCAAGATTAAGGAACCCAAATCAGCTTCCTTAAGCACCTCCAAACCAAAACCCTCAAAACCTCAGCAAAGATGTGAGCTGTGTAACTATACTAATCATTCCACTGATGATTGCTATAGAATCCTTTTCTGCATGATATGCAAAAAGGAATATCACAGGACCTCTGGTCACCAGACATACAAAGCCACATCAATTGTTGAAAACTTTAAAGCATAGGCTTTTAAGTATCCCTCTGATTCTAAGCAGAAGCAGAAACAAAAGGCTAAGCCTTTTTCACCTTGCCCACATTATGGCTTCAATAACCATCTTCCTGATGATTGTCTAATTGATCCTAGTTGTGATATATGTGGAGATCCCACTCATGACACCTCAGGACATGAGAAGGTCATTCAGACTAGAAGAGGAATCACCAAATCATCCTCTCAGTCTACTGAGTCCACATCTGCAATCAAATGCAAAATCTGTGGAAGCTCAGTCCATACCACCACTGACCATGCATCAATTGTTACTTTTAAAAAGGCCATTAAAGCCAAGCCCTCCAAGAAGAGGGGTCCTAGAAAAAACTGACACAGTTTACTATTTGTGCAGAGACATGCCAAGGAGCCAGTTTGGCATCTAGATAGTGGATGTTCAAGGAGCATGACTGGTGTGAAAGAATATCTGCACAAATATGTAGAGGAACCAGGACCTCAGGTGGTATTTGCTGATAACTCATCATGTCTCACTGAAGATTATGGTTCAGTAAACTGTAGTGGAATAGTTTTTACTAGGATAGCTTATGTTAATGGTCTAAAGTACAATCTTATCAGTGTCAGTCAACTATATGATGCAAAATACATAGTTCAGTTTGATGATAAGCAAGGTACCATCTTTAATGTAAATAAAGAAGTAGTTCTTATTGCACGAAGAAGACAAGATGTTTATGTGTTAGATATGTCTACTCTAACTCAGAATGGAACTTGCCTCTTTGCTACAGCCACTGAAACTCTCAACTGGCTTTGGCATAAGAGAATCTCCCATCTGAACTTCAAAAACATAAATAATCTTGTCAAACAAAACAAGGTCCTTGGCTTACCATCACTTGTGGTTTCAAAGGATAAACCCTGCTCTGCATGTGAAAAGGTAAACATCATAGAGCATCCTTTAAAACCAAACAAAACTTCTCAATCAAAAGCTGCCTTCATCTTCTTCATATGGATCTCTTTGGGCCCATCAGTCCTAGGTCCTTTAACAATGAGAAGTATACTCTGGTCATTGTGGATGAATACTCAAGATATACTTGGGTTTACTTCCTGACCAAAAAGAGTCAGGCAGCTGGAACAATCATGTCCTTTGTCAGGAACATTGAAAACCAGAATGACATAAAAGTCAAACAAATCAGGACTAACAATGGGACCGAGTTCAAAAACCATGAACTTGAGTGTTTCTGTGATGAGAAAGGAATCTCTCAAAATTTCTCCTCTCCTTACACACCTGAACAAAATGGTGTTGCTGAATGGAAGAATAGAACACTCATTGAGGCTGCTAGGACAATGCTAAATGGATCAGTCCTATCCAAACACTTTTGGACTGAAGCAGTTAAAACTTCCTATTATACTCAAAACAGATCCATCATTGTCAAGAGACATAGCAAAACCCCTTAAGAGTTATTCAAAGGAAGAATCCCTGACATCAGCTATTTTCATGTCTTTGGGTACCCTGTGTTTATTCATAATCACAAGGATCACTTTGGGAAATTTGATGCAAAAGCTGATGATGGATACTTCCTAGGATACTCTATTGTCTCTAAAGCCTTCAGGGTGTTCAATACAAGGAGACAACAAACAGAGGAAACATTTCATGTCACCTTTGATGAGAGTGCTGAAGCAATCAGATTCTCAAAAACCTCAGTGGAAGAGATAGGAATTGATGATTCATCAAGATATCCTCCTAATGAATAGCATCCTGATAGTAATCCTTCTACTCAATATCAATTAGATGCTGATATCTCCTACTACATCATCCCACACAACATTCCTTACCCAACCATCTGATAACACTCAAATTGTGCATGTTTTTAGTAGTGTTATTCGTGTTTTTATATATGTTATTTGGTTATATTTATATGCTTTTGTTACCAAATCGTACCAAAGCGTGTTTGCAAAGTATATGTAACCAAAAACAGGAAAAAGGAAGAAAAAGATGCAAAAATGAGGAAGAAGGAATTATTTATGAATAGTGCAAAGATTCTCTTGTCAAGATTCAAAGAATGAAGATTCAAGTATTCAAGTTGACAAGCTCCAAGACAATAAAAAGATCAAGTTTGGATGAAGAACCAAGGACCAAAAAGGAAGGAACAAGACAAACAACAAAAGTTCACAAAAAGAGAAAACAACAGTGCTCCATCCGATCGGAGGCTGCCCGCAACCGATTCGGATGGAGGCTAATTATGAAGACCAACCGATTGGTTGGCCATAATACCGATCGGTTGGATGTTGTCTGATTTCCCAAAACTTCATCATTAAGGTTCCTATCCTTATGTGCACGATTCTAAAGTCTTCTATTGAGCATTCTAGACTATTCTATCTGCTTGGGGGCCAAGTTGAATCATTAATAACCCTAGGCTTGAGAATAGTATAAATAAAACCATTTGTGAAGAGTTTTAGACACACCTTTTCAATAATCCTCATACCAACTCTCATACAATCATCAAGATACTCTCTCAAAAGTCCTAACTCGTCCTTAGAGTTCAGGAAGCTTTGAAGGTTCAAGAAGTCAACATTTGGAGGTCAAAACATCAAGAAATCAACACCAATACTTTGGGTATCATTACTTTATCATTTGTAATCTATTTCCAATCATTGTAAGACTTTCAATTATGGTTTTTAATGTTCAAAGTTCTGAGTTTATGTTCATGTTTGCTATGAGTGGCTAGTGCCTTTGTGCACTTGCTTAGATGATGTGTATTACTTATTGATTTGCGTATGATTGTGATAACATGTTTTAATTCAATTTCAAGTTGATTCTAAGATCCAATTGTGATTAAGTTTCATAGTGACATTTGTTGATCAAGTTTAACTAGTTGCTAATAATTTTAAGGGTCGAAAGAACTATTGTTATTCAACTAGTTATAATCATTTGTCTATGAATGATTGTTTTTATCCATTATTCTTGATTAATCAAAGAAAGTTAATTGTGGTTGTAATAAGAATGCTTTTGTCTATCAAATTGGATTGATTGAAAACCACTTTAAAGGTCGAAAGACTAGTTGTTTGCAATCAATTGTGACCTTTTGTCTATGATCGGTTACCTTTTGTATTGACCATTTCCTAAGCTTATTTGATAAAGCAAAAGACTATTTTTGTGTTTAAGGTACACCAACTTATGAACATTGAATTGATCTTGAATTTATTGGTTAAACTTAATGCTTGTTTTTATAAACTAAAATCTTGACGAAGGTTTAATTTGTAGAAACAATAGATTAGTTCACCAAACTAATTATCATAACCAACATGTTATCCAAAGTTATCACAATCATGCTTATCAAGGGTAGTATATTAATCTAAGCAAGTGTAGTTTTTAATCATTTGAATTATTACATTTACATCATTGCTTGTTTTAGAGATTTACTTCTAGTAGCTTACAATTCGATTCACTACACAAATCCCTGCGAACGATCCCGACTTACCATCATAATCTTGCTACAATGGACGAGTTCACTTGCTCGTATGTGTTGTTTCTAGATTCGGTAATTCGACCTTTATAAATCAAAAACTTGTACTCGCACGACACATCAAGTTTTTGGCACCGCTGCCAAGGATTTTGATCATGTTTCTGTAGGTTTTAGAAGTCCATTTCTCACTAAGTTCGTTTTCATAAAAAAAAAAAAAAGTTTTCTGAGCTGACCATCCGATCGGTATCTCATCCATATGATCGGTTGCTCAATTTCCAATTTTACCGAGAGCACCATCCGATCGGTAGCGCATTTCAACTGATCAGTTCCCAAAATAAAAAGTTTACCGAGAGCTCCATCCGATCGGTAGTCAATCTATCCGATCGGTATCCTTTTAAACCCAATTTTACCGAGAGTTCCATCCGATCGGTATCACATTCCATCCGATCGTATCTTCAACCCTGATTTTTTGAATAGTTTCCATTCTTCGCTCGTGTGTTTAGACATTGCCTCGATTCTCTTGGGAATTGTATGAACACTCGATCAACTGGAATAGAACCAATTTCACCTTTTTCAGATCCCGAACGTTTAGTCCGAAAGCCAAGAAGAAAAAGAAAACCATTTGTTCCATTAGCCAATCGTGTACCAAGAGTACTGATGAACTCAAATAAGTACATTTTATTACCATCATTTATCCTATGTATTTGACTTGTTTTATTATATTACATATGAGAATTGATACTTAATTGCTTACTTTTGTAATTCTCAGGTAAAAACAAGCATTTGGTGAAACTAAGCGATTTTGGACTAAAAATGGAGCAAAACAAGCAAGATTGGAAAAGTCTACTGAATTGAAGAGATTAAGGACCATTGCCTGACTTTGAAGAATGCGCCGCATGGATTTATCCCATGCGCCGCATATGAAACCTTGGTCAAAGAGAAGAACCAACTTGTTTTACTCCAGATGCGCCGCATGAAGCTCCTGATATGCGGCGTATCAATCTCAAGACTTCACCAGATATCCAAGATATTGATGAATATTCGCAAATATTATAATCCTGGACCCACGCGAAGTTACCTTGATACGCCGCATCGGACCAATCCGATGGGCCGTATCGGCCATATACAATCCTTACCAAGAATTCAAGAGATCAAGTGAAGATTAGAAGCTTAATGAAGAAGTCAAGATTACAAGTCGACACTTGAAGATGCTTTCGTATTTTGGCCATAAAATCTTCATCCGGACTCCGTTTTAGGTGATTCAAGCGGCCACGGAAAGAGAAAAAGGAGATCTACCTGTATCTGAAGGAGATGCGGCACATCTGTTCCTTAGATGCGCCGTATTGGGAGATGAGGCGCATCTGGTATTTAGATGCGCCGTATTGGGTCAGTTTCAGACTTGGAGGCTACGTTTACTTATAGATGCGGCGCATCTAACTCTATAGATGCGCCGTATCGACCCAGATTTCAGAATCTATAAATACCGAACTCATTAACGAATTTGGGCATCTTCGGGAACCCTTAGGGCCATTCCCAGACGATCAAAGCCTCTCCAAACAGTAGAAGATCAATATTGAAGACCCAATCATCCTTGAAGAACATCTCTAATCATTGTTATATTACTTAATCATTCGGTTAGCGTATCGTATTCATTATGTTTCATACTTTATTCGTTATGATTATGTTTATGTACTTTGTTACAGAGATTATGGGCTAACACCCTTAGGTGTTAGCCAAGTTTATGAAGTTTTATTAGTTTATATGATTGTGTTGATTTGATTTACTTTGTTATTGGATTGGGTGCTTGTCGATAAAAACTCGTTTATTGCTTATAACTAGTAGAAGTCTATGTAACTAGGTTATGATCCTTATAACTTTAATTGATGTGACTTAACTACCTGTAATTGTGGTTGCTTTGATTGAGTTATATGCGTGTTAACCCGAATCTCTATTAGGAATCATTGTTTGGCATAAACGGAACGTGTCTACAACCTAATAGGACTAGTAGCGTGTAATACCGAACTAGGTTAGATGGTTTAAAGCAATAAGTTAGTATTGATGCTAGACGAGTCACTATGATCTTTCGTCATATCCGCCCCGAGGGCTAGTTACTTAATTGTGACAGAATTTCGTAATTGATATGCCGATTAACAATTGAATGAATTAAAACAAGTAGACATAAGCATGTATAACTATAAAATGGATTAGACTTGGCTAACCCGTTCTTCCTATCTTTGGTGTCTTCATACTTGTATTGTTTGTTTATCTTAGTTTAGTTAGAATAAAACCAAACCCGTGCCAGTCTCTCAGGCTGAACCCCCCTTTACGTTAGTTTAGGAGAGTCGAATACCTCTAGAATTAGTATATTAGAAATCTCACTCCTAGTGAACGACCCTTGCTTACCTAGAAACTATCTACATTGACCGGGTACACTGCCCGTTAGTGTTTAGAGTCTATAGGTTAGTTCGGCAAAATATAAATTTAAAACTTGGTAATTTATTATAGACCTAAATAAAACACATCAAGTTTTTGGCGCCGCTGCCGGGGAGTGAATTTATCTTTTTACTAGTTTTATTGGTATTTTTATGTTTGTGTTTGTTTTGTTTACCTGTTAGTTTGTTTATATTCTGTGTGTCTGTCTCAGAAGGGAGATACGGCGTATTCTTGTCTGTGAATACGGCGCATCTTTCTGGTTTCAATACGGCGCATTCTTGTCTGTGAATGCGACGCATTGACGTTCTGTGGCAAAAAAAATAAATAAATAAATAAATAAATAAAAAATAAAATAAATTGCTTTTTAATTTTTATAAAAAAATGTTGCAGGAAGATAATACGGCGTATCCATTGTCTGTTGGATACGGCGTATTAACTTATGTCAATACGGCGTATCTATTGTCTGTTAGATACGGCGTATCGATTTTCCGTGACCCCAAAAATATTTTTCATTTTTTTTTTAATCTTTTGTGTGTGTTTAAATTTTATTAAAAAAAAAAAAAAAAAAAATGTCCTGGTTACTGCTAGTTTTCTTGGTTGTTTATCTCTCAGGTAATAATTAAGATTGACAAACCGAAAATTAGGGTGCAGTCAGGCTCGTGACTCGAACAAAAACAAGCGCTTCGTGGGAGGCAACCCATGCTTATCTTTTAATTTATGTCAATTTAATTTTCTGTCGAGTCTGTCCCAGGCCTTCGATGCGGCGTATCCAACCCCTATGGATACGGCGTATCGAATCATCTGGAATACTTTAGTCTGAACTGTTTTGCTGACATCAATGCGGCGTATCTATCTTTTTAGATACGGCGTATCGACCTGCCAGAATTAAATACAGTTCTTTGTTTTTCTTTTGTTTAACATTTTCTAACCGATGATTAATGAGATGTTTCTCGAGATTTGTTTTTCCTGTGGTCTCTATATATTTACAGGTCCGGAATATTGAAGATGTTGATGGACTCCCGCATTTTATACGCTCGCACACTTACATTGGAAGATCATACCGAGCAAATCTCAGGGGAGTTCTCCGTTCTAATTCTTTCTATCTCTTGTTTTTAATTTCAAATACAAACAACGAGGACGTTGTTTAACTTAAGTGGGGGGATGGAGAATTAGAACGTTTACTTGTCCTAAATTTTCAAAAATATGCTTTAATCTATGCTTAATTATCAAAAATTTAAAATTTTTTTAGCATGTTTTTGTTTAATCTAAGTTGCATAGCTGCACACATAATTTTATTTTCAAAAATTGTGAACTTATCAAAAGTCACAAATCTATGAGTGTGCCGGTGACTTGTAAACTTAAGAACTTGACTTGTATACTATTCGAGACCACCATAATAAGTATTATTTTATATAATTGGAATGACTTGTCTAAATTGGTAAAATTATAGGATTACACCCAAATAGCCTTTATATGTTATGTGATATTAGCTAACTACACTGGTTAGTTAACCCCCGTATAAACCCTTTTGTTACTCTCACTTTTAGAGTAAGATACCCCTAGAAAAACACTCAGAGCCATTCCTTTCGTTTCTTACACCGATGTTTAAAATGTTTCGTTACACCCTTACACCTTAGCCTACCATGTAGATTAAAGTCCGTGGTTAGTTACTTTAGGCAAAGTGTGTTTCCTTACAATTAACTGTGTTCGCGTGCGTAATTCATTATCTATGGTTAGGTCGGGAAATTGCACAATGCAATTGGAGTGAAAGTAAATATTGTATATCTTTGAGTTTATTTTTCGTGTGTTTACTACTTTCACTATTACCGTTATTTCTGAAGTCATGAAAAGTATGGAAAAATTATCCAGAGTTATCATTATAGTGATGTGGTGAAATTTTACACATCTATGTTTATGTTTATATGTTGAAAAAAAAAAAAAAAAATCGAAAAAATAGAAAAGAAAAAGAAAAAGAAAAGTTGGAAGTTTGTTTTAACCAACTCATGTAAAGTTTTGTATTAAGTGGTCGATATCACCACTATTTGTTATATATTATATTTATGGATTGAATGGGAGTTGGCCGTTATGGGAACGCCAACTAAGGTTATTCTTTGATTGAGATCTTGTTGAGTATAATTCGTGTCTACCTAAAGCGTGTGTTTCAAGTGTTAAAGCGTGAGTTATTCAATGATATGAGTCTTATTCATGGGATGGTTGGGAAAGTAATTTACCACACTTAGGATTTTAATCTATCTGTTTTGTTTATTTTTCATTTTTACACAAATTTGTATCCCAAATATTATCCATACCCTATATCATTCTTCATCCAAACCTTTGATTTATTGAGATTAGGGATTTGAGCAATCTTAAGTATCGTAGTCGTGGATTCGGCTATGTATTTATGATTTTGTCGCCCTTTTTGATATATTATTATTGGTGAAGTTTGGACCTATCTTTAGCCTATTCGAGTTAAGGATTTGAGCAATTGCAAGTATCGTGTTCGTGGATTCGATCATGTATTTGTGATTTTGTCGCCTTTTCTGGAATTTGAGATCGATAGAGATTAGGAATAATTAACCCTTAAACCTCAAAACCCTTTTTACCGCTTTAGACTTGTTATTCCTTGGCTTTAGTGGGGGAGATGTGTATACTTGCCAAGCTTATGATAGAATATTCGTCGCGACTGGACAGTTAAACGATTAGATTTGCTTTTATCAAATTATTTTATTTTACTTCTAATTCGTTAAGTGTTTAGTTGTGTGATTATGACAAAAATGAATACATGCTTAAATATAAAAATAAATCCTAATATTTTTTAGGATACATTTTCATAAGATTAATTCTAAGGTTTACTTGAGGACAAGTAAAGTTCAAGTGGGGGGATATTTGATGAACTCAAATAAGTACATTTTATTACCATCATTTATCCTATGTATTTGACTTGTTTTATTATATTACATATGAGAATTGATACTTAATTGCTCACTTTTGTAATTCTCAGGTAAAAACAAGCATTTGGTGAAACTAAGTGATTTTGGACTAAAAATGGAGCAAAACAAGCAAGATTGGAAAAGTCTACTGAATTGAAGAGATTAAGGACCATTGCCTGACTTTGAAGAATGCGCCGCATGGATTTATCCCATGCACCGCATATGAAACCTTGGTCAACGAGAAGAACCAACTTGTTTTACTCCAGATGCGCCGCATGAAGCTCCTGATATGCGGCGTATCAATCTCAAGACTTCACCAGATATCCAAGATATTGATGAATATTCGCAAATATTATAATCCTGGACCCCACGCGAAGTTATCTTGATACGCCGCATCGGACCAATCCGATGCGCCGTATCGGCCATATACAATCCTTACCAAGAATTCAAGAGATCAAGTGAAGATTAGAAGCTTAATGAAGAAGTCAAGATTACAAGTCGACACTTGAAGATGCTTTCGTATTTTGGCCATAAAATCTTCATCCGGACTCCGTTTTAGGTGATTCAAGCGGCCACGGAAAGAGAAAAAGGAGATCTACCTGTATCTGAAGGAGATGCGGCGCATCTGTTCCTTAGATGCGCCGTATTGGGAGATGAGGCGCATCTGGTATTTAGATGCGCCGTATTGGGTCAGTTTCAGACTTGGAGGCTACGTTTACTTATAGATGCGGCGCATCTAACTCTATAGATGCGCCGTATCGACCCAGATTTCAGAATCTATAAATACCGAACTCATTAACGAATTTGGGCATCTTCGGGAACCCTTAGGGCCATTCCCAGACAATCAAAGCCTCTCCAAACAGTAGAAGATCAATATTGAAGACCCAATCATCCTTGAAGAACATCTCTAATCATTGTTATATTACTTAATCATTCGGTTAGCGTATCGTATTCATTATGTTTCATACTTTATTCGTTATGATTATGTTTATGTACTTTGTTACAGAGATTATGGGCTAACACCCTTAGGTGTTAGCCAAGTTTATGAAGTTTTATTAGTTTATATGATTGTGTTGATTTGATTTACTTTGTTATTGGATTGGGTGCTTGTCGATAAAAACTCGTTTATTGCTTATAACTAGTAGAAGTCTATGTAACTAGGTTATGATCCTTATAACTTTAATTGATGTGACTTAACTACCTGTAATTGTGGTTGCTTTGATTGAGTTATATGCGTGTTAACCCGAATCTCTATTAGGAATCATTGTTTGGCATAAACGGAACGTGTCTACAACCTAATAGGACTAGTAGCGTGTAATACCGAACTAGGTTAGATGGTTTAAAGCAATAAGTTAGTATTGATGCTAGACGAGTCACTATGATCTTTCGTCATATCCGCCCCGAGGGCTAGTTACTTAATTGTGACAGAATTTCGTAATTGATATGCCGATTAACAATTGAATGAATTAAAACAAGTAGACATAAGCATGTATAACTATAAAATGGATTAGACTTGGCTAACCCGTTCTTCCTATCTTTGGTGTCTTCATACTTGTATTGTTTGTTTATCTTAGTTTAGTTAGAATAAAACCAAACCCGTGCCAGTCTCTCAGGCTGAACCCCCCTTTACGTTAGTTTAGGAGAGTCGAATACCTCTAGAATTAGTATATTAGAAATCTCACTCCTAGTGAACGACCCTTGCTTACCTAGAAACTATCTACATTGACCGGGTACACTGCCCGTTAGTGTTTAGAGTCTATAGGTTAGTTCGGAAAAATATAAATTTAAAACTTGGTAGTTTATTATAGACCTAAATAAAACACATCAAGTACGAAACCCACCATTTGATAACCTTTTCGAAGCCAAAGTAGTTTATAACCCATTCACTGATCAACCATTTCCCATGGCTGACGATAGACCCATGTGGGAAGTCAACCGAACCGTAGCACCTACTCCTGGAGCTTCTATTGTTGCTATCAACCTAGGTGACAATTTCACCGTGAAAGGTCACCATTTTTCTATGATCAAAGACCGTCAATTCGATGGCCGTTCGAGGGTCGATCCTCACAAACACATCGCCGAATTCATCGACATTTGTGGCTTGTTCCGATATGGCGACACCAATGTGGATGCCATTAAACTCAAACTTTTTCCATCATCACTTGCTGGAGATGCAAAAGTGTGGTATAACGAATTAACACCAGGAATTATCAATACTTTGGAGGAGATGAGGCAATCTTTTGTAAGCCGATTCTTTCCACCTACCATGTTTGATCGACTCATGGGGGAAATTCGTGCTTTCACACAAAACCCTAACGAATCACTCGTCGAGGCCTGGCTTCGTATGAAAGATTTTCTTCGTAGTTGTCATGGACATGGTTTAGGACGAGGAACCATTATCCAAATCTTCTACCATGGACTTGATGAAGCATCTCAAGGAATTCTTGATGCTGGAGGAATTTTTCTTTATAAGACTCCAAACCAGGCATATCAATTGCTCGAAGACCGAGTTCTTCTCAAACTCGATTGGTCAAAAGATGCCAAAACCAAACCCTTACAAAAAACCGTTGCTTTTGCTGAAGGTTCCGATACCTCTAAACTCATGGAGAAAATGGAAACCTTGGTTTCAAAAATCGACTCGCAATACAAAGATCTTAAAGGAGAAATGAAAGAAATGCGAGACGGTTGTAACAACTGTGGAGGTAGTCACCCATCATCTGAATGTGACAATCAACCAATGGACCAACCCAAAGAAGGAGAAGCTAGTTATATCCAAGGAGGATACCGTGGAGGCGGTTATCGTGGAAATTATTACGGACGAAATTCTGTAAATTGGCAAGATCGCTAACAAAGGGATAACAACCGTGATTCTCAACCACGAGCAGACAATCAAACTCCACAAAACTCTGATAAAAAACCGAAAGAATCTGATTTTGAAAAAATGATGAGAGAATTCGTAACTACTCAAAAATCCACCAATGAGTTCGTCAAGAACCAATTTTTCAATCTCAAAACCAAAGTTGAGCAAGGTCAGAAAAATCATCAAGCATCTATTCAGGATCTTGAAAACAAATTTGGTAGACTTTTTGATCAAATTTCTTCCTGACCATCAGGTTCGTTCCCAAGTAATACCCAAACCAACCCAAAACCAACATCATCTGGATCAAACGATAAAGCATAACGTCCACCACAGACTCGAAATGAACATATCAATGATGTATTCACAAGAAGTGGTCTTTCTTATGATCCACCACCCAATCCAAATGATACCACGATCATCGATGATGATAGTGAGGATGAAGTTGAAGTAGCCGAGAAGGAAAATACCACAAAAACACCACCCAAACCCACCCCACCAGTTAAGGCATACACACCAAAAATTCCATATCCTCAGAGCCTTAAGAAAGAAAAGATGGAAGAACGTTATAAGAAGTTTGTTGAAATAATCAAAGAGGTTAGACTCAATGTACCCCTCGTTGATGTTTTAGCTGGAATGCCCAATTATAGGAAATTTTTGAAAGAACTTCTTAATAACAAAAACAAGTTAGAGCAAATATCCGCTACCTTTCTTAATGAAGAATGTTCAGCCATCGTTCAAAACAAAATTCCACCAAAACTGGGAGATCCCGAAAGTTTTCCGATTTCATGCACGTTAGGAAACAACATCACATGCGATGCTTTAGCCGATCTAGGTGCAAGCATCAATTTGATGCCCTATTCGTTGTATTCTAAACTTTCCATCACTACTTTGAAACCTACAAGGATGAGTATTCGATTAGCAAATCATTCTTACCAATATCCTGTTGGAATTGCTGAGAATATGCTTGTCCAAGTTGGTAAATTCATTTTTCCCGTGGATTTTGTGATCTTAGAAATGGAGGAAGATAGTAGAGTACCCCTTATCTTAGGAAGACCTTTCCTAAACACAGCCGATGCAATCATCAAAGTAAAAGGAAAAGAACTCAATCTTGGAATTGGAGAAGATAGAATTACCTTTTTAATCGATAAAGCAATGCAATATCCACATTCCAGTGATGACACTTGTTTTAACATTGATGTAATCGATGAAGTCACTGATGAAGAATTAGATGTATTACTTGACGATTCAGATCCATTCATGACTACTTCAGAAAAAATTAGTGAAACAAACTTTGATAAAGATTTCGCTGATTTTATGGAAGTAAAGTTTGAAGAAGATGAAGAAGAAGTCGAAGAAGGAGAAATAATAGAAGAAGATTTTGATGCAATCACTTTTAATGATCAATTGAGAATCAAAACATCTCTTCAAGAACCCCCAACTGATCTTGAGCTGAAACCACTTCCCGAAAATCTTGAATATGCTTACTTGGAAGATAATTCACTTCTTCCAGTAGTCATATCTTCATTGCTCAAAGATAAGGAAAAAGAATGTCTCATTTCTGTTCTCAAGAAGCATAAAAGAGCTTTTGCGTAGAAAACATCTGATATCCCAGGAATTAGTCCTGATTTTTGTAAACATAAAATCAATTTTGAAGAAGATGCTAAACCCGTTGTAGAAAGACAACGTCGACTCAATCCTAACATGAAAGAAGTTGTTAAAAAAGAAATCATCAAACTTCTTGATGCCGGTATCATTTACCCCATCGAGGATAGTCCTTGGGTGAGTCCAGTTCACTGTGTTCCAAAAAAAGGAGGAATGACTGTTGTGATTAATGAACGGAATGAATTAGTTCCTACTAGAACTGTCACTGGATGGCGAGTATGTATTGATTACAGGAAATTAAACAAAGCCACCAGAAAAGATCATTTTCCTTTACCTTTCATGGATCAAATGCTTGAGAGATTAGCAGGGAACGAGTACTTTTGTTTCCTTGATGGTTTTTCAGGATATTTCCAAATTCCCGTTGATCCTGTTGATCAAGAAAAGACTACATTCACATGTCCCATTGGAACTTACGCTTATCGGCGTATGCCTTTTGGTCTGTGCAATGCACCTGCGACTTTTCAAAGATGTATGATTGCTATATTCCACGACATGCTTGAAACATCTATGGAAGTTTTCATGGATGACTTTTCAGTTTTTGGAAGCTCATTTGAAGCTTGTCTTTCTAATCTCGATAAAATGCTCGAAAGATGCAAAGCTGCACATCTTGTTCTCAATTGGGAAAAATGCCATTTTATGGTGATTGAAGGAATTGTGCTAGGACACAAAATTTCCAGTGCAGGAATGAAGGTTGACAATGCAAAAATCGATGTTATCACCAAATTACCCCCACCAACAAATGTTAAATCCATTAGAAGTTTTCTAGGACATGCCGGTTTCTACCATCGTTTCATTAAGGATTTTTCCAAAATATCTCATCCAATGACGAAACTTCTCGAAAAAGATTCTGTTTTTGACTTCAATGCAGATTGCATGAAGGCATTTGAAACATTGAAAACCCAACTGACTAGTGCACCCATCATGGTTTCACCTAATTGGTCACTACCATTCGAGCTCATGTGCGATGCAAGCGATTTTGCTGTTGGAGCAGTATTAGGACAACGTGAAGGAAAACATTTCCGTCCTATATACTTCACCAACAAAACACTAAACAATGCTCAACAAAATTATACGGTTACAGAAAAGGAATTGTTAGCCGTTGTTTTTGCTTTCGACAAATTCAGATCTTATCTTGTGCTTTCAAAAACGATTGTGTTTACTGATCACTCAGCGCTCAAATATCTGTTTACCAAACAAGATGCAAAACCGCGTCTTATTCGATGGATTTTGCTACACCAAGAATTTGACATCGAAATCAAAGATAAGAATGGAGCAGAAAATCTAGCTGCTGGTCATTTGTCTCGTCTTGAAAATCCAAATTTGGAAGAGTTAAAGGAAGATGAAATTGACGATTATTTTCCTGATGAAACTCTCATGATTATTGACACAATTGATGAAAAAGAAATTCCGTGGTTTGCAGATTATGCAAATTATCTCGTTGGAGGAATTCTAAAAAAAGGTTTAACTCATGCCCAACGAAGAAAATTCTTTTCAGAACTAAAACACTATTATTGGGAAGAGCCCCATCTTTTCTAGATGTGTCCCGATGGGATGATTAGAAGATGTGTTTCTGGTTCTGAAACAAGAAGAATTCTTGATGAATGCCATCATGGCCCGACTGGGGGACATTATGGTCCTTCCACCACCGCTAAAAAAGTTTTTGATGCTGGATTCTATTGGCCGACCATTTTCAAAGAAGCTCATACTCTTGTTCAAAACTGCGATGCTTGCCAAAAATCCGGTAGTCTTTCTCGTAGAGATGAAATGCCTCAAAAGAGCATTCAAGTCTGCGAAATATTCGATATTTGGGGAATCGATTTTATGGGACCATTTCCTAAATCGCACAAATATGAATACATTCTCGTTGCTATTGATTACGTTTCCAAATGGGCTGAGGCCGAAGCTCTACCCACAAATGATGCACGAGTTGTTGTAAATTTTCTCAAAAAGCTTTTCGCTCGTTATGGAATTCCTAAAGCTTTAATAAGTGATCGAGGAACCCATTTCTGTAACAAACAAATGGAGAAAATTATGAAACGATACGGAGTTAATCATCATTTCGCCACATCTTATCACCCACAGACCAGTGGTCAAGTTGAAAATACCAACAGAGCCTTAAAAAGGATACTTAAAAAAATGGTCAAAGAAAATCCTGCCGTTTGGTCAAGAAAACTAGATGAGGCTCTGTGGGCATTTCGTATGGCTTATAAAACACCAATTGGTACAACCCCATACAGACTGTTGTATGGGAAAACTTGTCGTTTGCCGTTCGAAATCGAACATCGCGCTTACTGGGCACTCAGAAGCTGTAACCCTGATCTCAAAGTAGCTGGAGAGAAGAGATTTTTGCAATTGCGTGAACTCGATGAACTAAGACTCCAAGCTTACGAGAATTCCAAGCTGTACAAAGCTAGAACTAAAGCGTATCATGACAGAAAGCTTAGAATCCGAAAAGAATTCAAAGCTGGAGACAAAGTTTTGCTTTTTAATATGAAATACAAGTTCAAAGCACCTAAGCTATAACCAAAATGGTTCGGTCCGTATATAGTGAAACATGGATTTCCATCTGGGTATGTTGAATTACATGACAAACAAGGTGGAAGTTTCATTGTTAATGGTCACCGAATTAAATTGTACTATGATAAGGAGCAAATGAACGAGATTTCTATCAAAGAGATTCCACCTGAATCAGATTATGAAGCAATAACATTCATGGTACCCTTTTCGGCCGATTATAAGAAAAACAATCCTTGGGCCGAAGAATCTGGTTATATCTATGATGTTCTTCCTAGACCTTGGGAAAGAATAAAATTGGAGAACATAGATGAAACTGGAGAAGGAATAGTGATAGGAAACGTGTTGTATGTTCCAAAATTCTCAAAGAAGAAACCAAAATTTACACCAACGTAGCAAGAAGGAAGTTTTGAGTCCGGCTGATGACTCGTTAATAAAACAAGTGCTTCTCGGGAGGCAACCCGTGTGTTTGCTGTTTTTTATTTATTTTCATTTTCAAGTGATTAAATCCCAAAGTTTATCTAATCCCTTAGTTGAACTTAAGTGTGGGGGTGTATCTCGAACTTTTAAATGATGTGCTGCGTGTGTCGTTGCGGTTTAGCAGTTTTAATGCCTACTCAAGTTTTAAATTTATATTTAGCCGACTTATCAATAACACACACACTTAACGAGCAGTGTACCTGGTCAGTATGAAGATAATGGTAAGTAGAGTGTCGATCACTAAGAGTGGAACGTGTTATCTAGTTATTCTAATCAGTATTTTAATATCCTAACGCAAGGGGGTTTCAGCCTGAGAGACTGGCACGGTATTGTATGCAATTAAATAATAAAATAAACAATAGGCACGAATCAGCAAGTAGCACACACGTACAAGATAGATACTCGAGACAATAAGAGGGCTGTCCTTATGATTAAGTAGATTGTCACTTGTTTTATTGATAGCTTTATATGAAGTGTATGTAGTTAATCCTTTCTCGTTGGTCCTATTCTTATCGGCGAGTAAACCCTTAATGATTACTTATGTCTAAAAGTTATTCCTAAGTGATCAATTTAGAAACAACCGTGGGAGCCACATTATGTCCCGCAGTCAAATGCCCGCAAGCCACTAATAAACACAGAGGTTATCAATGCACTAATAAGTAGTAACCAAAGACATCAACATATAAACTTTAATTAATGAGAAAGCAGTTTTAAGGGAGTGCAATCTTTCCGTTGCCACATTACACAAGCCACCAATCTTGATGAATTAAAGCTTACTAACACAATAAAACAAAACTACTTAATGAATTAAACATATGCAGCACCTTCTTACAGCTCTTGTATCTTTGATTTTGGTGTGTCTTGTGCTGCCTCCTTGACTGAATTCGTCCTTTGTTCCTCCTGTTCGGTCTTCTGTTTTAGGGTTTTGGAACTCGTAATTCGTCTGGTCTACGGGGTATTTATAGTTTCTGTCTGAGGGAAGATGCGGCGCATCTACTAAGTAGATGCGGCGCATGTACTTAACTTCGCGTGGGGTCCAAGATTATAATATTCAGGAATATTCGTACACTCGCCAGAAGATGCGGCGTAACCCTTTATTAGATGCGGCGCATGTCCTCTTGTATCTTGGATCGTATCTGGTGATATCTTGATAGAGATGCGGCGCATGTCAAGAGTGAGATACGGCGCATCTGGAGCAGAATTGACTTGATCTTGTCCATGTCAGTAGACTTTCACTTTATGCACGTTTTGCTCCATAATTAGTCCAAAATCGCTAAGTTTCACCAAATGCTTGTTTTTACCTGAGAATTACAAAAGTAAACGATTAAGTATCAATCCTCATACATAATATAGTAAAACAAGTCAAATTATTAGGATAAATGATAGTAATAAAATGTACTTATTTGAGTTCATCAAATATCCCCCCACTTGAACTTTACTTGTCCCCAAGTAAACCTTAGAATTTCATTTATGAAAATGTATCCTAAAAGATGTTAGGATTTATTTTTATATTTAAGCATGTATTCGTTTATTTCATAATCACACAACTAAACACTTAACGAATTAGAAATAAAATAAGATAAGTCGATAAAAGCAAATCTAATCGTTTAACTGTCCAGTCGCGACGAATATTCTATCATAAGCTTGGCAAGTATACACATCTCCACCACTAAAGCTAAGGAATAACAAGTCTAAAGCGGTAAAAAGGGTTTTTAGGCTTAAGGGTTAATTATTCTCTTTTCACTATCGATCTCAAATTCCAGAAAAGGCGACAAAATCACAAATACATGATCGAATCCACGAACACGATACTTGCAATTGCTCAAATCCTTAACTCGAATAGGCTAAAGATAGGTCCAAACTTCACCAATAATAATATATCAAAAAGGGCGACAAAATCATAAATACATAGCCGAATCCATGACTACGATACTTAAGATTGCTCAAATCCCTAATCTCAATAAATCAAAGGTTTGGTTGGATAAAGAATAATAAAGGGCATGGATAACATTTGGGATATAAATTGGTGTAAAATGAAAAATAAACAAAACAAATAAACTAAAATCCTAAGTGTGGTTAATCACTATCCCAACCATCCCATGAATAAGACTCATATCATTGAATAACTCACGCTTTAACACTTGAAACACACGCTTTAGGTAGACACGAATTACACTCAACAAGATCTTAATCAAAGAATAAATCTTAATTGGCGTTCCCATAACTGCCAATTCTCATTCAATCCATAGATATAGTACAACATATAGTGGTGATATCGACCACTTACATAACTTTACATAAGTTGGCTAAAAATAAACATCCAACTTTTTTTCTTTCTTTTTCTTTTCTCATTTTTTCGATTTTTTTTTTTTTTTTTTTTTTTTTTTTTTTTTTTTTTTTTTTTTTTTTTAAGCATAACAAAGATGTGTAAAATTTCACCACATCACTAACTTTCTTTCCGGATAATTTTTCCATACTTTTCATGACTTCAGAAATAATAGTAATAGTGAAAGTAGTAAACACACGAAAAATAAACTCAAAAATATACAATATTTACTTTCACTCCGATTGCATTGTGCAATTTCCCGACCTAACCATAGATAATGAATTACGCACGCGAACACAGGTAATGTAAGGAAACACACTTTGCCTATAGCAATCAACCAACCACGGATTCTAATCTACAGGTAGGCTAAGGTGTAAGGGTGTAACGAAACATTTTAACAAAGGTGTAAGAAACGAAAGGAATGGTTCTGAGGGTTTTTCTAGGGGTATCTTACTCTAAAGATGAGAGTAACAAAAGGGTTTATACGGGGGTTAACTAACCAGTGTAGTTAGTTAATAACACATAACAAATAAAGGCTATTTTGGGTGTAATCCTAGAATTTTACCAAGTTAGACAAGTCATTCCAATTATATAAAATAATACTTATTATGGTGGTCTCGAATAGTATACAAGCCAAGTTCTAAAGTTTACAAGTCACCGGCACACTCATAGATTTGTGAATTTTGGAAAATCACAATTTTTGAAAATAACGTCATATGTGCAGCTATGCAACTTAGATCTTAAACAAAAACATGCTAAAAATTTTTAAGTTTGATATATTAAGCACATTTTAAGCATAATTTTTGAAAAAGTTTAGGACAAGTAAATATTAAGTGTTCTAATTCTCCTATCCCCCCACTTAAGTTAAACAACGTCCTCGTTGTTTGTATAAAAGGTTAAAAACTGGAAATTAAAAGAATTAGAACAGAAAAACTCCCCTGAGATTTGCTCGGTATGATCCTCCATTAGTATAAGAGCAAAAATCATCTTCTTGTGGATTAGAACGTTAAAGCTTCATACTTGATGTATCCACAGGAAATCCAGGAAACTATAATACCACCAATACTTTAAAACACACCTAAGATAAGAAAGGTTCAACTTGCATAACACATTAGTAGTTAGATAAAAATAAAACTTAAAAATTAAAACTGAAAATCATCAGGTCAGTCGATGCGCCGTATCTTATTGAAGAAGATACGCCGTATCGAGCCTGGAATAAATACGGATCAGAATAAAGATGCGCCGCATCCTTAACCAGGGATGCGCCGCATTAAAATAAACTGATAAATAGTTTTAAAGTCGAAAATAAAAATGCAGAAAAATAATAAGATATGACCATTGCAGGAGATGCGTCGCATCTCAGAGTTGAGATGCGCCGTATCTTCGTGCGGCCTGGACTGACTCGACACAGAAAACAGAATAATAAAAGATAAATCCGGGTTTTTCTTTAAGTATATTAAATGCTTTTTTGCAATCTTCAGAAAAATCAAACTTTACATCCTTTAGCAATAATTGGGTCATAGGCCTAGATATTTTAGAAAAATCCTTTATGAACCTACGATAAAATCCTGCGTGCCCTAAAAAACTTCTAACGCCTTTTACGTTAGTGGGGTAAGGTAGTTTGGCAATTACATCAATTTTAGCTTTATCGACTTCTATACCTTTCCCAGAAATTTTGTGTCCTAACACAATTCCCTCTCTAACCATAAAATGACATTTTTCCCAATTAAGAACAAGGTTAGTTTCTTCACACCTAGCAAGCATTTTATCAAGTTTAAAGAGACAATCATTAAATGAGTTACCGAACACCGAAAAGTCGTCCATGAAGACTTCCATAAAGTCTTCTACCATATCATGGAAGATAGCCGTCATACAACGTTGGAAAGTGGCAGGGGCGTTGCATAGTCCGAACGGCATTCTCCTATAGGCGAAGGTTCCATAAGGGCAGGTGAAAGTCGTCTTTTCTTGATCCTCGGGGGCAATGGGTATTTGGAAGAAACCTGAAAAACCATCCAAAAAACAATAATAATTATATCCCGATAGTCTTTCTAACATTTGGTCAATAAATGGAAGAGGGAAGTGATCTTTTCTCGTAGCGTCGTTGAGTTTGCGGTAGTCGATGCAAACTCTCCATCCGGTAACAGTTCTTGAAGGGATTAGCTCATTGTCGTCATTGAGTACTACCGTCATTCCTCCTTTTTTCGGTACAACGTGAATAGGACTGACCCATGAGCTGTCGGAAATTGGGTAGATAAGTCCGGAGTCAAGTAGCTTTACGATTTCATTTTTCACCACATCTTGGACTTTTGGATTCAAACGCCTTTGAGGTTGGATAGTTGGTTTGAATTCATCTTCCATAAGGATTTTATGTGTACAATATGACGGGCTAATTCCCTTAATATCAGACATATTCCATGCTAATGCTCCTCTTCGTTTAAATAGTACCTGCAAAAGAGACTCTTTTTCTTTTGGCGTCAAGTCAGATGCAATAATAACGGGTGAATTAGTATTTCCGTTTAAATAAGCATATTCTAAAGTAGAAGGAAGATCCTTAAGCACAGGTTTAACATTATCAATTTCATTAGCACTAGCGGAATAAACCTGTTCTTTAATTATATCGCTGCTGTCATCAGATAGATGCGCCGCATCGAGGTTTTCGATGCGCCGTATCGCGTTACAAACAGCAGAATCAGCAGCAAAATTATAATCAATAGTATTCTCATCAACTTGATCTTCTATAGCAATTGTGTTTTCTAAATTTTTAAGCAGAAAAGAATCAAGCAAATTATTTTTTAACAATCTCTGAGTAAATTGATTAATCGTGTCATCAGAAACATCGATGTTATAGCATTCATCATCATCGGAATTATCTTTACTCATAGATTGTTCCATGTTAAACTCAACCTCATCTTCTCCTATGGTAAGAGTTATTTTTTTATTAAAAACATCAATCATGGCCCTAGCAGTGGCTAAAAATGGTCGTCCTAATATTATAGGAGTTCTAGAATTTTCAGGCATGTCAAGGATAACGAAGTCGATAGGTAATTCAAATTTATCAACTTTTATTAATATATTTTCCGCTATTCCTAATGGGTATTGTATGGACCTATCAGCTAGTTCTAAGCACATCCTAGTAGGTTTTGGTTCACCAAGACCTAATTTATCATACATAGAAGAGGGCATAAGACTTATACTAGCTCCTAGGTCGGCTAAGGCGTTTTCAATATGCAAATTTTTAATTTGACAAGGAATAGTGAAACTCCCTGGATCTTTTTCTTTAGATGGAAGTTTGTTGAGCAATGCCGCTGAGCTTCTTTTCCCCATCGTTATGGTGCAAGCCTCTTCGAGTTTAGACTTGTTTGTAAGCAAGCTTTTCAGATATTTAGCATATTTCGGCATTTGCACTAGGGCTTCCATAAATGGTATGCTTAGCTGCAGCTGCTTGAGATTCTCCAGGAATTTCTTTTGATAGGCATCTTCTTTCTCTTTCTTGACCCTATGTGGGAAGGGTGGTGTTGATCGTTTAGGTTCAACAGAAGGTTCTCTTCTAATTACAGGTTCTGGATCAGTCTCATTTGGTTGCTCTTGCTCAGGTGGTAAAGATTCAGGGGAAATTCTGTTTATACTGTCATCCTCGGGTGTTTCTCCGATTTGAAAGGTTGACTTTCCGCCTCTAGTTGTAATTCCTTTCAGATCGTGCCTTACCAAAAGAACCTTGTTAAGTACTGTTGACAATTGGTGCACTTCAATTGCCAAACCATTGATCAAATTGTTTTGTTCCTTTAGTAATAGCTCATGACTGCCTTTGAATTCGGTGATAAAGTTCCTTGCTTCATGATATTCTTGTTCATTGGCTTGAGCGATTAGTAGTGCAAACTCTTCCATAGTAAGGTTTCTTTGGGGTCTTCCGAACCAGTTTGGGAAAATATCGAACATTGATCCTGAAAATTAAGAACAAGAAGATTTCAAAGTAAAAGCTTCCAAGTATAAGGGTAAGTCAGAATATTTTCCGTTCGGAAATTAGAAAAGAATAAGAGTTGCTGATATCTGCAGACGATGCGCCGTATCCAAAAAGTTGGATACGCCGTATCTTATAATCGTTAAAATTAAATCAGACTTTATTCAGAAAATAGATACGCCGCTTTAGAATTTAAGAATGCGCCGTATCGAATTAATTAATCAAAAATCAGCTTATCTAATTAAAATTAAATGCGTCGTATTAACGAAAGTTAATGCGCCGTATTTTCGTTACGTTTAAAAATAAAAGATTTTTGATTCAGAAAGATGCGCCGTATCGACAGAGATCGATACGCCGTATCTGTTTAATAATTCGCAAACTGTTTTTAATTAAAATAATAGATACGCCGTATCTGCGAAAGCAGATGCGTCGTATGGCGTTAACGTTTAGAAAATTTTTATCAAAATCAGATACGCCGTATCTTCAAAAGAAGATGCGTCGTATCACTTTATCGCTTAGAAAAATTTTCTTATTAAAAACAGATACGCCGTATCTTGGGGAAAAGATGCGTCGTATCGAATTAATTAAACGCGTTGTATATAAAAAAAAATAAACGCAATACGCCGTATCTGAGAGATCAGATGCGCCGTATCGTTTGATTTAGCACAGTACAACGATAGCAGAACAGAAAATACGAAAAATAAAAACAAATATAAAACACTCAAACAAAAATAAAATACACAAAAATAAAAGAAAACAATTAACACACAATACAACAAATATGCAAAATAGTACAATGATGCAATTAATCTAATAAAAAGAAAAACAAATCAAGATACGCCACGAGTATTTTAATTAGGTTTTTCTTTTAAAATACTAATCAAAATAACAGATAATAACAATTCACTCCCCGGCAGCGGCGCCAAAAACTTGATGCGCGGGGTGTGTCGTTGCGGTTTAGCAGTTTTAATGCCTACTCAAGTTTTAAATTTATATTTAGCCGACTTATCAATAACACACACACTTAACGAGCAGTGTACCCGGTCAGTATGAAGATAATGGTAAGTAGAGTGTCGATCACTAAGAGTGGAACGTATTATCTAGTTATTCTAATCAGTATTTTAATATCCTAACGCAAGGGGGTTTCAGCCTGAGAGACTGGCACGGTATTGTATGCAATTAAATAATAAAATAAACAATAGGCACGAATCAGCAAGTAGCACACACGTACACAGATAGATACTCGAGACAATAAGAGGGCTGTCCTTATGATTAAGTAGATTGTCACTTGTTTTATTGATAGCTTTATATGAAGTGTATGTAGTTAATCCTTTCTCGTTGGTCCTATTCTTATCGGCGAGTAAACCCTTAATGATTACTTATGTCTAAAAGTTATTCCTAAGTGATCAATTTAGAAACAACCGTGGGAGCCACATTATGTCCCGCAGTCAAATGCCCGCAAGCCACTAATAAACACAGAGGTTATCAATGCACTAATAAGTAGTAACCAAAGACATCAACATATAAACTTTAATTAATGAGAAAGCAGTTTTAAGGGAGTGCAATCTTTCCGTTGCCACATTACACAAGCCACCAATCTTGATGAATTAAAGCTTACTAACACAATAAAACAAAACTACTTAATGAATTAAACATATGCAGCACCTTCTTACAGCTCTTGTATCTTTGATTTTGGTGTGTCTTGTGCTGCCTCCTTGACTGAATTCGTCCTTTGTTCCTCCTGTTCGGTCTTCTGTTTTAGGGTTTTGGAACTCGTAATTCGTCTGGTCTACGGGGTATTTATAGTTTCTGTCTGAGGGAAGATGCGGCGCATCTACTAAGTAGATGCGGCGCATGTACTTAACTTCGCGTGGGGTCCAAGATTATAATATTCAGGAATATTCGTACACCGCCAGAAGATGCGGCGTAACCCTTTATTAGATGCGGCGCATGTCCTCTTGTATCTTGGATCGTATCTGGTGATATCTTGATAGAGATGCGGCGCATGTCAAGAGTGAGATGCGGCGCATCTGGAGCAGAATTGACTTGATCTTGTCCATGTCAGTAGACTTTCACTTTATGCACGTTTTGCTCCATAATTAGTCCAAAATCGCTAAGTTTCACCAAATGCTTGTTTTTACCTGAGAATTACAAAAGTAAACGATTAAGTATCAATCCTCATACATAATATAGTAAAACAAGTCAAATTATTAGGATAAATGATAGTAATAAAATGTACTTATTTGAGTTCATCAGTGTATCTCGAACTTTTAAATAAAACGTAGAAATATTTCGTGTGTTTCTTTTGTTTAAGATTACTGCAGGTAATGATTACAAAGTATGGACACTTGAATCAAAGAATCATCTGGAGCAGGAAAATATGGTTTATTCTCTTATTTCCCTATTTTCATTCCTTGAAATTCGTTTATCACATTGAGGACAATGCTTAACTTAAGTGTGAGGGGGGGGGGGGTGAATAGGAAACTAAGAATAGATTGTAAATTTCGAGCTAAATTTTTAATTTTGTTTGCCCTTGTGATCTAGATAGTTGTCATTTTAAGGTTTATATAACTGGATCTATCCACTGGTAAAACCTGTAAATTTTGAAAAATTGAGATGTGTCCCGATTAATATTGCAATCCATTCTGGGATCGATAACATTAGCTAGCACATATTATAGCCATTTTCACTATAAAGTGAGGATTTAAGCCTGTTTTGTATCTAGCTTACATCTTTTATGCTTTGAATCCTTTTGCTATGAGTGTGCCAGTGATTTTATTTATTCTAGAACTTGTGCTTGTAAATCATTACGAGACCGTTGTGAGATCACTTTTCATTTGTGATATAAGTATATATGCGTGATAAGAGGCAATCTTAGGATTTAACCCAAATAAGCCTTCCGTATTGATATTTAGCTAGTTACACTGACTAGTTAACCACCAGTATAAACCCTTTTGTTAGCGTTTATCTTTAACGCTAGATACCCCTAGTTACACCCTCTGAGCCTATCTTTTTCTTTTGATAAAATCCAGAAAAATACAAAAAGATTTTACACTTTTAGCCTAGCCTTACCCTTAGTCAAGTCTTGGTTGGTTGCTAGCTATTTGGCAAGATGGATGTTATGTGGGAAATCATGAAAGCACGAAGAAATTTGCAAACTCCAAAAGTAGTTATTCTAGTGAAGTCATCGCAACTATAAGATGACAAGCTCTTAAAAAAAATAGAGAGAAAATAAGTCATCGCAACTATAAGGTGACACGAATAGCCAATGAGCTATGTAATAATGTATAGTGCAATCAAGTATGGAGTTTTTCAAGAATGCATGATAGCGGTTCGAAATAGCTAGTAACATCTGGGCAGTAGACTTTGACTACCTTTGTATATTCATTATTACCAACCCTTTCTAAAACATATCCCATGTCTTATCCTACCCTTTTGACTTTGTGAAATTATCAAATGTATGGACATGTAGTGACCATCCGATTTCTTGAGGAATTAGATAACGTTGCTAGCGATCTGGTGTGTATTTTGGTGACCATCCGTTATTTGGTAATGCGAGAATTCGTTGTTAGCGATCTATTATGTTTTGCATAAGATAATTGCACATAAGTCTAATTCAACCCTTGAAGCCTTTAATCCCGAATAAAAGCCCTCTTTGATATCTATACTTGGTGCTCACGCCATTTCGGTGTAGTTTTGTTTCTTGTACAAGCTTATGGTAATATTTAAATCATGACTGAGCAAATGAGTGTGATTCTTCTTATATACTCCACCAACCATACAAATGAGTGTTTTGAGTGAATTATATTTCATTTCCTTTTCGTGAGGTGTTTAGTAATGTTTATCAAGCAAGAAAATCATTTGGGTATTGTCAAACATCTCGATGCTTCAACCATAAAAGCTTAAATTGATGAATCTAACTTGTACTTGTACTTGATAGATTTGCATCACATTTTTCTAATCATACTTGTGTACCATGTGGATAATTATTTTTATTTCTAGATTTGCTTGAGGGCAAGCAAAGTTTAAGTATGGGGAAATATGATAACACTTAAATTGTGCATGTTTTTAGTAGTGTTATTCGTGTTTTTATATATGTTATTTGGTTATATTTATATCCTTTATTTACCAAATCGTACCAAAGCGTGTTTGCAAAGTATATGTAACCAAAAACAGGAAAAAAGAAGAAAAAGATGCAAAAATGAGGAAGAAGGAATTATTTATGAATAGTGCAAAGATTCTCTTGTCAAGATTCAAAGAATGAAGATTCAAGTATTCAAGTTGACAAGCTCCAAGACAATAAAAAGATCAAGTTTGGATGAAGAACCAAGGACCAAAAAGGAAGGAACAAGACAAACAACAAAATTTCACAAAAAGAGAAAACAGCAGTGCTCCATCCGATCGGAGGCTGCCCGCAACCAATTTGGATAGAGGCTAATTCTGAAGACCAACCGATCGGTTGGCCATAATACCGATCGGTTGGATGTTGTCTGATTTCCCAAAACTTCATCATTAAGGTTCCTATCCTTATGTGCACGATTCCAAAGTCTTCTATTGAGCATTGTAGACTATTCTATCTGCTTGGGGGCTAAGTTGAATCATTAATAACCCTAGGCTTGAGAATAGTATAAATAGAACCATTTGTGAAGAGTTTTAGACACACCTTTTCAATAATACTCATACCAACTCTCATACAATCATCAAGATACTCTCTCAAAAGTCATAACTCGTCCTTAGAGTTCAGGAAGCTTTGAAGGTTCAAGAAGTCAACATTTGGAGGTCAAAACATCAAGAAATCAACACCAATACTTTGGGTATCATTACTTTATCATTTGTAATCTATTTCCAATCATTGTAAGACTTTCAATTATGGTTTTTAATGTTCAAAGTTATGAGTTTATGTTCATGTTTGCTATGAGTGGCTAGTGCCTTTGTGCACTTGCTTAGATGACGTGTATTACTTATTGATTTGCGTATGATTGTGATAACATGTTTTAATTCAATTTCAAGTTGATTCTAAGATCCAATTGTGATTAAGTTTCATAGTGACATTTGTTGATCAAGTTTAACTAGTTGCTAATAATCTTATGGGTCGAAAGAACTATTGTTATTCAACTAGTTATAATCATTTGTCTATGAATGATTGTTTTTATCCATTATTCTTGATTAAACAAAGAAAGTTAATTGTGGTTGTAATAAGAATGCTTTTGTCTATCAAATTGGATTGATTGAAAACCACTTTAAAGGTCGAAAGACTAGTTGTTTGCAATCAATTGTGACCTTTTGTCTATGATCGGTTACCTTTTGTATTGACCATTTCCTAAGCTTATTTGATAAAGCAAAAGACTATTTTTGTGTTTAAGGTACACCAACTTATGAACCTTGAATTGATCTTGAATTGATTGGTTAAACTTAATGCTTGTTTTTATAAACTAAAATCTTGACGAAGGTTTAATTTTTAGAAACAATAGATTAGTTCACCAAACTAATTATCATAACCAACATGTTATCCAAAGTTATCACAATCATGCTTATCAAGGGTAGTATATTAATCTAAGCAAGTGTAGTTTTTAATCATTTGAATTATTACATTTACATCATTGCTTGTTTAAGAGATTTACTTCTAGTAGCTTACAATTCGATTCACTACACAAATCCCTGCGAACGATCCCGACTTACCATTATAATCTTGCTACAACGGACGAGTTCACTTGCTCGTATGTGTTGTTTCTAGATTCGGTAATTCGAAATTTATAAATTTAAAACTTGTACTCGTACGACACATCACCATCACTGAGTTTGTTGAAGCACAAACAGGTACTGATGAAATCAATCAGTCTGAACAAAGTGCTCAGGAACCAATCAGTCTCAGTGATCAACCAAGTCAGTCAGATACTCAAGATCCTGAAGATCTTCAAGTGTCTGCACCAAAACCTACATCTCCACCCAATTAGGCCTCCACAAGCTCTAATCAATATCCAAGACCTCAGGACAGTTGGACTAGGTCTAAAGATATAGAACTTGTCAACATAACTGGAGAGCCTACTGAAGGTATGCTTACTAGAAGCATGGCTGCTAAACTGAAGGCAGCCTCAGCCAATGAAGGCCTGTTTGTGGACTTCATTTCCACTATTGAACCTAAAAGTGTCAAAGAAGCACTGAAACATCCTAGTTAGGTTCAGGCTATGCATGATGAACTGGAACAATTTGACATAAACAAGGTAATGACTTTGGTCAAATGTCCTCAGGATGTTTCAGTCATTGACATGAAATGGGTGTTCAAAAATAAAACTGATGAAAATGGCATAGTCATTAAAAACAAGGCCAGACTTGTTGCCAAAGGCTACAATCAACAAGAAGGCATTGACTATGAAGAGACATTTGCACCAGTGCCAAGGATGGAAGCCATCAGGATCTTCCTTGCATTTGCAACCTACATGAACTTCAAAGTGTATCAAATAGATGTAAAAAGTGCATTCTTAAATGGATCACTGAAAGAAGAAGTTTATGTTCAACAACCTCCTGGATTTGAAAGTAGTGAGTTTCCTGACTATGTCTGCAAGCTTGACAAAGCCCTTTATGGACTGAAACAAGCTCCTAGGGCATGGTATGAAACTCTTTCAACCTTTCTCACCCAAAACAAATTTGTCAGAGGCAAGATAGACAACACATTGTTTATCTATAGGACAAAAGAAGATGTCATTCTTGTTCAACTGTATGTGGATGACATCATATTTGGCTCAACAAGTTATAAACTTTGCAAACAGTTTGAAAAACTGATGGCAAAAAAATTTGAAATGAGCATGATTGGAGAACTCACTTACTTCCTTGGACTGTAAATCAAGCAGACTGATAAGGGAACCTCTATCAGTCAAGAGAAGTACACTAGAAGCGTACTGAAAAAGTATGAGCTCAGTGACTTTGCCTCAGTGAAAACTCCCATGGTTCCTCCAAAAAACCTTGGTCCTGACCTTGCTGGTAAACCAGTGAATCAAACTCTTTTTAGAGGAATGATTGGGTCACTGATGTACCTACTTGCATCCAGGCCTGATATCCAATTCTCAGTCTGTTTGTGTGCCAGATATCAGTCTGACCCAAGAGAATCACATCTCACAGCTGTGAAAAGGAACCTCGGCTACCTGAAAGGTACTCATAGTCTTGGATTGTACTACCCTAAATGTTTAAGATTTGATCTCAAAGGGTACTCAGACTCTGACTATGCTGGCTGCAACATGGATAGAAAAAGTACCTCAGGCTCCTGCCAATTCCTTGGTGGAAAATTAGGCTGTTGGAGTACTTAGAAGCAACAATCAGTTGCCATGTCCACAGCAGAAGCTGAATATGTTGCAGCAGCCAGTTTGTAACAACCGAGAAATTTCCAAGTCATTATTTTACTAATTTTATTTGCTTATTATGCTATTTTAAGTAAATTGGCTTTTGCCGGGAAAGTTGCCCGCGTACGTCGTGACACGTATACTTAAATTCGTAATTTGACTCAGGCTATGCTTAGTCTACCCATTAATATGATTTATTTTCCCCTACGTACTTGTTTTCATATGGAATAATTTAATTTTCCATTTCTACGCGAAGTTTGCACATTTTACGTTTTACGCGTTTTACGCGTTTTCGGCTCGCGTTTTAAGCTTTAACGACGTTATAACACTTCGAAAGGCTCGGGAAATTTATGAAACATCAATTTAGGTCCTTTTAAGTTAAATGTGATAGTTTTATGAAAATATTATCCTTGTGACATTTATTTTTACAAACTATGCAAATAACGTTACCGGTTTAGCCCCGTTGGCCTTCAAACTCACTCTGTGACTTATAATACTTGTACAAAACATGTATACAATTTATATTTAAAAAATAATAAAAGAAAGCCCTCCCCTTTTTGACCTTAGGCCTGCCATACACTCAAACCCCACATGGGGATTTACAAAACTTTATTTAACACACTTTCACTATCCCAAAAATCATCATTTCACTTCACACCTCCACATTTATTTTTCTCTCAAAGGCATATCTCTCCTCCTCCCCTCTCTTGGATGAAATCCACAGCTCCACCACCATTCATATCCATCTTTTTGAAGATTCTTGAAGGTATGTAAGGGTACAAGACGATTCATATCTATCTTGCACCCGAAAAAGGGGGTTTTAAGAACCCTACATGTATTCTCTTGTTAATTTCATGTATGAACTCATATAAACTGAGTTTTTCATCATTTTTATATGTTAATAATATCAAGAATAGGAGTATGGGAGTTAGCTAGGTAGGATTTGTTGTTGGTGAAAGTTTTGGGGTAGTTTAGACTAGGTAAAAACATGATTTAATGGTCGATTTGATGTGTAAAAGTAATCTTGTAACAAAAATAGATTTTCTTGAGTGAACTACTGAGATTTTTGGCGGTTTTAAAATATATATTCTCTGGTCTAAATGAAGTATGGGTCTTGGCTAGGTAGGTTTTTGGATGGATTGAAAGATCGGGTAAACTATGGCACTTAAGATCATGATTTTAGGCTAGATCGGGTTCGATCTTGAACATGCATGGACATAGCTTTTTATAAAAGATGCCCACTGATATTTTTGGATAAATATGAGGTTAAAATATGCATAAAAAGATTTTCATGATTCATCCTTGAATACTTTACACAAAAACCCATTTATCATTCATAAAGTAGTCATTTTGATTGGTCAATAGTCTGTCTCATATTTGATGCAATAAGATCAGTTCACCAATTTGTCCTCAGAAAGTTCTAAGCAAAAATAAAAATATTAGGAGTTAGCCCCAGGTCTTAGGATCATTTCCCCGAAAACCTTACATCTTAATTCATCATGGATATTTTTAGAGAAAACGCACACTAAAACTGGTCCAGGATTGCATGTCAGACTTGATAGGCTATTTACTCTAAAATGTTGCAAAGAACACTAGGTTGGTGAAAACATGAAAGTTGTAGCTAAGACCTGTAGAAAATTTTTCCCACAGGCCATGTGTCCATTAGACCTGTAGATAAGAAGATATGCTCATTTTTCTAAACTTAATTTGATGCTGGAAGTAACTACATAGAGACACAGGGGTAAATTGGTAATTTCACCCATTTTATGAAGTTCTCAGTTAAGTTAGGCCTTGATTTTCATATATTATAGAGTCATACCTTTCCAACCATATAAATTTCATAATTTTATCCCTTACGGTTTAGAAATGGCGACCCGTTTAGTTCGGTATTTTTATCCAAATTTCCACCAGCTTTGCATTTTAAACTGTTTAAGCTTTTAGAAATGTCTTTTCGACCCATGACTTACTATAAAACTTTCAAATAAATTATCTTATGGTATTACAAGTGCAAGTACTGGATAAAGATATAAGTATAAGTGTTATAACTTAATCCCCGAGCCTAAGTTGTGTTATATTTTATATACGTCACTTGTGATCTTTACGGTTTTTCTCGACGTGCACACTTCTCCGGTTTCTTTTGCTACTTCTTATTCGGTGAGTTCATAGCTCCAATTTTTACTACAATTGTTTTACAAACTCCGTGAGGGAGATACAAGCTATAAATATTACTTATGATCACAATTGCTTTGAAATTGTATGCTATCCAGTTATTATCATTGCCTAAGTTTCCCATAGCCTGAAAGTCCCTTCCTTATCGTGAACCGTTAATCACTTGCGAGTGAACGCGAATGCCGTGAATAGATCTATTGGGAATGACATTCCCCATTTTGGACGGCTGCCCTGCATGGGCTACCATATGCACTGTATTTGAGGTTGCTAGGTAATTAGGCTAATACCTCTTGTTGAAGGGCAAATTTATATTCCGCTATAATATCTTACCAAGTTAATGTTCAGGGTCACGAGCTTAGTGCAATAATAACCTTATGAGACTCTACATTTGTTGCTTCATCGCTTTTATAAACTATATTGTGATCAACTGCTTATTACTAAAACTCTATGGATTAACTCAACCTTTGTGTTGACCTTTTAGCATGTTTTATCTCAGGTTTTAAGGCATGAAGGTCTTGGATGGAGTCACACGAATATCTTTTGAAGACTCGGCATATTTTCACATTTGAAGAGACTATATTTTAAATATTTATGTTATGTTTAAAACATTTGCAATCTTTTGAAAACATTGTGTTTTATGAAAACTGTTGGGACCTTTGCAAACTCTGAGGTTTTAATGTATCAAATGTGAAACACTTTTAAAACGTCTCTTTTAAAGGGTCTTTTTCAATGACTTATACTTTGTGCTAGGAAGTAATACCCCAGTGATCTATCTTCCGCTGCGATAATTTTGGGGGTGTTACACAGTTGTTGTGTAAATGTGCTATGGATGAAAAGTCAACTCAGTGACTATGACATCCATTATAAGATGGTTCCCATCTTTTGTGATAACACAAGTGCAATTGCTATCTCAAAGAACCCTGTTCTTCATCAGAGAACCAAACACATTGATATCAAATATCATTTCATCAGGGACCATGTCATGAATGGTGACACTGAATTACACTTCATTCCCACTGAATATCAGCTAGCTGATATATTCACCTAACCATTGGATGAACCAACTTTCACAAGACTGAAAGCTGAATTGGGAATGTTGGATATTGAGAATTAGTCCATTGATTGAATCCATCCAACATAGTGTATATTCTGAAAACCTCAGGTCCCTGACTCAATGAATCTCTCAGTAAATAAGATCACTGAATAACCTTCCCTGAACACCCTCACACTGAATGAAAAGTCATTCAGGGGCCTCAAGACTCAACAAATGACATTCAATGCTATACTTAATGCTCTAAGTATTTAGTTAGTAAATGTCAAAGGTTGGTAACTGAACACCTATTTAATATAGGAATATATGTTCTTTTGCCTTCTGGCATCCACATCTTGGCTCCCCACTTCATCACCACATATTCCAATTGGCATTTAATGCCTCTCCCCACAAATAATATCCTTTGATATTATTTGAGGTGTTGTCACTCTGCAAAATACACTTTTTGCAGAAGGCACAACTGTTCACCTTGGCAGTTGCGCAAAATCCGGGAAAGTGGAGTGGTGGCATTTAATGCGGATATCAAACATTTTGTAAAAAACAGTTTTCAAATTTTGAGTAAAATTCGCAACAGTGCAAAAACCACCCCTTCTCTCCACTTCCCTATAAATACCCTCAAATAAAATAACACACACGTTTTAGAATTTTTAATCAAACTCTTGCTTTTTTTTCAAAAAACTAGTGTGTGTGTTCTTGACCTCAAAACCCAGACCTTTTTTCTTGCAAAACCAAGACCATCTCTTACAATGGATGCTTCTAAAGCTATTACCTGCGCCCCTAATGTGGAATTCCATCTAGAGGGCGTAGATTTGACCATGAATAATGTCGTAGGGAATTTTTCCTACCCGAAATAATTTCCAGCCTATAAGGATATGTTGAAATACTTGCAAAATTGCTTCCTCTATACGGCATTCACCAAGACACCCCCAGTCATCTATGATGACTACCTTAGAGAGTTCTGGTGCACAATAGTGGTTACCAACCCTGATGTCACCAAGGACTCCATCATCACCTTCTAAGTGAACAATGGGAGGAAAACCCTCTCCCTTAATTACCAAACCATTATCAAAGCCACATGTCTTGATTACACTGAGACGTTTTCCCCCACCCCACTGAGAGTGAAGTAAAGGCCGAGCTGCTTTTACTTGGGCCACATGATGACAAACACCCTGATGTGGCCCCAGAGACTCTTTTGGCCAAAGCCCCAATCATCAAAACCTGGTTTCCTGCAGTCTGGAGGATACTGATGACCTTTTTCATTCAGGTCCTTCGTGGAAACAAGTCCTCCATGGAGCAATTGAACACTGCTCAACAAATGATAGTGTTCAGCCTCTTGGAGGCCTAGGGTAGAAAATTAGATATTGGAGAGATAATCTTCAAAGACCTCATAGTCAAGCTATCAGGGAAGTACAGGAAAAGACACATGTCTTACCTCAAGTTCATTTCCTATGTGCTTCAAGACCTATTAGGCTCCGAGTATGTTAGACCCAATGTCCAGGGATCTGACCCTGATGTCTTACACAAGGCAAACTACTCGAGAGACCTCACTGATGTTACACCTGTTGCCCTGACCACATACATGCTGATGGTCATTCAGGGCGCAGACGCAATATCACCAGTACCTTCTCCTTCCAAGAAGGAGAATAAGAAAAAGAAGGCGGGGTCCAAGAAGGTGGTTCAACCCAAACCACTCGACACTGAGACCTCCGCCTCTAAGCCTGAGAAAAGAAGGCAAAAAACGGCCAAGCCTACTGAGACACCCACAATTGAGACCTAATTGGCCAAAGAACAACCGCCAACGGAGGGCACTGAGAAATCACCCTTAGTGTCCTCAGGCAAACCTGCTCCTCAAGGCTCTGCTGGCATATACAAGTCAGTGGGGTCAGGAACCATCCAACCCTCACTTCCCGATGAAGGCTGTTAGACTCGCTTTTTTATAAAGATATTGTCACTCACGTGAATTGGACTAGATTGATAGTAAGTAGTACACGCAGGGACTACTTATGTTTGAATGGCAAACAAGTGATGTAATAGGGCCTATAAATACCCCTCATGACTCTCCATGAGGGGTGTGGGAAATTAGTGTATTGTTTATTCATTTTCTTTTAATAAAGATAATCATTCCAGGTTTCTCCACCCTCTCACTACTCTCTCTCTAAAAGATGAAGATAATCATCTTCTTCAGCCAATCCCGACCACCTGAACCACAGAAATCATCCGATTATCAGTTCTACAATTGGTATAATGAGCCAGGTTGTGTTCTTTACTGATTTTTGTGGTTCAATTACATGTTTTAGGCTGCTTTTTATCACCATTTTTAGTCATCGGAAAAAATTTTCTGGTCATCCGAAAGTTTTTTTCCCGTTTCGTTCGATAAAAACAGACCTATTACAAGTCTTATGTATCATAAACGGTCAAAACGTCATGGGATTACACAGTTTCATCTCAGATCTATGATTTGTTTTGTCCTCTAATCCGTGAAAAGTGGGCAGATCTGATCGATATATGGTTGAGTTTTATGCTCAAAATTGGTTTTAGGGTCAGATCTGGGTCGCAAAAAGTTGGACAGAAAAGATGGTCGGAAGTTATGGTCGGAAAAGTGGATATCAATTATTGGCTCAATTATTGGTGGAATTTCGATAAAGTCAACGCCTTATCGCAATTGTGGTTTTTATCGCAAATGGGGATTTTATCGCAAATGTGGACCTTATCGCAAATGTGATTTTTTATCGCTAATGTGATTTTTTATTGCGAACGTGATTTTTTATCGCAAACGTGATTTTTTATCGCAAACGTGATTTTTATCGCAAACGTGATTTTTATCGCAAATGTGATTTCTATCGCAAATGTGATTTCTATCGCAAATGTGGTTTTTATCGCAAATGTTGTATTTTTATCGCAATTGTGGGGTTTATCGCAACTGTGGGGTTTATCGCAATTCTATTCTATCGCAATTGAGAAGACTGTCCGCTTAGAATCCTTCCACTTTGATATCCTTCAACTTAGAATTCCTTCAAAAAAAAAAGTTTGTTGGCGGGAAAATTTGAGTAAAATTTAATTTTTTTTCAGGTGATAAACGTTCAATTTTTACGCGAAATTCAAATTTTGGTATAACAGTGAAAATTTTGGCCCAAAATTCAAATTTTTAGGTCAAATTCGAATTTTTTCGGTGAATATTGGCGTAAAAATCTGTAACACTCAAAATTTTCTAGCATCCTTATAATTGCATTTCGTAGTGTATTTCAAATTTTGAAAAAAAAAAAAAATTTTGTGGGAAATAAGGATTCCATCGCAACAATCACGGGGATACATCGTTCACGGCTAAAATTATTATGGTTAAGAAAAATGACTATGGGAGAAGTAAGGTATTATTGATTTGATTTTGAAGTGACATTTCACGGGCATGTGTACTTATTTATCTCAAAGTCTAGAGGTTGGATTGATGCATGACTTTCAGAGATACATGTTTGGGCACTCATGGGTGTAGTGATTAAGTCTCGGTTTATCTAGTTTTCATAGGTCAATGGGTGGATGGATGAAGACCTAGTTAACTATCACTTACAGGAGATACGTTGTAGTACTTAGTGTCACACAAAGATGTAGATAATTCGAGAGAGGTTCATATATAGTTAAGGAAGGTTAGATGGGTATATGAAACGACCTATGCTTTAAGGAGTTACGTTGTAGTGCTCAGTATAGGTTCTTAGTCACAATATTGTACAAGATTAAGTCACATTTCTAA
Source organism: Artemisia tridentata subsp. tridentata (assembly GCA_021014915.2). Taxonomy (NCBI): domain Eukaryota; kingdom Viridiplantae; phylum Streptophyta; class Magnoliopsida; order Asterales; family Asteraceae; genus Artemisia; species Artemisia tridentata. The sequence goes on along the minus strand of CP139502.1, from coordinate 238,415,517 downwards.
GGGGTGCTTACTTCCTTTTCAAGTTGGTCATATCGGGTTGTCTCCACATGTGGTCATTTACTAGCAGCCGGTGAATTTTAAGGTTGGTTTGAGAGACGTATTGAGAGTTTTTTTTCGACATATTCTCACGAATCTATGCTTCAACGAGCTGTTATGGCTTTACAATTGCATCAAGTAAAAGGTAATCAAAGGCATATACACTAAAATATGATGATTCTGATAAATCGCAACCATCAGGAGGGAGAAGTATGGCTTATTACCTACTTGGATGCAAATACTTTGTGAGATATGTTGATGCTCCCAAACGACAACCATTTTGCTTCCTTTAGTAGCTACAGTCTCCGCTGCGTGTTTGAAGACTAAAGAGAGTTGTCGTTTCAGGAGGGAGCAGAGAAAATAAAAAATGGTTCACTAGTTAGGAGGGAGTAATAACCTAACTAGTACATTATAGTTGAAGTTCAGAGCTACAAGAATTAGTGCCGTCAGTGCCTAAGATCGTACGTCGAGATCGTCAGAAGAGAGAACTTCAAGTCTGCCTCAGGATCTAGACTACTGATGTGCGTGTATGTTGTGCTCTAATTTATACCCACGGTATGTCGTTGTGGTTTTAGCAGTATTCAAGTTTTAAATTTATATTTAGCTGACTTATCAATATAACACACACTTTAACGAGCAGTGTACCCGGTCAGTATGAATATAATGGTAAGTAGAGTGTCGATCACTAAGAGTGGAACGTATTATCTAGTTATTCTAATCAGTATTTTAATATCTTAAGTTAGCTATACAACCTAATCTAACGCAAGGGGGGTTCAGCCTGAGAGACTGGCACGGTTTGGTTATGATTAAATATAAACTAAACTAATAAGCACGAATCGGTGATTAGCACACACGTACACAGATAAATACTTGAGACAATAAGAAGACCTGTCCTGATAGTTAAGTAGCTTGTCACTTGTTTTATTTCTAGTTTTATATGAAGTGTATAGTTCGATGCAAAGCACAGAGATTAATTCCTTTCTCGTTGGCTCTAATCTTATCGGCGAGTAAACCCTTAATGATCACTTATGACCATCCCAATATCCTAGAAAATAGAATAAACGGGCGAGGAAGGGGCATGGCGACCCAAGCAATGCTCAGCTAGACACAGAGGTTATCAATGCACTAATAAAAGTCACCAAAGACATCAACATATAAAGTTTAATTAATGGGAAAGCAATTTTAAGGGGAGTGGAAGTGCATGATTAAATCAATGACACAAGCCCATCAATCATGATGAATTAAAGTATACTAATACAATAAAACAAAACTACTTAATGAATTGAATACATGCAGGACCTTCTTACAGCTCTTGTATCTTCGTTCAAGGTGTGTCTTGTGCTGCTACTTCGTCTGAATTCGGCTTAGGGTTTCTTCTGTCTCGTACTTAGCTAAATGTCCGAACTGTTCAACCTCCAAATTCGTCTGGTCTTGGGGTATTTATAGTTTCTGTCTGAGGGCTAGATGCGGCGCATAGGATAAGTAGATGCGGCGCATTGACTTAACTTCGCGTGGGGTCCAAGATTAATATATTCAGGAATATTCGTACACCGCCAGAAGATGCGGCGTAACTCCATTCTTGTATGCGGCGCATGTCCTTGCTGTCTTGGATCGTAGCTTGTGAAATCTTGATAGTGATGCGCCGTATATAATAAGTAGGATGCGGCGTATCTGGAGCAGAATAATCTTTATCTTGTACATTTCAGTAGACTCTTAACTTCTTGCTTGTTTTGCTCCATAATTAGTCCAAAATCGCCAAGTTTCACATAATACTTGTTTTTACCTGAGAATTACAAAAGTAAACATTAACGTATCGATTCTCACAGATAATATAATAAAACAAGTCAAATAAATAGGATAAATGATGGTAATAAAATGTACTTATTTGAGTTCATCAAATATCCCCCCACTTGAACTTTACTTGTCCCCAAGTAAACCTTAGAATTATTCTTATGAAAATGTATCCTAAAAGATATTAGGATTTATTTTTATATTTAAGCATGTATTCATTTTGTCATAATCACACAACCAAACACTTAACGAATTAGAAGTAAAATAAAATATATTGATAAAAGCAAATCTAATCGTTTAACTGTCCAGCCGTGACGAATATTCTATCATAAGCTTGGCAAGTATACGCATCTCCTCCACTAAAGCCAAGGAATAACAAGTCTAAAGCGGTAAAAAGGGTTTGTAGGTTAAGGGTTGATCATTCTTCTTAATCTCTATCGATCTCAAATTCCAGAAAAGGCGACAAAATCACAAATACATGATCGAATCTACGAACACGATACTTGCAATTGCTTAAATCCTTAACTCGAATAGGCTAAAGATAGGACCAAGTAATCTTTACCAATAATATTATATCAAAAAGGGCGACAAAATCATAAATACATAGCCGAATCCACGACTACGATACTTAAGATTGCTTAAATCCCTAATCTCAATAAATCAAAGGTTTGGATAAAGAATAATATAGGGTATGGATAATATTTGGGATATAAATTGGTGTAAAATGAAAAATAAACAAAACAGATAAATTAAAATCCTAAGTGTGGTAAATTGCTATCCCAACCATCCCATGAATAAGACTCGTATCATTGAATAACTCACGCTTTAACACTTGAAACACACGCTTTAGGTAGACACGAATTATAATCAACAAGATCTCAATCAAAGAATAACCATAATTGGCGTTCCCATAACGTCCAACTCCCAATCAATCCATAAATATAATATACAACAACTAGTGGTGATATCGACCACTTAATACAAAACTTTACATAAGTTGGTTAAACAAACATCCAACTTTTTCTTTTTCTTTTTCTTTTCTATTTTTTCGATTTTTTTTTTCATCAACTTATACATAGATGTGTAAAATTTCACAACTTTTCTATCACTTTCTTTCCAGATAATTTTTTCATACTTTTCATACTTTCAGAAATAACTGTAATAGCGAAATTAGTAAACACACGAAAAATAAACTCAAAGATATACAATATTTACTTTCATTCTAATTGCATTGTGCAATTTCCCGACTCAACCAAAGATAATGAATTACGCACGCGAACACAGGTAATGTAAGGAAACACACTTTGCCTAAAGCAATTAACCAACCACGGATTTTAATCTACAGGGTAGGCTAAAGTGTAAGGGTGTAACGAAACATTATAACAAAGGTGTAAGAAACGAAAGGAATGGCTCTGAGTGTTTTTCTAGGGGTATCTTACTCTAAAAGTGAGAGTAACAAAAGGTTTATACGGGGGTTAACTAACCAGTGTAGTTAGCTAATATCACATAACATATAAAGGCTATTTGGGTGTAATCCTAGAAATTTACCAATTTAGACAAGTCATTCCAATTATAAAAATAATACTTATTATGGTGGTCTCAAATAGTATACAAGCCAAGTTCTAAAGTTTACAAGTCACCGGCACACTCATAGATTTGTGAATTTTGAAAAGTTCACAATTTTTGAAAATAATGTCATGTGTGCAGCTATGTAATTTAGACTTGAAACAAAAACATGCTAAAAATTTTAAATTTTGATATATTAAGCACATGTTAAGCATATTTTGAAAAAGTTTAGGACAAGTAAGTGTTCTAATTCTCCAATCCCCCCACTTAAGTTAAACAACGTCCTCGTTGTTTGTGTCAAAGGTTAAAAACTGGAAAAATAAAAGAATTAGAACAGAAAAACTCCCCTGAGATTTGCTCGGTATGATCCTCCATTATTTGTATAAGAGCAAAAGTCATCTTTCTTGTGGATGAGAACGTTTAAGCTTCATATTTGATGTATCCACAGGAAATGCAGGAATCTATAATACCATCAAGACTTTAACACACCTGAGTTAAGAAGGTTCAAACTTGCATAATACATTAGTAGTTAGTAAAAATAAAACTTAAAAATTAAACTTGAAAATCATCAGGTCATTCGATACGCCGTATCTTATGGAAGAGGATGCGCCGTATCGAGCCTGGAATAAATACGAATCAGAATAGAAGATGCATCGCATCCTTAACCAGGGATGCGCCGCATTAAAATAAACTGACAGAAAGTTTTAAAGTTAAAAATAAAAATGCAGAAAATAAAATAAGATATGACCAGTGCCGGAGATGCGTCGCATCTCAGGATTGAGATGCGCCGTATCTTCTGCGGGCCTGACTGACTCGACACAAAACAGAATAGTAAAAATTTTCCGGGTTGTCTCCCGGTAAGCACTTGTCTTTATTCTAGAGTCTTCAAGTTAGACTCACGTTCAGCTCTTTAATACCGATCATTGAAGGAGTCGGAAGCATCGCGCTCCCTCATCGCCAATTCAGTAATATTGAACACTCCTTGTTCGTCCTTAATTTCCACGCCATTCTTCTTTAATAACTGTATAAACAAAGTTCTGTCCCTTTCGGGCAGAGATGACAAAATGATAGACGGGAAATTCTTATTATCATAAAGGCATAAATAAGCAAGGTGGGATGGTAGTTCAATAAACACATCATTATTCAAATTCGTATGCTCAACTATTCTCCTACGTTTGTTAATCACTACGCAATCATACCACTCATCATCAGAATCATTAACAATATCGCGTCTAAGTTCGGTAGGTACATTAAGGTCAATAAGTTTTAATTAGTTAGAGATACAGCGCTTAGAATGTTGGATCCGCCGTATTGTTGTTCCAGTAAACCAAATTTAAATAGGGAACGTACATTGGCCTCCGCATCGCTTTCCAAATACATAAAATTGGGTAAAACGGTACACCATATGATAAATATAAATTGAAAGTAAGGGTAATAGGCGTATACGTTTTATTAATGATTATAATCTCATTGCTTAGTGGATAATGATTTATTCCAAGGTTAGGAGCAAATATCGTTTTAAGCTTACAAAATTAAGATTATATTCGGGAGAGGTTTCGTAGAAAACTCTCTATAAGGCTAGGTAAATTAATGTAGAGGATACCTGGGATTTTATTTTAAGAATTTTAAGATACTCAATGTTACCAGTACCGAATTCTCCTCCATTCTTGTCGTCTTATTACAGCCTTACAATCATCAATGGTATGATTACTCCAGCTAGCATCTCATGGTCGGGCTCAGAATGTAATTCTCTATAGTGATGCTTAAGCCATCATTTATCCTGAAAGTAAACCAACTTGCGCACGAGAGTAGTGGAACGATCAAAGTGATTATCAAAAATCAACTATATTTATCAAATTAAATTCGTTGTATTAACAAAAGTTAATGCACCGTATTTTCGTTGCGTTTAAAAATACAAGATTTTTGATTCAGAAGATGCGCCGTATCGATAAAAATTGATGCGTCGTATCTGTTTAATAATTCGAAAACTGTTTTTAATTAAAATAATAGATACGCCGTATCTACTAAAGCAATTGCGTCATATAGCGTTATCGTTTAGAAATTTTTTTATTAAAAACAGATATGCTGTATCTTGGGGAAAGATGCGTCGTATCGAATTTATTAAACGCGTTGTATTTTATAAAAATTAAACGCAATACGCCGTATTTGTGAAAACAGATGCGCCGTATCGTTTATATTAGCTCAGTACAACGATAGCAGAACACAAGAAAAATACGAAAAATAAAAACAAAAATAAAACAAACGAAAATAAACAAAAATAAAAACACACAAAAACAGAAAATATGCAAATAATACAATGAATGCAATTTAACTAATATACAACAGAGTTAGCGGTTAGAATAAAAATTAAAAAGAAAAACCTAATTAAAATACTAATCAAATTAACAGATAATAACAATTCACTCCCCGGCAACGGCGCCAAAAACTAGATGTGCGTGTATGTTGTGCTCTAATTTATACCCGCGGTATGTCGTTGTGGTTTTAGCAGTATTCAAGTTTTAAATTTATATTTAGCCGACTTATCAATATAACACACACTTTAACGAGCAGTGTACCCGGTCAGTATGAATATAATGGTAAGTAGAGTGTCGATCACTAAGAGTGGAACGTATTATCTAGTTATTCTAATCAGTATTTTAATATCTTAAGTTAGCTATACAACCTAATCTAATGCAAGGGGGGTTCAGCCTGAGAGACTGACACGGTTTGGTTATGATTAAATATAAACTAAACTAATAAGCACGAATCAGCGATTAGCACACACGTACACAGATAAATACTTGAGACAATAAGAAGACCTGTCCTGATAGTTAAGTAGCTTGTCACTTGTTTTATTGCTAGTTTTATATGAAGTGTATAGTTCGATGCAACGCACCAAGATTAATTCCTTTCTCGTTGGCTCTAATCTTATCGGCGAGTAAACCCTTAATGATCACTTATGACTATCCCAATATCCTAGAAAATAGAATAAACAGGCGAGGAAGGGGCATGGCGATCCAAGCAATGCTCAGCTAGACACAGAGGTTATCAATGCACTAATAAAAGTCACCAAAGACATCAACATATAAACTTTAATTAATGGGAAAGCAATTTTAAGGGGAGTTAAAGTGCATGATTAAATCAATGACACAAGCCCATCAATCCTGATGAATTAAAGTGTACTAATACAATAAAACAAAACTACTTAATGAATTGAATACATGCAGGACCTTCTTACAGCTATTGTATCTTCGTTCAAGGTGTGTCTTGTGCTGCTACTTCGTCTGAATTCAGCTTAGGGTTTCTTCTGTCTCGTACTTAGCTAAATGTCTGAACTGTTCAACCTCCAAATTCGTCTGGTCTTGGGGTATTTATAGTTTCTGTCTGAGGGCTAGATGCGGCGCATAGGATAAGTAGATGCGGCGCATTGACTTAACTTCGCGTGGGGTCCAAGATTAATATATTCAGGAATATTCGTACACCGCCAGAAGATGCGGCGTAACTCCATTCTTGTATGCGGCGCATGTCCTTGCTGTCTTGGATCGTAGCTTGTGAAATCTTGATAGTGATGCGCCGTATATAATAAGTAGGATGCGGCGTATCTGGAGCAGAATAATCTTTATCTTGTACATTTCAGTAGACTCTTAACTTCTTGCTTGTTTTGCTCCATAATTAGTCCAAAATAGCCAAGTTTCACATAATACTTGTTTTTACCTGAGAATTACAAAAGTAAACATTAACGTATCGATTCTCACAGATAATATAATAAAACAAGTCAAATAAATAGGATAAATGATGGTAATAAAATGTACTTATTTGAGTTCATCAACTACAGAGACTCTGCACTTCGACAAAAGTTTATTATTGTAATTTAATTTGTTTATAGGTCTCATTTGTAACCATTCACGTGTGACAATATCTTGGAGGGAGATTGTAACCATTCACATGTGCCTAAGATCGTACGCCGAGATCTTCGGAAGAGAGAACTTCAAGTCTGCCTTAGGATCTAGACTACAGAGACTCTGCACTTCGACAAAAGTTTATTATTGTAATTTACTTTGTTTATAGGTCTCATTTGTAACCATTCACGTGTGACGATATCTTGGAGGGAGATTGTTAGACTCGCTTTTTTATAAAGATATCGTCACTCACGTGAATTGGACTAGATTGATAGTAAGTAGTACACGCAGGGACTACTTATGTTTGAATGGCAAACAAGTAATGTAATAGGGCCTATAAATACCCCTCATGACTCTCCATGAGGGGTGTGGGAAATTAGTGTATTGTTTATTCATTTTCTTTTAATAAAGATAATCATTCCAGGTTTCTCCACCCTCTCACTACTCTCTCTCTAAAAGATGAAGATAATCATCTTCTTCAGCCAATCCCGACCACCCGAACCACTGAAATCATCCAATTATCAGTTCTACAAAGGCATTCGTTAATCACCACCTTTGCCTGAGGGAGAACAGGGTCCTATATCCTCAGTAGAGCAGCACTACTCTGCTGAGAAGGGGACCCACACCCTCTTACATCCCGTTTACGACTTTGAAAAATCACAGTCAGAGTCTCAGGGAGGACTGGTCCCTAAATCTTCATCCAGACATTACAACCTTGGTGGAAAGGGGGACCTTAACATTCAACATCCTGCTTATGGTTCTAGTCAATCACAACCAGGGTCTCAAGGAGAAACGGTCCCTATATCTTTGTCAGTACAGTATAACCCTGATGGAAATGGGGACCTCAACACCTCATTGCCTAGTGATGGTACTGGAGAAAACCTACCAGTCCCTGAAGGCACCTTAGGGGACAAAGACTCAGGGGGCATTTAACCACCCACTGATATGGAACCTACACCCCCATGGTGAATCGAGTCACTCGGGAACTAGCCCTAAGGACCAGGCAGATAAAACCAAGTCTGCCGGAATAGAGGGGATCAAGACCTGGCAAAAACGAAGGTGAGCCCTCTTTTGAGCGGGAGCCGGATACACACCTGGTTCCAACTCTTGCAGATCTCCAGATGCTGATTAATGAAGAGTCGTAAGAAGAGATGGTTGATTTAGGAGATGACAAAGTTTTTGCTGCTAGGGATGATATGGAGACTGAGACTTACAACTCTCCTCAGCACACTGAATAGCCATCATCATCTCCTCCTCTTGAGGAATAAGAACCCCATCAAAACCCTACATCATTAGGCAACACTTCAGACTCCACAAACTCTGCTCCTGCAACTCCTGAATATATGCAGAAGTATGACAATGTTATACCTTTTACTGAGAGGCAGTTAGTCAAGTTCCTCCGCAAGTCAAACACTGTGCTCTTCAGTGAGATTACAAAAGAACAATGGGATCAGCACACTAACGCAGCAGCCTCATATGCTGACTTCAGGGCTACTGTTGAAGGCACTCATGGTAAAATTCATCAGGTCACTACTTCCACTACTAAAAAAATCAGTGACCTGAAGACCTCTGTTGAGCAACTGGGCTTTGATCAAGACACACAATTCCACAATGTGCTGTAGACTCTCAGTGCAATTCAGGAAGAATTCAAAGATGACCTTGCTCTACTTACCAAGCTGACTGAGTTCATAGATACTCAGAAGACCACCTCCTCCAACATTACTAAGCTCCTCAAGCTCCTCAAGCTCCTCAAAGAGGTGGATGTTGCACCTCTCAGGTCTCAGCAAGACGCCATTCAGAAGTCAGTGTCTGACACCCAGGGATGTATAAAGGGAATTTCATCAGCCTTTGACCAGCTCTCCACTAAACATAATGAGCTGGTCAGTCATTACACCACCAAGGTCACTGAACTCTCAGAAGCTCAAGTCTCCATGGCCGCTGACATATCCACCCTGAAGAACGAGACCACTGACATCAAGAATATGGTCTCCACAATCTTGTCAGTTCTTCAGACTTCTCAAGTTCCCCCAGCTCCTCAGTCAACAGATGCTTACACTGAAGCTCCAGCATCTGTTGAGGGGGAGAAACCCGATGACCAAGTTCCTGAAACTAAAGCTACCAACATCACTGAGGCTGTTCCTCTCCAAAGCTTCATTCCAGGAACGTCAACTTCCTCAGCTCTTGTTGTTGTTACTACCACTCCCATTCCAACTGAAGCAACACCAACAACAGAGTTTCCTGAAGCCTCCTTCAGTACTCCCCCTCCCACTGAAAAAGGGAAGGGAATTATGACTGAAGACTCTCCTCCAAAACTAGTAAAGGCACCAAGAGAAGTGCGTCCTGACCCAGATGCACTCCTGGAAATCATCTTGGATGATGGGAGAAAATTCAAGGGCACCAAAGAAGAAGTGGCCGACATTTTGGATGAAGAGGAAAGGCTCAAGACTGAAAGCCTCAGTAGACCAGTGATTGCAGAAGTGGCCAAGGAAGTCATCCGAGAAATTGAGCAGGTTATCAAGAGGGAACAATTCCTCAAACTTCAGGCTGACCGAATCAAAGAACATAATCTTAAGGTCAAGCTCAATACTGGAAGGAAGAGGAAAAATTATGAGAAGTATGTCTGGTACACGACGAAGACAAAGGGTGAAGGTCCCATAACTGACATGACCATTCATGCCAACACTGATCCCAAAGCCATTACTGTTCACAGAGGGCCAAGAAAGTCTGAGAAGAATAAACCCTTCAAATTCTCAGAATATAGGATCAAAGAATGAGACATGATGGGGCCCATCCTGAGGAAGAAGCAGAACAGGTGCATTCCTGACCTACTGGCTGCCCTGAGCAACAAATATGAGGAACTGGAAAAGGTGGCCAAGAGCTTGGGAATACATCATGAGAAGGCAGTTGCTTTTCAAGGACTTACAATCCCAGAACCATCTCAGAAGACTGGGAAGAAGAGGAAAGCTATAGGCCAAGAACCTGAACAATTCATAGCTGCTCTTCACTGCAACAGGATTCCTCTTGAAGGGGTCAAGTTCGTTCCCAACAAAGTAATCAAGCTTCCTGAGTTTGGTATCTTCTTCGTCGATGAGTTTGGCCAACAGACCTTTCAAAGAGTCAGTGATATACACATTGTGGAAACAACAACTCTTCTGGCATACAAGGTGATGGCACTTCACGTGAAGAGCCCAGATAATGAAGAGTTTATAAGCCTGATGGACAAGATGATGAATGAATGACCCGACAAGGAGAAGTTGGTGTCTAAGGAGGCTAAATTGGAACTCATGGGAATTATGGAAGCCTGAGTACATATCCCTGAGTATTATATTTAGATGATAGGACTGATGTAATGAAATAAATAAAATGATGGCCCACATTTTGTTATATCATTGTTCTTTAATAGCTTTCTAGTATATTCAGTGTAAGAAGAAGCCCATTTGCTCACTTACACTGATCAAAACACTTAGGCATAATTTATATCCAAATAGGGGGAGATTGTTGGATCCATTCAGTACCCAAGCGTCCTGAAACAAAGATTTGAATACAAATTAGCCTAAGTGTCGAACAACCTTAAACGCTCTCAGGTCACTGAGTGAACAGTCACTCAGTGAGTTATCTTCAGGATGCTTAGGACGAGTCTAAGAAGAAAGATTCACCATTCAGTGAGGCGGAACTCCCTGAGTGTCACTTAAGCCAAAGAAGAAGATAATGGGTTCAGTGAGTGATGATAATTGTGAAAAACGTAGAGGGGGGGGGGGGGTGAATACGTTTCCGTTTTAAAAACTTAAAACTCGTTGTATCAAATTTCCAATTTGGCTTGTTCTAATATGAAAACTGTCTGTTGTAGTTTATGTTTAGCATAAACTAAAGTATGTTGTCACACAAGTATTATCAACTAATCATAACACAAGCAATCACATAATGCAAATATAAAAGTAAAGAGATAAGTAAAAGAAAGCGCAAACCAAACACGATGATTTATAGTGGTTCGGTCACGGAGCTCCTCTCCGCCCTACTCCACTCCCCGAGTACCCAACTCGAGAGTTACTTCACTAGATCAACAAGCTCCCTTTCTTAGGTGGAGAAAACCTTTAGACGTTGCTTACTTCCTTTTTCGGTACTAAGCTAAACACCGGGTTCTTTACAAGGGTACAACCACTCCCATCGTCGCTTACTTCTTTTTTCGGTACTAAGCTAAACACCGGGTTCTTTACAAGGGTACAATAACTCCCGACACTCTTTGTATTTTAAAGACTAAAATACTAACCTCACTCTACCGATCTAAATGATACAATGATGGTTACAACAATGATCCATGACATAAGTGTATCATGGATATGAATGCCTACTCTATATGAACTTCCATTGATCGGAAGCCTTCAATGTATGAAGATCACAAGCTCCCCAAACTTGTTGTGATGGATCTTCATGTATGCAAGTAAGATCTTCTTGGTGGATCATGAAGTATGCTATGGATGATGTCTCATGATCTTGAGCTTGCTTCACAGGATCATTAACAATGTATGCTTACAACATAATGAAAGTTAGTAACATTATGATCATTATGTAAAGGGTGATTAATGTATGAATCTACATGGTTTGCTACTGATCTAAGTGTGTGAAATAATAAAGGGAATGTGTGTTCTAGTTGGATGAAACTATGGGTAAACAATGGGCTGCTATTTATAGCCAACAAGAATTATGCCCGGCGGATCTGGCGGATCCCATAAATTGGATCCGTCCTTTATATCATTTGGATCCGCGGGTGTCAGACAGAAAAGCTTTTCACAAATCTTTCCATATTTTGTCATATCTTTCTATATCTACCATATCTTTCCATATCTATCAAATCTTTCCATATCTACCAAATCTTTCCATATCTACCAAAGTCAACTTTGTTACTTAAAAATCTTTCCAAAATATATTTGAAATCTTCCTAAGATTTTCTAATGAGGTATGCCATGATGTCATGTATATATTTCTATTTTAAGATTTAAAATGTAAATAATGTAAATGTATATATGTAAGTATACTAGTGATCATGTAACATGTATATGCTAGCTTAACTAATATATGTTCAATATGTATCACGTTAGTTTGACACCTAAAGTGTACTTATCCTATTAAACTTAGGAAACATGATAATGAGGTTCTAAGTAGAATGATTAGCCTTTTAATATACTTAATGTCCTAGCCGTATTTTAAACATTCTAAAAGGTTTGTTAAGGTTTGATCATAATGCCACATAACAAACATGTACGAACCTGTGTTGTATGATACGAAGACTTGAGAAGTCGAGAGGTGTTGAATATATGTTGAGACAATATAAGATTACAAGTAACTTGTACATTTTACGCTATGTATCAAGTTACATGTTTGTCATCAATCAAAACAAACGAGACTGCTTACACTAACAATCTCCCCAACGATACTGTTTGCACTAACAATAATAACTCACTGAATCTCAGTCTTCTCAACAACTTTAAAGAATGAAGATGAAGACTGAAGACCAAGACTGAAGAACCTGAAGTCTGAAAGAAAGGCAGGACAAGGCGGGAAGAGTTTGAAAAGATAAGGAGAAGTCCTTATCAGGCCAAAGTCAAACTTTTCCTGAAAGGCTTGAGAACAAGAGCAGTGTCATCACTGTTACTTAGAAAGCATATTTGTCTTATACCTAAAATAGGTTCTTGTAACAAGGACAAAATACATCAGTATTTTGTCCTAATTAGTTATGTCATTCCTTTTGTCTTTATAGTCACGGGTGCTCTTTTATACTTGTGTATAAATAGGATCATAAAGGAGAAAAGTGGACAAGTTTTGTGCACTTAATGCTTAGACATTCACAAAACCACTTTTCTCCCCCAAAGAGCAACCTAGTCTCTGAGATAGCTCAGTAGTTCATTCATTGTTGCCACTTAAGCATAGCTTAAGTTTAGTGAGGAGAACATACCATACTTTATCGTTTCAATCCCATGTGTTTATTCCGCGAACACTTGGGTATAGATTCTTTTGATTAACATCTAATAAGAATTTAAACGTTGAAAAACTCTTGAGTTTATCTTTTACGTTTTACTTATTTTACTTTGTTAATCAATACATTACTCAGTCATGGAACATGATTAGCTTAACTTTGTAGTTAATTCTAATTGTGTAACGGGAACAAGTATCAAAATTAGAGTGAGTAACAAATGATTCTGGAGTTTTCAAATAATTCAAATCTGAAAAAATAAACACACAAATAAAAACAGTGATTGACTAAAAATGCAATAACACGGACATTTCAGTTAAATATCATGTGTGATATATGTTGTTCCCTTTACACAATTATCATTAACTATGAAGTTAAACTAACCGTGTTCCATGGTTAAGTAATGTAATGAAATACTTGGTTAAAAGAAAAAAGATAAAGTAAATGACACAAAGGTTTTCAACGTTTAATTCTATTAGCAATTAACAAAGAATTATACCCAAGTGTTTGCGGAACAATACTTCGGATTGAATGACAAGTATGGTAATCTCCTCACTAAACTTAAGCTAAGCTTAAGTACAACTATGCTAAACCAACTGAGCTATCCTCAGGGTCTTAGTTGTATTTGGAGGAGTAAAAAGGTGTTTGTGAATGTGTAACAACCGAGAAATTTCCAAGTCATTATTTTACTAATTTTATTTGCTTATTATGCTATTTTAAGTAAATTGGCTTTTGCCGGGAAAGTTGCCCGCGTACGTCGTGACACGTACACTGAAATTTGTAATTTGAGTCAGGCTATGCTCAGTCTACCCATTTATATGATTTATTCTCCTCCACATACTTGTTTTCATATGGAATAAATTGATTTTCCATTTCTACGGAAGTTTGCACTTTTTACGTTTTACGCGTTTTCGGCACACGTTTTAAGCTTTAACGACGTTATAACACTCCGGAAGGCTCGAAAAATTTATGAAACATCAATTTAGGTCATTTTAAGTTAAATGTGATAGTTTTATGAAAATATTATCCTTGTGACTTTTATTTTTACAAACTATGCATAAAATGTTACCAATTTAGCCCCGTTGGCCTTCAAACTCACTCCGTGACTTATAATACTTGTACAAAGTGTATACTTATCATTTTTTTCAAAAAAAATAAAATCCCTCCCCTCCTTTTGACTCCCAAAACCGGCCCATGTGCCACCTCCCCCATCAACCAATCAAAAATTGGACTAGAAACACAATTATATTCTTACTCTTCCCCACATGCACTCCTTCACTCCTCCACATTTATTTTTCTCTCAAAGGCATATCTCTCCCCTCTCTTGGACGAAATCCACAGCTCCACCACCATTCATATACATCTTTTTGAAGATTCTTGAAGGTATGTATGGGTAGAAGACGATTCATATCTATCTTGCACCCGAAAAAGTCTCAAAAAGGGGTTTTAAGAACCCTACATGTATTTTCTTGTTAATTTCGTGTATGAACTCATATAAACTGAGTTTTTCATCATTTTTATATGTTAATAATATCAAGAATAGGAGTATAGGAGTTAGCTAGGTAGGATTTGTTGTTGGTGAAAGTTTTGGGGTAGTTAAGACTAGGTAAAAACATGATTTAATGGTCGATTTGATGTGTAAAAGTAATTTTGTAACAAAAATAGATTTTATTGAGTGACCTACTGAGATTTTTGGTGGTTTTCAAATATATATTCTCTGTTCTAAATGAAGTATGGGTCTTGGCTAGGCCAATTTTTGGATGGTTCGAAAGATCGGGTAAACTACGGCACTTAAGATCATGATTTTAGGCTAGATCGGGTTCGATCTTGAACATGCATGGACATAGCTCTTTATAAAAGATGCCCACTGATATTTTTGGATATATATGAGGTTAACATATGCATAAAAAGATTTCCATGATTCATCCTTGCATAATTTACACAAAAACCCATTTATTAGGCTTAAAGAAACAATTTGGATTGGTTATTGGACTGTCTCAGATTTTATGCACAAAGATCCAGTCACCATTTTGTTCTCAAAAAGATTTAAGAAAAACTAAAAATATTTGGAGATAGCTACAGGTCTTAGTATCATTTCCCTGAAAACCTTACCTCTTAATTCGTCCCGATGATTTTTGGAGAAAATCCACACTAAAACTTGCCCAGAAGTTGTATGTCAGTGTTCTAAGTCCAAAAACTCCTAGATTTCGGCATACCCACTACCTATTCCTTTTGAATTAAATATATTTAAGACATAAACAAAACTTCTCCAATTGGATTCAAGTCCATATGACCTGTAGATAAAAAGATACACTCTTTTTGCTAAGCTTATTTGGATGCTGAGTATAACTATTTAGAGACACAGGGGTAAATTGGTAATTTAACCCATGTTCTGAAATTCTCAGTTATGTGAGGCCTTGATTTTATCCCTTACGGTTTAGAAATGGCGACCCGATTAGTGCGGTGATTTTATAAATTTTTCATCAGCTTTTGGAAATTAAGCCATATGAGTTATTCCAGACGTCTTTTAGACCCATGACTTACTATATGACTTTTAACTAAATTACCTTATGATGTCACAAAAACAATTACTAAGTTAAATCACAAATATAAGAATTATACTTTAATCCCCGAGCCTAAGTTGTGTTGTATTTTTAATTAGGACACTTGTGATCTTTGCGGTTTTCTCGACGTGCACACTTCTCTGATTTTCCGTTGCTACTTCATCGTTGGTGAGTTCATAGCCCCAAGTTTTTACTTATATTGTTTTAAAAACTCCGTGGGGGAGAAACATGCTATAAATACTTATGATCACAATGCTTTGAAAACTGTATGCTATCCTGATATTTTTATTGCCTAACTTACCCATAGCCTGAAAGTCCCTTCCTTATCATGAACCGTTAATCACTTGCGAGTGAACGCGAATGCCGTGAATAGATCTATTGGGAATGACATTCCCCATTTTGGACTGCTGTCCTGCATGGGCTACCATATGCACTGTATTTGAGGTTGCTAGGTAATTAGGCTATTACCTCTTGTTGAAGGGCAAATTTATATTCCGCTAGAATATCTTACCAAGTTAATGTTCGGGGTCACGAGCTTAGTGCAATAATAACCTTACTAGACTCTGCATTTGTTGCTTAGTCATTTTCACAAACTGAATTATACTGTGATCAACTGCTTATTACTAAAACTCTATGGATTCACTCAACCTCTGTGTTGACGTTTTTAGCATGTTTTATCTCAGGTTTGAAGGCATGAAGGTCTTGGACGGAGTCGAATGGATATATTTTGAAGTCTCGGCATATTTTCACTTTTGAAGAGTCTATATTTTAAAGATTTATGTTATGTTTAAAACATTTGAAATCTTTTGAAAATGTTGTGTTTTATGAAAACTGTTGGGACCTTTGTAAACTCTGAGGTTTGAATGTATCAAATGTGAAACACTTTTAAAATGTCTCTTTTAAAGGGTCGTTTTCTATGACTTGTGTGAAAACTTATTTTAGAGGTTGCTAACAATAAGTTTCGTGATCGTTTATGGACTCTAGGTTATTACACCTTTGACCTAGGATTTTGTCTATGACTAGCATGATGATAATATTGGCGGAATATTCAATGAAAAGAAACAATACTATCACAACAAGGTTTTTCCAACTTTCTCTTTGTTATTAAACTTAGCCCCAATACTACTTGATCAATAGTAATACGATTACTCTCAATAGTAACAGAGATAAAGGAAAACCTTGATTACTTTGAGGCTAAATAAACCTAACAACATTAGACCCCATGTCTAATGTTCATCAGACCCTACGTCTGATGTTCCCACACACACTCTTTTAGGTGCTTTACATTTTAACACACTTGGTGTTGTTGTAATTTGTAAGTATGAAACACCTTAGTGATTAACTTCTAACCACCCTTTGACGTTCACATTATTTCACTGTGAAGCATACTTAATATCTAAGGGTATGATCTCCTTTTTATAGTAGAAAGGAGATCATTACAAAGTTTGATAAGTCTTGTCTACTACTTGCTTGTGTATGTCAGTCATTAAGATACAACATGTGTCTTTGTTTACAACTTGTTTGACTGATAACATATCTAGATATTATCTACCGTATATTGTTGACTTTAATACAAAATATCTTTTTCATCTTTATCCATCCAGCAGTAGTATGACTCACTGATCAGCAGCAGCTTCATTTGTACCAGCAGCAGTATGTTTGCACTAGCAGCAGAATGTTTGCACTAGCAGTAGAATGCTCTGAACCAGCAGTAGTATAAAATACACTAGCAGCAGAATGTTTTATGCCTAGCAGTAGTATCTACTTAGCGTATTTTGCTTATCAATTCAGTATTCTTCATGTTTCATTCTTCTTGTTCTGTGATCATCAAATCTATGAAAATATAATTCCCAACAACTTGTACTTTGTGCTAGGAAGTAATACCCCAGTGATCTATCTTCTGTTGCTTTAATTTTGGGGGTGTTACAGAATGACAACGCATTTAGTGCACAAACTTGTCAACCTTTCTAATCTTACTTATGATCCTATTTATACACATATGATTTACAACCGTTATTGAAGAAGACAAAGATGACCTACGCTTGTTTGGACAAAATACCTACGTATTTTATCTCTGTTACAGTATTCTACTTTGGGTATAGAACAAAGTTGCTTTCTGAGTAACAGTGATGACACTGCTTTGATCTTTAGCTATTCTGGGTAAGTTTAACCTTTGCTTGATAAGGACTCTTCTTTATACATTTCAAACTTGTCCCGCCTTGTCCCGCCATTCCATCAGTCTTAAGTCTTCAGTCTTTAGTCTTTATAGTTATTGAGGAGACTTAGGGTTCAATGAGTTATTGTCATCACTCACTGAACCAATCACCTTCTTCTTTGGCTCAGGTATTATTCACTGAGTCCCGCCTCACTAAATGGAAAGCCTTTCTTCTTAGACTTGTCCTGAGCATCTTGAAGATGACTCACTGAGTAACTGTTCACTCAGTGAATTGAACATTGTTTACTGTTATTGTGACACTTAGGTTATATTTTGTTCAAATCCTAGATTAAGACTTACTTGGGTACTGAATGGACCCAACAGTCTCCCCTTATTTGGATATAAATATAGCCTAAGTGTTTTTGTTTAGTGTAAGTGAGCCAAGGTCTTCTTCTTATACTGAAGATTCTAGAAAGCAAGTAAGGAACACTGATTTAATATAAAACATCCTTTATTCATAAAAATTAAATCAATTCCTAAGCATTGCTACAAAAAAGTAAGACAACATCCTCAACTCATGTAGTAGCCCAAAGCTTCAAGCTTCATCCTTTTTGATTGTAGCTTGTGTTGATCAGGATTGTTATGAACAAAGATCACTACTTTATCACACAAACTTATATAGATCGAATGGTACTCAAACAAGAACAAGAACAAGATGAGAAGAGTGTGGATCGTATGGAAATACGACTGTGTATCTATTAGCTTAAAGAACAAAGATAACAAATACAAACATGAAGCTTACACACTCCCACCTTGGCTGTCTAAAGAAGCACACTGGAAATGGGGTGGGAGTGTGTTATTTATGCTACTAATGTGATGCCCTAAAGGGCTTTGATGGGCTTGAGTGGGCTTTTGAGTTGGACTTGACTTTTACATTTAGTCTTACATGTTTAACTATCAAAAGCCCACTTTGCTAGACTAACTTAACCATACAACACACAAGTTTCAATATTACAAATGACCATCACTTTACATTTATAAATTAAATGCTAACAATCTCCCCCTAAGGGATGGTCATTTCAATGATGCTCCCAGTGATTTGGTCTTTGGTCTTTGTTGAATTTAACTTTGTGTGTTGCTATGGAATAGTCTTGATTCATCGTTCCTTCATGCTTTGTGATCTTCACACTATCGTCTTTTGGTCGTTCTTGCCTTGATCAACATCTTCTGTACAATTGCGTCGACATTATAGATGTTGAAACAAATGATGATGGTGAATGGACTTTTGTCGGTTCCTGCATAAAACAGTTAGCAATAAATTTTCCAGCGCTTATAGGTTCAGATTTTGAGATCGTTATCAGCATAGTGTGAAAACTTTCCCTAATCTTAACCAAGGCCGTTGAGAGCCTCTGAAGTATACCGGAGTATCACTTCAAGACTGTAGACCGTTTGAAGCTCGTAACCATCATGATATACGGCAAGATCCTTAGATCTCATTAAGACTCTTACAACTTGTGTCCTTAATGGTGAACACAAGTGTATTGTATGTGTTGGGAATTAAATATTCTGAAGATTAAGTATCGGGAAATTCTCTTAAGTGATTAATTCTGGTTGCAGTAATGTTAAGTCTGGTTGCTACCTGGTTAAGTCTGCTGGTTAAGTCTGGTCTTTGAATGTTAAGTCTGGTGACTAAGTCTAGTGATTAATTCTGGTGAGTACCAAAATTAAGTCTGCTCTTCTGATGTTAAGTCTGCTTGCTGGATGGATAAGTATACGAAGATATTTTATACTAAAGTCAAGTATATACGGTAGATAATATCTTAGACTTTGTGGTTAGTCATCAACTAGTTGGTAAACATAGATACATGTTGTATCTTAATGACTGACACAATGCAAGTGTATCCATGCATGTGCTCGACAAGACTTAACATAGATTGTAATGATCTCCTTTGTTTTCATATAAAAGGGAGATCATAGTCTAGATATTGTGTGTGACTAACTAAGTGCTAAATTCATATGCTTAGAACAACTAGTTAGAACAATATCTCAAGTCATATAAACATTAAGATTCAAGGTTTTGTAACCCTAGTGATAGTGAAGATCACTCGTATTATTTTGAATAATATTGAATCGTTTGGTTAATAGCTTTCATTGTTCATTGTTAAATAACAAACATAACTGTTCCATTTCCATAACCAAAATAACCTTCTAAGTGTGATTAAGTAGATTCCGCATACTTAATCATATTAACTCAACATATCATATACACAAAGTCACAAAGGTTTAACCACCTTATAGTGTATCAATCACCCACTTAGTTGTTATCAGAGCAAGGTTGATATAGTTGATTTAGAAGAAGAAGAAGAAATGGACACTCAAGATACTCAGGCTACAAATATTGCTGCAAAGTTGCCCATGATCAAAAAGAATGAGTTTGAGTTGTGGAGGTTAAGGATTGAGCAATACTTTATGGTTCAGGATTATGCTCTTTGGGATATCATTATGTATGGTGATTCTTTTACACTAGGTTATACAGATGTTATTCTTGAAGGCAAAACAGATAGAAAAAGAAATACTGGACCAATTACTGGTGATGAAAGGATATAGAAGAGAAATTATCAAAAAGCAAGAAATTTGTTGCTTATGACCATTCCTGGTGAACAGATGCTATCCTTTAGCAAGTATCCTGATGCAAAAACTCTTTTTGAAGATATTTGTGCATGGTTTGGTGGTAATGAAACTGCCAAGAAAACACAGAAGAAATTGCTGAAACAACAATTTGAAAACTTTAGTTCAAATAGCAATGAATCACTTGATAAGCTGTTCTCTAGATTACATAAGCTTGTCAGTCAGTTAGCTGTGTTGGGGGTTGAGATAGCCAAGGAAGATCTCAACATGAAGTTTTTTAGAAGCCTACCTGATGAGTTCTGTTGGGAATTAAATATTCAAGAAGTTTAATATCGGGTTCTACTCAAAGAAATACTCTAAGTATGATTCTGCTGCTAGAGCATTTGGTTTCTGCTGCTAGTGTTTGATTCTGCTGCTAGGCTTAACATTCTACTGCTAGCGTGAACATTGCTGCAGGTGAAGAACTTTCTGCTGCTGATTGGATAAGTATGAAAAGATGTTATATGTATTAAAGTCAACAATATACGGTAGATAATATCTTACCCCATGTGATCAGTCATAATGTTATATTCACAGAACAAGTTGTAAACATAGATACAAGTTGTATCTTAATGACTGACACTCTCAAAGCAAGCGTTCGATAAGACTTGACAATATTGTAAAGATCTTTCTTGTGTTATAAAAGAAAGATCTTAGACTTGTGATAAAAATAAGAATACGAATAGATAATAGTGTGAAAATTATTAAGTGCTTAGAAAATAACTCTCAAGAACATAGAACAAATATCACAAGTCATAGAAAACATAAGATTCAAGGTCTTTGTAACCCTAGTGATAGTGAAGATCACTCGTATTATCTTGAATAATATTGAATCGTTTGGTGATAACATTGCATGTTCTTTGTTCTATATACACAAGCATAACTGTTCCATTTCCATAACACAAATAACCTTCTAAGTGTGATTAAGTAAATTCCGCGTACTTGATCATATTAACTCAACTTATCACATACACAAAAGAACAAAGGTTTAACTACCTATCAGTGTATCGATCATCCTCCTCAATTGGTATCAAAGCATGGCTGATATAGTTGATTTAGAAGAAGAAGAAGAAGAAGAAGAAGAAGAAGAAGAAGAAGAAATGGATGTTGAATCTATTCAGACCAATGTTGCTGCAAAAATACCCATGCTCAAATAGAATGAGTTTGAGATGTGGAGGCTGAGGATAGAGCAATATTTCCAAGTGCAAGACTATGCACTTTGGGAAATCATTGAAGATGGAAACTCTTACCAGCCTACAACCATTTCATCAACAGTGGAAGGCAAAGTGGTGGCAACTCTGCAGAAAAAGCCAACAACTGCAGAAGATAGAATAAAGAAGAAAAATGACTTAAAGGCAAGAAGCATGCTGATGATGACCATTCCCAATGATCAACTTCTAAACTTCAGCAAGTTCAAAGATGCCAAGTCATTATTTGAAGCTGTTATTGCCAGATATGGTGGAAATGAAGCCATAAAGAAAACCCACAAGACACTGCTCAAGCAGCAGTTTGAAAACTTCTCATCTACATACAATGAAACTCTTGACCATATGTTTAATAGGCTTCAGAATATTGTGAGCCAACTTGCTATTCTTGGGGTTGAAATACCTCAAGAAGATCTGAACTCAAAATTTCTGAGAAGCTTACCAGAAGAGTGGGCTATGCATGTTGTTGTCTGGAAGAACAAGCCAGACCTTGATACAATGGAGTTGATAGATTTGTATAGCAACTTTAAGATTGTGGAGCAAGATTTGAAGAAGAATGGAGGTACTAGTTCTAATACTGGGAACATGGCATTTATGTCAACTCCTAGTACCTCAAAATCAAGTGAAGAGGTGAAAGTTGTTGATGGTGTTGGTGCTGCTAGTTCATCAAGCAGTACCATGGGTATTTTTGTACCAACCGTGATTTTAGCAGGTTAGTTTGACTAATAGTCTCAACCTATCTAACTTTTGTTTGGTGCGTATTATGTGTTATATGTGGTATATGTGCGGTATTTGTGTGGTAAGTACATGTGTTAGCACTAAATCCCTTGGTGTGAGATTTTCGTCATGTTTGAGTAGCGTTGAATTTTGGGATAAGTCCATTCTATTGCCTTGGTGGTATAGAATGACTTGTGTAGTTTTGGTATTTTGTGATTTTGCGTAACAAGTCTTCGTTCAAATATTTGAGCGTTAGTAAGTTACGTGGAGGTTTTTTTTATGGGTTATATTAAATATAAGTGTGAAAATCTATTTTTGGAAAATTTATTTTGAAAATGATATTTTTTCGGGTTGTCGTAAAAACGAAAGTTTATCGCGTAAGATGTTAAGTTCGGTATAGGGTTTTTATAAAATATCAAGAGTACAAGGTTTTTAGTGTAATAAATAATATTAATAAAAAAAATAAAAATTATATATATATATATATATATATATATATATAAATCGGCAAAAAAGGGTTTTAAGGAGAATTAGGAAACCAAATTTGATAACAAATAAACTTACCTAATTAATAGTTATCTAGAATAATCCATAAAGCCCTATAAATAAAAAACCAAAACCCTCCCATTCACCCTATGTGAAAATCGGCCAGAAGCAAGAACCAAGGAGAAGAGAAATTATTTTTAGGGTTTTCATCTTTCAAGAATTAAGGTACAATCTTTAATACTTATGCTTAATTAATTTTTATGATTCATGTAGCAATAGTAAGATGGATTAAGGTTTATGTTAAAACCTGTAAATTATGATTATAAAACATGTGGGAATTATTAATTAGTAACATTATGATGATTGGTGAAGTAATTAGGGTTTAAAATTTGATAATTAATGAGTTAAGATTCTGACAGAATATTAAGGCTGTAGAGATTCGATGATATTTAATAGATGAAGATGAGTTAGATCGCGAATTTTATGTCTAAATTGTAGTTCAGAGAAAGAGCTTTCCAAAAAGTCCGACCACGAATATTTTCGAGGTAAGGAATTCAGTAAAACGAATTTTATGAATTAAGGTGTCAGAACAGTTAAACTGGGACAGATTTAGGTTAGAAGTACTGAGACCAAAATTGGTATAAAAAGTGTAGTTTAGGTTAGCCCTTCTGTGGGACGTGAGTTCTATATTATGTTTGACTTCCACGCGAAAATTAGACAATAATAAGTTGTGAGAGTATGTCTAGGAGGTCAAAACTTTTTGGTGTGCGTTCAGATCCGAATTTGGATAGTTGTTAAGTTTTATTTTTCATTGGGTACTTGTGTATGTTTTTGGTGCATGGCCTTCTGGGAGAAGCTTTTATGCTCATGAAAGATCATGGTGAATTTTTGGTGTGAGTTTTGGATAATTTTTGGTCATGATTTTATGTGAGTGAATGTACCCTAAAAATATGTGTTTTCTGAAAGGTTTTATTTAAGGGATTTAGTGAGTATAGGTGTTTCGTGGTGATTAGTATGGAGTCTAGGTACTCCATGGTGGGTTATATGAACCTTAGAAATCCATCATATATGTGTTACATGGACTATAGCTTTTAGTGTAAGGTTATTCACAAGCAAAGAAACACTAGTTTGGGACAAATATGGATCGAATAAGAAGAAGAAGATTAGAGAGAAGGAGTGTTGGAACCTTAGAGAGATAAACAAACAAAGAAAAACGTATTCAAAGTGTAGGAAGGTTCAACCCTCTCCACATGAGGAGAGGGCTATTTATAGTACTTGATATTACTAGCTAGTTTGCCCCTACCGGGCTGTGGAGCAAGCTGACAGTGGGGAAAGCCCCGACCTACTCCACAATACTACTAATAGCTATACTACCACTAATAACACTAAGTATCCCACTAGCTATAATGTGCTACTGTGTGTTCGGGGTGACCGAGTCTTCAATTGAATATTTTTATTCCTAACAATCTCCCCCTAAGGGAGGTCACCCCGGAAGTGATGTTCTGAATTATAGCATTTCATTCTTGAATCGTGACTTCATAGCTCGAGAATATTGGTTCTACAATATCATAGATCAATGTGTATAAAGCAGTGGTCTTTAGATGACTTCTCTTCTGTCTTGAATGATTTTTGGTAATTCTTTGTGTGTTATCATCCAACATGTGTTTCTAAGACATCTTTCTGTAGTATGATTCCAAGTGATGAAATATAATATGAGCCGACATGTTCACACTATTCTGGGTCATGATCTTCAGTATCAGAGTTAGCAGAAGCTGTGTTGAAGGTTTTTTGGTTGATCATGACTTCTTTGAATATGATGATAATGTAGTGAGAACATGTGGTAGAGGATTGGCATCTTTTCTGCAACCAGCTACAACAGCAACCAGCTACAGCATTCCACAGCTACAACCGCCAGATGTTCCTGCATACGACAGTTAGCAACAAATCGACCGGTACATACAGGATTGGATTTCGAGATCGTTATCAGCATAGTGTGAAAACTCTCTCTAATCCTTACCAAGGCCGTTCCTAATAGAAAACCCACAGAGGGCTTTTTAAGATCATACCGTAGTATATCAATAATTAGGTGAGTCGCTGGAGATCACTCCACGACTGTAGACCGTTTGAAACCGCCGTGATCACTAAGCGTAACCCATAAGGAGTTACCGAAGTGACCTGCTTTCAGGGCTGCTTGATGATGACCCTGGCAGGAATTTCCATTCAATCATTGAGAATTACATACGTAAATTCTCTCATAAATGTTCTGGCAGATTGCTAAGATCTGCGTAGGACTCATGAGTTTACAACTGGTGTCCTCAATGTTGAACTACCAGAGTAGAAATGATTCGTGTTCCTATGAGATCTTATTATGCATCTCGTGGCTCTAGACTCTATAGTGCATTTTGATTTGGTGATCGGAGGCTGGAGAGGACTGCCACATTTTCAATATCATCTAACTCGGAGTGAGAGAGACGATAGAAATGTATTGAACTCCGTGACAATTGAAACAAGAATCCTTTGAGGGACCTTGAGTGGCTAGGGAGGGTTGTGCAGCGTATCACTGGGTCCATGATACTTTGTCTTCAATGCCAGCAATCAACTAAGTGATTCTGACAGCATATGAATTGACCCGATTTCTGCCTAAGTTGTAAGGAGGGCTTCTTTCTTTTCACCCTTTATCTTTACAATTCTTTTTCATTCTTCAACCCCTTCAGTGCTTACCGAGACTTCATAACTAGCACCTTGTTGGGTTTGTTCCAGTACTAGCTCCATCTCAGTCGACACTTTTCCCTTATCCATTTTTCTCCTTTTTTAATCATACCTAAGGACTTCTACACTAACTAGTGGATTGTCCCTAGGTAGATCCCTCCAGCTCTGGCGGGATCGTGGGAACTTGAGCCTAACCTAACCATCCTTATAACTCCATACATTAATTAAAATGGTCGGTCTTTGGTATTCTTCCACGATTGCCATAAACCAAATCTTTAAAAAAAATCTCTCAAAGTGTTCATGATTAAGAAACACATTTTACTAACACTTTGAGAGTTTTGAATTTTTCAAATGCTCCCCCTCAACATGTGCTCGAGTGATTGTTTTATAAATTTGCACATGTTAGGTAGAGCTCGCACTTTTTGAATTGATCAACTTTCAGTAAACATGACCGATTCGAGACACGCTTACATCACTGGTTAGAGCAGCTTGAAATTATTACCCGGCCTGGTCAAGTCCACAGAAAGTTTCTCGAAATGGTACACTCTACTCAGATAAGTCCTTTTCGAGACACGCTTACATCACTAGTTAGACCAGCTTGAAATTATTACCCGGCCAAGACGTATCCTTTCGATTGATGACAGTTCAAGTTTCGTCAATTCATTTGTCAAGACCGAGTCACGATCTCTTGCAATGCCAAATCCTTTTTGTTTCCACAAACCATTTGCTCCCCCTCAATATGTGCATTGATATACAAAAGAGTTTAGCACATATGGGAGAGCGTACATTATACGTTCCAAAACATCACATTTTATCAGAATTTCATATTTAAATCACATTCTCTTCCCCGATCAAAAATTTCAAACCACTTGAGATTTGTGATCCCAATTGATTTAAATAAGTTAGAAATTTTGGGAGAAAATGTGTTAGATTTAATTAAGTCTGATAATGGAACATATGATCCTCCACCTTAATCTACGAGGGATATTTACTGCTGATTATACACATTTCACATATAGATAATTACAATGTAAGTTCAGAGTTAATTACATACTATAGTAACAAACATTCAAAAGATGTCAAAACAAAGCACCACTGAGAGATTCTGTTTACCCTGTTCTTTCCAGCAAACGGTAGTCTCCATCTCGATCTCTGCCACCGACAAAGCTTTCCAAGTTGCGAAAAATTCTTTTAGTTTTCAATCTTTGCTCAATTGCTCTCATAAACTCTTCACATCTCTGCACATCCACTTGAGTCCAGAATCAAGTGTTGTATCCTGGGTTTTGGGGATTGATCTTGACTTCTTTTACCCTACCATCCAATGCTTCATCGATCATTCTCAGGGTTCCATCACTAAACTTATGAATCTCGCTGAGTCGCACCATCCTTGGAGCCCCATGCCTGCTAGTTATTTTGACGGCTCTTGGAGATTCGATCACTTTGAAGTCGTGAGTGAACTCAAGACCCTTTCCTTCCCAGTTTGGTTTTGTGAGGTTGAGTTTGGTCTGGTAGCTCTCAATTCCAAGTTGAAAGTCACCTACCCTTTGTCTGACGACAAGACCCCTAATCCATAGGTTCACAACAGCTGATAGAATCTTCTTATCACGTGGAGGGAGATGATCCAGGTGTCCTTGAAGATTTAGCAGAAAGAGATCCTCAAAATCGCCTGGTAGTAGGTGTTTGAAGTCACTTTCGACAATGACGTACTCCTTCTGATCAGCCCGACGAAGCACAATTCTTTTGAGATAATCATACCCGTACATATGTTGAACTTCAACCTTGATGACACTTAGAATTCTCAAATGCGAGCGAACACCTCTGCGATTACCCTCTGCTGCATGCCTTTCAATGTAGAACCGTTTCTTGTGGAACCACCAATGTGTAATACCATAAGAGGCAGCTATATCGAATTTGTGTTCTTCATTCGACAATATCTGATCAGGCACCATTTGCTCTAGCTCAATATCAGGGTAGTGAGCCGCCTTCACTTTGGTGATAGATATCGCCTGTCTGCTACCTTTATCTCCAAAACGGAGATAGCCCAGATCGTTATTGAAGAAGAAGTCGGCTCGAATAGAAACGTGACCCGGTGACCCTTCGAAGGAAAGAGGTCTGCTAACTTTGGAGGGGAGAATCTGCTCACTTACTTGATCAGTTAGTAGTTTGTGACATTCTTCCATCTGGTATTGAAGATGCAGCACATCAAGGTGGAATACTTTGACAATCTCATAAGCTGGGCCTTCCAGATCCTGACGAGTGAGACTTGGGATTCCTTTCTTCTTACAAAACCAACTAATGAACGACCCCATATCACCGATTGACCCAAGTTTTGCTAGCAGCGAGTTTTCAGGTGGAGATTCGTGTTAAGAAGCGATTGCAACTGCCCAGTTGTTCTCAGGAACTATGGTGTCTGATGATGGAACAAACCAAGCTGGTTCAGGAATTGAGGCTTGTTCTTCATCAGATGAAGGTTTCCACCACATTTTCATGTCTTCCTTGGAGGGAGGATTTCTTGTGGAGCCCGAGTCATTAGGTTCGTCAGTTCTCATGAATTCTCTCCACCAGTCTTGATTTGGGTTAACCTTTGGAATCTGTGCATTTGCTGTGTCTACTTCTTCATCAGTGTGAGAACCAACATCTTCTGTAATAGATACTTCATGCATAACATGTTCCTCTGGAACAGGAGGAAATGAAGGCTTGTATTGAGTGTCAACAGTCGTCCATGCAAGAAATCCAGGAGCATAGACACTCTTTGACATGCTGGGACCAGACGAGGGAGGAGCTTGATCTTCTCCAGCAGATGATGCAGAGGGGTGATGATGAGATTGAGTGTGGGTGAAACCTGAAACTCCGGAAAACCCTGCTGCTCTAGACCCACCATCTGGAGGAGGAGGTGGTGGAGAATGTGGTGGATGTCCAGGGGGTGTGCAGGGCTTGTCTTGACTCTTTTTCTTCCTCTTTCGTTGTTCATTAAGTTCAGTCATGAAGTGATCCCTAGCATCCCTGTCCATCGATTTTTCCAAGGCTTCGTATAGATTCTGATGATCATCATGACTTTTATACTGCCCGCTTTCAAACATTCTGCTGTGAAGAATTTCTTTCATATCGGACGTGGGAAGATCTCTGAAGCGAGCTTGAAACGGTGCTTCCATTGCCCATTTGAATGCATCTTTTACGTGAGCATCAACAGCAACAGAAACCTTTTGTTCTATATCAAGCTTTTCCACCTTCAGCAATCTTTGTTCATAACTTTTCATCTTTTCTGTCATAGTAGAAAAAAGCTTTAATGCCGTTTCTAGCTTTGATGCTAAGTCTGATGGTGGATCTGTAGGTACAGTTGCGGTTGTGGTTGCTTCAGGTGAGGTGATCTCTATGACCGGTGGTAGTGTGGGAACTGGAGCTGTCATATGTCTCACACCTGACATGTCTTGTTCTATATGCACTGACACCATTGACTCAACTTCTTTATCATCCTGCGTCTTTCCAGTCTCTGTAGCAGTGTCATTGGCTTTATCCATGAGAAATTGATCACCATAGTTGAAGTCTGGTTCCAGGTTTTTGAGAGAAGACAGTGTGCCAGTAGACTCTGTTGGTTCATTAAGGTGAGGCTGCTCATCATCTTTCATTTTCAAATTCTCATGTACATCTGGGTATGCAGTAGCTACAAACTCCTCATGATGCAATTCCTGATCGGGTTCTGTTGTAGTTTTCGATCCTGGGACATGGGCTTCATTGACTGTGCTTTCTGGCTCAACTTCTTCATCAACTTCAACTTGTGGGGTCTCTTCTTGTGGTTTTGGATCCCCTATTTGAGTATGTGAAGCCTCCTCCTCAGTATTCTTATTCAGATTCTCATCGGATTCAGTGTCACTGGAGTTTGAATCAACATCTAAACTTGGGGATCCCATTTGAGCACTTTCAGAGAAGTCTAGTGATTTGGATGATTCCGATCCACGCTTTTTAAGTATAAACTTTGTTGTCATCTTGGGTCCAAGAGATGAAATGGTAAGAAGAGTTTTAGCAGCTTGTACTGCTGTGGTTACCCCTTTTCCCTCGCCTTCGACGGTTGGCACTGGATTACGACTCCCTGCATCAGGTTCTCTAAGGACAACACCTTTCATAATATTCCTTGTAGATTCTGCATGTTCTTTGGTACTAATCTCCAAGGCTTGTTGGAGATCAGGGTCTTCTTCATCTCTTAGAGCCAGGTCATGTGCTACCACATCTTCCTCACCAACTTGACCTTTTATCTTAGTTCTCTTTGATCCCAGCTTCTTGGTTTTAGCCTTCTTTTTGAGTTTCTTAGCTTTCTTAAGAGCCTCGACTTCAGTGGTTGCTTCCTTCCTTTTCTTCGATTCTGATTGGCTCTGCTTGCTGGATTTATGGGTTTCAGGATCAGGTGATTCAGCTTCACCTCTTAACTTGTCCGAAAGAGCCTTTTGATATCCCTCAACTTTACTCAGATACTCCTTATAATAGAAGGCTTGTCGGATATTATCTGATAGAAGAGACTCAGGGAAGAGCATTCCAAATACTTCTTGTTTGGATCCTTTGGCCGTCCACTTGAGATTTCCCAGAACATGTTCATTGCAATACAGATGGAGAGGAGAGCCTGATCTTGGATGGAATTTGTGAATAGAGTAAAGGTGGTGAATTATCATTTTGGTGAATCAGATGCTTGGAATGATCAGCTTTCTAACTGGCTTCTTGCTGGTCTGTGTTAACTCCATTTTCACTTTGTCTTCCAAGAAAGTGTGAATAGATTGAGTAAACTCTTCCCAAATCCTTTCAGCGAAATCAATGTTTGCACCTTTCACAATCCCCCACAGTATCTGAAGCACTGGAGCCCTTGGCCTTTCAAAACCAGAAGTCTTCCCAGTAAGACATAAGTTGATGATAGTGGCTATAGCTCTCCATGGTTGATACAGATCATTGTTGACCACCACTGACAGTCTGTTGACGGTTTTAGGATAGCCCAGGTCATTTACGAAGTTGATAAGAACCTCGGATGAGGGTGGTTGAGTAAATGGTTTATCTGCGACAACTGGTGTGATTTGAAGAGCCTCTCTGAGTGTGTCTTTGGTGAGCTCATACCATTGTTCATCTAATTGGCACCGGTAGCATCCAGTATCATTGTTGACATGAATCGTGTTCCAGAACTGTTGAATGTATATAGATGGTATGGTTGCACAAGCTGTGAAGGCTGTGAAGAATGTGGTTTCTTTTAGTATATCTACTGCTATTTTGTATATAGGGCTAGGTTGAGACCTTCCCATATCTATATAGCAGTTGCTCTTTCCAATGGGGATCCACTTGTCACATGGGAGAATTTGTTCGTCTGTACGAACTGGAGTTGGAACATCGTGGGTTAGTTCAGAGAAAGCATCAATCACATTGTCTGCCATTAGATCTGCACACACACTGTAACACCCCAACCCGACAAGGGTAAAGATATCACAATAATGGTTTCATAACAGATCAAACCAAAGCATACATCTATAGTAATACAAGAATCTTAAAGGTTACAAATGAAATACAGAAAACTACAAGGTTACAAATGGAACTTTCGATAAATACTAATTCTAAAATATAATAACTTCTAATCATCTCTAATCCGGAATAGCTATCAAATCTTCCAAGTACAAGGTACTCTCCACTCATTCCCAGCTTCCTACTAAAACCTGCCGCAGGAAAAGAAATACGGCTGAGCTACGAGAGCTCAGTGAACAGATATAACGATAACAAAGCAGTAATAGAGAATAGTACAGAGTAACAGAAATAAAGGTCATGCAGATATAATAAGAGTCAAGTGATAATAAATGGGTAAGAGTAAAGGAAAAGTAAAAGAAAAGGAAAAGAAAATAGTAAAGGTGATAGGATAGGGAAAACAGTAATCCACCACGAGCCCAGAAACAAAAAAATATCATAACAATGTAACTATATCAGTAATCCAGAGGGGATGCCTCTCAAGTATCCCGATAATATGAGGGGTGACCTCATGTATCAAATGTATATGGAGTGATCAGCTCCCAGAGATGTGAAAGACGTGTATCGCACACACCATCAGTCACCAGAGATATATAACCAGTAAATAATAACAGATAACAGAAACAGATCAAATCTAGGATGCATCCATGCGCCCCAGTAGGCCAGAATCTTCTCCTACATAATAGATAAAATCAGGGACGGGACAGGTCATCACTCTCCTGCCCTAGAGTCATGCCATCGGTGCATCAATGACATGGACATGAAACCCTCATGCCTAGTGAGGTGGCTCGGGTATCAAACCGTGGTCAGGGTCAAGTATCAAGTATCAGGTCAAAATCAGAGTGTCATATCAAAAGGTTCATAGCATAAGGTTCATGTCAATTAGTTCAGAATTAAATATCAGAGGTTCAGAATAAATCAGGTTCAAATCAGAGTTCATCAGATCAAGGTTTATATCAATAATCAAGTCAAGGTTCAGATCAAAAGTTCATTTTAGAAATTGCTATCAAAAGTCCATTTTAAGAAATCCTTTAATAATTGTTTTCATAAAAATGATCCTTCAAAACGGTTTTTCATAAAGATAGTCTTTAAAATAGTTTTCATAAAAGTTAGTAGAATTTCAAGTAAAAGTATAAACATCATTTTAAACAAATATCTCTTCTCAAAACATTTCCAGGTCATAATTTAAAAGGTTTTTCACAACATAGATTCATATCAGAGGTCATAACAAGGGAATCAATAGAAAAGGTTCAAAGCAAAGGAACTCATAGCAATGGCATCAAATCAGAAGCTAAACAGATCATAATATGAAAGGGATCATATCAGAGTTCATAGAACAGGGGAAACATAGCAAGGTTCAAGGGAACAACAAGATATAAAGAAGAGGGGTTCATGAGAAACCTGTGAGAAGGTCAGAATATCTGTACCTTATATCGCAAGTGAAAACAAAACAGAACATAAAGGTCGGAAGTCAACTCCATCTTCATAAAATCTACACGAATTCATGACTGTCTTATTAATAGCTTATTTAATTCAGACTACTTATTTCAGTCGGCTTTCCTTTTTTTTTTTTTTTTTTTTTTTTTTTTTTTTTTTTTTGTGACTTTCTATTTTTAGAAGCTTTCTAGTTTTAACAAGTTTTCCGATTTAATAACGTTTAGTGTTAAAAATGCCAATAAGATAACCTTAGACTTAATATGATCAGTATTTTAATTTTAGGACTTAATATGACACTTTAATAATTTAGAGTTTACACTTGTTATTTTATTAAAGTTCATGGGCTAAAGTGCAACTAACATATTTTTATGAATATTCTTATACTTAAATACTTTAGACACCTCATTAATGGTTCCATGCGACTAACCCTTTTGTGAATTTATCTCTAACTTGTCTCGACTCCAAATCCTTTTCTTTGCACCCATTTTAACGACACAATGCTTGACACAAAATCACACATCACGCTTCAAATATTAATGAGACACACGATATGCGAAGACCTACATATGTAATCACCACCATACTTGACAAAGGACACACGCTTCGCGAGACAAAAACGACATCAAAATATCACACAATACCCCAATCATAACAGCCACGTAGTATCATAACCCATCTGACATCACACATGGCAGTTTCGACTCCAATTCATCACACACCCACACAAGACTCATAATGTACAGTCTCTCAAATCAACATCTCATTACACTAGACCTATACGTGGACCAAAATTCATGCATGAACACTACCATCCTAAACGTATATATACATACTAGTTCAAGTTCAAATAGACTTAGTGCAACGTTTCTTTTTACCTGATTTGATAGCCATTCAAGACCCATAACCTACACTCTTTTAAATTGATATTACAACCCACTTATACCCGTTCCAAATGCATATGTACTGATCGCTATATCATGCACAAAAGGACCCCAATTTCATGCAGAAAGACCTGATTTCAACAACCCATGATTTAATTATATTGACATGCATATAGTACATTATTTATGCTATTCTCGTTCAAGTTTTCATCTCGTATTATATGTGACCAAACAGACCTTTTTACTTCAGATTTAACAACCATTCATAACCCTTATATCGACTTAACACTTCATCATTTTATGCGACTTCTCGATCCAGATTTAGTGTGGCATTTTAGTGCTAAAAACCTGTTTCAATCAGATTCGTAACTTAGATTCATGATGAATCTATTAGCAGGTTAAAATCTTATATATCGCCCTATATATTTATCATTTTATGTGTTGAATTCATGCTTCAAACCAAATCCATAAACCCTTAATTATTCTGTTTCATCAGTGCGTTACACTATATATATCAACACCACTCCTATTATTTTATGCGATCATGCCGAGAGGAAAAACGAGATCAAAAGGAATACCTTGGTCGAATAGAGATGGATGAGACAAAGAACCATGGACCAAAACAACCACCTGATTTCGAACAACGCCAAAACTCTCGACTTGAATCGAGCTCAAATGAAAATTAGAAAGCTCTCTGATCTTTGTGGCTCGGCAAAAGGGAATAAAAGAGACAAGGAAAATTGCTTATAATTGTTTAATAGTGGATGAATGAGTGATCATGAATACTTGTGTTCGATATGTATATGCATTGAACCGATTGTTTTTGAGTTTAAAATGAGTAAGTGGTGACAACCAAATCCTCTATTCCATGTTCTAGGCTTATGATGGGAGTATTAGGTGTAAAGGAGGAGGCATGATAAATGGGTGATAAGACAAACAAGTATGGGTCGATATATACCAAAAACAAATTGATTTCTTTTAGAGTGATTTGCCGAGAATAGTTGTGGTGATTGAATGATTAGCCAAAAATTACGGAGTGGTTTAAGGGAGGTTACCATGTAATTTAGAGTTGCCAAAATTTGGATTAAAGAGTGTGTTCATAATTAAAATACCAATTGGTCTAACAACTTGTAGACGTGTGATAAATTTGTCTAGGTTGATCACGTGGTGACGATTTCTTATTAAGTATAGTTTACGATCCCATGCTTTTAAATTTAGATTTTAACGTATCGCATATATATTAGGTTAGGAAATTAATTTACTTAGTTCTTGAAAAGAAAAAAAAAATCAAATTAGAGGGGTAATTTAGGGAATTCAACTGAATGGAAAAATGAGGGTTTTACAACTCTTCCCCTCTAAAAAAAAATTTTTCGTCCTCGAAAATTGAGGTGAAGCGAAACGGAAACACAACTGACTGTGAACAGGAACATGAAGGACTTGTTTCTCATGACTCTATCTTGTTGATCAAAGCTTCGGTTTCCTCAGAAAAGACAAATCATACTGAATCCAGATCAAAAGAATAAATATACCAAATGTAATAGATGATAATCGTATTCTCTCGGAAGAGACGCAGGAAATACATAGGATTTTGACGGATATGCCGTCCCCAGAATTTGATTAGACAAACCAGATGAGAACGTACAGAAAATAGATTTTCGATAACATCAATTGGCAGAAGGTTCTACAACAGAACCTAAGATTCTTGTCAAAAGCACAGAGGTCAGCAAACGCATGTTGAGAATCCAGACGTATCAAATCGTATAACGGTGAAAGCAGATTTAAATGTATAGGTAGAATGAACTTAAAGTCTCACTAACGCAGATAATATCAAACAGTTATCAGAATTTCTAAAGCTCTAAGGCACTTCTCGAAATATCCGATGCCCACAACAAGTGCACGTTATATGATGTAAGTATTATCACGTTGGCCAGACGTCATAATACTGGCATCATATAAATATGCCCTCAAGATGGTCATACTTAATTTCAAGTCGTGAACAAAATAACTTATCTTATTCCACCTAATCCAACTACAGTCTCAGAGGTCACCAAAATCAAACACCATAACTAAGAGGAGAACTAACTACTCAAAAGAGTTAACGGAACAGATTTAGAACATCTATCAGAATAGAATACGTTGCTAATAGCGTCAATCCTTCATCACTCACCAGAATCAACTCAGGCAATATCAGTGGTTGCTTCAGAATTCTCATAACAAGCCATCATCCAACATACGCAGAATTTACACAAAACGGAATTACTAGTAGGGAACCCAAATCATTCAAAGGATCTTATCATCAGGTAACGGAAATTTAAGTCAGTTAAGAGGAAGTGAATTACGGCATCCATAGCTTCATCCTTCACAGAATCAATTCTTCCAAAACACAAACTTTCGCTTCAGAAATATCATACATTCAATATATGATTTCAAATTCCAAGTAGTCTATCTACGCCTGTCCATATGATCATAGGGTGGAAAGGAAATATAAACTTGAGTCTGGTCCCTCAAGCCTTCGGCGCTTCTTCTAGACATCGTGGTGTGGAACGTGAATCTCTGGCATGGTCACAGTGCATCTTCCATTCGCGAGTCTGCTTCTGCTCTCAATTCATCCTAGTACAACTAAAATGAATAGAGAAGCAAGACCGCGTGTCTTTGACAGGTCTTCCAACACAGTTCGAAATTCGCCAACTCAAACTGCTGTCATCACAGGGTGCATGGTAGTGTTGTCTGCTACAATCTCTGAACGCCAATCAAATCTACTCTTCCAAAACAAAGGGTCATTCTACTTAATACGAAGATGGTCTACATGTTCCTCGTTCGTCTCAGAGCACAAACATGCTGTCATACTATGACAATTGTCCACTTACTCATGAAAACATGATCCTATTAGCCAATACTATTGGCATTATTTAAGACTCATAATGGTCACAACGAGTACTAAAGCAGTTCCATGAATCGTTTCAGGGACAGTCTTCATATCTACTTCACATCACCATATCTTCCTCTTTACGAATAAAACTGAAATACTTTACGGAAGTTGCTCTCAGTTAAACATCTCCAACCTTAGAAGTTCTTGTGGTTACCTCTTCAGTCCTTCCGCTTAAAATGAGGCCGTCAGATACAGAATTTACCAAGATAGAACAAATTGACACTCGGAAATGAAAAAAAATAATTACGGTGGTGATACAGTTAGGTTTACGATAGTCGACATGTTGACGCAAAATTTTTCTCTTTCTTCTTCATTGATAAATAGGGATATTCAAAGGAAACACTGAGGTGAACAAAATCATATTCCATCAGCTTCTTCAGTCTCTCAACTTCTATAGCATCATGGTTCGGTATAGTGTGGAGATCGATAAGCGAACAGTTCAAGGTGTTGGAGTTTTATTTAGCTTTTAGCACAAGTGACAGGTAGGGTGTACATCATCGATAATACGAACATCGTATAATTGTTAAAAGTGAGGCGTATAGAAATATCAGTTATCAGCATCATCATGCTCAGTTAACAATTTCATATCGAGACAATATTTTCGTCATATCCTTCCAAAGGAAACTAGTTGGCTGCAAGATTCATTAATCAAAGGGAGGAAATAAACTTCCTATATTCATGGTTAATAATCACCAGAGTTCTCATGGAGTAGTATGGATTTGCAAGACAGAATAGTATCAGATGATACATTTATATCCAGCACGGGTAATGAATTTGTAGAAGGTGTCAAACACATTAGGGTTAAACGGCCTTCGGGATGGTCGGGAAGATATCAGACTGTTTATCAAACAGATCGGAAGTAAAGGTCAAAATCAGGTAGTGGTAGCAAAAGTTTAACAATCGGTAATCATGGTAGGGGGTTTCAAAATTGTTTCAAACGCCAAAGGTGAGGCATAGGAGGATAGTCGTCAATATTAAATGATCAGTCAATCAATCTCTTATCAGGATAAAATCAAGTTAACTATCATGGAAAGACGGATCGACAAAACAGAATGTATCAAGTATATCATCGTCATGGGGATTCTCAGAATGCCCGAAGAGGCATCAGAATGATTAACAAAAGGTTCAGAGGTTGGAGTCGAAATCTGAAGGCAAGGATTAAATAGTGTCAGGCAATTATTATGCAATTATCAATGCTTTCAAGATTTAATTAGGTTTCAAATCTTAGGTGGCATAAGCTTTCAATCTCCAATGTGATTTCAACAGGCTTTAACCAAAAGCAAGGCACGAATCAGAGTGATGCGGAAGCAATGCTACTTAAACATATGACTTATAGTCTACCCATTCTTCACTGGTCAGAATTTAAGTTCCTATAGGGAAATCCTAATGCAAATTCTCAAAGGTTGTCCTACGAGCGCCTACAGTTGAAACTTAGTGGTCCAGACTTCACAGGTCAAGGGTAAATGTATTACAAGTCACAGTCTATCGCTCTAATACCATAAATTGTAACACCCCAACCCGACAAGGGTAAAGATATCACAATAATGGTTTCATAACAGATCAAACCAAAGCATACATCTATAGTAATACAAGAATCTCAAAGGTTACAAATGAAATACAGAAAACTACAAGGTTACAAATGGAACTTTCGATAAATACTAATTCTAAAATATAATAACTTCTAATCATCTCTAATCCGGAATAGCTATCAAATCTTCCAAGTACAAGGTACTCTCCACTCATTCCCAGCTTCCTACAAAAACCTGCCGCAGGAAAAGAAATGCGGCTGAGCTACGAGAGCTCAGTGAACAGATATAACGATAACAAAGCAGTAATAGAGAATAGTACAGAGTAACAGAAATAAAGGTCATGCAGATATAATAAGAGTCAAGTGATAATAAATGGGTAAGAGTAAAGGAAAAGTAAAAGAAAAGGAAAAGAAAACAGTAAAGGTGATAGGATAGGGAAAACAGTAATCTACCACGAGCCCAGAAACAAAAAAATATCATAACCATGTAACTATATCAGTAATCCAGAGGGGATGCCTCTCAAGTATCCCGATAATATGAGGGGTGACCTCATGTATCAAATGTATATGGTGTGATCAGCTCCCAGAGATGTGAAAGACATGTATCGCACACACCATCAGTCACCAGAGATATATAACCAGTAAATAATAACAGATAACAGAAACAGATCAAATCTAGGATGCATCCATGCGCCCTAGTAGGCCAGAATCTTCTCCTACATAACAGATAAAATCAAGGACGGGACAGGTCATCACTCTCCTGCCCTAGAGTCATGCCATCGGTGCATCAATGACATGGACATGAAACCCTCATGCCTAGTGAGGTGGCTCGGGTATCAAACCGTGGTCAGGGTCAAGTATCAAGTATCAGGTCAAAATTAGAGTGTCATATCAGAAGGTTCATAGCATAAGGTTCATGTCAATTATTTCAGAATTAAATATCAGAGGTTCAGAATAAATCAGGTTCAAATCAGAGTTCATCAGATCAAGGTTTATATCAATAATCAAGTCAAGGTTCAGATCAAAAGTTCATTTCAGAAATTGCTATCAAAAGTCCATTTTAAGAAATCCTTTAATAATTGTTTTCATAAAAATGATCCTTCAAAACGGTTTTTCATAAAGATAGTCTTTAAAATAGTTTTCATAAAAGTTAGTAGAATTTCAAGTAAAAGTATACACATCATTTTAAACAAATAACTCTTCTCAAAACATTTCCAGGTCATAATTTAAAAGGTTTTTCACAACATAGATTCATATCAGAGGTCATAACAAGGGAA
Organism: Artemisia tridentata subsp. tridentata; assembly: GCA_021014915.2. Taxonomy (NCBI): domain Eukaryota; kingdom Viridiplantae; phylum Streptophyta; class Magnoliopsida; order Asterales; family Asteraceae; genus Artemisia; species Artemisia tridentata. The sequence continues at coordinate 238,376,215 of CP139502.1, read as the reverse complement.
TCAATAGAAAAGGTTCAAAGCAAAGGAACTCATAGCAATGGCATCAAATCAGAAGCTAAACAGATCATAATATGAAAGGGATCATATCAGATTTCATAGAACAGGGGAAACATAGCAAGGTTCAAGGGAACAACAAGATATAAAGAAGAGGGGTTCATGAGAAACCTGTGAGAAGGTCAGAATATCTGTACCTTATATCGCAAGTGAAAACAAAACAGAACATAAAGGTCGGAAGTCAACTCCATCTTCAGCGAATCTATAGGAATTCATGATTGTCTTATTAATAGCTTATTTAATTCAGACTACTTATTTCAGTCGGCTTTCCTTTTTTTTCTTTTTTTTTTTTTTTTTTTTTTTTTTGTGACTTTCTATTTTTAGAAGCTTTCTAGTTTTAACAAGTTTTCCGATTTAATAACGTTTAGTGTTAAAAATGCCAATAAGATAACCTTAGACTTAATATGATCAGTAATTTAATTTTAGGGCTTAATATGACACTTTAATAATTTAGAGTTTACACTTGTTATTTTATTAAAGTTCAGGGGCTAAAGTGCAACTTACATATTTTATGAATATTCTTATACTTAAATACTTTAGACACCTCATTAATGGCTCCATGCGACTAACCCTTTTGTGAATTTATCTCTAACTTGTCTCGACTCCAAATCCTTTTCTTTGCACCCATTTTAACGACACAATGCTTGACACAAAATCACACATCACGCTTCAAATATTAATGAGACACACGATATGCGAAGACCTACATATGTAATCACCACCATACTTGACAAAGGACACACGCTTCGCGAGACAAAAACGACATCAAAATATCACACAATACCCCAATCATAACAGCCACGTAGTATCATAACCCATCTGACATCACACATGGCAGTTTCGACTCCAATTCATCACACACCCACACAAGACTCATAATGTACAGTCTCTCAAATCAACATCTCATTACACTAGACCTATACGTGGACCAAAATTCATGCATGAACACTACCATCCTAAACGTATATATACATACTAGTTCAAGTTCAAATAGACTTAGTGCAACGTTTCTTTTTACCTGATTTGATAGCCATTCAAGACCCATAACCTACACTCTTTTAAATTGATATTACAACCCACTTATACCCGTTCCAAATGCATATGTACTGATCGCTATATCATGCACAAAAGGACCCCAATTTCATGCAGAAAGACCTGATTTCAACAGCCCATGATTTAATTATATTGACATGCATATAGTACATTATTTTATGCTATTCTCGTTCAAGTTTTCATCTCGTATTATATGTGACCAAACAGACCTTTTTACTTCAGATTTAACAACCATTCATAACCCTTATATCGACTTAACACTTCAACATTTTATGCGACTTCTCGATCCAGATTTAGTGTGGCATTTTAGTGCTAAAAACCTGTTTCAATCAGATTCATAACTTAGATTCATGATGAATCTATTAGCAGGTTAAAATCTTATATATCGCCCTATATATTTATCATTTTATGTGTTGAATTCATGCTTCAAACCAAATCCATAAACCCTTAATTATTCTGTTTCATCAGTGCGTTACACTATATATATCAACACCACTCCTATTATTTTATGCGATCATGCCGAGAGGAAAAACGAGATCAAAAGGAATACCTTGGTCGAATAGAGATGGATGAGACAAAGAACCATGGACCAAAACAACCACCTGATTTCGAACAACGCCAAAACTCTCGACTTGAATCGAGCTCAAATGAAAATTAGAAAGCTCTCTGATCTTTGTGGCTCGGCAAAAGGGAATAAAAGAGACAAGGAAAATTGCTTATAATTGTTTAATAGTGGATGAATGAGTGATCATGAATACTTGTGTTCGATATGTATATGTATTGAACCGATTGTTTTTGAGTTTAAAATGAGTAAGTGGTGACAACCAAATCCTCTATTCCATGTTCTAGGCTTATGATGGAGTATTAGGTGTAAAGGAGGAGGCATGATAAATGGGTGATAAGACAAACAAGTATGGGTCGATATATACCAAAAACAAATTGATTTCTTTTAGAGTGATTTGCCGAGTATAGTTGTGGTGATTGAATGATTAGCCAAAAATTACGGAGTGGTTTAAGGGAGGTTACCATGTAATTTAGAGTTGCCAAAATTCGGATTAAGGAGTGTGTTCATAATTAAAATACCAATTGGTCTAACAACTTGTAGATGTGTGATAAATTTGTCTAGGTTGATCACGTGGTGACGATTTCTTATTAAGTATAGTTTACGATCCCATGCTTTTAAATTTAGATTTTAACGTATCGCATATATATTAGGTTAGGAAATTAATTTACTTAGTTCTTGAAAAGAAAAAAAAAATCAAATTAGAGGGGTAATTTAGGGAATTCAACTGAATGGAAAAATGAGGGTTTTACATTCACAGAAAGACCAGCATACGTATGCAAAGTTAGACATGAGCCAAAGCTCGAGGTTAGTGCACATTATGTGATTTCATAGATGGCAACATGTGAAGAAATAGTTCGACATCTATAAGCATGAAGCACATAGCAAAGATGAGCTTGAATATGAGTATCATGAGGAACTTAATCAATCAAGTTGCAATTTATTGACCATATCACACTCTGCATTATACTTGACACACACTACATGGCATTAAATACAAAACGCAAGTATGCCCTAACACAAAACGCAAGTATGCTCTAACACTAAACGCAAACGTATACAAGTCGCATACATCATTTGATCAAATCGCATATTTGAGATCAGAACAAATCGCAAGTTTGCAATTAGAACAAATCGCAAGAAACCCATTTATTCACGTCGCAACATGACACGTGGCATAGCATGCTTGAAGACACAAATCGCAACAATGTAACATCACACAAAACGCAAGTATTCAGTATCATGTTAATTGCAATTTAGTGGAGACAAAACGCAAGCATGAGCATATAGACAAAATGCGAGCATGAGCATATAGACAAAACGCAACCTTGATCATAGATACAAAACGCAAGGATAAACAATTAGACAAAAAGCAACCTCGATCAGAGACAAAACGCTAGCATGAGCAGATAGACAAAATGCAACCTCAATCACAGAGACAAAACGCAAGCATGAGCACAGAGACAAAACGCAACCTTGATCACAGAGACAAAACGCAACATGGACCAGTCAATGCGCTAGAGACAAAACGCTACAACGAACAGACAAAACGTAACTTTTTGAACAGACAAAACGCTACTATGAATGTACGCTCAAAAAAAATATCCCAATCATTCATCACACGAGTATATGTGCAATTTATGATACAAATGCTCACAGCAGGCAAACCTTGGCATCTAATTCACGACCCATTTTAACATAGGCAAATTAACGAGGGACACAACCCACTCATTAATACTTCTAACGGGTCTGATTCCCAAAGGACAGTAAGAGAACCAGTTTCTCTACACCATATACACCTTAAGGAACAACCAATCGCATAAACCCTAAACAAGTTAAGCCTTTGACTAATTTTGGTCAAACTTCATACGACACAATCATCAAACCAGGTCAATGAATACCAGACAAAGCAATTAACACACATGACAGGCATCAAAACATCCTAAAATATAAATCCCACCAATAATAGTGCGAAAATTATCACACTTATCGATGACAGAGATTGAAATGGATAAAGTGGATTCTCCCTAATGGTGAAATGAGACTGATTTCTAGATTTCTCGGTTATGAGAATGATCGAATAGCCTATATAGTGAAAAAATATGTTGTTAGAATCTATTTAAAATGCAAGAAATAGCCTTCTAGACATATTATCACTAGTTAATTACCTACGATGATGCTCGAGGATTTGATAATAGAACGATCAAAATTATGCGTTTAGAGAGAGAGAGTGGTGGTGTTTTGTGTGTGAAGAGAGAGAGATTTTAGGACAAAATGCATAGTTTCATGATTTATCTTCCAAACTATTTTCAAGAATGACACTTTTGGTCCCTGTCCTTTTTAGATAGTGAACAAAACGCATGAATTCTAGTTTTAATTCCTAACTTGTTTCAAGAATGACACTTTTGGTTCCTGTCCTTTTTAGCTAGAGATCTTCTTACAAGATATGACATTTTAAGTCCCTGACATTCCTAGCAAGAAGAGTACTAACACATTGGGAATCAATCTACACCTGGGCTACCAATGTTTTCAGATAAGACACAATAACTTCCAAAGATCCTAATGAAAGCCCTGACAGATGCCATAAATTGCTATTGCTCTCCCCCTCAATCAATGACTTTATTTCTGAAAAAGGAATAAGGACGTTGATTGTGAAGCAATTTAACACTTGGTGAGACCAATAGTGAGTGTTTAGAGCAACATAATAACATCAAGGAATCGAGAAGATTTCTCTTCTTTCAGATGAAATGATGGACTGAAGCGTACACCGGTTAGAGTGAGCATGGATATGAAGTAATCCAAACTCAGGTGAACATCACCTCGAAGGATAGCTGTCTTTTTGGCGACAAGCTGTCCTCAAATTGAAACGCGGGTTGCTATCTAAAGTAATAGAAAGCAATTTAGACATGTTTTACCCAATCATATTAACTTCTGCTCGAGCTTCATTTAAAGACCCGTGCCATTATTGAATGACATTTCTAAGTCCGTAAAATGTTATCGATAAACAGAAGACATGCCTAGGTGAAACTTTTTTTTTTCGATACTCTATATACAATTAGCAGGTTTTCAATATATCTAATTACAACATAGTATACGATATGGGATCAAAAAATTGTATAGAGCCAAAATATATACAAGGATACATAACATTCCCTCCATACTATCAATACGAGTTTTGAACTGATGTGTTCAAAAGTCATTGCTTCCATACATCACCGATGAGTTTGTTGTACCTCCACAATGGGAGTTCTCATCCCCTTTGGTTGCCACACTTTGAGAATCCTTTTAAAGTTCTTTGTGAATGTACCTGCACTCATAAGTCGTTTCCCAGCACTAACATAATGATTTTGTTCACATATGTATTGGTTAGTGACAGCGGTATCCTGCTTCTGCATTATCTTGCAGTCATTCTTGGGAACATTTTCTATGTCAGTAGGTATCCACTTAAGACCTATTTTCTTAAAGATTCTACCAGTAGGTAACCATCTTAGGCACACTCTAAAATAGTTAGGCTTCTTAGGTACCTTAGTGTGACTACGAGAGGTATTATCTTTTCTTTCAGTACTAGATCCACCAGGCTTCTTAGAGTGCTTTAACATTTCTACAGGCCTATTGTGGTTCTTGGTTGTAGTGGAATGCACTATGACATGATCATTTATTTCCCTAGCTTGTGTTATATGAGATTTATCCTCAAGGTGACATTTAGCTAACATGCCCTTATGTCTATGTTGTGAAGTGACTGGTTTTGGCAAACTCTGAACCTCATCAACTTGGGGGGCACACCTTGGATTAGAGTCAGGTGTTTCCACGACAGATGGTTTGTCAAACTTAGTGTTCACATAATTTTTAACTGACTTCTTTAAGTCATTCTTAAGGGTAGCTATAGTGAGGCTTTTCCTATGAATTTGTGCTTTGAGTATATCATTCTCAGCTATCAAGGATTTTGTTCGTTCAGTGCCTTTAGGCTTGGTTTCCTTGATGGAATCACACAGTTGTTCACATTGCAATTTTAATGTTTCATTTTCAGCCTGTAACTCAACTGCTTTATCAACATGTGTGGTTTTAACATCATTGTACATATCATGCATCTCAATCAATTTAGTTTTTAAGTTGTTAATTGTCAAGTTCTTGGCCACTAGCTGACCCTTCAAACTGTTTATCATAAAAAATTCACGAATTTTAGGCAATTCCTGATTTTTTGTTGACAGGTTTGTTTGAAGACTTTCTTTCATTTGTTGCATTGAAATTTCAAGGTCAATACAATGTTTTTCCAGTTGTAAAAACCTTTTTAAAAGTTCATCGTAAACCCTTTTTTCAATCTTATCATGTGATTTGAAAGAATCAGCTATAAGCACAGAGCTTGACAGAGGCTCGAATTCAGCATCCTGACCAATGTCTCCCTTTCTTTTACTCATATGAGTTGAATCCGGAATGATATCACTATCAGTCTTTTCCAACTCATATGTGTCATAAGCAGGTTTACATTGATCAGTGTGTTGAAGTTCATCAGCGAGGACTAAATGAAGATCAGATTGATGTACCACAGTAGACGGTGCTTGTTGATAATCAATTTCATTAACTCCTGAGTTGACACCATCATCTGATGCAGCTGATCTTGTATCATTCTCAACTTGGTTAGCCTTTTCCTCAATGAACCCATTAACATCCCTTATTAGTTGCAGCAGCGTAGTTCTGAACAATGCAATCTCTGTCCCGGTGTTCTTAGCAAAACACTCCTTTGTCATTTGACTATCATATTCATAGTCCATGGTATATTGAGAGTCAATGAACACTTGAAGTTGATTGTTGATCACATTGAGAGCGGCTCTGGATTTTGCTTCAGAAAATTCTACTTTGTCCAGTTGCTGTTCTAGTTGATCCAGGTATAGTGTCATCTTGACTTTGAAGTCATGGACTCCTTGACCAAAGAGTGTCGCGAAAGCCCGTGTGTACACCATCACGTATTCAGACTTTACAAACAAAGCTTTGATGTGTGACTGAAGTGAGCGGAAGCATGCAACTTGACTTTCCTTTTCATTGATTAACTGCATAGACTGACGACGTTCTTCCATGTGTGATTGTAAGCATGGCCCATTTACTCCAGCTGAATCAGAATCACTCGCTTCTGTTTGAAATGTGTAATTGGAATTCCCATGATCCTCATTAGCATCGTACAGTTTAAGCACCTCCGATATGAAGGAGTCTGAATTAGTGATCATTGTTGGGTTCTGATTCGTTTGCAACATTTTACTCGGTTTTGAAGAAATTATTACCCCTGAGGACACAAATCGCAACACACAAATCATGACTTCTGAGAACACAAGCCGCAACAGACAAGTCGCAGTACAACAAGTCGCAAACTTCAGAGGACACAAACCGCAACACACAAATCGCTACCTCTGCGAACACAAAACGCAACAAACAAGTCGCAGCTTTGATTGACACAAGCCGCAACCAAGTCGTAACCTTCTGAAAACACAAACCGCAAGTCACAAAAAGACGAGCTGTCACTATCAAGGTCAAAACGCAACTTCACTACACGCCAGACAAGTCGCTATCGTAGCATTTTGTCGTTTTTTGCCAAATCCGGTAAGAAGACAAGCCGCAACTTTGAGGAAACACAAATCACTACCTTTCTTTACCCCACGAGACACAAAACGCTACTCAGAAACAACCTCAGTAGGACAAAACGCAACTAAGAATACAAAGTACTACCCTTCGAATCTTCCAAAAATAGCCACACCAAGCCACAAAATGTGATTCCAAGCACCAAGAACAACTCCTATGTTAACCCTAAGCACGAAAGAACAAGATCTAACACCTTCTACCAACAAAACAAAGCACAAAATGGATTTTTAAGAAAAACCTTTTCGAACCAAGATTGTCCCAAAACACTACGAATATGTGAATAAACCCTTATGTGAACCTAACCATGGCTCTTGATACCAATTGTACGGTTATTCACAAGCAAAGAAACACTAGTTTGGGACAAATATGGATCGAATAAGAAGAAGAAGATTAGAGAGAAGGAGTGTTGGAACCTTAGAGAGATAAACAAAGAAAGAAAAATGTATTCAAAGTGTAGGAAGGTTCAACCCTCTCCACAAGAGGAGAGGGCTATTTATAGTACTTGATATTACTAGCTAGTTTGCCCCTACCGGGCTGTGGAGCAAGTTGACAGTGGGGAAAGCCCCGACCTACTCCACAATACTACTAACAGCTATACTACCACTAATAACACTATGTTGATATAAATAATGCCTAAACACGTTATTAATATTTTTCGGTATCTCTATGTTTTGATAATCACAAAATGTAAAATCATTAATCGGAAAATTATGACGTAAACAAGTATTTTGTTGTAAATATCTATTTCTACAACTCAAATCACTTAAGGTATGAATGAACTAATGCTTAATGCATTATATGATCAAAGGAACATTTTCTTAATAACTAGATTTTTTATAAAACATCAAAAACATTTTATATATTTTTGAAAAACATTTTTGGTATTAAATAAAAATGTTTAATCTTTTATAAAAATATGAATTCAAATTTTTAACCAAAATCAGTTAAAAATGTTCCAGAAAAACCTTCCCCACAAAAGGACAAAACTGGCCAACGTCCAGTAGGGGCGGCCCCCTTAATTTTGCTAGGCGGCCCCCTTAATTATTAAGGGGACCGCCCCCTATTTAAGGGGACCGCCTCCGCTCCAGTAGACCTCCAGCTGTCCAATTTTTCTCCTATAAATACCAGCCTTCTCCTGGACTTTTACTCACCTTTTGCACACAAAAACTTTCTGTTCTAAATTGATTCTAAAAATTGTAAATCCTTTGATCATATTTTCTTAAGCATTGGTTTCTAAGTGATCCAAGCTTCCACCACCAAAAGTGCAAAAGAAGAACTCTACTTCAACTAGTGAAAAAGAGTTATTACTTACCTCATTCAATTGTGTTGTTGTGTAAAGTATTGTGTAGTTGTGATAAGTAGATCTAAGTGTAATTACGTAGTGGTGTTGTAAATTAGTTGTGAAGTAGTTGTGAATAAGTAGTTGTGAAGTAGTTGTGAAGAAGTAGTCGTGAAGAAGTCGTGAAGAAGAAGTCGTGAAGAAGTCGTGATTAAGTCGTGTAGAAGTTGTGTATAAGTTGTGAGATTGGTTCTAGCTACGATTAGGACTCGACATCTAGCTTTGTGTCGTTAAGCCGGTGTAAGCTAAAGTTGTGTAAGGTTTCTCCGCCATAAGGGAGTTTGTTGACATAGTGAAGAAAACTCTCGAGTAGGTGACTCGAGGAGTGGAGTAGGGCAAGGAAGGTGTCCTTGTAGCCGAACCACTATAAATCTTCGTGTTGTGGTTTGATCTTTCCATCTCTCTCTCTTATTTCATTATATTTACCTTACTTGCATTACTTATCTATATTTGCTTATATATGTTCATTTTGATCAAGAGTTGAATTCACATAAGATAGAATCGAAGTTTTTTTTAAAAAGTAAACAAAAGTTTTCATAAATTAAAAAGACGTAAAACTATTCAACCCCCCTTCTAGTTTTCCACAATTGGTATCAGAGCCAGGTTAAACAAGATTTTTAAAATTAACTGTATTTTAAAACTTGAAACGATCTATGGAATCTGAAAAATATTTAGAAGGGCAATCTATGCAAAGACCACCACTATTTGAAAGTGATGGATTTTTATATTGGAAAAATCGATTCGAAACTTATGTGAAGTCAAAAGATCTAGATCTTTGGCATGTTATTACTAATGGTGATTTTTTACCTATTCAACATAATCTTGAAACTAAAAAGGATGAAATTGTACCTTTTGAAAAACAAAGTGATGATTTAAAAAGAAAACTTTCTAAAAATAATGAGGCTAAAATGGTTATTTATAATGCGCTACCATGTAAAGAATACGAAAGAATCTTTATGTGCGAAACCGCAAAATAAATTTGGAATTCTTTAATAATAACTCACCAAGGTAATAATCAAGTCAAAGATAATAAAATAGATCTTCTTGTTCAACAATATGAACAATTCACGATTCCGGAAGAGGAATCAATTGATAATGCATTTGCTAAGTTTAACACAATCATCACAAGTTTAAAGGCACTTAATGAGAGTTTTTCTAGTAAGAATTTTGTTAGGAAATTTCTTAGGGCTCTTCATCCAAAATGGCAGGCTAAAGTTACGGCGTTTGAAGAATCAAAGAACTTGTCAACTCTTCAACTTGACGAGTTGATTGGCAACTTGAAAGTCTACGAAGCAATAATCAAGAAAGACTTCGAGATGGTCAAAGGAAAGAAAGAGCAAAGCAAGTCAATTGCGTTGAAAGCTAGGAAAGTATCAAGTGACGAGGATAGCTCAACCTCCGAAAGTGATGATGAAGAATATGCCATGGCCGTAAGAGACTTCAAGAAGTTTTTTAAAAAACGAGGAAGATTCGTTAGACAACCACATGACGAAAGGAAAACACTCCAAAGAAACAAAGACGACAAAGGTAGCAAGAGCGAGAGGAAGTGCTTCAAATGCGGTGATCCAAATCATCTCATTGGTAGATGCCCTATGATGTCAAAGGAGCAAAACCAAAAGGCGTTCATTGGAGGAGCATGGAGTGACAGTGAAGAAGACGAGAAAGAAACCACAAAAGAGGAGAAGTGTCTTATGGCTAAGACATCAAGTGAGGTACGTTCCGAAACCGAAAACTTTAGTGATGAAAATTTATCATTAGATGAAAAAGACCTAGATAACAAATATAATAGGTTATGTATATTAGGCCAAAAAGTAATGACTAAAAATAAATCACTAAAACACATTAATAATCAATTAGAAAAAGAAATACTAGAATTAAAAATTAAACTACATAACTTAGAAAAGGGAAAAGAAATTCTTGAATGTAAAACATGTAAAGAAACTAAAAATGAAAATGAAATACTTAAGGAGGAAATTTGTAGGCTTAACAAATTCGAAAATAGTAGTAATTTTCTTAGGGAAATAATAAGTATTCAAAGAGTATCAAGTGATAAAACCGGATTAGGATTTAATTCAACTAAGGATTCAAATAGTCAAACTAAAAATGTAAAGTTTGAATGTGAAACTAGTGAGCAAAAACCTTTAGAGTCAAGACCTAAGTATATACTTATAAAAGATAGAAAAATACCCATAGCTAGTGATGAGGAAGTAAAAACCTTTTATAAACCATCTTTAAAAAATGAAGTAAAATACTCTAAACCAAGGTTAAGGTAAAAAACACCTCCACCTAGAAGACCACCTAGTCCTCACCCTCGGCCTAAAACTCCTCAACCTAAAAGAAACCAAAATATACCAAACCGTCATAATAATAGTTACCCAATATGGAATTACCCAAATCCACCAAGCTACAATCCTTGGGGAATACTTCCACCATATATGCATCCGAGTCAATTGCAAACCATGTTTGGGCCAAACAACTATGGACAAATGAGATCATGGGGACCAAGTGGCTAGATTGCATACTCATCGGGAAAGGCGTTATCTCTTTCGTAATTGACTTTTATAAGTTAATATGCTTTGAAGAACTTGAAGACCACATGTTGAAGACCAAAAGGTACGCCGCTCTTTCATGCTCACCATTATATGCGTAGATAAATGAACTAGCCAATTGCATGCCCCCATTAATCTTTTATGCCTAGTATGTTAGTTAGTAGATTATTCCTTATACATATATACATATATATACCTATACTACTATTTATATATATATATATAATATATATATATATATATATATATATATATATATATATATATATAAATATATACGCACATAACCTATATACGTCATTTGTTGACTATCTAGAACTAAAAGAAATTGTTCATCCTCAAACTTTTTTCTTCCCCCTTTGCCTCTTTTGAAATTTAACGTTCAACACGAAAATCTTCCGTGTCCACTGTCACATAACTCATGGTGATGAAGAGAAGTGAGTTAAGTGGATTAACGTAGAAGTAGCACTTTGACCGTCGAGTCAAGAAAACTATGGATGAAACAAACTCCCGTCACCGCCAGCACCTATCTCCGTCATTACCTCATCATTTCTTAACTCCATTCAACATCCCACGTTTTCACACAAAATAAATATATATATATATATATATATATATATATATATATATATATATATATATATATATATAAATATGCACTTTTACCTTCATCCCCTAACACATTTGTCGACTTGACATCTTGATCATTTTATCCAAAATGTTCAAGGAATGTTTTCTTAACGAAATGTTAATAAAATGTCAAGTATTCCTTCCTCGTGCCATTAAAACCCAATGTATTTTTGATATATAATAAATCTATATATATAAATAAAATTATTTTGCTATCAGAAACTAAAACCAACAAAAATACATTTTTGGTAGGCGGCCCCCTTAATGTTTAAGGGGACTGGCTAGTAAACGGGGGCGGTCCCTTTAATAATTAAGGGGACCGGCCTACTGTAGCTCCCAAAAATGTTTTTCTTCCAAAAATCTTTACCAAACACCCCACTTTTCAAACTCACCCATACTTGCTGCTGCTGTGAACGAACCTTAACTCAAAAACCATTCTCCAAATCACCATCTCTGACTAATTTCGCAAAGGGCAATCACTTGTATCTTGATTAGCAACACATTTTGTAAGTTTTCCAATTCACATTTCATCTAATTCCATTCAATTTTGAGTCTAATCATAATTCGGTCTTTTACTAAACTTTCTTTTAATCCATAATTTGTTAAAATTAAGTCTAGAAATCTTATAACCAAATGCTCCCCATAGGATTAGAATGATTAATCAACCTAGAAACTAAGGTAATTAAAAAACCATTATGTCAAACTAATCACTCCTTTTCAAAACTAATCATATTGTTGAGTTATGCCATAAACACCTGTTAAAACTAATCACATTGGTTTATTACAACTCACAAATCCTAAAAATATATTTTTTGAATCATAAATGTTTTTGTTAAATATAAGAGAGTGTTTGGATTAGGAGCTAGAATCATCTAAATATAATCAAAATTAAGTTCATAACTACTTGTCAAGTTTATAAACATGCAATTAGTTGTTTTAAGTCATCAAGATACATAATTCATATGTATATTGAAATTTTACTAGTTATTTTCTTATTTAAAGGAGCGTTTGGCACAACATTTTGAAAGAAATTTTTGAGTCAAAATCTAAGTTACTTAACATAAACACTCGTAAGAAATAGCTAGATATACAATCCAATGTTTGTCTAGCCACATTTCAAGGTAACTTATGACGTATAAAAGAACGTTGGGATATTGTTGATTTCTTGTCATAATGTCCCTATAACTATTCTTTAAACATCATAAATTACATTTTAAGCGAGTTAAAAATTAAAACTAAGGAACATTGTAAACTACTTCTTAGGTTTTAAGTTTTAGAGTCGAAGTATGTTTATGTTCCACATAAATAGCATATATAATATATGCATGTCATTTTCTTATTTTTCTTTGTTGCTTTCTTGTATAGGTGAAAATGCCCAAAACTACAGTCGGTGATGTCTCCAAAACAAAAGAATATATTCCTAAAGTCTCTGCCACTCCAGACATTTCTCCCGCTGTTGCTTGTTTCTATCGTCCCATTGAAGATAGAAACATTCATGAAGGGAGAGTTGTCTATCCATCGTTCTATGAATCCGACTATATCGAACGAATGTTCTCCAACGTTCGTCTTGATTGCCTCTACAAAATCAATGAGCTTATCATTCCCCGTTTTGTTCTAGACTTCTATAGCCAAGTGACAGTGCAAACCGATCCCAATGGTTGTATCCTCATATCCTTTATGATTCAACACGAATTCATTACTCTTACTCTCGCTCAATTCGGTCAAATTCTAGGCATTCCCTACTCCGGTCAAGCTGTCTTCTCTAATGAGTGGGATCTCTCATCTCTTGAGCAACATCGACCTCAATATGGTCCTTACTACTCTGAGATTCAATCCTCTGAAGAAATTCGTCAATATCTTGGGCTAGATCGTGGTACGAATAGCCGGAGGATCAAGTCAAAAGATGTTGACATCCATGCTAACCAAATCCTCCTCAAAGAGTTACGCCCCGACATAAAGCGTTGGGAAGCACTCATTCGTGAGAATGCGTTCGGTACCGGTGGTCACCGTGATCATGTCATGGCGAGCATAGCTCATATGTTGTACTGTATTGTCTCTGAACAGCCGTACAATTTGGCATATCTCTTTGTCTTCCGTATCATGTCCGCCAAAAACACTCATAATGCAAATCTTCCGTATGGCATGTTTCTCACTCGCCTCTACAATCATGTCATGATGCATTATCCACATCTTCAGAGTCCAATTTATGAGTCTGTTCAACCGGTCCTTAATCCTCTTGTTCGTATCCGTGAACGTCGCCCTCGAAGCGACAAGGGAAAATCTCGTAAATCTGTCTCACTTCCACCTCGTGGTTCCACGTCACATCGAGGAGACGATGATGATGATGATGAGGAGGAAATCACAACGCGTGCTTGTACCCCATCACCTAGGACCTTCGTTCAAAATCTTCCGGATCTTGATTACACCGAGTATCAAGTTCCTTCTCCTTCCGAACGAACAGACGAACTGCTGTTTGAAAGACAAACCGAACTTCTCAACACCACACAGCAGATGCATCAAGAAGTACGAGGCGGTTTCAAGTCTATTGGAAAGACACTTGGAAGAATGTTTGGAAAGAAGAAGAAATAAACATATTTGATGAATGATTAGTTGATTTTTATTAGACACTTATATGTAGTATTATTATCTTGACTTTTGCATGCTATGACTTTTATTATGTTAGTTGATAAACTTATTAGAACCTAGCTACTAGTTTATTTGAAATTATATGACTATGCTTCTAATATGATTTTTTTTTGTATATTGTTTTAATATGCAATTGATAATATTTAATCATTCTTGATGTACATGATCCAAATGGAACTTGCTGCAAAAACACCCTAAAAATGACCTTTTTTTGGAAATTTTTCAAATTTGGTCGCCTGGGAAATCACCAGATGGGTGGCCCCCTTAATTCCTTAGGCGGTCCCCTTAATTTTAAGGGGGGCGCCCAGCAATTAAGGGGACCGGCCATCTGGACAGAAAATTTTACTGTTTCCTTTTGCATCTTGTGACCACTTTTACCTAGCCCCAGCTACCATTACCCTTAATGCACGAACTGGACTTGGAATATTACCACAAAACCTCCACAATTTGCCTAAATCAACCACATTTTCACAATATAAAAACCCTCCTTACAATTACCTTTCACTCCATCAACCATCACCTTCATCAAACACCCATTTTCATCCACAATGCTATCACCAAAATCCTCCATCTCTAAGACTTCAAGGAAACAAAGACTTGTTATCATACCACCAAAACAACCTTTCATTGACCTAACCCAAGATGACATCAAAACTTCATCACCACCACCTCAAAATTCATCCCCAAGTGCACCAAATGCACCATCAAAAACACCATCCACCCATGGAGCTTCATCTTCCTCCATTTCATCCACCTCATCCATAAATGACTACATCCACACTCACCTAACATCATCACCAAGAGCATCATCACCACCATCCACTCAAGAACCTTCATACACCCAACTTGCCATTTCCCTATCACCCATCACACCTCTTGATGCTCACTTTTCACCATCACCAACCCCACCACCATTCTTTCCTATACCTTGGGCAATGCTTGAAGCCCATGGTGATAATTGTCTTTGTTGCGTCCATAACCGAACCTTAATCTTTGGTCTTAGAGATGAGATACACTACATGTTTTCATCTCTTGAAAACATGATTGCCAACCCACAACCACCACCTCCTTCACCCAATACACCACCACCACCTCCATTTTCACCCAATTAAGCATATGCAATGCTTAAAAATAATTTTTCAAAACCTTCTTGTAAGCAAGCTCCATGGAAGACCATGTACCTCTAAGATGATTATGTAGTTTCATTAGTAGTTTTTGTTTGTATGCTTGCATGCTTCATGTTGTAATCTTTTGGTTGTGTACTTATCCCCAACACCTTTATTAAATGAATGATCTTATTCTATATGCTTGCTTATTGTTGTTACATATACTTGTGCTTCTAACATTTTTTTTGCAAGCGTTCCATAGCTCGTTTCCTTGGTGCCCCCAAACGAGGGGGAGTACACATCAAGGGGGAGTTTTCGTCCCGACAAATTTGATTCTAAAACTTGTAGGCTTAACCTTTTTGATTCTACAAAAAGGGGGAGAAATAGATGTAAACTCACTAAATATTTGTCTAAAAACTAATTTTTAGATTTAATGAGTTTAGATTTTGTAATCATCAAAAAGGGGGAGATTGTTGATATAAATAATGCCTAAACACGTTATTAATATTTTTTGATATCTCTACGTTTTGATAATCACAAAATGTAAAATCATTAATCGGAAAATTATGACGTAAACAAGTATTTAGTTGTAAATATCTATTTCTACAACTCAAATCACTTAAGGTATGAATGAACTAATGCTTAATGCATTATATGATTAAAGGAACATTTTCTTAATAACTAGATTTTTTATAAAACATTTTATATATTTTTGAAAAACATTTTTGGTATTAAATAAAAATGTTTAATCTTTTATAAAAATATGAATTCAAATTTTTAACCAAAATCAGTTAAAAATGTTCCAGAAAAACGTTCCCCACAAAAGGACAAAATTGGCCAACGTCCAGCAGGGGCGGCCCCCTTAATTTTGCTAGGCGGCCCCCTTAATTATTAAGGGGACCGCCCCCTATTTAAGGGGACCGCCCCCGCTCCAGTAGACCTCCAGCTGTCCAATTTTTCTCCTATAAATACCAGCCTTCTCCTGGACTTTTACTCACCTTTTGCACACAAAAAATTTCTGTTCTAAATTGATTCTAAACATTGTAAATCCCTTGATCATATTTTCTTAAGCATTGGTTTCTAAGTGATCCAAGCTTCCAACACCAAAAGTGCAAAAGAAGAACTCTACTTCAACTAGTGAAGAAGAGTTATTACTTACCTCATTCAATTGTGTTATTGTGTAAAGTGTTGTGTAGTTGTGATAAGTAGATCTAAGTGTAATTACGTAGTGGTGTTGTAAATTAGTTGTGAAGTAGTTGTGAATAAGTAGTTGTGAAGTAGTTGTGAAGAAGTAGTCGTGAAGAAGTCGTGAAGAAGTCGTGATTAAGTCGTGTAGAAGTTGTGTATAAGTTGTGAGATTGGTTCTAGCTACGATTAGGACTCGACATCTAGCTTTGTGTCGTTAAGCCGGTGTAAGCTAAAGTTGTGTAAGGTTTCTTCGCCATAAGGGAGTTTGTTGACATAGTCAAGAAAACTTTCGAGTAGGTGACTCGAGGAGTGGAGTAGGGCAAGGAAGGTGTCCTTGTAGCCGAACCACTATAAATCTCCGTGTTGTGGTTTGATCTTTCCATCTCTCTCTCTTATTTCATTATATTTACCTTACTTGCATTACTTATCTATATTTGCTTATATATGTTCATTTTGATCAAGAGTTGAATTCACATAAGATAGAATCGAAGTTTTTTTTAAAAAGTAAACAAAAGATTTCATAAATTAAAAAGACGTAAAACTATTCAACCCCCTTCTAGTTTTCCACGCACTAAGTATCCCACTAGCTATAATGTGCTACTGTGTGTTCAAGGTGACCGAGTCTTCAATTGAATATTTGTATTCCTAACATTTAGCTTGGTCGCGTGTAATGTGGTATTATTTTGTTTGTATAGATTTGTGTGTGGATAATTTGGAAGCCGCAAGGTTGAGGTGAGTTTCATAGTCCCAATTTTTACTTTGTTTTTAACTTGGGATGGAGATGATGCTTGTGATAAATTGTTTTGAGTTACTGTGATTATGTGGTTATAAAATGCATGGACTTGTAAAGGTTATTATATGTATACTGCATGTTGTGTGGTGATTCTGTGTGGTCCATTTGGAGGGTAGCTTTGCTCCCATTATTCCATTTGGAGAGTAGCAAGTCCTAGTGGCTATACTCACTATTACTCTGTGTGGTCCGGCCGGAGGGTATTAATTTACCCATTATCTTGGATCGGTGGGCGCGTTCCGTCCCAATTGTGGTGGTATTTGGATCGGTGGGCACGTTCCGTCCCAATTTATATTTGGATCGGTGGGCACGTTCCGTCCCAATTGCATGCTAGTTTGTGTGATAACTATTTTTACTATCCTGCTATGTTTTGTAATCACAGTGAACTATTATCGGAGAAATATTTTGTGTGTCTTAAACCTATGAATCTCACCAACATTATGTTGACGTTTTTAAGCATCATTTTCAGGTGAGCATTCTAAGGCTAAGGTAGAAGGACGTGACTAGAAGAGACTAGTTTGCATTTGAGGATGACTACCTTTAAGTTTTTAATTTGATTAAGTTGAACTTTGTTTGGGATACTCGAATGTCTTTCATTATTATTTTATGTTTTAATGAAGATACCTTTGGAGATTGTTTTTGGTTATTTTATTTTGGGGTATCGTTACGACACTTTGTGTCTGTACATTGCTTTATTTATTTGCATGTAGTAATTCTCTATATAGACGCCATGTGTTGTGATGATATCCATGATGTTGCACTCGCGTTTCCGCCATTTTGAAGGTGTGACAGATTGGTATCAGAGCCTTGGTTATAGAGAAGTAGGTGGTTGAACCTAGACTATAACCTAGGAGTCCCTCATATAGTTGCATTTAGGGCCTATGTGTGAGTATGGTATTTTACGTATTTATTCTTCTTGAGTTTATGGGTAGTTTTGTTGAGTTTTGGACATCTATTGGACCCTCGTACTTAGTATCTTATGTGTCATTTTTAGCATGGCACCTCTCGCGCGTAGCAAGTTTCGTTAGGCAATTGTTGTCGCTACTGGTTGCAAGAGGATCGGTAGCTTGAGACGGGCTAACATGAGGATTTTAGTTCCTGCTAGCATGTGGCCATGTCTGATCGAGGAAAATATGACCTTAGTGAACGTGGGTGGAACGGAAATAGAAATGTACGAGACGGAGGTACCCAATAAAGACGGCTCTATGACTAGGTACCGTGGGAAATGTCCCAAATTCATAGAAGATGGAGGAGCAGTTCGGGCTGAGCCTCGTGAATTGTATGGGTTTGTGGATCGCATAGAGGAGGAAGGAAGGAATCCCGAGAGTGGCTTTGCTAGTCGTCCACTACCACAGCCCAAGGGAAACCGAAATGGATGGCTAAGTGAGGAAGACGAAGTGGATTCACATCTGGAATCCACCGCGAGTAACACGATTTAAGTGTAGGGATAGAGCTCGAGCCACGTGCGACATTGTTGTTTAGCGTTATGTTTTGGATGTCTTTTGTGTTTTTTTTTTGATGTTGGTATTGTGTTGGAATATGGATTCCGTTGGATTTTGGGATTTTTCCCAAGTAATTCATAATAAGGCTTGAGCGGGTTTGGAATATTTTATGTATGTGATATGTGATTTATTCTGAGTTTGTGTATGTGTTATTGTAAGGTGTTATTATTGTTAGGTGTGGTATTGGAAGCGAGTACACATGTGAAAGGATACATCTATAATTATGGGTGGCCAACAAAATTATACATGTATCACGACACATGTGGACTTACGACCAATGCTACGTTGACCAATGATGACATGCTTACGTGTAGTAGGATTTGATTTAACTGCGATATTTGTGTTAATTGTCCCATTCGATAGGGAGTACTTGTGTTAAGTATGAATGCGTATTCGCGAATGTCGTGAACAGCGCCTAATGGTATCAACGATCTGTGTGTTGAACCTAGTGAGCTTAGGTCTAGTATTGTGATTGAGATAGCTAGCGGTAGGGAAGTAGAGGTTGACAAGGTTATTCGTGGGTGTACTATAGTGTTAGAAGGTATCCCGTTCATGATTGATTTGATACCTTTTGGGCATGGGAGTTTCGATGTGGTGATAGGGATGAGCTGGTTGTCTAAGCATAAGGTCGAGGTAATATGCCATGAAAAGGTAGTTCGTATTCCTTTAGAGAGTGGTGTTATACTTCGGATACAAGGAGAATGCTTAGGGAAGGACTTGAAAACCCTCAAGACGACGAAGGCCAAAGAACTTAAAATAGAAGAGATTCCTGTGGTGTGTGAGTTTCCTGGCGTTTTTCCCGAAGATTTGTCTGGATTGCCTCCAATCCGTCAAGTTGAATTCCGTATTGAGTTGATTCCTGGAGCGGCACCTGTGGCGAAATCTCCATATCGATTAGCACCCTCTGAGATGCAGGAGTTGTCCGCGCAGTTGCAAGAACTTCAGGATAAGGGGTTTATTCGACCTAGTCATTCTCCGTGGGGAGCACCTGTGTTATTTGTTAAGAAGAAGGATGGTTTGTTCCGGATGTGTATTGACTATCGGTAATTGAACAAGTTAACTGTTAAGAATCGGTATCCTCTTCCTCGAATCGATGATCTCTTTGATCAGCTACAAGGTTCTCGATTTTTCTCGAAGATAGATCTATGTTCAGGGTATCATCAGTTGAGAGTGCATGAGGAGGATATTCCGAAGACTGCTTTTAGGACTCGTTATGGACATTTTGAGTTCACGGTTATGCCATTTGGGCTGACAAATACACCCGCGGTATTCATGGATTTGATGAATCGCGTTTGCAAGCCTTACTTGGATAGATTCGTGATTGTGTTCATAGATGACATTCTAATTTACTCTAAGACGAAGGAGGAGTATGGAGAACATCTGAAGTTAACCCTTGGATTACTGGAGAAGGAGAAGTTGTACGCCAAGTTCTCAAAATGTGAGTTTTGGCTTGAGGAGGTACATTTTTTCATGGACATGTGGTAAATAGTGAAGGAATACATGTAGACCCTAGCAAGATAGAAGCGATCAAGAACTAGAAGGCTCCTACGACGCCGTCCAAAATATGCTCATTCTTAGGATTGGCAGGATACTATCGAAGATTTATAGCAAATTTTTCAAAGATTGCTAAACCCCTTACTTTGCGGACTCAGAAGAACAAGAAGTATGTTTGGGGAGAAGAGCAGGAGGTGGCTTTTTAGTCACTAAAAGATAGTTTGTGTAATGCACCTATTCTGATGTTACCTGATGGGCTAAATGATTTCGTTGTGTATTGTGATGCGTCGAATCAAGGATTTGGGTGTGTGCTAATGCAGAGGGGTAAGGTGATAGCTTATGCATCCTGACAACTCAAGATTCATGAGAAGAATTATACCACTCATGATTTAGAGCTTGGTGCGGTAGTATTTGCTCTCAAGAATTGGAGACATTATCTGTATGGCACAAAGAGTGTTGTTTATACAGATCATAAGAGTCTTCAGCACATCTTCAGTCAGAAGGAGCTGAATATGCGACAAAGAAGGTGGATCGAATTGTTTAGTGATTATGATTGCGAGATTCGCTATCATCCTGGAAAGGCAAATGTGGTAGCTGATGCTTTAAGTAGGAAGGAAATAATTAAGCCTAAGCGTGTACGAGCGATGTGCATGACATTGCAGTCGGGAATTAAGGGTAAGATATTGAGAGGAAGCTCTTAAGGATGAGAATGCGACTGCTGAGATGTTGCAGGGCTTGGATCAGCAAATGGAGAAAAAAGAGGATGGTGGACTGTATTTCTTAGATAGAATATGGGTTCCATCGGTAGGAGGTGTAAGGAAGTTAATCATGGATGAGGCTCATAAGACGAGATACTCGATTCATCCAGGGTCGGACAAGATGTATTCTGATCTTAGAGATGCTTACTGGTGGCCGGGAATGAAGAGGGAAATAGCTGAATATGTGATGAACTCAAATAAGTACATTTTATTACTATCAGTTATCCTATTAATTTGACTTGTTTTATTATATTATGTATGAGGATTGATACTTAATCGTTTACTTTTGTAATTCTCAGGTAAAAACAAGCATTTGGTGAAACTTGGCGATTTTGGACTAATTACGGAGCAAAACATGCAAGAAGTTAAGAGTCTACTGAAATGTACAAGATCAAGACATTCTGCTCCAGATGCGCCGCATCTTGCTTATTACATACGGTGCATCACTATCAATATTTCACCAGATACGATCCAAGATACAAGAGGACATGCGCCGCATCTATTTATGGAGTTACGCCGCATCTTCTGGCGGTGTACGAATATTCCTGAATATTATAATCTTGGACCCCACGCAAAGTTAAGTCAATGCGCCGCATCTACTTACTAGATGCGCCGCATCTTACCCTCAGACAGAAACTATAAATACCCCAAGACCAGACGAATTCGAGGATGCATATATTATATACGAGACCGAAGTACAGAAACCCTAGGACGAATTCAGTCAAGGCAGTAGCACAAGACACACCCAAACGAAGATACAAGAGCTATAAGAAGGTGCTGCATGTGTTTAATTCATTAAGTAGTTTTGTTTTATTGTGTTAGTAAACTTTAATTCATCAAGATTGGTGGCTTGTGTAATGTGACAACGGAAAGATTGCACTCCCTTAAAACTGCTTTCTCATTAATTAAAGTTTATATGTTGATGTCTTTGGTGACTTTTATTAGTGCATTGATAACCTCTGTGTCTAGCTGAGCGTTGATCGGGTCGCCACGCCTCTGCCCTCGCCTATTTATTAGATCGCCTATGCATTCTATCGTCTGTAGAAAAGTAGGAAGAAAGATAAATAGGATAGTCATAAGTAATCATTAAGGGTTTACTCGCCGATAAGATTAGAACCAACGAGAAAGGACTTAATCTCGGTACGTTGCATCGAACTATACACTTCATATAAAACTAGCAATAAAACAAGTGACAAACTACTTATCTATCAGGACAGTCTTCTTATTGTCTCAAGTATTTATCTGTGTACGTGTGTGCTACTTGCTGATTCGTGCCTATTGGTTTAGTTTATTATTTAATTGCAACCAAATCATGCCAGTCTCTCAGGCTGAACCCCCTTGCGTTAGATTAGGTTGTATAGCTAACTTAATATATTAAAATACTGATTAGAATAACTAGATAATACGTTCCACTCTTAGTGATCGACACTCTACTTACCATTATATTCATACTGACCGGGTACACTGCTCGTTAAGTGTGTGTGTTATTGATAAGTCGGCTAAATATAAATTTAAAACTTGAGTAGGCATTAATACTGCTAAACCGCAACGACACATCGCACGCATCAAGTTTTTGGCGCCGCTGCCGGGGAGTGAATTGTTATTATCTGTTAATTTGATTAGTATTTTAATTAGGTTTTTAATTTTTTTATCTAACCGCTAATTTTGTTGTGCATTAGATTAATTTGCATTCATTGTACTATTTTGCATATTTTCTGTTTTTGTGTGTTATTTGTTTGCTTTTATTTGTGTTTATTTTCGTGTGTTTTATTTGTTTTTTATTTTTCGTATTTTCTGTGTACTGCTATCGTTGTACTGAGCTTAATCGAACGATACGGCGCATCTGATTTCTCAGATATGGCGTATTGCGTTTAATTTTTATAAAATAAAACGCGTTTAATTAATTCGTTACGACGCATCTTTTCCCCAAGATACGGCGTATCTGTTTTTGATAAAAAAAAATTCTAAACGTTAACGCCATACGATGCATCTGCTTTAGCAGATAAGGCGTATCTATTATTTTGATTAAAAACAGTTTTTGAATTATTAAACAGATACGGCGTATCAATTTTTATCGATACGGCGTATCTTCTGAATCAAAAATCTTATATTTTGAAACGTAACGAAAATACGGCGCATTAACCTTTGTTAATACGACGAATATAATTTGATAAATATTGTTGATTTTTGATATTTACTTTGATCGGTCCGCTACTCTCGTGTGCAAGTTGTTTATTTTCAGAATAAATGATGACTCGACCATCACCATGAAAGATTACATTCTGAACCAAACCGAGAGAAGCTAGCTGGAGTGATCAAACATAAGACTACGAGAGTGGAGGAAAACTCAATACTGGTAACATTAAACGTCTTAAATTCTTGAAATAGAATTCCAGGTAACCTCTACGATAATTCAACCTGCCCAAAGGAAAGTTCTCTACAATATAATCTCAATTTTATTATCCATATTATACGTTTGATTCAAATTGTAATCTTAATTTTGCATGCTTAAAAAACGATATTTGTTCCTAACCTCGGAATAAATCCCTATCCACTAAACAATAAGATTACAATTATTAATAAAACGTTTATGCCTATTGCTCTTATTTTGAATTCAATTACATCATATAGTATGACTGTTTAACCCCAATTGGATGTATAAAGAATTGTGTTGCGGAGGCCAAGGTACGTTCCTTATTTAAATTTCGTTCACTAACATAGCGATACGGCGGATCTAAATATCCAAAGCGCCGTATCTCTGACCAACTAGGACTCATTGACTAGTCAACGAGATTAAATAGATACGGCGCATCCCAATTTTCAATACGGCGCATCGTTTTGCCCTATAAATACGACGGGAATGCGCCGGATCTAAACTTTTTACCGCATAATCCTCACACAGTTAAGAACGTACACACACTAAAATTACACTCCAATTCCGAGCATTTTTCTAAAATCCGCCTCTAATCCGATCTATAATCCTTCACCTAATCATACAATTAAGGTAATTATTCTATTTCGATTTAATCTTGTTTAATATGAAAATTAGGGTTTATATGATTAATTCGATTAGGGCTTTAATGATATAGAGATATGATTAGGACTTGTATTAGATGATCTCCCCCGTATTTAACTTGCGCAAATCATCAAATTTCTGGCCCAGTTTAATTTGAACGAAAATTTAGGTTTTAAATTCGATTTTGAATATTTAGTGGGAAAATGGATCAGTAGTGGTGTATTGAGCTTTTAGAACTGTTATAATGGGTAAATGATACTGTGATATTAAGTGGGAGTTTACATCACGGATACGGACTCTTGAAAAGCCTGCCTGATCCCCTTTATTTTATACTAATATGCTTTTAGATGCGGCGCATCTAGGTTAGTTGATGCGGCGTAACGACCTATTTCCAAATTAATAAAAACTCTTGATACGCCGTATTACTTAATCTAGATACGGCGCATCTCCATACGCCGTATCTCATTTCTTTCCCCGCATCTCTTATACTTTGTGCAGATACGCCGCACTGATTAAATTAGATGCGCCGTATCTACCTGATTTGCAGACTGTTTACTAACTTTGAAAATTTATTTCAGATGGCGTTACCAGTTGCCGCCCGTAGACACCCATGGCTTCGTTTTGAAACAATGGGACTGACACAGGGTGCCGTTGATGATTACATGACTAGACTTAGAAAGTTTTATCAGAGGAAGGTGTTCAGTGTTTCGGTTTTGGATTTTGACAGCATCGGGAGTATTGATGAGGGTAACGCTACTGAGGGGTTACGAACTAGATTGGAGATGATACACAATGATGGGGAAGGGCAAGTTTTATTCAGGTCTTACGCGTGGGAAAGGTTGTTTAGGATTGAGGAACCGTTGATAAAGGTTTTGATGTTGGAGTTTTTCTGTACAATACACTACAGGGAGACTGACCTGGGTCTTGACACATTTGATACTTTGGTATTCAGACTGGGTGGTTTTGAGCGAAGGATGTCTATGGGACAGTTCATACTAGCTCTCGGGTTACACACTACAGCAGAAATGGCATCCCCAGGTTTTGCTGATTATTGGGCTGACAGTTTAAGGGTTGTTTCGGATCGTGGGGAGTTAGGAGATTATTGGGTTGAGATTTCATCTGGGGGTGATTCAACCACCACCACTCCTTCATACACATTGATTAGGGAGCCATTGAGGAGGCTTTGTCATCGTCTGATAGCCCTGACTATTGCCGGGAGGGGACAATCCCCTCAGAAAGTGACTACTTTGGATCTTTTTCTCTTACGGAGCATGGACGAGGGAGCTGTGGTGAACATCCCTCACTTCTTAGCACATTATTTACACAGGGTTGCTCCAGGAAGAGATGGTAGGAGCCAAATGACTGGGGGTCATTTTGTCTCTCGTCTTGCTAGGCACTTTGGGGTATTAGGTGATGAGATTCCCGCTGATCTCCCGATTGATGTAGCTAGATTACCTGGTATGGATGCAGACTATCTTGCGACTAGGCTTGGGATATGCGAGGAGATGATGGGTAGATACTTCTGGGCACCATTAGGACCATCTAGGCCTGCTGAGCCGGAGCAGGGGGATGCTCAGGCAGCCCCAGCTGCTGCTCCTGCTCAGGAGGAAGTACATGCACCAGCACCACCAGCTCCCCGCACTATTGGACAGAGAGTCGAGAGAATGGAGCTTGAGGTTAGGTCATTGAGAGAGGGTCTCGAGGCACAGAGGGTTGAGCTTGCTGGAGTGAGGAGAGATGCGAGCTGGTTAGTCGACGGTGTCAGTAGGGTGATGGCTCTTCATGGGGTCAGCCACCACCTTCCAGATGGTGCTTATGTCAGAGGGATGACCACATACGAGCGGAGGGTTCGCCGCAGGACTGACGGAGCTAGTACTTCAGGAGCCTAATCAGATGATGTGACTCCCGACCAGCCTACAGTTTGACCAATCTTTGCATTTTCATTGCGGACACGTTTCTTCGTACATTACTTATATTCTATTGGGACTGTACTCATTATTACTAACATCTGTATATCTAATGCTCCAGTTTATGTTTCTTGTTATATCTGTTGAAGACTGGCATTAAGTTCAGCATGAGAGTACGAGAGGACGTGAGAGATAAATGGTGGAATGAGCCATATTACAACAGACTGCCAACAGTCTGTTTGGTAAATACATGCGCCGCATCTAGTAAAACAGATGCGACGCATCCTATCCTATATTTTATCTTATTCCGTATTTATTCCAGGATCGATACGGCGTATCTTCCTCTACAAGATACGGCGTATCGACTGACCTGATGAAGTTATGGAGCAATTGCCAAATACACACACACTTGATGTGTATACCAAACTGATGTATAGAGCTGAACGTGAGTCTAACTTGAAGACTCTGGAATAAAGACAAGTGCTGACCGGGAGACAACCCGGAGAAAATTTTATTATTCTGTTTTTGTGTCGAGTCATTCAGGCCGCAGAGGATACGGCGCATCTCAATTCTAAGATGCGACGCATCTCCTGCAATGGTCATATCTTTATTTTTCTGCATTTTTACTTTTCGACTTTAAAACTTTTTATCAGTTTATTTTAATGCGGCGCATCCCTGGTTAAGGATGCGGCGCATCTTTTATTCTGATCTGTAATTATTCCAGGCTCGATATGGCGTATCTTCTTCAATAAGATACGGCGCATCGACTGACCTGATGATTTTCATTTTTATTTTTATGTTTTATTTTTATCTAACTACTAATGTATTATGCAAGTTTGAACCTTTCTTACCTTAGGTGTGTTTTAAAGCCTTGGTGGTATTATAGATTCCTGCATTTCCTGTGGATATATTGATTATGAAGCTTAAACGTTCTCATCCACGAGGAAGATGATTTTTGCTCTTATACTAATGGAGGATCATACCGAGCAAATCTCAAGGGAGTTTTCTGTTCTAATTCTTTTATTTTCCAGTTTTTAACCTTTGATACAAACAACGAGGACGTTGTTTAACTTAAGTGGGGGGATTGGAGAATTAGAACACTTAACACTTACTTGTCCTAAAATTTTCAAAATATGCTTAAAATGTGCTTAATATATCAAAATTAAAAAAAAAATTAGCATGTTTTTGTTTAAAGTCTAAGTTGCATTGCTGCACACATGACGTTATTTTCAAAAATTGTGATTTTTCAAAATTCACAAATCTATGAGTGTGCCGGTGACTTGTAAACTTTAGAACTTGGCTTGTATACTATTCGAGACCACCATAATAAGTATTATTTATATAATTGGAATGACATTTGCTTAAATTGGTAAATTTCTAGGATTACACCCAAATAGCCTTTATATGTTATGTGTTATTAGCTAACTACACTGGTTAGTTAACCCCCGTATAAACCCTTTTGTTACTCTTATTTTTAGAGTAAGATACCCCTAGAAAAACATTCAGAGCCATTCCTTTCGTTTCTTACACCTATGTTTAAAATGTTTCGTTACACCCTTACACCTTAGCCTACCCTGTAGATTAGAATCCGTGGTTGGTTAATTGCTATAGGCAAAGTGTGTTTCCTTACATTACCTGTGTTCGCGTGCGTAATTCATTATCTATGGTTAGGTCGGGAAATTGCACAATGCAATTGGAGTGAAAGTAAATATTGTATATCTTTGAGTTTATTTTTCGTGTGTTTACTACTTTCACTATTACCATTATTTCTGAAGTCATGAAAAGTATGGAAAAATTATCCAGAATTATCATTATTGTGATGTGGTGAAATTTTACACATCTTTGTTGATGTAAAAAAAAAAAAAAAAAAAAAAAAAAAAAAAAAAAAAAAAAAAAAAAATCGAAAAAATGAGAAAAGAAAAAGAAAAAAAAAGGAAAAGTTGGATGTTTGATTTAACCAACTTATGTAAAGTTTTGTATTAAGTGGTCGATATCACCACTAGTTGTTGTATATTATATCTATGGATTGAATGGGAGTTGGCAGTTATGGGAACACCAACTAAGGTTTATTCTTTGATTAAGATCTTGTTGAGTATAATTCGTGTCTACCTAAAGCGTGTGTTTCAAGTGTTAAAGCGTGAGTTATTCTATGATATGAGTCTTATTCATGGGATGGTTGGGATAGTGATTAACCACACTTAGGATTTTAATTTATTTGTTTTGTTTATTTTTTATTTTTCATTTTACACCAATTTATATCCCAAATATTATCCATACCCTGTATTATTCTTTATCCAACCAAACCTTTGATTTATTGAGATTAGGGATTTGAGCAATCTTAAGTATCGTAGTCGTGGATTCGGCTATGTATTTATGATTTTTTCGCCCTTTTTGATATAATATTATTGGTGAAGTTTGGACCTATCTTTAGCCTATTCGAGTTAAGGATTTGAGCAATTGCAAGTATCGTGTTCGTGGATTCGATCATGTATTTGTGATTTTGTCGCCTTTTCTGGAATTTGAGATCGATAGAGATTAAGAAGAGTAATTAACCCTTAAACCTCAAAACCCTTTTTACCGCTTTAGACTTGTTATTCCTTGGCTTTAGTGGGGGAGATGTGTATACTTGCCAAGCTTATGATAGAATATTCGTCGCGACTGGACAGTTAAACGATTAGATTTGCTTTTATCAAATTATTTTATTTAACTTCTAATTCGTTAAGTGTTTAGTTGTGTGATTGTGACAAAAATGAATACATGCTTAAATATAAAAATAAATCCTAATATCTTTTAGGATACATTTTCATAAGATTAATTCTAAGGTTTACTTGGGGACAAGTAAAGTTCAAGTGGGGGGATATTTGATGAACTCAAATAAGTACATTTTATTACTATCATTTATCCTATTAATTTGACTTGTTTTATTATATTATGTATGAGGATTGATACTTAATCGTTTACTTTTGTAATTCTCAGGTAAAAACAAGCATTTGGTGAAACTTGGCGATTTTGGACTAATTACGGAGCAAAACATGCAAGAAGTTAAGAGTCTACTGAAATGTACAAGATCAAGACATTCTGCTCCAGATGCGCCGCATCTTGGTTATTACATACGGCGCATCACTATCAATATTTCACCAGATACGATCCAAGATACAAGAGGACATGCGCCGCATCTATTTATGGAGTTACGCCACATCTTCTGGCGGTGTACGAATATTCCTGAATATTATAATCTTGGACCCCACGCGAAGTTAAGTCAATGCGCCGCATCTACTTACTAAATGCGCCGCATCTTACCCTCAGACAGAAACTATAAATACCCCAAGACCAGACGAATTCGAGGAGGCATATATTATATACGAGACCGAAGTACAGAAACCCTAGGACGAATTCAGTCAAGGCAGCAGCACAAGACACACCCAAACGAAGATACAAGAGCTATAAGAAGGTGCTGCATGTGTTTAATTCATTAAGTAGTTTTGTTTTATTGTGTTAGTAAACTTTAATTCATCAAGATTGGTGGCTTGTGTAATGTGACAACGGAAAGATTGCACTCCCTTAAAACTGCTTTCTCATTAATTAAAGTTTATATGTTGATGTCTTTGGTGACTTTTATTAGTGCATTGATAACCTCTGTGTCTAGCT
The DNA here is from genome assembly GCA_021014915.2 of Artemisia tridentata subsp. tridentata. Taxonomy (NCBI): domain Eukaryota; kingdom Viridiplantae; phylum Streptophyta; class Magnoliopsida; order Asterales; family Asteraceae; genus Artemisia; species Artemisia tridentata. Next base: position 238,346,345 of record CP139502.1, on the reverse strand, counting down.
GAGCGTTGATCGGGTCGCCATGCCTCTGCCCTCGCCTATTTATTAGATCGCCTATGCATTCTATCGTCTGTAGAAAAGTAGGAAGAAAGATAAATAGGATAGTCATAAGTAATCATTAAGGGTTTACTCGCCGATAAGATTAGAACCAACGAGAAAGGACTTAATCTCGGTACGTTGCATCGAACTATACATTTCATATAAAACTAGCAATAAAACAAGTGACAAACTACTTATCTATCAGGACAGTCTTCTTATTGTCTCAAGTATTTATCTGTGTACGTGTGTGCTACTTGCTGATTCGTGCCTATTGGTTTAGTTTATTATTTAATTGCAACCAAATCGTGCCAGTCTCTCAGGCTGAACCCCCTTGCGTTAGATTAGGTTGTATAGCTAACTTAATATATTAAAATACTGATTAGAATAACTAGATAATACGTTCCACTCTTAGTGATCGACACTCTACTTACCATTATATTCATACTGACCGGGTACACTGCTCGTTAAGTGTGTGTGTTATTGATAAGTCGGCTAAATATAAATTTAAAACTTGAGTAGGCATTAATACTGCTAAACCGCAACGACACATCGCACGCATCAATATGTTAGCCAATGTTTGACTTGTCTAAAAGTTAAGGCTGAACATCAGAAACCCTCTGGATTGCTACAACAGCCGCCGATTCCTGAGTGGAAATGGAAGAGAATAACAATGGATTTTATTACTAAGTTGCCTAGAACAAGTAATGGACATGACACGATATGGGTCATAGTGGACAGGCTGACGAAGTCTGCACATTTTCTGGCCATTCGTGAGGATTATAAGATGGAGAAGCTGGCGAGGATTTATATTAATGAGATTGTGGCGAGACATGGTGTGCCTGTGTCGATTATCTCTGATCGTGATAGTAGGTTTACCTCGCGATTCTGGCAATCGTTGCAAAAAGCGTTGGATACGCGTTTGGATATGAGCACTGCTTATCATCCACAGACTGATGGGCCAAGTGAGCGAACGATTCAGACCTTGGAGGATTTACTTAGAGCGTGTGCTATTGATTTTGGTGGGAGCTGGGATACTCATTTGCCTTTGGCTGAGTTTTCCTATAATAACAGCTATCATTCCAGTATTAGATGTGCACCATTTGAAATGTTGTATGGGAGGAAGTGTAGATCACCTATTCTATGGGCAAAGGTTGGGACAAGCCAACTAATTGGTCCTGAAATAGTACAAGAGACTACGGATAAGGTGTTTCAGATTAAGGAAAGACTTAAGGCAGCAAGAGATCGCCAAAAGAGTTATGCGGATAATCGCCGTAAGCCCTTGGAGTTTAGTGTTGGTGATCTTGTGATATTGAAAGTGTTTCCTTGGAAAGGTGTTGTACGTTTCGGTAAGAAAGGCAAATTAGCACCAAGGTATGTAGGACCGTTTGAAATTACGGAGAGGATTGGACTTGTGGCATATCGGTTGAGATTGCCTGAGGAATTAAGTAGTGTGCATGATACGTTCCAAGTATCTAATCTGAAGAAATGTTTGGCGGATGCTAGTTTGCATGTGCCATTAGATGAGATTAAGGTAGATAAGACTCTTCATTTTGTTGAGAAACCTGTTGAGATTATAGATCGAGAGGTCAAGAGTATGAAGCGTGGTAAGATAGCGTTGGTGAAGGTACGTTGGAATTCCAAACGTGGTCCTGAGTTTACTTGGGAACGTGAGGATCAGATGAGGTCCAAGTACCCGAAGTTGTTTGCTGAGGAGGTTGATGAGAAGAGCTATTAAATCTCGGGATGCGATTTCCTTAAGTGGGGGATGATGTAACAACCGTGATTTTAGCAGGTTAGTTTGACTAATAGTCTCAACCTATCTAACTTTTGTTTGGTGCGTATTATGTGTTATATGTGGTATATGTGCGGTATATGTGTGGTAAGTACGTGTGTTTGCACTAAATCCCTTGATGTGAGATTTTCGTCATGTTTGAGTAGCGTTGAATTTTGGGATAAGTCCATTCTATTGCCTTGGTGGTATAGAATGACTTGTGTAGTTTTGGTGTTTTGTGATTTTGCGTAACAAGTCTTCGTTCAAATATTTGAGCGTTAGTAAGTTACGTGGAGGTTGTTTTTATGGGTTATATTAAATATAAGTGTGAAAATCTATTTTTGGAAACTTTAATTTGAAAATGATATTTTTCCGGGTTGTCGTAAAAATGAAAGTTTATCGCGTAAGATGTTAAGTTCGGTATAGGGTTTTTATAAAATATCAAGAGTACAAGGTTTTTAGTGTAATAAATAATATTAATAAAAAAAATTATATATATATATATATATAAATTGGCAAAAAGGGGTTTTAAGGAGAATTAGGAAACCAAATTTGATAAAAAATACACTTACCTAATTAATAGTTATCTAGAATAATCCATAGAGCCTAATAAATATAAAACCAAAACCCTCCCATTCACCCTATGTGAAAATTGGCCAGAAGCAAGAACCAAGGAGAAGAGAAATTATTTTTAGGGTTTTCATCTTTCAAGAATTAAGGTACAATCTTTAATACTTATGCTTAATTAATTTTTATGATTCATGTAGCAATAGTATGATGGATTAGGGTTTATGTTAAAACCTGTAAATTATGATTATAAAACATGTGAGAATCATTAATTAGTAATATTATGATGATTGGTGAAGTAATTAGGGTTTAAAACTTGATAATTAATGAGTTAAGATTCTGACAGAATATTAAGGCTGTAGAGATTCGATGATATTTAATAGATGAAGATGATTTAGATTGCGAATTTTATGTCTAAATTGTAGTTCAGAGAAAGAGCTTTCCAAAAAGTCTGACTAAGAGTGTTTTCGAGGTAGGGAAGTCAGTCAAACGAATTTTATGAGTTAAGGTGTCAGAACAGTTAAACCGGGACAGATTTAGGTTAGAAGTATTGAGATCAAAAGTAATGTAAAAAGTGTAGTTTGGGTTAGCCCTTCTGTGGGAAGTGAGTTCTATACTATGTTTGACTTCCACGCGAAAATTAGACAATAATAAGTTGTGCGAGTATGTCTAAGAGGTCAAAACTTTTTGGTGTGCGTTCAGATCCGAATTTGGATAGTTGTCATGTTTTATTTTTTATTGGGTACTTTTTTATATTTTTGGTGTATGGCCTTCTGGGAGAAGCTTTTATGCTCATGAGAGATTATAGTGAATTTTTGGTGTGAGTTTTGGAGAATTTTTGGTCGTGATTTTATGTGAGTGAAAGTACCCTAAAAATCTGTGTTTTCTGAAAGGTTTTATTTAAGGGATTTTGTGAGTATAGGTGTTTGGTGATGATTAGTATGGAGTCTAGGTAATCCATGGTGGGTTATATGAACCTTCGACATCCATCATATATGTGTTACATGGACTATAGCTTTTAGCTTGGTCGCGTGTAATGTGGTATTGTTTTGTTTGTATAGATTTGTGTGTGGATAATTTGGAAGCCGCAAGGTTGAGGTGAGTTTCATAGTCCCAATTTTTACTTTGTTTTTAACTTGGGATGGAGATGATGCTTGTGATAAATTGTTTTGAGTTACTGTGATTATGTGGTTATAAAATGCATGGACTTGTAAAGGTTATTATATGTATACTGCATGTTGTGTGGTGATTCTGTGTGGTCCATTTGGAGGGTAGCTTTGCTCCCATTATTCCATTTGGAGATTAGCAAGTCCTAGTGGCTCTACTCACTATTATTCTGTGTGGTCCAGCCGGAGGGTATTAATTTACCCATTATCTTGGATCGGTGGGCGCGTTCCGTCCCAATTGTGGTGGTATTTGGATCGGTGGGCACGTTCCGTCCCAATTTATATTTGGATCGGTGGGCACGTTCCGTCCCAATTGCATGCTAGTTTGTGTGATAACTATTTTTACTATCCTGCTATGTTTTGTAATCACAGTGAACTATTATCGGAGAAATATTTTGTGTGTCTTAAACCTATGAATCTCACCAACATTATGTTGACGTTTTTAAGCATCATTTTCAGGTGAGCATTCTAAGGCTAAGGTAGAAGGACGTGACTAGAAGAGACTAGTTTGCATTTGAGGATGACTACCTTTAAGTTTTTAATTTGATTAAGTTGAACTTTGTTTGGGATACTCGAATGTCTTTCATTATTACTTTATGTTTTAATGAAGATACCTTTGGAGATTGTTTTTGGTTATTTTATTTTGGGGTATCGTTACGACACTTTGTGTCTGTACATTGCTTTATTTATTTGCATGTAGTAATTCTCTATATAGACGCCATGTGTTGTGATGATATCCATGATGTTGCACTCGCGTTTCCGCCATTGGCGAGGTGTGACAATTTTGGATGAAAAGACTTGTTGTGCATTTCTTACAAGTCAAAATAATGGGTCCATACTCACCTATGAAGACCTCCAAGAGATCAATGATGATGATCTAGGGGAAATGGACCTAAAATGGAAAATTTCTCTTCTTAGCATGAGAGCCAAGAAGTTCTATCAAAGGGCGGGGAAGAAGCTCTTAATCAGCAACACTGATACTGCTAGTTTTGATAAGTCAAAGATAGAGTGCTATAACTGCCACATGATGGGTCACTTCTCAAGAGAATGTAGAAGGCCAAGGCAGCAGGATAGCAAGAACAAAGGTTTTGGAAGCACATCCAAAACAAGGGAGGTTTCTTAGCCAAACTCAAAGGCTATGGTAGCTATTGATGGGCTAAGTTTTGATTGGAGTTTCATGGCTGATGAAGAAGAAGAATCTTCACAGATGGGACCCATGGATTTTTCTACTACTGAGGTACAATCTCATAAAGCTTGTTCAAATGCTTGTACTGCTCTTAAAGAATTACAAACTTTAATCAAACATTATGATGAACAAACGAAAGAGCTAAGCAAAACTCATCAAAACTACATTAATTATAGGTGTGGTTTAGAATCAACAGAAAAGCAGATCTTATACTACAAAGAAAATGAGCTTGTTTTTTCTGATGACAAAGCTCTCCTAAGACAGGACATATTCATTAAAGATGCTGAAATTAAGCTTTTAAGAGAGGCTTTTGATAGGGTCAAAAAGGAAAATGGAAACATTCACTTGACTACACAGACACTAGAACATGCTTCTAGAGGTGTGACCAACATGATAGAATGTCAAGTGATTAATAGAGCTAAGTCAGGAGTAGGATATAAGAGTGTCCCACCTCCATACAGAGGTATCCCTAAACCCCCAGGGATTGACCTAGAAAATTCAGGTATTCCTGAATTTCAACAACCTGAGCTACAATATGGTGTACAGCCAAAGACCAAGCTAGTTTTTGATGAACCTAAGAAAGTAAGTGAAAGTTTAAGTAAAACTTTACTTCCTGAGGACAAGGTGTCCTCTAATAGAAGATCAGATAGAGTAGTCATTGAAGACTGGGTATCTGATGATGAAGAAGATGAACAGGTTATGTCTAAACCTGAAGTAGTTAAGAAAGCAGGAACAAGGGTTCCTAAAGTGATCAAAAAGGATACTGTTAAGCCTAGAACAAACATTAAACATGTTAGGCAACCAGTTAAATATTGTGAACAATATAGATCCACTAGCAAGCCCAGAGGGAACCAAAAAAATTGGAATGGCCTCAAGTCTAATCAATTAGGTGATGACTTTTTCTTTTATAATAAAGCTTGTTACACATGTGGTAGTTTTGATCATCTTGCAGCTTTCTGTAACAAATGGGTATCTGGATATGAAAACAATAGGGTGAATTTCAAAAGGCAAACTCCTCAAACTCACTTTCACTCTAAGTCTAACAGAATAAAACCCAGAGCAGTTGTCAAAGCAGTTTCTGTTACTAGACCATTCATGACTGTTAACCCAAGACCAACAGTTAAAAATGCAAAATCTTTTTATACAAATGCATCAAAGACTGTTCAAAGGCCCATTCAAACAAAAGCAGTGGTCCAAAAACAAGTTTGGAAAATTAAGGGAACAATTACAAAGCTAGCAGTTTCTGCTGCTAAGCATGTAATTCATTCGGCTACTAGGGAACACAGGTAAAATGCTGTTAAGGCCTCAGCATGTTGGATTCTTAAATCCAATGTTGCATCAACTGTTCTTAAGAGATTAAATTTCATTGATGCAAGAGGCAGATCCAAGTCATTAATGGCTTGGGTCCCCAAAAGAAACTGATACTTCTCATTTATGTGCAGGAACATTCAATTGATAAACAAGAGGATCAAGGATACTTAGATAGTGGATGTTTAAGGCACATGACAGGGAACAAGTGTTATCTCTCAGATTTTCAATCAATAGATGGAGGCTATGTTACCTTTGGAGGAGGTGTTGGTTGTAAAATTTTTGGTAAAGGTACAATCAAAAATGGAAATTTAGATTTTGAAGATGTGTACTATGTACAAGAGCTAAATTATAATCTTTTTAGTGTCTCACAAATGTGTGACAAAAAGAACAAAGTTCTTTTCTGTGACACTGAATGCCTTGTACTTTCTCCTGATTTTAAGATGCCTAATGAAAGTCAAGTGCTTCTTAAAATTCCTAGAAAGGGCAATATGTACAGTGTAGACATGAAGAACATTGTTCCTAAAAAGAATTTAACTTGTCTTATTGCAAAGGCCACATTGGATGAATCAATGTTATGGCATAGGAGGCTTGGTCATATTAACTTCAAAACCATAAATCAGATTGTTAAGAATGGTTTGTTAAGAGGTTTACCTCAAAAACGATTTGAAAATGATCAAACATGCATTGCTTGTCTTAAATGCAAACAACACAAAGCCACTTGTAAGCCCAAGCTATTTAACTCTATTAATCAATCATTGATTATGCTTCATATGGACTTGTTTGGTCCTACAAATGTTAGAAGTATGCAACATAAGAGATATTGTCTAGTTATTACTGATGACTATAGTAGATTTACATGGGTTTTCTTTTTAGCTACTAAGGATGAGACACCTAGCATCCTTAAGACTTTCATTACTGAGATAGAAAACCTAGTAGACAAAAGAGTAAAAGTCATTAGATGTGATAATGGGACAGAGTTCAAAAATAGAGTTATGGATGAATTATGCAAAGAAAAGGGTATTAGGAGAGAATTTGGTGTTGCTAGAACTCCACAACAGAATGGAGTTGCTGAAAGGAAAAATAGAACACTAATAGAAGCTGCTAGAACTATGTTAGCTGATTCTAAGCTACCTATAACTTTTTGGGCTGAAGCAGTCAACACTGCTTGCTATGTTCAGAATAGAGTTTTAGTTGTTAAGCCTCACAATAAGACATCATATGAACTTTTTAGAGGTAGAACTCCTGCAATAGGATTTCTTTGACCTTTTGGATGTCATGTGACAATTCTCAATACCTTAGACCATCTTGGAAAGTTTGATGGCAAAGCAGATGAAGGTTTCTTAGTTGGATATTCTCTCAATAGTATAGCATTTAGAGTATACAACTTAAGAACTAAGAAAGTAGAGGAAAACCTACATGTGGAATTTTTAGAGCATAAATCCAATGTAGTAGGTGAAGGTCCTAATTGGCTATTTGATCTAGAGTCATTAACCCATTATATGAATTATGTGCCTGTTGTTGCAGAAACTAATAATTTTTCAGGTTCACAAACAACAAATGAGGCAGGGTTAGACAAGGAGACAAATCAAGATCATATTTGGATGCCAATAAGTACCAGTGTGGTTTCAACTTCAACAAATGATGAATCTTCTTCTGGTAAAGCTAAAGAAGATGTTGAAAGTGAACACAAGGAAGATGGAACAAAGAAACAACAAAATGTTTCTGCTGATGATAGTGCTGCTGAGACAGAGCATTCTACTGCTAGGCTAAATTTTTCTGCTGCTAGGCCAAATGATACTACTGCTGGCCCTTCAGACTCAAATGAAGCAGATTTCTCAGATAATGAGGTGGATTTGAGCAATATCACACTTAACTATCAAGTTCCTTCAACCCCACACACAAGGATTCACAAAGTCCACTCCCTAGAAAATGTGATTGGCGATGTACGATCAGGTGTGAAGACAAGACAACAACTGATGTCTTCAGACCAACAAGGGCTTCTTGATGTCCTTTATGCTTCAAAGCAGCATGAGTTTTCAAACTCTTGCTTGTTTGTATGTTTTCTTTCACAATATGAACCAAAGAACATTCTGAAAGCCTTAGATGATTCAAGCTGGGTAGAAGCTATACAAGAGGAGCTTCTTCAGTTCAAGATTCAGAAGGTATGGGTGCTAGTTGATTTACCTAAGGATGCAAAGGTAATTGGCACTAGATGGGTTTTCAAGAATAAAAGGGATGAAAGGGGAATAGTGATTAAGAATAAGGCTAGATTAGTAGCCCAAGGGTACACACAACAAGAAGGGATAGACTATGATGAGGTTTTTGATCCTGTAGCAAGATTTGAAGCAATTAGGCTTTTCTTGGCTTATGCTTCATTTTTAGGCTTCACGGTTTATCAAATGGATGTCAAGAGTGCATTTTTATATGGTACTATTGAAGAAGAGGTGTATGTCTCACAACCTCCAGGGTTCATTGATCCTGACCATCCAGACAAAGTGTACAGAGTTGTTAACGCTCTTTATGGCCTTCATAAGGCACCTAGAGCATGGTATGAAACACTAGCTTCCTATTTAAAAGAAAATGGATTTCAAAAAGGAAAGATTGATCAGACACTTTTCATCAAACAACACAAGAAGGATCTTCTGTTAGTGCAGGTGTATGTGGATGACATTATCTTTGGATCTACAAGGAAGGAGATGTGTTTGGAGTTCGAAAAGCTTATGCATGATAAGTTTCAGATGAGTTCCATGGGGGAACTTACATTCTTTTTGGGTTTGCAAGTTAAAAAGTCATATGAAGGCATATTTATTAGTCAAGATAAGTATGTTGCTGAGATACTAAGGAAGTTCAATTTTGTTGATTCAAAAATGGCAAGCACACCAATGGACTCTGAGAAGCCTCATCCAAAAGATTTAGATGGAGAAAATATGGATGTACACACATACAGATCTATGATAGGATCTTTGATGTATCTCACATCATCAAGACCTGACATCATGTTCTCTGTTTGTGTTTGTGCAAGATTTCAAGTAACTCCAAAGGTTTCTCATTTAACAGCAGTCAAGAGAATTTTTAGATATCTCAAGAGTCAACCTAGGTTGGGACTATGGTATTCTAGAGAGTCACCTTTTGACTTGGTAGCATTTTCAGATAGTGATTATGCTGGTGCTAGCTTGGACAGAAAGTTAACAACTGGAGGATGTCAATTCCTTGGGTGTAGACTTATCTCATGGCAGTGTAAGAAGCAAACAACTGTGGCTACTTCAACAACTGAAGCTGAATATGTAGCTACTGCAAGTTGCTGTGCTCAAGTCTTATGGCTTCAAAACCAACTTCTTGACTATGGGTACAATTTCATGAACACTGTTATTCATATTGATAATAGTAGTACAATTTGCATAATTAAAAATCCAGTGCAACATTCTAAAACAAAACACATTGAAATTAGACATCACTTTATAAGAGACTGCAATGAGAAAAGATTAATTCAAGTTCTTAAAATTGATTCAGAATACAACTTTGCAGATCTGCTAACAAAAGCTTTTGATGTTGGAAGGTTTCAGTACTTGGTAGCAAGTATTGGAATGCTTAATCCCCAATGATTTTAAACTTTGTGTTTTTGTAAAATAAATTTTTGTTTGTGCTGCTGGATTTAAAAGATACTACTGCTATTACAAAAGTTTGTGCTGCTAGTACAAATTTAAATTGTGTTATTCATACAGTTAGTCCAATGATTATTCTAATACAAGACAAGTACTTTGTACATTGTTCTTTTGGTTTTAGACTAACAATTTCAGGTATTGTTGGGAATTATCACAAAACAAGAGAATACTTAATGGAAGATCAGAATTAAGTCTGGTGGGCAACAGAATTAAGTCTGTTAGTATTGTTATTTAAGTCTGGTCAATGTTAAGCCTGGTCGTTTAGTGTTAAGTCTGGTAGAGTAATTGTAAAGTTAAGTCTGTTTGACTTTAGTCATTAAGTCTGGTTATGATATTATAGAAGTCGGTTAGCTATAAGTTAGGAAAGGATTTGAACTTATCTTTGGAGAAGATACGTAAATCCTTATACAAGTTTTGTATCTAGGGTTTCCTTGGTGTATAAAAGGAACCCTAACACATTAGTTTAGAGATAACGACGAAGATTGTAATTCAGTAAACAATTAGTAATATGAAGTTAGTTATTGTTTCATTGTGTTCTTCATAGTTGAGTGTTTAGATTCCGCATAAATATTCAATTCGTATTAGAGTCTCACTTAGATTGATTTGATTTATTCAAGTCGTCTAACTAAGTTGTTAAGGCTACTTAGAGATCCATAATTCGTGTGGACCAACAAGTGGTATCAGAGCCTAAAGAGACTCTGAGTTTGAAGAAACACAATATTCAAATCCTAAATTCATTCACCTAAACCCTGCGACATGTCTGGCTTAGAAAATCCCAGTAAGAATGATGCTTTCTCAGTTGACAACAGTGATGATGAAAAATCAGTCCATGATGAAGAAAAACCTGAAACAAGTACATCCAAACAACCACAACCCATCTCTGCAACAACAACCATATCCAACATAAAACTCCCAATCCTAAAAAGAGAAGAATATGACATCTGGGCTATAGAGATGGAACATTATCTGGAGTATATTGACAGCGAAGTCTGGAAGGTCATACAGAATGGGAACTCGAAGAAAAGAATTTCACAAGGTACATGTGGAGTAATTAGGATATTACCACCAGTATCTGCTGAAGAGATACGAGCTGTTGAAAATGAGAAGAAGGCCAAGACTATGCTGCTAATGGCAATTCCCAAAGAACATTTGAGAAGGTTTCATGGCATGAATGATGCCAAGGAAATCTGGGAGGCTATCAAGAAAAGATTTGGAGGGAATGCTAACTCCAAGAAGATGAAGAAAGCTGTTCTTAAACAGGAATTTGAAGCTTTTACTGTATCCAGTTCAGAAGGGTTGGAAAAAGCTTATGATAGGTTTCAACATCTTCTATCACAATTGGAGGTCCATGGTGCAGCTGTTTCAGAAGAAGATGCAAACCAGAAGTTTCTTAGAGCATTACCAAAAGAATGGTCAAGTGTGACATTGACCATGAGGATGAATGGTGAAATTGACACCATGACTACTGATGACCTGTACAACAACCTCAAGGTATTTGAATAGGAAATCCAAGGAAAAGCATCTTCAAGTTCTACAAATGTTGCTTTTGTTTCTCAAAGCAAGAGCAGCACTAACAAGGTTAAGTCTGGCAGCGTTAATTTTGGTGGTTATGGAAACTCTCCAAGCAGCATGAGAAAAGAAAGAGATGTTCCAGCAGGCTTTGCGGATGAAGTATTTCACTCACTTCTTGCTTAGGAACCAGAAGATCAAGATCTCATCAGTGAGGATTTAGAACAGATCGTTGATGTTGAAGTTGAAGAAATGGATATCAAATGGAAAATTGCCATGATTGCTTTCAGGGTTAAGAAGTTTTACAAGCAAACTGGGAGGAACATTAAGCTTGATGGGAAGTCACCAGTGGGATACAATAGAAGGACTATTGAGTGCTACAATTGTCAAAAGCATGGTCACTTTGCTAGAAATTGCACAGAAAAAGTGACTACTGATTGGAAAAAGAAGAAGGGTTCTGACTCTCAAGATGATGATAAGATGGGGAAGAATCAGATGAGCTTGATGACATTGGAAGCTGGAGCTATGAATTGGGATAAACATACACCTGAGGATGAAGAGCCAAATCATGCACTTATGGCTATTGGGTCCAGTAATGAGGTATCTTTATGCTCAAAATTATGCATTGATTCATATAATCATCTTAAAGCTTTGTGTGATGAGCAGTTAAGACAAATAGGTGATCAGGAAGCAAAAATTCTTGCTTATACTAAAGCTGTTAAAACTTTAGAAGCACAAATAGATAACTATCAAAACAAACAAGCTTCCTTAAACGAAAAACTCACCTTTCAAGCTAATGAGATATATGAAAAAGATGAGAAACTTAAGAGATATAGGAGAGCAGGTTTAAAAGCTGGTAAGGAAAGAGATGAATTGCAAAAGAAACTAGATAAATGGACGCATTCTGCTAAGTGTCAGGATAAGATAATTGCATCTAGTATGAGCTCTACAAGTAAGATTGGCTTAGGTTATGGAATACAGTCAGATAGTGAAGTCCTAAGCTTTGAGGAAGAGATGGACAGATCTGTGTTCAAATGTAGGAAAGAGGATTCTATTGGTAAACCTGTGTACAATAGGTTTGTTAAATCTGATGACTTTAAAGGGGTACCACCTCCATTAAGTGGAGAGTACACTCCTCTACCAAATAAAGACCTAGATGACTCCTTGTTTGTATATGGTAAAAAGGGTCCTATCTATCCTGAGACAGGCAACTCAGACAAATCTAGTGAATACTCCACTTGCCAAACCAATGACAGTGAAGGATCTACTAGAGATGTCTCTGAGCAGTCTGATTCAGAATCAGAAAGTGCACCTAAAAATGTTTCTGAGTAAAAATCAGTCAAAAATAGTGAATCCAAACCTCATACAGATAAACCTAGTTGTGGTTCTCACATAAAAACTCCTAGAAAGTCTGTTAGAAATCAAGAGTCACCAAAGACTGATAGAATGAGAAAAGAGTACAATGGAAACCACAGTTTTGGTCCTAAAAGATGCTTTGTGTGTGGTAGTCTAAGTCATTTGATTAGGGACTGTGATTTTCATGAGGTTAGGATGAAAAGAGAGGCTGAACTAAGAAAGAATAAGAATGTTAATGCTGGCCACATGAATGATAAACCAGTTTGGAATAATGCTAACAGGATTAACCATGCTAATAAGTTTGTGACTAGACCAGCACCATTTAATTCTGGTGTGTCTAATGTTAATTCTGGTTGGTCATCTGTTAGTTTTGGTAGACCAAATTTTAGTTCTGGTAGACCAAATGTTAATACTGGTAGACCAAATTTTAATTCTGGTAGACCAAATGTTAGTTCTGTTGGTCAAAATGGTAATTATGTGAGGCCAAGTGTTAATTCTGGGTGGTTTAATCATTCTAGACCCAGACAACCAGTGAATAGACCACAGGTGAATTAATATAATCAGAGAAACAATTTTTATAAACCTCATTCACCTGTGAGAAGTACTTAGACATTTTTTAATGTTGCAGACCTCTTAACTAAACCATTTGATGGCCCTAGGTTTAATTACTTAGTGGTTAGCATTGGTATGATGAACCCATAGCTGGACTTAAGGGGAGGTTAGACTTAAGGGAAGGCCAATATGTAAAGTTTGTATACTTACCAGTACTTAGAATTTTTTTTTTAATTCTGGTAGTTTTAAATTTTAAGTCTGGTAGTATTAATTAGCATAGCTGTGATTGAGGGGAGGATTTTTGTTATCCATTAACCATTATTTGTTTAGTTTGTATATTTTGGTTAACTCTGTTTTGCAGTGCTAAGACTTTATTATTGCTAGTATCATTGAGGCACAATAGTATCAAAGAAACATGGAGCTTTCATTCATTCCAAATGGTTGCATTCTCAGATGCAACTTACATAAACAAGGGAAAAGCCTATACATATTCATTAGACCCAAGCATCTACTTCAACAACCCAGACTACTACTACATCTTCCTCTTCCCTTTCCCTTTGTAGTCAGGCATAGTTTTGTGGACTCCTCTGCCACCAATGGCATCAGACACTTGCTTGCAAGGGAGTGCCAACACTACTGTTCTTGGCTTTGGCTTTGGACTTTGCTTCTTCTCAGGCACAGGGATCTTTTTCATTTATGATGCAGCCTTTTCAAACTCCTTTGTTAGAAAGGCTGAGAGCCCTTGGAGATCGTCATCATCAGATGAGTCAGAAGAGGAGGATGAATCATCCACATATGGTGGAAGTTCATCTGTTGAAGGTTCATCAGAAGAGGTTGTTTCAACCTTTTTCTTTGAATCTTTGTCTCTTGATGTTGAAGTATAGTTTGGTGGAAAATATCCACTCCATCCTCCAGCAGATGAATCCGAAGAAGAATCAGACGAAATCTCTACAATGTCTGTTGGGGAAGGATTCATTGTGATTGGGTGGATGCTTAAAGTTTGTGAAGTATGTGATGCAGTTATGTTGAAGAATTGAGGCTTTTTATAGAGCCAATGTAGGCTTAAGGGAATTAAATGCTTGGTTGGTTTAGGAATAAATTCCTTGCAGGCATGACTTAACTGTCATATTTATGGTATTTTTTTGGGAGTTGACCAAAAACCTTTTTCTCTTAATTATAGTAATTAGTTATTAAAAAAAAAATTATAATAATATAATTATAAATTGGTCACTTACATTTAAGGGGAGTATACTGTATAGTTTGTATATTTAAATTTTTTTTTGTAGCTTTAAGTTTTAAATCTGGTAGTTTATTACTTTAAATTTTTCTTGTAAATTTGTTTCTATATTTTTATTTGGTGTTGAGACTAACATTTGCAGAAAGAATGTGGATTGGTGATGATGTGAAGCCTTGCTCACGATTTCAGTAAGTGTTTGTGTGCAAACTTGGTTAAGTCTGGTGAGTCCATGATTAATTCTGGTTGACCAATCTTGAGTCTGGTATTGTTCGTTGTAATTAATTTATTACCGTTAGGTCTGGTCAGTCAAATAAAGATTTTTTTAACTTATTCAAAATTTGACCGTTGATATTTTTGAGACAAGAGGTATATATGGATAAGATTTAATTCATTTTTCATCTTTATCCATTATTTACTTCTCATTTTTAAAATCTTTAAATTCGGCCAAGATTTACTCTGTTTTCCACTACCAGCACAAACCCTAGTTCTTTAAATTGTCAACCAACACTTAGTTATTCTCTCATCTATGGCTTCTCTAAAGTTTGTTGACAAGCACAATCAAGTTGGTTTCTTGAAGAAACCACATCAAAGTGACGGCTTTGAGCAAATAGTAGACTTCTTGAAAGGTTCTAATCTTCGGTACGCATTAACTCATAATCCTACTATTTATGCATCTCTTGTTAGGCAATGTTGGGGGTATGTGACCTATGAAACCCTTGCTGATTGTACACCACAGTTAAGGGCAACCATTGACTCTCATGACTTTACCATTACTGAAGCCTCCATTAGGAGTAGTCTCCAATTAGGTGATGCTTCAGGGGAATACATTTTGCCAAATGATGATCTTTTTGAGGGAATGCAAACTATAGGATATCCCACTGATGGTTCCTTTACTTTTTGGAAAAGCCATCTTACACCACAGTGGAGATTTTTAATACATCATTTGCTCCATTGCCTAAGTCCCAAGAGTGAAGGATGGGATCAGTTTGGAAGCAACATTGCTTCTGCATTGGTCCGTCTTGCACTTGGAAGGAAATTTAATTTTTCAAAAATGATTTTTGATGGCATGGTTGCAAATGTCAAAAATGCAAAACATAAGTTCTTAATGTACCCAAGATTTTTGCAAATGATTTTCAACTTTGAACCTGAAGATAAACTGCAGATATACATCAGTGTGGCCTTCACAACCAAAATTTTTGCAAATATGAAAAGAGGTTTTGATGGGGCCCACTGGCCTTTATTGCCTGCTATGCTTCCTGGTTACACTAACATTGCAGGTACATCTCATGTTGAACCACCAACCAATGAGGAGCAAGCTCAGGCACAACCAAGGTCACCATCACCACAACTAAGGTCACCAACACCACACCCAAGTCCATCACCATCTCCAACCAGGGCACCTACACCTACACCATCTCCTACACCCTCACCACAACAAACCCAGGTTCCAAGTCCTATTCAGGAGGAGGAATCTAATCTATCTCAAAGAGTGTCAGCATTGGAAAAGTCAAATAAAGCTTTGAGCACTGCTGTCATCACTTTGGTCAAGAAAGTCAAGAAATTCGAGAAGATTTTGAAGGAAAAGGGATTCACTTTAGTGATGAAGAAAGGGATGAAAATTCTTCCAAACAGGGGAGGAATTTTGGTGAAGAACAAAGTTTTAAGACACCTTCTCAAGATAAATATGCTGGTACTAAGGATGTAAGTCCAGAAACCATGGAAGCAGCAGAGACTTTAGCTCAATCCTTCAGAAAGATTAAACTAAAAAGAAAGAAGTTAAAAAGGAAGTTAAGGATTGAAGAAAGTGAAGAAGAAGATGTTAATTCTGGTAATGAGAAAGTTAATTCTGGTGAGGAGAAAGTTAATTCTGGTATTAATTCTGGTAATGATGTTAATTCTGGTGATAAAGAAAAGTATGATGAGATTGATAAGTCTGTTCAAGAAGAGTCTATTGGTGCAAAAAGAAAAGGAAAAGAGATTCTCATTGAATCTTCTAAGCCAAAGAAATCCAAAAGTCAACAAAGGGAAGAACAAGCAACCTTGGCTGAAATTGAAAGGATTAAGGCTGCAGATCTGAAAGAAAAGGAGAGAGAAAAGGAACAGATAAGACAAGATGGGTTGTTTGCCAAGAAGATGTCAGAAGAGGATGCTGATGATTCTATTAGCTTATTGATTAAAGGAAATGCTGAGGTTATGGCAAAGGTAGAAGAACTCACAGCTGATAAAAGTTTGAATGCTGATGAGAGAGCAGAAAAATTGGCAGAGTTTATAAATGAAAGAAGAGATTCTGAAACTCTTGGTGGCTTTATGGAACAACTCAAAGAAATTCAGAAGAAGAAGACTATCAAAGCACCCAAGAAGATGTCTAAGGGAGAACAGATGCATGGAATGAAGATGTATCTCAAGAACATGATGTATTCAACTTTTGCTAAGATGCAAGGTAAATCATATGCTGATATTCTTCTAATGTATCAAAGAGCTTATGAGAGAGATCATGGGTACAAGCCCATTGATTATGAAGACACTCTTCCTTTCAAAAGACAAAAGACACAGTCTGAGCAACCTAAAGAAGCTGAAAAGGAGATTGAGAAAGAACCAGAGATTGAAATGGCTTCAACTGAAGTAAGGAAAGAAGAAGAAGTGAAAAATCCTATCATAAAGTTTACAAGAAGGAAAAGTGTTGCAAGGAAAGGCAAGTATAAGAAAGTATCACAAGAGGAGGAATCAGAGGAAGAACCTTCATCTGAAGGAGTTACTATGGGGACTGTTGAAAGCTCAAAGGAACCAACTAAGGTAGTAAATTATCAAATACTCAAGATAGGTCAAAGAGCTGCATATCAAATTATAAGAGAGGATAATTCTGATATTGTGTATATGAATTTTGCTGCTATTTTACATGATGTGAGTAGAGAGGATATCCAAGAGCTTTATAGGTTGGTGAATATCAAACATGGAGATACTACACCTGAGGAAGATGCTGAGAGAGTATTTTGGGGAAACTTGAAAGTAATGTTTGAGCCACCAGCTGAGTCTGATGTAGTATGGAAGATTCCTGAGGAGCAGAATATTGTCAGTTGGAGATATTTCCATAACTGCAAGGATGAAGGATATGAGCTATTATTGGACTTGATAAAGCTGCAGTCATTGAAGGATGTAGCTTAAGGATGTTTGAAAGAATTTTCACAAGCTGATAAGTGAGACTATTGGAACTTCTCACTTGGTGAAGGTGCATAGCACTAACACAACAAATGGTTATCAGTCCACCATGTCTAACCAACATAAGGACTGACTAATCCTGAGCAAACGGCTACAGGTAAAGATATTCCAAATCCGTTAATGGTTGGCAATTTACCAAAAATTGTATGGTATTCAACTCACCATATCTGAGATTGTGAAGAGTTGGCTAGCCCACAAGGTTATGGCTTGTGGTAAAGGCTGTGGAAATCCATAAGTGGTAATCAGTTCACCATGATGAGGTGCAATTCCATCAAAGAATTGACTAGTCCAAAAGGGTACGGCTTTTGGTAAAGACAAAACAAATCCGTTGATAGTTGATGAGTTACTAAAAATCATGTGGTTATCAATGTACCATGGTCTAACACACCAAACATTGGCTACTCCAGTAGTGATGGCTATTGGTAAAGAGACATCAAATCCATTAATTTTCAATGATTCACCTCTCACAGGAGTTAACACACCTGGAAGTGACGAGAATAGTATGAAACTTAACAAGAATTTGATGTACAAGTTGTCATTGTTGCTGTGAAGATCAAGTGGATTGCATATCAGATGGTTGCTGTGAAGATTAAGTTCAGGTTTGCTGATACAAAGTGTTTTTTAAAGATCAGATGATGGAAAGATTATCAAGATTATAGTTGCTGAACGAGTTTAAAGTTAGAGATAATTCCAAGTGTTGAAGATTAAATCCTCAGAAGCTTATTCAGAAGGAACTTGAAGTTCATGAAGCATGAAGATCAAGTTAGGGGAGGATTGTTGGGAATTATCACAAGACAAGAGAAGACTTAATGGAAGATCATAATTAAGTCTGGTGGGCAACAGAATTAAGTCTGTTAGTATTGTTAGTTAAGTTTGGTCAATGTTAAGTCTGGTAGAGTAATTGTAAAGTTAAGTCTGTTTGACTTTAGTCATTAAGTCTGGTTATGATATTATAGAAGTCGGTTAGCTATAAGTTAGGAAAGGATTTGAACTTATCTTTGGAGAAGATACGTAAATCCTTATACAAGTTTTGTATCTAGGGTTTCCTTGGTGTATAAAAGGAACCCTAACACATTAGTTTAGAGATAACGACGAAGATTGTAATTCAGTAAACAATTAGTAATATGAAGTTAGTTATTGTTTCATTGTGTTCTTCATAGTTGAGTGTTTAGATTCCGCATAAATATTCAATTCGTATTAGAGTCTCACTTAGATTGATTTGATTTATTCAAGTCGTCTAACTAAGTTGTTAAGGCTACTTAGATATCCATAATTCGTGTGGACCAACAGGTATGATCATGTGAACACAAAGGATGTTTCAAGTGAAATGGCAGCAGTAGAATGATAATACTAGTTGCTGACATAATAGGTTTATGATAGAAAGAGTTTGGGAATTTCAAACCTCCTTAAAACTTCTTTCTTGAAGCTTGATTATGATATTTCACATTGAATTGATGACTTAGTTGATCAGAAAGTAATTGATACAACTCACTTTCTATCATTTTATACTTTTAAGTATAATGAGCAATTCTAAGGACATCTGATAGAAAGAACAGCTAGTAAAAGTGAATCTAACACTTGTGTTAGAGGCAACAATTGCTATGAGCTGGAAACCCTGTCAAGAAAGCCTTTTAAATAGGTTTATCTTTACACAGGCAGTTATTTATAACTGAAAAACATTGGTTCTCACACAACCAGAGGTTGCTTTAAACCAAAATTTTGATTAAGTGTCTGTTATACACTTGATCCCCTCAAAATGGTTGAAAGAAGTATGGTTTTTCATAATAAAATCAAGTATATACTGCTAAGGCAAAAGTTTCTTAAAAGGATTTTCAAAGAGACTCACTGATCGGTTAAAATCAAGTCATATTTATTTCCAAGGAAACACAAGTGAAGTATGTGTGACCCGGTTCGTTATCCCCGATGAGAGTTGAATGGAATTTGTGCAATCGGGTTTGTGAATCGTGTTTGAGATATAAAAATTTGAGAGATTTTGGATTTGGATTACAACTACGTAAAACAACAAATAGGCTAGGAAATAAAAATACAACTAAAAACAATTAACGCAATTAAAAACGTAAACGTGCTAAACTAAAGTGTTAAATCTAAAAATCATTAATCCTACGGGTATCAAATTAATTTTCCTAAGTTCTAAACGATAAAAGAGAATTTTGGAAAAAAAAGAAAAATATTTTTTTTGACTTTTAAATAATTTTTTATAATTTAAAAACTATTTAAACTATTTTAAATTTCTAAACTGAAATAAAAAACAAGTTTAAAAGAAAACTATTGCAAATATTATCTAATAGTAAACTTTAGAGCAGATGGTTGGTTTGCTGTGTTGCTTCCTGAATGACTGGGGTTCGAATCCCAGTCAAGACCTTTTTGAAACTATTATTTATTTTTACTTTTTATTAATAAAACTTAACCAACTAATGAATAAAAACAGCTTTTGAAAAGAAAATATTTTTAGAAACCAAAAATAAGCTGAAAAATACGGTGGAAAAGCTGACAGTTGGTTTTTTTTATATGAAAACAAGTTTAAACTAGTTTTGAGAAAGAAATTAAGCTAGGAAAAGCTGTAAATAAGGACTGAGATGAAATAAGCTAACAAAAATAAGTCTAAAGCAAACAGGAAAAGTAGAAATAACAATCAGATAAGCAATGAAACTAAATCAAATAAGTAAAAAGAACTAAAAGTCTGCTGTTCTAACTTAGGTGCAGGGCAAAACTAGTGACTTTCAAGCTTGTGAAAAGCTACTAAAAGTTTATTCTAAAATCTCAAGAAAAATACACTAGACATGTGAGCTGGGAAATAACACTATCCAGAAACTCGGCTTATTCCAACTCCAAACCAAACATTAAACAGCCCAGCTAATATTAAGCTCAAACATAAACAATAAACTAGCCATATAAAATAAACTCAAACTCTAACCGATAAAAGCACAAACAATAAACGATAATCGATCTAAATCCAATCTCAAACTAAAGTTACACTACTAAACTCACTACTGATTCATAAGTAGCAAAAGGAAATCAATAAACAGACATTACTCAGTTCAACAATAAGCTAAGAAAAAACAATATAGGATAAAATCTGACTTATATTAAATAAAGAGTACGAATTACAACTAAATCAATGGAAAATTACAAATACCTTAAAAATGCTAACATAAACATACTGCTTAACGAAAAATAAAAACATACCTAATTTAAAGCTAAAATTAATCCTGCCTACTACAATAACCTCCTACTCTATTTATACTACTAAGAAAAAAATAAAATACTCCGGCCCTCTTGTTGTGTTTCTCTTGTGAGAGGAATCTTCAACAAAAGTTACTTGTGCTTCTTGGACTCGATTCCAATCGTTGGATGAAAGATAAGTGATCCCAGCCCTCAATTTATCTTTTGGCGCTCAAAATAATACACGGATTGATGACATGGAGGCTAGGGAGGTATAAGGGGAAGGGTTTTGGTGTTGGGGAGAAGAGAAGTGGGTAAAATGGTGAAAGTTTTGGGGATAGGTGATAGTGATGGTGTTGGCTGTTTGTGTGTTCTTGGCGGGATAGGGAAGAAGACAAGAGAAGTGTGGGATTAGGGATTTTGACTTATTGATTTGGGGATTTGACCGAGTATCTCATTTAAACCCGCTTTTAGTTAAGGTTGTGTGGGTCGGTCGGGTTTAACTAGGATGGGCCGTGGGTTGTTTAAGTTTGGTTGGGCTTTGGTTAAGTTGTAGTGGGCTAGTGAGTGGGTTTAATGGGGTGGATAAGGGATTGGCTAATGTTGGTTGTTCGGTGGGTTTTAGGTGGGTTGGACGGGTCAAGGTTTAGTGAATGGGATTGGGTTGGTATTTGAGATTGGGTTTGGTTTATTTAGGATAAACATCAAGGACCATTCTTGTAAATCTTGAAACTGCAGGGACCTGAGTTGACATTTCACCAAAATATTCCAAGTGACCAAAAATGCCAAGCTTATTATTCCGAGGACCAAAAATTTATTTTTTTACTATTTTTTATATTTTCTTCAAGCTTGAGGGACTAGACTTGCCATTTGCAAATTTTGTTTGTTTTTCAATCGTTTTCAATCATTTTGCATATGAAAACACAAAAACACATTTCAAAGATATTTTTAACATTATTTGATCGTTTTAAAGTGTTTTTGGTTGTTTTGACTCGAAAATTGGACGAAAAGATATGTGTAAAACGAAACATATCAAATCCCCCACACTGAGCAATTGCTAGTCCCTAGCAATTTTTTATGAAAAGTTGATGGATGTATCTCTTTACCAGAAGCCATCACCTCTGGAGTAGCCAAATGTTTCAGTTCAAGTAAGAACTATGGTACACTGATAACCATATGATTTTGAGCAAATCACCAGCTGCCAACGGATTTGATTTGTCTTTACCAGAAGCCGTTTGCTTCTGGACTAGCCAACTCTTAGATAAAACCACTTATTATCTTTGGTGAGCTGATGACCAATTATGGTTTTCCAACTGCCTTTACCACAAGCCATAATCTTGCGGGCTAGCCAACTCTTCATCTTTTTAGGATATGGTGAGTCGAATACCATACAATTTTTTTGGCAAATTATAAGCCGTAAACGGATTTGAGATATCTTTACCAAGAGCCGTTTGCTCTTGGATTAGCCAATCCTTTTGTGTGTTAGACATGGTGGACTGATAACCATTTGTTGTGTAAGTGCAAAACACTTACACCAAAAAAATTTTGGCCAAAAATGGGGGAATTAGATGGTTTATATACGTGATTAAATTCGTGAGAATTCCCCCACACTAGAAATGAATATTGTCCTCAATATTCAAAGTACCGGCTGTTATGCCGAAACTGAGAACGTAAAAGGGAAATATTACGGGCCATTTATTTTATTTTTGTGTTTGCAAAATTTATTTATTTATTTTTTTTTTTTTTTATTTTATTTTTTTTTTTTTTTTGAAATTTTTGTACAACAGCGGGGGGCATCTCCCCCACACTAGGGTGGTAGAAAGTAGAAAGAAGTCAGAAATATGGGTGAAAACCCATATGGTGTGCTACTGTTTTTGTTAACCGAGTCGCTAGCTTGACTCGACCCCGAATTCATTTGTCCATGGGGAAGCAAGTGGAAACCAATCTCAATCGGACTTTCATTCAAATTGTTTGGATAAACATTTGAACATGAGAAAGTTCCACACCGATGAGATAAAACCCGCGGTATTTCAATAGAAGAAACTATTAAGGGCGATACCGGGGTCAAATATGGTGTCCTCATTCCCGTAGGAGAAAAGGGAAAGAGCAATCACACCATATGTGATGAAGAGAAGCAAGATTTTTATTATTATCATGTAAAACTCTTCATCATCGGAAGCATCATCGGCTTCAACGGGAGGGAGGGTTGGGATAAAATCTTCAAGAAGTAAATCTTTGAACATTCCTCCCCCCACACTAGAATCATCCTCCAGATCAAAACAAAAATGATCATATTCAGGAGGAGATATCACATGAGGGAGTTCAACCGAGAACTCCTCATGATATCGATCATTTTCATCAAAATGAAATACATCATACTCGGGAAGAGACATATAAGAATAGGGAGTGGTATTTACACTTCCCGTCTCTTCCAAATGATCGATATCAAAACGAAAGGCTTCATAAGCCGAGAGTGAATAATCGGGATGAGGAGTGGGATTGCCACTTCTCTCCTCTTGATCATTAAACACAAAACTCTCTAATTCGGGAAAAGCATCCTTGAGCTCGAGCTCGGAAGGATAAGACGGCTTTTCCACAACAACATCATCCTTTGGGGGGAGAACAAACAATGGTTCATCAAAAATCATTTTTTCTAAAATCGGGCCATCTCCCCCCGGATCAACATCGGGCTCAACAATTTGAGCATCAAACAAGAAGACCTCGAACTCTTCTTTAGAAATATCACTTTCCTCAAACGGAGGAGAAGAGTCAGAAATGAGTGATGTGGAAGTAAGAGTGGGATTTTTGACAATATCAATACGACAAACCGATTCTGAAGGTGGGGCAAGTGGTGTGCTCTTAGAGCTAGCAGTTTTTACCACTTCCGTTGTATCCTCAGATTCGTGTTCATCGTAATCAAAAACACTCTTAACTTCTGCATTACAACTTTTGAACCATTCACTTGAACCAGGGGCTATGTTCATTGCTTTGAGCTCAGAACGTTTTTGTGCAACACTTTTGATCGTGAATCTTGAAAGTTTTGAATCAATTTTTTCAGATTTTTTATCAATAGTAGCAACGTTGCAATTAGACCCCTGATTAATGTTGAACGTGATCTCTTCATTTTCAACACGAATGGTTAATTCTTCGGCGTACACATCAATAAGAGCACGACTTGTTCTTAGAAAAGCTCTACCCAAAATGAGTGGAACTCGTGGATCGGCATCAAAGTCTACAACAACAAAATCTGTGGGAAATTGGAACTTTCCCACTTTCACGACAACATCCTCGGCTATTCCAAGCGGATAAGTAGTGGTACGATCCGCTAGCTCGAGTGTCATGCACGTGGATGTAAGCTTTGGAAGAGATAGTTTTTCCCATATCGAGAGTGGCATGAGGTTAATACTTGCGCCAAGATCGGCCAAGGCGGAGCATTTCACCATCCCCGAGAAATCACACGGGATTAAGAACTTGCCGGGGTCTCCAAGCTTTTCGGGAAGCTTCTTGAGGATGACCGCCGAGCATTGCTCGTTTAATGGGGTTTTTGCCATATCGACTAACTTATCCTTGTTGCTTAACAACCCTTTGAGTGTAGTTGCAAACTTTGGCATGAGAACGAGAGCATCAGCAAAGCTTATGTCGAAGTGCATCTCATTGAAGATTTGGAAGAACTTTTCCATTTGTGCATTGTTTTTCTCTTTAAGCTTTTGATCATTAAGCCTTGAAGGATATGGTATTGAAGGCTTTGGATTTGTCTTCGGAACATCGGGTTCCGGAATTGGGGTTGGGATTACCGAAGGTTGGACGTGTGCGGTACTTCGTGAGCTTGTGGAATGCACCTTGTCCGTTGTCTCCTCGGTCTCAATTTCAACTACCTTTGGAGGAAGAGAAGAAGAGGTAGTTGGAATTTTGGGTCCATTATATTGGACACCACTCCTTGTTGTGATCGCCTTCACATCGCCCCTCGGGTTAGCGATCGTGGTGCTAGGAAGAGTTCCTGAGCCCGAGGGTCGATCATTTAAAGACTTTCTGATTTCATTTATTTGAGTGGCCATCAACCGATTGGTTTCATTTTGGGATATCATGAATTGCTTCAATAATTCCTCCGTGGACGTTTGATTTTGGTTTAAAACTTGGTCTTGATTAAAATTTTGTCCACGGTTTTGAACATTTCCCAAATTTTGATTGAAATTTTGACCACGGTTTTGATTTCCTTGAAAACCTTGGTGATTACCTTGGTTTTGAAAACCTTGATTTTGGAAACCTTGGTTTTGGAAATTTTGGTTCACCCGACCTTGGTTTTGGTTAAATTGGGCATTTCGGTTTTGCCCATTTGGATTTTGGGGGTTGAAACCAGGTGGTCCAAGATAATTGTTGGAGCGATAGCTTAGAAGATTACGGTCTCCTTGGGGTTGGTAAGAATTACCTCCCGAATTGTAGGATCCCGAAGCAGCATAAACGCTCTCTTGAGTGTTGCCATTGGTGGCTGGACACTCGAAATATAGGTGTGGACCACCACATGTTACACAGCTTTGATTCACCACATTTGCTTGTTGAGTTTGGTTTTGAAGATTATTTTGATGTAGCCTCAAAACAGCAGTGGATAAATCATCCATTCTTTTAGTGAGTGAAGCTATCTCGGATGAAGAGTCCGTAGTGATAGATTTAGATGACTCACTCCTCTCGGCGGAGGAATCCCAATAATTGTGGTGGGCGGTCATGTTTTCAATTAAATCATAGCACTCTTCGGGTCGCCTTTTCATAAAGGTACCACCGGCCGCAGCATTGATCGTTTCACGATGTCGTAATGTTAAACCATTATAGAATGTGTCTATTATGGTAACAAGCAACATATTATGATTAGGACATCGATCAATAGATAGCTTATAACGTTCCCAAGCTTCGAATAAAGATTCATCGGGAAGCTGGCGAAAGTTGCTTATATCATTCCTCAATTTCGTCACCATTGATGGTGGGAAATATTTTGCCAAGAATTTTGAAGTCATTTCATCGAAACTATGAATTGAATTCTTGGGAAGACGATCAAACCAAGCGGTGGCATGATGCGTCAATGAATAAGGAAAAAGATACAAGCGAAGGGCGTCATCGGTGACACCTTGTTGTTTCATGCTTTGGGTTACCGTGATGAATTTATCGAGATGCTTGTTTGCATCTTCACCCGGTAAACCGTGAAATTGGCACGAAGTTTGGACTTGTTGGATCATATGATGTTTAAGTCCAAAATCCGCGGCTTGGATATTGACGGGAGCAATAGGTCCGCCCCGTCCTTGCATGGTCGGTTGGCACAACTCCTCCATCGTTCGGAGATCGGGAGCTGGCCCATTATTACCCGCGTTATTATCAGCAGCCATATTCTCAACGCCTTGAAAATCAAGACGTCGATTTCGGCGAATAATTCTTTCGGGATTAGAAACGGGTGAACAAAGATTGGGTGTGGAAGAACGGGTGCTCATGCACCAATAAAACAACAAAAGTTTAAAAACAAATTTTTGAAAATGAAAATCTTTTTTTTTCTCTTTTTTTTTTTTTTTTAAGGATAGTTACACAATATTTTTTTTTGTGATCGATTCGTCAATCGAAACTCGTTTCTCACAAAATTACTCGCAGAGTGGCGGAGAAGCAAAGGTGGGCAATAAATGCTCCTTAAAAACCCGCCTCTTTCGGTTCGTCAATTTAATGTCAAACCATCCTTAAACCACTTGTATAGGTTGTAATTTCAAGATAATCCGAAAAACAATTAACTCACGATTCGTTTTGTTGGAAATTCGGAATGGTTTACAACACTTCAAAGAAGTGAGGATGTTTATTTTATTTTCTTTTGTTTTTGTAAAACACCTTAGACAATGAACTTAAACCAATAATCACAAGATGAATGGCTTCTTTGAAAAAGGTACACCACTCACAAGGATACAAAGGCAAGTTTTAATCTTTAGTTTGGGAACTTATTATGTCCGTACCCCCAGTTAGGTAGTACTCTGTCTTGATTCTCGACGGTAAATTTTTATTGTTGTTATTATTAAACAAAGAGGTTTTTTTTTTTTTTTTTTTTTTTTTTTTTTTTTTTTTTTTTTTTTTTTTTTTTTTTATAGAAAATATGCACAAATATACTATAAACCTTCACAAAGAAAGTTTATAAAACACGATTTGACAAACGAGATTTTAAAAATTCGCTACAGCCCTCCCCGGCAGCGGCGCCAAAATTTGATCGGTTAAAATCAAGTCATATTTATTTCCAAGGAAACACAAGTGAAGTATGTGTGACCCGGTTCGTTATCCCCGATGAGAGTTGAATGGAATTTGTGCAATCGGGTTTGTGAATCGTGTTTGAGATATAAAAATTTGAGAGATTTTGGATTTGGATTACAACTACGTAAAACAACAAATAGGCTAGGAAATAAAAATACAACTAAAAACAATTAACGCAATTAAAAACGTAAACGTGCTAAACTAAAACGTTAAATCTAAAAATCATTAATCCTACGGGTATCAAATTAATTTTCCTAAGTTCTAAACGATAAAAGAGAATTTTGGAAAAAAAAGAAAAATATTTTTTTTGACTTTTAAATAATTTTTTATAATTTAAAAACTATTTAAACTATTTTAAATTTCTAAACTGAAATAAAAAACAAGTTTAAAAGAAAACTATTGCAAATATTATCTAATAGTAAACTTTAGAGCAGATGGTTGGTTTGCTGTGTTGCTTCCTGAATGACTGGGGTTCGAATCCCAGTCAAGACCTTTTTGAAACTATTATTTATTTTTACTTTTTATTAATAAAACTTAACCAGCTAATGAATAAAAACAGCTTTTGAAAAGAAAATATTTTTAGAAACCAAAAATAAGCTGAAAAATACGGTGGAAAAGCTGACAGTTGGTTTTTTTATATGAAAACAAGTTTAAACTAGTTTTGAGAAAGAAATTAAGCTAGGAAAAGCTGTAAATAAGGACTGAGATGAAATAAGCTAACAAAAATAAGTCTAAAGCAAACAGGAAAAGTAGAAATAACAATCAGATAAGCAATGAAACTAAATCAAATAAGTAAAAAGAACTAAAAGTCTGCTGTTCTAACTTAGGTGCAGGGCAAAACTAGTGACTTTCAAGCTTGTGAAAAGCTACTAAAAGTTTATTCTAAAATCTCAAGAAAAATACACTAGACATGTGAGCTGGGAAATAACACTATCCAGAAACTCGGCTTATTCCAACTCCAAACCAAACATTAAACAGCCCAGCTAATATTAAGCTCAAACATAAACAATAAACTAGCCATATAAAATAAACTCAAACTCTAACCGATAAAAGCACAAACAATAAACGATAATCGATCTAAATCCAATCTCAAACTAAAGTTACACTACTAAACTCACTACTGATTCATAAGCAGCAAAAGGAAATCAATAAACAGACATTACTCAGTTCAACAATAAGCTAAGAAAAAACAATATAGGATAAAATCTGACTTATATTAAATAAAGAGTACGAATTACAACTAAATCAATGGAAAATTACAAATACCTTAAAAATGCTAACATAAACATACTGCTTAACGAAAAATAAAAACATACCTAATTTAAAGCTAAAATTAATCCTGCCTACTACAATAACCTCCTACTCTATTTATACTACTAAGAAAAAAATAAAATACTCCGGCCCTCTTGTTGTGTTTCTCTTGTGAGAGGAATCTTCAACAAAAGTTACTTGTGCTTCTTGGACTCGATTCCAATCGTTGGATGAAAGATAAGTGATCCCAGCCCTCAATTTATCTTTTGGCGCTCAAAATAATACACGGATTGATGACATGGAGGCTAGGGAGGTATAAGGGGAAGGGTTTTGGTGTTGGGGAGAAGAGAAGTGGGTAAAATGGTGAAAGTTTTGGGGATAGGTGATAGTGATGGTGTTGGCTGTTTGTGTGTTCTTGGCGGGATAGGGAAGAAGACAAGAGAAGTGTGGGATTAGGGATTTTGACTTATTGATTTGGGGATTTGACCGAGTATCTCATTTAAACCCGCTTTTAGTTAAGGTTGTGTGGGTCGGTCGGGTTTAACTAGGATGGGCCGTGGGTTGTTTAAGTTTGGTTGGGCTTTGGTTAAGTTGTAGTAGGCTAGTGAGTGGGTTTAATGGGGTGGATAAGGGATTGGCTAATGTTGGTTGTTCGGTGGGTTTTAGGTGGGTTGGACGGGTCAAGGTTTAGTGAATGGGATTGGGTTGGTATTTGAGATTGGGTTTGGTTTATTTAGGATAAACATCAAGGACCATTCTTGTAAATCTTGAAACTGCAGGGACCTGAGTTGACATTTCACCAAAATATTCCAAGTGACCAAAAATGCCAAGCTTATTATTCCGAGGACCAAAAATTTATTTTTTTACTATTTTTTATATTTTCTTCAAGCTTGAGGGACTAGACTTGCCATTTGCAAATTTTGTTTGTTTTTCAATCGTTTTCAATCATTTTGCATATGAAAACACAAAAACACATTTCAAAGATATTTTTAACATTATTTGATCGTTTTAAAGTGTTTTTGGTTGTTTTGACTCGAAAATTGGACGAAAAGATATGTGTAAAACGACACATATCCAAAGAGACTCACAAAAACCATCAAATGATGGACCATGAGTCAAATGCCCTATGAATTACCTCTCATAGGAGTTAACATACCTAGAAGTGATGAGGGCAACAAATTAAACTCTTAAGGAATTGATGGCTACATGTACAACATTGTCTGATAACATGTTCGGATGGATACCTCAGATGACGGAGAGAAATATTTTGGTACATAGTGAGAGATCTTCCAAACAGGGGAGGATAAAATGTTATTAACATCTCAAGGGAGGAAATAAAGCCCAAGGAAGATTAACCAATGAAAGGGAGGAAGAGACCAGAGCATACAAGATGATGACATGGAGGTTGAAAATGACAAGAATAGAGCTTATACTGGAGTATTATATATATTCAGAAGGGATGAAGCATTCCAAAGGAGAAAGTTCTATCTAGGTCAAACGAAGAAAAGTTTCAATTTCAGTTCACCACGTTTGTTCATCACTTGCAAAGGCATGCTGATAGATGATTTCACTTGTTAAAACAAGCATCCAAGATACACAGCATCATTGCCTCTTATAATTGCTCCATCCAAGGAAATTGCACCATCATTTAGGTCAATGTTTGAAGCCTGAAGATGTGTATTGATATTGTTAAAGTCAAAGAACAGAAAGCAGATGAGTTACTGAGAAAGATATTTAATCTTGAAGAACAGAAGTGTTTGAAAGATCTTCACAATCCATAATTTAATTCAGAAACATGTTGAAAAGGAATCACATGTTTAGGGGAGGATTGTTGGGAATTAAATATTCAAGAAGTTTAATATCGGGTTCTACTCAAAGAAATACTCTAAGTATGATTCTGCTGCTAGAGCATTTGGTTTCTGCTGCTAGTGTTTGATTCTGCTGCTAGGCTTAACATTCTACTGCTGAAGGTTTCTGCTGCTAGCGTTAACATTGCTGCTGGTGAAGAACTTTCTGCTACTGAGTGGATAAGTATGAAAAGATATTATGTGTATTAAAGTCAACAATATACGGTAGATAATACCTTACCCCATGTGATCAGTCATAATGTTATATTCATAGAACAAGTTGTAAACATAGATACAAGTTATATCTTAATGACTGACACTCTCAAAGCAAGCGTTCGATAAGACTTGACAATATTGTAAATATCTTTCTTGTGTTATAAAAGAAAGATCTTAGACTTGTGATAAAAATAAGAATACGAATAGATAATAGTGTGAAAATTATTAAGTGCTTATAAAATAACTCTCAAGAACATAGAACAAATATCACAAGTCATAGAAAACATAAGATTCAAGGTCTTTGTAACCCTAGTGATAGTGAAGATCACTCGTATTATCTTGAATAATATTGAATCATTTGGTGATAACATTTCATGTTCTTTGTTCTATATACACAAGCATAATTGTTCCATTTCCATAACACAAATAACCTGCTAAGTGTGATTAAGTAAATTCCGCGTACTTGATCATATTAACTCAACTTCACATACACAAAAGAACAAAGGTTTAACCACATATCAGTGTATCGATCATCCTCATCAAGTTCCATACTCATGTGGTTGTCTGGATGAATAAACCAGACATTGAAACCATGAAACTCAATGATTTGTACAACAACTTCAAAATTGTTGAATAAAGTCCAAAGAATTCTGGAAACTAGAGTACTAGTTCTGGGAATGTGGCACTCTTGTCATCTCCTAGTATTAGTAAGTCAGAAGAGGTATATAAAGATGCAGGTGTTTTTACTGCTAACTATGGTGGTCCTACTGCTAGTTCACAAAAGAATACTGCTGGACTTGGAGATCCAGCATTCTATGTATTCATGTCTAGTCAAACTAGTGGTTCTCCTCTAACTCATGAAGATCTTGATCAGTTGGATGATAATGATTTGGAAGTGATGGACATCAAATGGCAGGTTGCTTTACTTAGCAGGAGGGCTAAGAAGTTCTGGTAGAGAACTGGTAAGCAGATTACCATTGATGGTAATGAAACTGCTGGGTTTGATAAGAAGAAAGTAGAGTGTTTCAACTGTCACAGGTTAGGACACTTTGCTAAAGAATATAGAAACCCAAGGAAGCAGGATAATAGAAGCACATGGTATAGGCAAGAGAAAAAGAAGGAAGTCACAGTGGAAGAGCCAAGGGCTATGCTAGCCATAGATGGTGTTAACTATGATTGGAGCTTCATGGCTGATGAGGAGGAAGCACCAAAAGAAGCTGCAATGGTGGCCACTGAGACTGCACTAATGGCCTTTTCTGATTCAGAGGTAAATTCCATAATTAAATGTACTAAATCATGCTCTGCTCTTAAAGCTTACGAAGATCTTAAAAAGAGATTTGATGATCAACTAGAACAGTTATATGATGCATTAGCTAATTTAGCTAATCATGAAAGAGGTCTAGCTGTTCTTGAAAAACAAATCTTACATTTTCAAGGAAATGAATCTAGGTTTACTGATGACATGAATGCACTAAAAAGAAACATAGAATTCAAAGATGAATGTATTACTAAATTGAATAAATCCTTAGCAGATCACAAAAATAAAAGTGAAAATGTTAAGATAACAGTAGTTGCTTTAGCTTATGCCTCAGAGGAAATTAATAAAATTTGGGAAGCTCAAGTAATCAATAAAGCTAAGTCTGGTTTAGGATACAAGTCTGTTCCTCCACCATACAGAGGTGTTCCTTCACCTCCAGGTATTGACCTAGCACACACAGGATTTGCTGAGTTTCAAGAACCAATAATGGAATATGGTTCTAAGTCTACTGAGAGTCCTAAGGTAGAGAAAGTAAGTGAGAGTTTATCTAAAACTTCACTTTCTGAGGACAAGGTGTCCTCTGATAGGAAAGCAGATGCTATAGTTGTTGAGGAATGTACAACTGATAGTGATGATGAACAGGTTATGTCTAAACCTGAAGTAGTTAAGAAAGCAGGAACAAGGGTTCCAAAAGTGATAAAAAAAGGATACTGTTAAGCCTAGAACAAACATTAAACATGTTAGGTGTCACAACCCGTAATTTCAGGTCTTTTTCCAAGCTTCAAAATTTCACTATTCATCTCGGGAATTACTATTCATGGGTTACTATTCACTGATCACTATTCATCATTTCACTATTCACCATTTTTGAAGTCAGTTTGAGACTTTGAGAATCCGTAAAAAAATTTACTATTCACAAAACATTATTCATTCCCGGAGAAAATCACTATTCATGCTCATCATTCATCATTACGTAAACTAGGTTTACGGGTATTCAAATTCGCGTAACCAGGGTGGTTTAGCTTTGAATTCATGCATTGTCAGGAAAGACACATCATGTAGACTAGAGGAGTCTGCATAACATCAGTAACATCATCAGTACATTAGTGCATGCACGGATATGCATTATTTCAATTTACGTATTGTTATTTATATAATTAACATTACCACTCAGTCATTTCTTCTGATATTATACCCAGTACTCCCGACAATGATCCTAGTATATTTTCATACTAATTTTAATGATATAGAGATTATATTATTAATTTACCCGGTGTTTTTAAACCAATTGCTATATCTTTCGTTAGGAGCTTATAACTCCGTCAGTTTACGATAATTTAACCCGATAATTATTCTGACACCCGATTCTTGCAAGGAACATGATTTTATAATTTTTACAACTTCGTCCTAATTTATTTTAACTCGTCATGATTTATTTCAAGATAACTCGGTACCCGATAACACCTAATGTATACATAAACTACACTAACTCTTCCAATAACTAGACAAGATCTTTAATTATCCATCCTTTCCCCATTTTTTCTCCATGTGCCTCCCCCCCTTAGCCACCCTAAACCATCATCTTTCAAGCTTAGACAAGACTCCAATTAATGCATATGTTTTCTTGTCCTTTGATTTAATTCTTATAACACATTTCCTACACAATTTCATTAGCTAACAAAGATCAAACACTCTCTCCCTCTTCATCCATACCCACGGCCACAACAAGATCCAAGGGGGAAATCCATCATTTTGTGAAGTTCAAGTATTAATCTTACTCCATTTGCTATCCTAGTTAAGGTTTTGTGATCAAAACCTTAAGTTATTGCACATTTTCTCATCAAATCACTCCAAGATTGTAAGTAAACTTCAAGAACATCATTTTGATCTTTTCATACTTTCATTTACTTCATATGATTATGTATTTTCAAGTTATACTAGATACTTTTGCAAGTTACTTATGTTTTTGATACCATTTTGCTTATAAACTATCACAAACACTAGATCTATAAGTTTCACTAGTAATCACATGAGATCCACCAAGGTTAGTGATGTTTAGGACCCCATGACACCCTAAGAAGGTGTATGGTAGGATTTGAGTAATTGTGGAGTTGATTTGAAGTGGTTTGATTAGGTTTTGAACTAGTCATGAACCTTAAACATTGATTTTTCAACACTAGAAATAGCTACTGTCCAAAAATGTGTAAACTGGAAAACTCAGTAAATTTTGGTATATTTTGGCCTTCATATTCAGAAATTTCTTTCAATAACGAAACCGTGGCCGCAAGAATCACTAAAAACCGACTTATAACGAAGGAGATATGATTTTTCGAAGTTAGGCGACGAAAACTAATTTTCTGAAAATAAGCGTGCTGTTAGACGAACTTTAAAGGACCAAACGAGGCGTTAGACGTGATCTAGGAGAGACGAGCTACTGAGATTATGTTATTTCGTGTTATGATGAATCCGTGGATATAAAGAACGTAGAAAACGAGCTCATAACGACCGAGATATGCACTTTTAAAGCCCGACAATTCACAAACTCTATTTATTTTTGACAGCCACTATTAGAAAAGTGTTTCTAAGTATAAAAACAGTTTTTGCACTACGTCACATTGAGAGCCTATTTTCTCATGGATTGTGACGCGTATGATCAAAATAACAAACATATGAATTCAAGCCAAAGATATGAGGTTTCTAAAGTCGCCAAGCTTATTCGCTAACACTTAACCAACAATATTTCGCGACTAGTTTTGCGAGGCCATTTGGGCACATTTTCAAGTTGTGAAAAATAGAAAATTGCGACGAAAACATTATATTTACCAATAGAATACAAAACAAGGATCGTGGAGTATTGTTTCAACATATTTACACGAAAAGTGTTTATTAACTTAACGAGACGTCAAAAATGTATTTTTCGACGATAAACGTTATTTTCAAAACTAACGAGTGGTATCGTTAACATACGTATTTGCATGTGTTGCATTGTGTCATTGCTTACATTAGATCCTATCATTCATATTAGGTTGCGGTTAGAGATCGTGCCTCATTTCAGTGTATCCATTTTTGTCATCGTAGCTATCGCATCAGGTGAGTTTCATAGCCCCTCCTTTTACTTGTTTTGTAACTGTTTTGGGGGAGAATACATGCTCATTTTTCATTAAACTCTATGCTTGCTTTTCATTAAACTCTATGCTCGTTTTACATTTAAACTCCATGCTTGTTTTGCTTGAGACGTGAGTTGTCTTTCAAACATTATTGTTTGGTTAAAATACTTGAGTCGTTGCTCGGAAGTATTTTGTGTTTACATTGTTCACCCTTGATCATTTCATTATGGACACTAGTACATTAAGCTATTTCATATTGCCTATGTTATGGACTGTTAATTTCATATTATTTTAGTTATATGACGACATTGTTAGATATATATATATATATATATATATATATATATATATATATATATATATATATATATATATATTATATATATATATATATGGCGACATTGTCATGGCGACACTGCTAGATTAGATTATATGGCGACATTGTCAGAGTTATCTTATGACGACATTGTCATGGCGACATTGTCAGATTTATTTATATGGCGACATTGTTAGATTTAGTTACATGGAGACATTATCACACTTACCTTTATAAAGCGACATTGTCACACTTAACATTACATTTTGTGGTCCATAAATCATTTGACGTTCACTTAAACCAAATCATATTTGGCAGTGGGTTGTAAACACACAGGTTGCAAGTCTTGTATGGGCGAGGCTTGGAACTGGGTGGATTTATAACGCCTTTGCTGGGAAATCTTCATTCAAACGCATTTCATTGTTCACTAATCTCTATGAACTCACCAACCTCGTGTTGACACTTTTAGCATGTATTTTCAGGTATTAAGCAATAGCACGCTACAGGAGGCTTTTGGCAGGGCATGGCATGGTCATAGGAGACTCTGATATTCATTTGGGGACCGTTTTAATTGTTTTAAGGGCCTATTTTCGCACTACTTTTATCAATGTAAATTCAACACTTTTGTTAAACAATTTTAATCTAAATGATTGAAGTGAAAACCGTTCTTTGCACTTGTGTTGTGATACCAATTGAGTTGCACCCCAGTGGCATGTATGCTTCCGCTGGACCCGATTTTGGGGTTGTGACATTAGGCAACCAGTTAAACATTGTGAACAATATAGATCCACTAACAAGCCCAGAGGTAACCAAAGAAATTGGAATGGCCTCAAGTCTAACCAATTAGGTGATGACTTTTTCTTTTATAATAAAGCTTGTTTCACATTTGGTAGTTTTGATCATCTTGCAGCTTTCTGTAACAAATGGGTATCTAGGTATGAAAACAATAGGGTGAATTTCAAAAGGCAAACTCCTCAAACTCACTTTCACTCTAGTTCTAATTTTAATAGAATAAAACCCAGAGCAGTTTCAAAAGCAGTTCCTTCTGCTAGACCATTCATGACTGTTAACCCAATACCAATAGTTAAAAATGAAAAATTAACTTCAAAACATGCATCTACAACTGTTAAAAGGCCCATTCAATCAAAAGCAGTGGTCCAAAAACAAGTTTGGAAAATTAAGGGTACAACTGCAAAGCCAACAGTTAATACTGCTAGGCAAGTAGTTAATATTGCTGCTTGGGAAAACAGGGCAAATGTTGTTAAGGCCTCAGCATGTTGGGTTTGGAATCCAACTAAACCCAATGGTGCATCAACCATTCTTAAGAGATTAAATTACATTGATGCACGAGGTAGATCCAAGTCAGTAATGGCTTAGATCCCCAAAGAAAACTAATACTCCTTATTACTGTGCAGGAACATTCAACTGATAAACAAGAGGATCAAGGATACTCAGATAGTGGATGTTCAAGGCACATGACAGGCAACAAGTCTTATCTCTCAGATTTTCAATCAATAGATGGAGGCTATGTTACCTTTGGAGGAGGTATTGGTGGCAAAATTTCCGGTAAAGGTAACATTAAAACTGGAAATTTAGACTTTGAAGATGTATAGTTTGTAAGAGAACTTAAGTATAATCTCTTTAGTGTCTCACAAATGTGTGACAAAAAGAACAAAGTTCTTTTCTGTGACACTGAATGTCTTGTACTTTCTCCTGATTTTAAGATGCCTGATGAAAGTCAAGTACTTCTTAAAATTCCTAGAAAGGGCAATATGTACAGTGTTGATATGAAGAACATTGTTCCTAAAGAAGCACTTACTTGTTTACTTGCAAAAGCTACATTAGAGGAGTCACTTAAATGGCATAGAAGGCTTGGTCACATTAACTTCAAAACCATAAATCAGATTGTTAAGAATGGTTTGGTAAGAGGTTTACCTCAAAAATGATTTTAAAATGACCAAACATGCATTGCTTGTCTTAAAGGCAAACAACACAGAGCCAGTTGTAAGCCCAAGATTTTTAACTCTATCAATCAATCATTGTTTATGCTTCATATGGACTTATTTGGTCCTACAAATGTTAGAAGTATGCAGCATAAGAGATATTATCTAGTTATTACTGATGACTATAGTAGATTTACATGGGTTTTCTTTTTAGCTACTAAGGATGAGACTTCTAGCATCCTTAAAACTTTCATTACACAGATAGAAAACCAAGTAGACAAGAAAGTAAAAGTCATTAGATGTGATAATGGGACATAGTTTAAGAATAGAGTTATGGATGATTTCTGCAAAGAAAAAGGTATTAGGAGAGAATTTAGTGTTGCTAGAACTCCACAACAGAATGGAGTAGTTGAAAGGAAAAACAAAACACTAATAGAAGCTGCTAGAACTATGTTAGCTGACTCTAAGTTGCCTATCACTTTTTGGGCTGAAGCAGTCAACACTGCTTGCTATGTCCAAAACAGAGTTTTAGTTGTAAAATCTCACAATAAGACAGCATGTGAGCTTTTTAGAGGTAGAACTCCTGCAATAGGATTTCTTAGACCTTTTGGATGTCATGTGACAATTCTGAATACCTTAGACCATCTTGGAAAGTTTGATGGTAAAGCAGATGAAGGTTTCTTAGTTGGATATTCTCTCAATAGCAAAGCTTTTAGAGTATACAACTCAAGAACTAGAATAGTAAAGGAAAACCTACATGTGGAATTTTAGAGCATAAATCCAATGTAGAAGGTCAAGGACCGAAATGACTATTTAATCTTGAGACTCTAACTCATTCAATGAATTATGTGCCTATTGTTGTAGAAACTAATGAATTTTAAGGTTCAAAAGCTGATGAAACAATAGATGAGGAAGGGTTAGAAAATGAGTCAAATCAAGATTATGTGATGATGCCAATATGGTCAAGTACAAGTGTGGATTCAACTTCAATAAATGGTGAATCTTCTTCTGGTAAAGATAAAGAAGATGTTGAAGATGAACACAAGAAAGATGGAACAAAGGAACAGGAAAATAGTTCTGTTGTTGATAATGCTGCTGAAACTGAATTAACAAAAGAAGCAGAATTAACAGAAGATGAGGTGGATTTGAGCAATCTCCCACCTGATTATCAAGTTCCTTCTACTCCACAAACAAGGATTCACAAAGTCCACTCCCTGGAAAATGTGATTGGAGATGTACAATCAGGTGTGAAGACAAGACAACAACTGATGTCTTCAAACCAACAAGGGCTTCTTGATGCCCTTTATGCTTCAAAACAGCATGAGTTTTCAAACTCTTTCTTGTTTGTAAGTTTTCTCTCACAAGATGAACCAAAGAACATTCTTAAAGCCCTAGATGATTCAAGCTGGGTAGAGGCTATGCAAGAGGAGCTTCTTCAGTTCAAGATTCAGAAGGTATGGGTGCTAGTTGATTTACCTAAGGATGAAAAGGTAATTGGCACTAGATGGGTCTTCAAGAATAAAGGGGATGAAAGGGTAATAGTGATTAGGAATAAGGATAGATTAGTAGCCCAAGGGTACACACAACAAGAAGGGATAGACTATGATGAGGTTTTTGCTCCAGTAGCAAGAATTGAGGCAATTAGGCTTTTCTTAGCTCATGCTTCATTTTTAGGCTTCACAGTTTATCAAATGGATGTTAAGAGTGCTTTTTTATATGGTACTATTGAAGAAGAGGTTTATGTTACACAACCTCCTGGTTTCATTGATCCAGAACATCCAAACAGAGTGTACAGAGTAGTTAAAGCTCTATATGGCCTTCATCAGGCACCAAGAGCTTGGCATGCAACACTGGCTTCCTACTTAATAGAGAATGGATTTCAAAGAGGAAAGATTGATCAGACACTTTTCATCAAACAGCACAAGAAGGATCTTCTGTTAGTGCAGGTTTATGTGGATGACATTATCTTTGGATCTACAAGGAAGGAGATGTGTTTGGAGTTTGAGAAGCTTATGCATGATAAGTTTCAGATGAGTTCCATGGGGGAACTTACATTCTTTTTGGGTTTGCAAGATAAACAGTCATATGAAGGCATATTTATTAGTCAAGATAAATATGTTGCTGAGATACTTAGGAAGTTTAACTTTGCTGATTCAAAAATGGCAAGCACACCAATGGACTCTGAGAAGCCACTTCTTAAAGACTTAGATGGAGATAATGTGGACGTACACACATACAGATCTATGATAGGATCCTTGATGTATCTTACATCATCAACACCTGATATCATGTTCTCTGTTTGTGCTTGTGCAAGATTTCAAGTAACTCCAAAGGTTTCTCATTTAACAGCAGTCAAGAGGATTTTTAGATATCTCAAGGGTCAACCTAGGTTGGGTCTATGGTATTCTAGGGAGCCACCTTTTGACTTGGTAGCATTCTCAGATAGTGATTATGCTGATGCTAGCTTGGACAGAAAGTCAACAACTGGATGATGTCAATTCCTTGGGTGTAGACTTATCTCATGGCAGTGTAAGAAGCAAACTATTGTGGCAACTTCAACCACTGAGGCTGAATATGTAGCTGCTGCAAGTTGTTGAGGTCAAGTTCTATGGCTTCAAAACCAACTTCTTGATTATGGGTACAATTTCATGAACACCGTCATTCATATTGATAATAGAAGTACAATTTGCATTATTAAAAATCCAGTGCAACATTCTAAAACAAAACACATTGAAATTAGACATCATTTTCTTAGAGATTGCAATGACAAAAAGTTAATTCAAGTAATGAAAATAGCTTCAGATCATAACTTTGCAGATCTTCTTACAAAAGCTTTTGATGTTGGAAGGTTTCAGTACTTGGTAGCAAGTATTGGAATGCTTAATCTTTGAATTTTTCAATCTGATGTGTTTTTGTATATAAATTTTTGGTTGTGCTGCTAACTTTATAAATTAATGCTGCTATTACAAAAGTTTGTGCTGCTAGTATAAATTTAAATTGTGTTATTCATACAGTTAGTCATATGTTTATTCTAATATAAGACAAGTACTTTGTACATTGTTCTTTTGGTTTTAGACTAACAATTTCAGGTATGAACATGTGAACACAAAGGATGTTTCAAGTGAAATGTGTGAGCAACAGAATGATAATACAATTGCTGACATAATAGGTTCATGATAGAAAGAGTTTGGGAATTTCAAACCTCCTTAAAACTTCTTTCTTGAAACCTTATTATGATATCTCACATTGAATTGATGACTTAGTTGATCAGAAAGTAACTGATACAACTCACTTTTATCATTTTATACTTTTAAGTATAATGAGCAAGTCTAAGGACATCTGATAGAAAGAACGGCTAGTAAAAGTGAATCTAACACT
This sequence comes from Artemisia tridentata subsp. tridentata, assembly GCA_021014915.2. NCBI lineage: Eukaryota > Viridiplantae > Streptophyta > Magnoliopsida > Asterales > Asteraceae > Artemisia > Artemisia tridentata. The sequence continues at coordinate 238,306,010 of CP139502.1, read as the reverse complement.
TGTGTTAGAGGTAACAATTGCTATGAGCTGGAAACCCTGTCAAGAAAGCCTTTTGAATAGGTTTATCTTTACATAGGCAGTTATTTATAACTGAAAACATTGGTTCTCACACAACCAGAGGTTACTTTAAACCAAAATTTTGATTAAGTGTCTGTAACTACACTTGATCCCTTCAAAATGGTTGGAAGCAGTATGATTTTTTAATAATAAAATCATATGCATACTGCTAAAAGTCAAAAGTTTTTCTTAAAATGGATTGTTGGAATAAAAATGACTCCGAAAACCATCAAGTGATGGACTATGAGTTATTGCCCCATGATTCACCACTTATAGGAGGTTACACACCTAGAAGTGATGAGGGCAACAAACTAACTTTTAAGGAATTGATGGCTTCATGTACAACATTGTCTGAAAACAAGTTCACATTGGTAGATCAGATAATGATGGAATGATGGTGAGAGATCTTCCAAACAGGGGAGGATAAAATGTTATTTGCATCTCAGGGGAGAAAATAAATATCTCAGGGGAGGAAATAAAGCCCAAGGAAGATTAACCAAATGTAAGGAAGGAAAAGACAAGAGCACACAAGATGATGACATGGAGGTTGAAAATGACAAGAACAGATTCTGGAGTATTATATATATTCAGAAGGGATGAAGCATTCCAAAGGAGAAAGTTCTATCTAGGTCAATTGTAGTTCACTACGTTTGTTCATCAATTGCAAAGGCATGCTGATAGATGATTTCACTTGTTGAAACAAGCATCCAAGATACACAACATCATTGCCTCTTATAATTCCTCCATCTAAGGAAAGTACTGATATTGCTGAAGTCAATGAACAGAAAGCAGATGAGTTACTGAGAAAGATATTCAATCTCACAGAACAGAAGAAAGCTCAGATCGAGGGTCTAACTATGAAGTGTTTGCAAGATCCTCACAATCAGAAATTCAATTCAGAAGAAACATGTTGAAAAGGGTTCACATGTTTAGGGGAGGATTGTTGGGAATTAAATATTCTGAAGATTAAGTATCGGGAAATTCTCTTAAGTGATTAATTCTGGTTGCAGTAATGTTAAGTCTAGTTGCTACCTGGTTAAGTCTGCTGGTTAAGTCTGGTCTTTGAATGTTAAGTCTGGTGACTAAGTCTAGTGATTAATTCTGGTGAGTACCAAAATTAAGTCTGCTCTTCTGATGTTAAGTCTGCTTGCTGGATGGATAAGTGTACGAAGATATTTTGTACTAAAGTCAAGTATATACGGTAGATAATATCTTAGACTTTGTGGTTAGTCATCAACTAGTTGGTAAACATAGATACATGTTGTATCTTAATGACTGACACAATGCAAGTGTATCCATGCATGTACTCGACAAGACTTAACATAGATTGTAATGATCTCCTTTGTTTTCATATAAAAGCGAGATCATAGTCTACATATTGTGTGTGACTAATTAAGTGCTAAATTCATATGCTTAGAACAACTAGTTAGAACAATATCTCAAGTCATATAAACATTAAGATTCAAGGTTTTGTAACCCTAGTGATAGTGAAGATCACTCGTATTATTTTGAATAATATTGAATCGTTTGGTGATAAGCTTTCATTGTTCATTGTTAAATAACAAACATAACTGTTCCATTTCCATAACCAAAATAACCTTCTAAGTGTGATTAAGTAGATTCCGCATACTTAATCATATTAACTCAACATATCATATACACAAAGTCACAAAGGTTTAACCACCTTATAGTGTATCGATCACCCTCTCAGTATGGAAAGTGTTCCTAAGAGATTTTTAATGAATCTCATGGCTCTAGACTCAATTATGTGCGTTTTGGTTATAGAAGTCGGAGGCATGGAGCAGAGTGCCACCTTTTCAATATCAACACATTTCGAAATGAGAGGCTGATAGATTATGTAGTGTTCTCCGTGAGAAATGAAACAAATATCTTTTAAGAGATATCTGAGTGACTAGGAGGGGTGGTGCAGCGCGTCACTGGGTCCATGACGTCTTGTCTTTAATATCAGTATCACCTTAGTGAATACCAATAGCAGATGTATTGACCCGATTTCTGCCCTAAGTTTTCATGGAGGGCAATTTCTTTTCACCCTTTTGATAACGCTTAAATCTAGCATGTTTTTAGGTGCGTTATTGCTAGTTTTATACATCATATTTGGTTATATTTGCGTGTATTTGTTGTTAAATGATGAAAAAGTGTGTATGCAAGTAAATATAGCCAAGTGCAGGAAAAGTTGATGAAATGACGAAGAAATGAAGAGATTATGCACATATGGAGAATTACGAGAAAGAAACCACGTGATACTTCAAGGATTTGATTAGTTCAAGATTTCTATGCCTTATATATCAAGAGAAGATCAAGTTCTATAAAAGGAATTAGTGGTACAGCGAAGGATCAAGCACGTAACGAGAAAAGAAAAGAAAAATAAAAAGTTGCATGGCAGAGTCATCCATCCGATCGGATGGCGCCCGCATCCGAATCGGATGGGTGAAGTTTGAGTTACCGAGAGCTCCAACCGATCGGTAGGAGCCAAATACCGATCGGTTGGCCGACACTGGAGTTACAAAGTTGCATTAAAAGGAGAATTTAAGTCTTATAATCATTATGGCTTATCATTTCTCAGCTATTAACTCATTTGGGACGTTTTTACTTGAAGAGTAAGGATTTCCTCACTTGTTTAAGGAACCCTTAGCTTATTTACAAGGAGAGAAGTTCTTGGGGAAGTGACATAACCTAAAAAGCTTACACCACCTTATTATTATTGCCCGAAAGCTTGTAGTTGCTGTGAAAACGTCCAGGAAGCCTTGAGTTCGAGTCTCAAGAGTTGTGTCCGTGTGTGGAGTTGTTTACGTGTGATAATAGGCGATTGGAGGAGTGTGGATTGCTATAGTTCCACAATTCTAGTTCTTGTAATTCCTTGATTAGGTATTTCTTGTTGAGTTATTATTATGAACTACTTTTACTTTTACTATATGATGAATGAAAGTTTGGATAATTACTTGTGTTTGATTATGATTGTTATGGAGTGATTTTAGTTATACTTGTGTGTGAATGATGTGGCAATTGTTGGAGTAATCTTATCATAGTGATGCATGAAAACATATCTTGTTTTATGAGTTTGTTGAAATACAATCTAGTCTTGCTTAATTGGTTGGTAAAAACAATTTTAAAGACTTACAAAGGCCGAAAGGAGTTTTCTTTATGTTTTTATTCCAAAAAGTTAGTGCACGAATTAGTATGGATTGTGGTGTGTGACAAGCACCATCTTTACTCATTAAAATGGATTTGGAAACGATTTCATCACGAAAAAGGCCAAAAGGATTCGTAGGAATTCTTAAGATAAAAAATGCTTTCAAACAACAAAAGAGCTTAATAGAATTATTGTAATAGTTAATCATGGCCGAAAGGAATTAACTAGGAGATTGAATTCTTAGATATGATTTCTCATGATAAAAACCATTGGTTGTGAATCATTCATTTTAAGTTGTGCATCATTACAAGTCACACCCAACTTGGTTGGTTACTCTAAACAATTGGTCATAGAATCACACACAAGTATATTTGTTTTTGATTGATTGAACTTTGCTTGTTTTTAAATTTACTTCAAATTGGATTGACAACCCTTTTTGTTAAAACTTATTTACTAAACCTGTAACACCCCCATTTTCGGATTACGCAGCGGAATATAAGCTTGGGGTGCTACTTCATGGTTCACAGTCATGGAAATAGACTCGAAAAGAGACGTTTTTAAATAAAAATTGTTATCATTCATTTATTTAATATCAGAGTACATAAGATAGGTCCCAGAGGGAGGTTCAGAAATACATGATAAAAATTACATTATTTATTGAATGATAACAAAGTGGATACTCTTTTTATTTTAAGAAGAAAGTCCACCGCCGCTCCGTGCCATTAACCATACTTCTAGATACCTGAGATAAACATGCTTAAAAAGTCAACACAAATGTTGAGTGAATTTATAGTGTTTAAAATTATAATCAGTTTGAACACAAGCCAAAATATGAGAAATCAGTTATATCGTAATTCAGAAAATATTGCACTAAACCTCATGACACACAATGCGTTAACAGTTTCCAGATTCCACAAACATGATTGAAATGAGAGTGGTCTCGCCCCCGAGTTAAAGATATCAAATATAATGCATCTGCCTAACCGGCTACCACGAAGATATCCATCCGGTTAGAACAAATGGGTCGTCAGGCCAATAGATCTATTCACATATTCACGCTCACCCAGCAGGTGACTAATGGTGCATGATATGAGGGTCTTTTAAATAATTCAATCTCAATAATAACGAACAGTTAGCCTAGTGCAATAACAATCAGGAAAATACTTGTGTTCGATTTAATAGCATGTATCTCCCCACATATTTGGAAAACACGTAAGTAAGAAAAGTGGGACTATAAACTCACCTGGACAATCTGGATGGAAAACAAAAGCTAAACAAAGTTGATAAACGTCTCCGGCTTGCAACCTGGGTTGTTATGTCAAATTCTCAGTAATCGTTCCGGAATATATATAAGTTTCCAGTGTTTGTTTTGAAATTTTCTGGTTGGTGATTAAAAGCTTAATTGAGCCAATATGTAGTTTCAAAAGTAAGATTTTATTATATTTTCTTATCTGTAAGATTCGGTTCCGTCCGTTCGTTAAATGGATACTTCGTTTGCAAGTTACGGTAAAAACGTATATTAAGTTTAAAATAAAACTTAATAATAATAATAATAATAATAATAATAATAATAATTTTTATAATATAATAAAATAATATTAAATAGGAATTAGGGTTTGTTTATTTTCATTTTAGATTATTTTCATTTTAGACTTTCAAGTTTCTAGGTTTGGCAAGTTTTACCCTTAACCTATATAGAAATGACAACTTTTACCCTCGGACTTTAGTTAATTGACACTTTATACCCTCAAGTTTCAAAATCAACACTTTTACCCCCTTAGGGATTCCCCGATCGCAAGACAAGTCCAAAGCAGAAATAGTTATAGAGTTTTGACAGAAATGGTCCTTGTGTTTACTAGTCGATCACACTCGACATCCTACATATCAAAAACAATTTATTTCTCGTGTTTTACTTCGAGACCTTTTACGACTTCTTTTCTAAAATGTTTATAAGTATTTTAAGAATGTTTTTGCAAAAATTTAAACCTTGGTTCGAACACACGACCACACAATAATTTTTGGAAACTCGCTACTTCAGTTTTTCGACACAGAAATATACCCAACTTTATACGCTTCGTTCTCACTCGTGTCTTAACGAAAATCGATGATTCTTTTTCCTAAACGTAGCCCTTTTAGTCTACTTTTATCATGTCGAAAACTAGAATTTTAGGAACACATTAAAGGGTCGAAATTAAGGTTCAAAGCACAGGGTCTGCTGCTGTTCCTATTAAAAATCTGTTCTGAATTTAAATAAAAAGACCATTTGTTTTGCGTTTTCACGACTCGAGGTGAAAAGACTTTTAAGGAAAACGACGTTCCGGGCAACTTTCGTGTTTTAAGTTTTCGACGAAACGGACCAGAAAGGCCTCGTTTTGCGTCATGTTCGTCTGCTGTTACAGAAACTTTATTAAGTTTATTTATAACTTCAATTCGACATAACTTTTGACTCGATTAACCGTTTTCGATGATTCCAATTGTCACGTTCTTCTAAAAATATCCTCTATAACAATATATAAGTAACTTATATCCTAGGGTTTCCAGAAATTCGTTTCATATATGTTTGTATTAATATGTTCGGTTTGAGTTTTTATAACAAAACTTAAGTTCTACTAATTCTGGGTTATTATGACTTTCAAGACATGTTCTAATTTTTATTTAGACATAAAATAAGTATAGAAAAGTAAATAAAAAGGACTATAGATATACCTTGCTATATTGAGTCGATTAGGGCAAAATTTTGGTGTATGGATTGAATCGAGCTCTCCTATGGTTCTACCTCTATCCTACTGCCTTCTTAGGGTTATTTTGACTTACTCTAGACTATAGGGATCAGTGGGGTGAAGGGTTGAGGCTTTATGATGTGGTTCGAATGGTTTATGGCCATTTAGGGTTTTATGGAGCTTCCTATTTATAGAGGAGGATTGGCTGAGGTTTGATGTGTTTTTATGAGCACCATAAGTTGTAGTTGGTGTGTTGTAAGGTCACTATGGCGCCACAAGGGGAGGAGGAGGGTGGAGGTGATGTGGAAGTGTATGTATCATACACATACATGGCTTTCTAGAAAGAGGGGATGTGGATTGCTTCATTTCTATGTGTTTAGCTTACTTAGGGTTTAAGAGTTCCAGAAATTGGTTAGGTTATGGTTGGGATTGAACTAAATGGTGTATTTAAGGTTATGTTTGGTCGAATTATGCATAAGGGTATTGTACCTAGGGCTTTGTTGACTTGTACACTAAGGTTTAGGGTAGAATTAGGGTTCCTAGGTTTAAGACTTAGTTAGAAATAATTTTTGAATCTATATGACCTAATTTAATCCTAATCGAATTGTATATAAATAGAGAAAAATAGTTTTTGTGCTTTAGGTAGTTGTACTCTAGGCTAAGAAGACTTGTACTTATGTAAGAAAAATAAGAAAAATATATTTTTAATTATTTCTTAATTTTATATAATTTTTGTGTAATTTTTATTATACTTTAAATGCAAATAAATGAGTTTTTATGATCTTGTGCATTAAAGGGTTGTACATTAAGTTTAAGGACTTGTACACTTATTTTATAAATAAATAAACTCATTTCAAAAATTAATATATAAAATTATTACATTTTATATCTTTAAAACATTTATTATTAAGTTTTATATAAAGTTTTTATAAATAATTAGTTTTCATGCTTTAAGGACTTGTACCTTAGTTTCAAAAACTTGTACTTTTATTTAATGAGTTTAGGAAAAATAATTTATAAGAGTTATGCATGTATGGTTTGTACTTTATGATTTAAAATAGGATTTTAAATAGGTTTTTGTAATTAAATAATTTTATGCATAAAAGACTTGTACATTGACTTTAAATGACTTGTACATTTATATTTTATAAAAATATTATATACTCCCTCTGTCTCAATTTATTTGTCAGGAGAGAGAAAACACAAAGTTTAATAAAAGTGGGGCCACTTTAATTTTTAACCACTAAAATGGAATATTCCTCCACTAGATTCTCTAGTTTTTACTAAATAAGGAAAGTGGACATTTAATTTGAGACATCTAAAAAAGGAAATATGGACAAATAAATTGAGACGGAGGGAGTAAATAAATTAGGTTTTGTAAAATGTATATATAAATTCATGGTTATGTGAGATTAGGGTTTTATCGGTAGTTAAAGTAGAATTAAGGTTTTTATACTTTAGGGACTTGTACATTAATCAGATAATTTGTACTTTAGTATTTCTAGGGTTTTATTGTTCATAAATGTTGTTATGGTAGTTTAGGGTTTCATAAAATTATCATTAGTTAAGGAATGTTTAGTTTTAAATGTACATTAGCGAAATAACGTAAAGTGATAAGTGGAATCTCATAACATTTCAGATTAAAGATGTTTACTTAGTTGAATACGAAATTAGTTAAGGTTGGGTTGCAAGCACGGTTATTCGGGATGTGATCTCCGTCACATAAGATAATAGTCACAATCTAAAAAAAAAAATTTACACGTAGAAAAGGATAAATATTCCGAGAGATAGTTTATTTAAATAAGGGATTTTTCACAGTGGTTACAGTCACCCACCGTCAAGGGAATCTCGTCCCGAGATTCAGTTCATGTTGGTTGAGGAAATTGGGAAAAGGGAAGTATAGAGATAGCTAGATTCAAATTTCTAACCTATTCAGATAGGGAGCATGAGAAAGGAACAAATCGTACAACGATTTAGTTTAGGAGGAGAATTTGATATGCTTAAAATGCCTCAAGTTAAAAATAAAATAATATAATATTATTTTATTCTTATGTCCTATTTCTCCAAAAATATTATTTCACTGCTAATTCCTCAATTATAGTTTTGGCCTAATAGAGTTGTCTAGGAATTTCTATTTGGTACCTAAGGGAACGTAGTTTGGTCAGTCTTTTTCCTACTGAATGAAATAAATTTGAATGTTTTGCCACCTAATAAGTTACTGTGCAACGGTCAAATTTCCTAAGTTCGATGAACAGTGTTTTAATGGTCAAAATAACGGCTAGTTAACGGCTATAACGGCTAGTTTTCCCACTTATAAATACCTCATTTCTAATCCTCATTCTTTCACCATCAATTTCTCTCCTAAAAACCTCAAAATGCCGCACCTTGTTACATTCTTAGCGATCGTCTACGTGGTCCTTGCAGTTTCCTATTTGGCTTATGTACCGAACGAAGATCATGTGTTCCTAGTTTATGTCCTAGCGGTCCTTATGCCTATTGTGGTCTTTGCTATTGGGGTAGACAAGATATGGGGGTAAGGGTTGTTTTTCTATGTAATCCTCAAATAAAGCTTATTTATTTTTATGCCTAATATTTAGTCTCGTGGTACTTGCTATGCAGGATAGTTAAGATCCTTCATCCTGTTGTGGCTCTAGCTATTGTGATGTTGGTGGCGATCCTCATTTTTATGGTGGGTCAACCTATTAGTGAATCTGTTCCTTATCTTGTAATCATTGTAACCTTAGTACTTCCGATGCTAGTGATTTCGCTTTGTATGAATTTTCATGATTCCTAGTTTAAGTTGTAATATCTATGTCTTTTATTAGGTCTTTGTATGTTTCCTAGAAATCCTAAATGAAATTATGTAATCCTTGTAATTTTAGCATTTCCGTTGTTAACCATGTACTATCTTCCAAGATTCCTAATGGAATTTGTATTGTTTTGGGTTTATCATAATTTCTAAGAGTTTTCTATCCTCAATTCTTGTTAATTTCCTATCCTAGAGGTAATGGGTAGTAGTGGTAGGCTTTTATTGTATTAATTAAGTGATATATTATAAAAGATTTTTCAATAGGAAAATTCAGTAGAAAATCTTGAAAAGATAACTGTCCAATTATGACATGATTCTTCCTAGTTTAGACACAGTTGGCCAGGCTATGCAAAACTGAGGACCGAATGATGTGATATTTGGTCCAGTTGTGGTGGTATTTTATATTTTTCAAATTGTTTTATATGGTGTTCAAAGTTTTGTTTTTATAAAATGACTTCATAATTATTAAGAAAAATTTTTGTTCATACTACAATGGTAGGTCAGAAATTTCTAGGATGATACTAAGGTAATCCTCAAAATAAATCTTAAGGTTTGTCTAGGGGTCCTACAAGGTAGATCTTGTCTATTGATTGGTTAGGAGTAAACCTAATTTCTAATGGTATAATAGTGGATGACTACGAAATACCTATGGGCAGAATAGATGAAATAGAAGCTGAGTTTATTACGGAGTTTATTACAAAATGAGAGTTTATATAGTAGGAAGGTAGTTGTTTTACTTAGGTCACATCCATCGTAACCCAAGTAAAATTTGAAAGGGATTACAACTTAGAGTGTTTCTAAACCTCAATTTATTTATCTCCTACAGGGATTTATCTTTTGTTTAAATTTTAAGTCATTCTAGGATATGGTTGGGATTTCTTAATAAGTTCTAGTTTTCTTTTACACCAGCCTTGGTTTTCCTATTGGTTTTAGGGTTTTCTTATCACCAGGTTTTCTCTTAAAGTCCTTTCTCTTAGACGTAGCACCTTGTTTAATTTCTAGGTCGGGAATCCTTAGATTAAGATGATGGTCTTTTTATCATTGAGTTTTCGCCTTTGGTTATCCTAGGGTACGGGTAATGGTAGGTTTGGTTATTCTTCCTAGGTTTTTGTTATAAAACACACGTTTATGTTTTGTCCATGTTAGATTATCAAAGTAAAACTCATGACAATCATAAGGTCACAACATGTCCAAATATCATATGCGTAGGTGAGATGATCATCACTGGTCCATGTCAACCGATACCATACACAGCAAAATACAACAAAATCAAGACCACATATAGTCATAAATAACTTGTACTAATTTGTTATATATATATATAACAGATTAGTATAAGCGTCATATTTATGCTACATATCTCGTGGCCAAGGTATTGTACAGAAACTGATAGGTATAAATCTGATTTAGTGGGTACCAGAAACTCTTCTGAGTTAACTTTTCAGTTTGATGATCAGGCTGATAGGAATGTATATTTACTCTTGGTAAGGGACAAACTAATAAAAGCTAAGGTTCAGCGACTTTCTCTTCATTCATCAAGTTCTCTTCCGAAATTTATCCTAAGGGAATTTCTATTGGTTATAGTCTAGTCTAGGTGGGTCTTGGTATGTTGGGTTATAGCATGATATTAATAACTTGATTAATTGTTTTACCAAAACAATTAATGCAACGTCTCTTATTAAGACAATATGTGGTAGGTTAAGAATTTTGTGTCTCTAGTATGGATACTTGGGTTCCTTGTTTTTAATAGTGGTCCTAGTCTCCGTCACTTATTATGTTACCACTTGGGTGGTTTGGTTAACTTTAGGGGTTTCGGAAGATATGGTACTGTAATAATTTGCAAATAATAATTATAAGAAATTAATAACATTAGGAAAAGAAACTAAAGGTGAAAGGTAAGAAATAATGTCAAGAGTATGAAGTTTTAGTATAAAGGATCCTAATTGGATAAGGCTCTAAGTAAGGTTTCATCTTGATGTCCTAGCCTGGACATGAGAGGGATAGATGTGGATAGGGGAACCAGGATTTCTGTAACCACTTTATAGTTATAATTATTCCATTTATGCAGTTAAACAATTAACAATAATTTACATACCAATAATGTTCTAACATCGGCGTGGCACGGAGGACTCTGGTTAAGTTTTTGTGTAAAACGGTTATAGTCCAATGTTTGAAAACATTTGGTTCTCTATAACCACAAGCTCTGATACCAATCTGTAACACCCCCATTTTCAGATTACGCAGCGGAATATAAGCTTGGGGTGCTACTTCATGGTTCACAGTCATGGAAATAGAAAACGACTCGAAAAGAGACGTTTTTAAATAAAAATTGTTATCATCCATTTATTTAATATCAGAGTACATAAGATAGGTCCCAGAGGGAGGTTCAGAAATACATGATAAAAATTACATTATTTATTGAATGATAACAAAGTGGACACTCTTTTTATTTTAAGAAGAAAGTCCACCGTCGCTCCGTGCCATTAACCATACTTCTAGATACCTGAGATAAACATGCTTAAAAAGTCAACACAAATGTTGAGTGAATTTATAGTGTTTAAAATTATAATCAGTTTGAACACAAGCTAAAATATGAGAAATCAGTTATATCGTAATTCAGAAAATATTGCACTAAACCTCATGACACGCAATGCATTAACAGTTTCCAGATTCCACAAACATGATTGAAATGAGAGTGGTCTCGCCCCCGAGTTAAAGATATCAAATATAATGCATCTGCCTAACCGGCTACCACGAAGATATCCATCCGGTTAGAACAAATGGGTCGTCAGGCCAATAGATCTATTCACATATTCACGCTCACCCAGCAGGTGACTAATTGTGCATGATATGAGGGTCTTTTAAATAATTCAATCTCAATAATAACGAACAGTTAGCCTAGTGCAATAACAATCAGGAAAATACGTGTGTTCGATTTAATAGCATGTATCTCCCCACATATTTGGAAAACACGTAAGTAAGAAAAGTGGGACTATAAACTCACCTGGACAATCTGGATGGAAAACAAAAGCTAAACAAAGTTGATAAACGTCTCCGGCTTGCAACCTGGGTTGTTATGTCAAATTCTCAGTAATCGTTCCAGAATATATATAAGTTTCCAGTGTTTGTTTTGAAATTTTCTGGTTGGTGATTAAAAGCTTAATTGAGCCAATATGTAGTTTCAAAAGTAAGATTTTATTATATTCTCTTATCTGTAAGATTCGGTTCCGTCCGTTCGTTAAATGGATACTTCGTTTGCAAGTTACGGTAAAAACGTATATTAAGTTTAAAATAAAACTTAATAAAAAATATAATAATAATAATAATAATAATAATAATAATAATAATAATAATAATAATTTTTATAATATAATAAAATAATATTAAATAGGAATTAGGGTTTGTTTATTTTCATTTTAGACTTTCAAGTTTCTAGGTTTGGCAAGTTTTACCCTTAACCTATATAGAAATGACAACTTTTACCCTCGGACTTTAGTTAATTGACACTTTATACCCTCAAGTTTCAAAATCAACACTTTTACCCCCTTAGGGATTCCCCGATCGCAAGACAAGTCCAAAGCAGAAATAGTTATAGAGTTTTGACAGAAATGGTCCTTGTGTTTACTAGTCGATCACACTCGACATCCTACATATCAAAAACAATTTATTTCTCGTGTTTTACTTCGAGACCTTTTACGACTTCTTTTCTAAAATGTTTATAAGTATTTTAAGAATGTTTTTGCAAAAATCTAAACCTTGGTTCGAACACACGACCACACAATAATTTTTGGAAACTCGCTACTTCAGTTTTTCGACACAGAAATATACCCAACTTTATACGCTTCGTTCTCACTCGTGTCTTAACGAAAATCGATGATTCTTTTTCCTAAACGTAGCCCTTTTAGTCTACTTTTATCATGTCGAAAACTAGAATTTTAGGAACACATTAAAGGGTCGAAATTAAGGTTCAAAGCACAGGGTCTGCTGCTGTTCCTATTAAAAATCTGTTCTGAATTTAAATAAAAAGACCATTTGTTTTGCGTTTTCACGACTCGAGGTGAAAAGACTTTTTAAGGAAAACGACGTTCCGGGAAACTTTCGTGTTTTAAGTTTTCGACGAAACGGACCAGAAAGGCCTCGTTTTGCGTCATGTCGTCTGCTGTTACAGAAACTTTATTAAGTTTATTTATAACTTCAATTCGACATAACTTTTGACTCGATTAACCGTTTTCGATATTCCAATTGTCACGTTCTTCTAAAAATATCCTCTATAACAATATATAAGTATCTTATATCCTAGGGTTTCCAGAAATTCGTTTCATATATGTTTGTATTAATATGTTCGGTTTTGAGTTTTTATAACAAAACTTAAGTTCTACTAATTCTGGGTTATTATGACTTTCAAGACATGTTCTAATTTTTATTTAGACATAAAATAAGTATAGAAAAGTAAATAAAAAGGACTATAGATATACCTTGCTATATTGAGTCGATTAGGGCAAAATTTTGGTGTATGGATTGAATCGAGCTCTCCTATGGTTCTACCTCTATCCTACTGCCTTCTTAGGGTTATTTTGACTTACTCTAGACTATAGGGATCAGTGGGGTGAATGGTTGAGGCTTTATGATGTGGTTCGAATGGTTTATGGCCATTTAGGGTTTTATGGAGCTTCCTATTTATAGAGGAGGATTGGCTGAGGTTTGATGTGTTTTTATGAGCACCATAAGTTGTAGTTGGTGTGTTGTAAGGTCACTATGGCGCCACAAGGGGAGGAGGAGGGTGGAGGTGATGTGGAAGTGTATGTATCATACACATACATGGCTTTCTAGAAAGAGGAGATGTGTATTGCTTCATTTCCATGTGTTTAGCTTACTTAGGGTTTAAGAGTTCCAGAAATTGGTTAGGTTATGGTTGGGATTGAACTAAATGGTGTATTTAAGGTTATGTTTGGTCGAATTATGCATAAGGGTATTGTACCTAGGGCTTTGTTGACTTGTACACTAAGGTTTAGGGTAGAATTAGGGTTCCTAGGTTTAAGACTTAGTTAGAAATAATTTTTGAATCTATATGACCTAATTTAATCCTAATCGAATTGTATATAAATAGAGAAAAATAGTTTTTGTGCTTTAGGTAGTTGTACTCTAGGCTAAGAAGACTTGTACTTATGTAAGAAAAATAAGAAAAATATATTTTTAATTATTTCTTAATTTTATATAATTTTTGTGTAATTTTTATTATACTTTAAATGCAAATAAATGAGTTTTTATGATCTTGTGCATTAAAGGGTTGTACATTAAGTTTAAGGACTTGTACACTTATTTTATAAATAAATAAACTCATTTCAAAAATTAATATATAAAATTATTACATTTTATATCTTTAAAACATTTATTATTAAGTTTTATATAAAGTTTTTATAAATAATTAGTTTTCATGCTTTAAGGACTTGTACCTTAGTTTCGAAAACTTGTACTTTTATTTAATGAGTTTAGGAAAAATAATTTATAAGAGTTATGCATGTATGGTTTGTACTTTATGATTTAAAATAGGATTTTAAATAGGTTTTTGTAATTAAATAATTTTATGCATAAAAGACTTGTACATTGACTTTAAATGACTTGTACATTTATATTTTATAAAAATATTATATAAATAAATTAGGTTTTGTAAAATGTATATATAAATTCATGGTTATGTGAGATTAGGGTTTTATCGGGAGTTAAAGTAGAATTAAGGTTTTTATACTTTAGGGACTTGTACATTAATCAGATAATTTGTACTTTAGTATTTCTAGGGTTTTATTGTTCATAAATGTTGTTATGGTAGTTTAGGGTTTCATAAAATTATCATTAGTTAAGGAATGTTTAGTTTTAAATGTACATTAGCGAAATAACGTAAAGTGATAAGTGGAATCTCATAACATTTCAGATTAAAGATGTTTACTTAGTTGAATACGAAATTAGTTAAGGTTGGGTTGCAAGCACGGTTATTCGGGATGTGATCTCCGTCACATAAGATAATAGTCACAATCTAAAAAAAAAAATTTACACGTAGAAAAGGATAAATATTCCGAGAGATAGTTTATTTAAATAAGGGATTTTTCACAGTGGTTACAAAACCTAAACCCCAATTCCCTTGGGACAATCTCGACTTACCAACCTTTACTACCACGGACGAGTATACTTGCTCGTATGTGTGAATAGAGAATTGGATAAATCGTGTTTATAAATTTTAAAACTTGAACACAACGACATGCACATCAAGTTTTTGGCGCCGCTGCCGGGGAATTGTTAAGATTTTCTTGGTAGTTGGGCTTTGTAGTATAATTTTTTTTTAATAAATAAAAAGTAAAAAAAAAGGTTTGGTTCGGACCAACCGAATCGGATGGATTCCCATCCGATCGGTTGGTGGTCTCGGTAAGTATTTTTGTTTTAGTTATTTTGGTTATCTTTTAGTTTTTAAGCCTCATCAATGCTATGTTTAATAAATTTAAGTAGTAGAGTAATTAGGATAATTAATTTAAGGTTATTAGAAAGTTTTAATATGTTAAATGTTTAGTTAATATAGTTTAATTTTTGGTTTTATACTTGGTAGTTTAATAGTTTTTATTAAATGTGCTTTTAATTATTTTTATGGTCATTAGTTAAGGATTAAGAATCAATTAATTTAGTTTAATGTTTGATAGAGATTTGTTAGTTTATATTAACTAGTCTAAATTTTAATTATTAAGTTTCTTCTCATATAATAAAAAAAAAACCAACTAAAAAAGTGTCATTAGTTTAGTCTTCATATTATAAAAAAAAAAAAAAAAAAAAAAAAAAAATTAGATTTTTTTTTTCTCGATCTAACCGATCGGACGCTGCCCGCATCCGATTCGGTTGGTGAGATTTCGTCTTTTGCAGTTTACCCATATGATCGGATGGAATGTGATACCGATCGGATGGTTGCCTCGGTAATAGTTTTTGTGATTTTTATTTTTTAGTTGTTTTGATGTTTTAATAGTTTGAAGTTGTTTGTTAGCTTGCTTTGGTTTTTTATTTTTGATATGATTCGATTATAACTAACCCTCACGCTAATAGTTTGGATTTTTGTTTTGTGATTATGTTTTAGTTAGTGCTTAAGTAGAATGGAAAGTTTAAGCAATGTTTCGGAATACTTGAAAAATTTGGAGGAGATGTTGAGAGATTCAGGTGATTCTTTGGAGAAGTTGGAAAGTATTTTGGAAGAAGCTAAGATTGGTTTAGAAGGAAAAGAAGAAGTTGGCGAAAGCATTGTTTGTTTACCTAAGGAGAAAAGGGTGGTTGTGTTTACACAAGCACCACCTAAGGAGTTTGATGTACCATTCATGAGGTATGCTACACCATGTGGTGTGGAAGGAATTAAGGCTTGGGATGCTCAGCTTAATATGGAATATGGTGAAAATTATATTACAGAAGATATGCTTAGTAAGCTTGGCTTTGTTAGGCCTGATTATGAAAATTATGGGAGAAAGATAGTGCGAGATGTGAATGTTAATATTCATGGTCATGTTTTCAAGATGGATTTTGTTGTGTTGGAATATGGAAATGTGGGTGAACCGGAAGTTATGTTTGGTAGAAATTTCATGGTGAAAACTAAATGCAGGGTTGATTTTGCTTTGGGAGAGATGAGAATTTATGTAGATGCTGATATGGTAGAGAAGAAGGAAGGAAGAGGAGAGATTGTGAAAATGGGAAAGGCTAATCGTAAGAAAACACCACTTAACAAACTTACCCAACCCTCCACCCCTAAGAATGAGAGTTGTTCATCTAGTTCATCACCCAAATCACCTCAAGAAGTTAAACCATTGACTCAAGAACAGAAGGAAGCAGTTTTGGAGAACTTGGAAATGAAATTTAAGGAGCTTATGGAAGAGAAGCCGGTTATAGAAGTGTTGAACAATTACATGACTTATCATAAGAAGTTAGATGCGGTTATGATGGCAACAACTAGGCTAGAGGATAAGAATTTTGATGAGTTTGCAAGGGAAATGATAGTTGAGAATGGATTGCCTAAGAAAGAGAGCGATCCAGGAAATTTTGTGTTACCAATTAAGGTGAATGGAACCGATGCGATGTATGCATTGGCCGATACAGGAGCAAGTGTGAATGTGATGCCGTACCCGTTGTACAAAAGATTAGGAGTTGGTAATCCTCAACCAAATCAATATAATCTTACTATGGCCGACAACTCAAGAGCAAAAGCAATGGGAGAAGTGAAGAATGTTAGAGTTCAAGTAGGATATCAAGCTTTCTTAGCCGATTTTCTTGTGCTTAACATTCCGGAGGATAAGGAGTTACCATTGTTGTTAGGAAGAATGTTTTTGAGAACTTGCGGAGCTATTATAGATATGGGTAGAGGTACTATGACTATTAGTGATGGGATCTTGAAGCATACCTATTATCCTAAACCTAGAGGCAAGATTGTGAAGGAAGTACATGAAGAAGATGAGGAAGAAGATCATTTAGGTTGTTTCGAAGTTGGTAGAGATGAAGAGGGGAGGCCTAAATATGGGCCGGTTGTCCCTAGTTACTTTGGTATTGAAGATGAGTTGGAAAGAGCTTTAGCTATGGAGGTTTTCTATAACCTATTCAAGAATGTTTTTGTGTTCAATAAATTGACAGATTTTCTTGGATCTTTACCGGTTCAATTGAAGAATTTGGAATGGGGACCCGAAGGAGCTAGTGTTTACAAGAAAGAAGAAGGTGATGGAGAATGGCATGTGAAGTTTGATATAGTTTGTCCGGATGGAAGAAATTTTGCAAGGAAGTTCAAAACGCAAATGACTAATCAAAAGTTGTCCAGCAAATTTCAAAGTGAAGACATCTTGAAGCACGAATACTTTGAAGGTTGAAGACAAAAGTTGAAGAATAAAGCACAAGGCTTGTGCTAGTGTTTTTTTTTTAATGCATTTTAGTAGTTTAATGTTTGCATTTAAGTTTGAGTTAAGTTAAGACTTTTTGGTTATCTTGGTTTTATTAAGTTTTAATTTGGAGTTAAGTTTTGTTTTAGGAGTTGTAGAGATAGATTGAATAACAAGTTGGGAGAATAAGTGTGTTGGGTATTTTTCATACTTAAAAAAGAAGTATTTTGGAATAACAAAAGAAGTCAAACATTTCTCATTTGTTCTTGCAAGTGTCAAAGTGTTGAAGAAAGAAGAAAAATTGAAGTTTTGCAAAAATTCAGTCCGAATCGGTTGGAGGAAATACTGATCCGATGGAGTGAAGTATATATACCCAAAATTTCAAAAATCATAAAAACACACACACACTCATTCCACCACACTTGGGGTTCATTAATTCGACCATTAGAAGGGTATTAGGAGTTGCAGGAGAGTTGAAAGATCATAAATGGCATCTAAACAAGTAAGTAATATCGTTAATTTGTGTCAATTAGGTTTTAATTCGAGTTGATTAAATTAGGTCAAAATTTTTGGCGTTTTTGATTTAGTTCGAATTAAGATGCGATTTTTCTGGAGTAGCTGGGTAAATGATTTAGGAAATTATTGCAACAAGAATGAGATGGATTGATTAAGTTTTGAGAAAGAATTAATTAATTGGAATTTTTGGATCATATGGGTCAAAACTTTGAATTAATTCTGGGTAGAAATTGTTGATTTCCAGATGTTGTTTAGATGTTAATTAGTATTTCTAGGATGATACATTGTGGATTAGAACATCAATAAGGTTTTGATTTTGAATATGTTCATATGTTCTAATATTGATCATGCGAGTATGTTAAGGATATGATTTGGAGATAAGTGGGATATGTAGAGACAATATTGATTGATCAAATGCATGATAGGAAAGAGTGGAACTAGTTAGGATTGATTTGAAGTCGGCATAATTTTTGTTTTGGATACAGTGAGTCCAACCGATTCGGTTGCGTGTTGATACCGATCGGCTGGACAAGGTCAATACTCCATCCGATCGGATGGAGAGAGCTACCGATCGGATGGAGCCCTCGGTAAAACTTTTTGAAGATTTTCAAAACGGATATTTAGGACTTCTAAATCATGTAGCCTTGTTTCTTATACTCTTATACTAACGAATAATCATGATTTCTACAGAGTTATCTTGCAGGTGGATCAGGAATCGCGAAAAGAACTAGAGAAGGAATTAGGAAGAGAGAACAGATGCCGATACCGGAATGTCACCCCAATCTATTGTGGAAAGGGGAGGATGCGAGTGTTCGAAAAGCTTTTAGTGCTGTACTTCTTAAGATTGGCGGATGGGTGATTCTGATGCGTGGTTTTGCAACCTTACAACAGGTTTTACCTCTCGAGGGATCTCAAGAGGCTTACAACCCCACCAGGCAGTGTACCTGACCGATGTAGTATAGTGTAGTGGTAAGTACGGGGGATTGATCGTTCTCCACAGGGAATAGTGTTCGTTAGGTATGAAAGACTACTCTAATAGGTCTAAGGGTTGAGGAAGATTCTTTTTTATGTTTTTATAATTTTATGAAAGCAAGTAAAATCTCGGGTTTGAAGGAGTGGGCGGAATTAGTTGCTAGTCAACTAACCCAAATAACTACAAATGCAAATAAAATAAATAACTGAAAATAAAAAGTTGGTGAGAAACTTATGTGTAGAGAAATGTGTTCACTTAGATTTCCTTACTCCCTAACTATCTTTTACCGGTTGATTAGTGTGTATTAGTTGCGTGGATGACGGGTGTATTCCTTAATACCAATCGTGGGGTGGTGTACGTACTTCCCCAACTCTACAAGCTCCTACTTCACTCCTATGTCGAGCCGGCTAGGAAGCTCCTAACATGGGATCACTAGAATTCGCTTGTGCATTAAATACAACCATAAAAACCTTTAGTACGCATTTGGTTCATGTTTCTTAAGACGTTCAAGCAAGTTACCGAATAGGAAGTTAGCCAGTTTTCTTAAGCCTAACATAGATAAACAATCATCCAATACAACTAATAACACACTAATAACCAATAATCAATAGCTAGGTTTCATTAGATCTAAGCAAACACAAGATAAATCTAGCCTAACATGTTAAACAAAAGACAAGAACAAGATAGAATCAAACAACACATAGACATATTGAATGATTAATTGATAACTTATCTTTCAATGTAACATGGAAGATCTTAAGGCAAAAAGCCTTGAAAAAGATGCTAAAATCGTCTTAGGGTTTTCTCCCAAAAATTCCACACTAAGCTCTCCACACTAATGACAAAAAATTAGAAAACTATATATAGATTTTTGGATCTGACGGCGTCACCTTATGGAGTGTGACGCCGTCACCTCGCCGCTTCTAGGGTTCCCGGATGACCTTCTTGACGCCGTCCCTCTTTAGCTCTCCAAAATCCGTTCTGGCTTATCAAGGCTTGACGCCGTCAGACCTTGAACGTGACGCCGTCCCTCTTTGAATGAAGCCGTGACGCCCTTGATCAGGTTAAAGCGTGACGCCGTCAGAATTCACATGCAATTTTCACTGGCTTATCATGAGTAAATTTCACGTCCACCTTTTCTTGCCAAGGCATGACGCCGTCCAGAGTAAAATCTGACGCCGTCAAAGGTAACTTTTAGCCGATTTTTGAGACTTTGTCGTTTTCTTCACTTTTATGCTCCAAAAACGTCCAAAATGCCTCCTTTTCCAGATTTCTCCCCAAAAGTACCTAAAATGACAAAAGGAACGATTTAGGGCAATATTTGATCAAATAAATACGATTTAGGGCTTAAATGACCCCTTAAAAGCGGTACACTTTTCGCTTCATCAAATACCCTTACACTTGAGATTTGCTTGTCCTCAAGCAAATGCGCTTTTATTCTAATCAAAATACAAGTTAGGGGTCATTTAATGCAAACATAAAAGTAATTACAACAAATAATCGTTCCACTTCAATCATAATAAGCACGGAGATTATAAACTAGCACCTCACAAATAGTGTTTAGATACTCACATCTCTCAAGTGTCATCAAAATAAATCTCATAAATGGAAACGGATAATATCTCTCACTACCTGTCATAGCAAATAGATTACCATAGGCTTGGGAAAGGATCGAAAACCTCCTCCACTAGGCGTAAGCACCTAAGATAAACTATCAAAGAGGGCTTTTAAACGGGTTATAACGTTAGGTGTAGGGAAAAGGAAAACACGGTTTTGTTGGATAAAGGATATTTTACTGGTGGCGAGTTAAAGATCTTGATTAATTACATGTACTATACAATGTTGCTAAGCCAAGACTCGACTCGATCTTAAGCTAGAAACAAAATAACAAAAACATAAAATAAACATAAAATAAAACGGGATGGTAGTCCGTATGTTTTTTCTATCTTTCTTTTTCTCATTTTTTTTTTTTTTTTTTCTTGATTTGAATTTTTTTTTTTGACATACACTCTTGCCCTACCATCCAAAATAATACATCAAAGGGCATTGCATCCCCCTTACACTTGAACTTTTACATAACTTTACAAATAACTATTCTAATGACTCGAATTAAGATAATCGAAAAACTTGGAGTACTTTTAAAATATTTAGCACATATGGGGGTAATAAATGATGTTCTTCCCCATTACTCCATTACACTAGTACTTTACCCATGAGTCCCAATCGTCCCAAAACAATATGTACAAGGATATGACTCGACTTAGCAACCATGTAATCAACTAGATAATTAACTTGGGTTTAAACAAATGTTGTCACAATAATGCACTAAAAATGAGTGCATACAAGGTAGGCTAAGGCGATTTGGGTGTACATTTAAGTGGGGTGTAACAAATTCTCACTTTAAGTAAAATGCTTAAAGTTAGAAACGAAAAGATAGGCTCTGAGGGGTGTACTAGGGGTATCGTGTACTAAAAATAAATACAACGCAAAGGGTGTGGGAGAATTACTTGACCAATGTAGCCGAAGTAATTATAACAAAAACACAGGTGTAAAACAATGGGTTAATCCTAATGCCTCTTATCATGTAGTAAATCTAACTACACGAATGTAGTCTCACTTGTGGCCTCGGAATGGTCCTAACGCAAGTTCTAGAATCTAAGTGCTACCGGTACACACATCATAGCATAAATGCTTTTCCTACCAATTCTAGGGGCGAACCTCACATATTTGGGGGTGGAAAATTTTTTAGTGGTACGGTTTTTGTGCTAGTCATATAACTCCTATCCATGAGACGCTCATTAAGACCAAAGTTTCACTCCTATATGCTGTAAAAAAAAATTTAATTTGGCACTAAAATTGCCTTAACAAGTATTTCTCTTAGTTTTATTACACATCTACTATTAAACAAACAAAAATCAAGCGTAATAGCATTCTCTAAAATCGTACTTTTACCCTCCCCTTACACTTAAGATGAACATTGTCCCCAATGTTCAAATAACAAGATGTAAAAGTAAAAAGTAAAAGAATGAAATCAAATACTCCCCTGATTCGCTCGGTGGATAATGAAGTAACACGGTTAAATCTTCTTCCAAAGTAATGTTGAAGCTCCATGACTAATGCATCGCCATTAGCTTGATTCAAAACATTTCCTTGTCCGAAATAACCTGTTAAACCTGAGAAAACAAACACGAAAACCTGCATAGCATCGGCGGGATAAACTCTATATATAAGGATATAATGCTTGTGGAATGATAATTTTGCAGATTCCTGGAGATTATAAGTTGGAGATTTAACAAAAACTTTTTATGAAAACAAAACTTTCAAAAATTTCTGAAAATTAAATCTGACGCCGTTAGGTTATAAACCCTGACGCCGTCAGAAATGACCTGACAAAAATTCTCATTTTAAGTTTCCGGAAAATTTCTGGAAAAACCTTTACCTTACTTCCTGGAAATCCTGCAAAATATCATTATGACTCGATACAAGCATTTGACTCAAACAAATACTAATATGTATGCTTATATCTCATTGTTATCGTTCATGTTCAATCTTGTTCTTTAAAACAGATTTAAATTTCCCTTACACTTATCTTTTGCAAAATACCTTTATATGTAGTTAAAACGAAGTTAAAAACAAAACAAAGCATTTTCACAATTTATATTTGAGACATGAACAGTAAACAAAAAGAATAAGAAATGCATACGGAAACAAATAAAATTAAATAAACAAACAATCAAACAAATAAAGCAAGTAAAGCTTGGGTTGCCTCCCAAGAAGCGCTTGTTTTTGTTCGAGTCATGAGCCTGACTCTACCCTTATTTAACGGATAAAGGAGAGGTTTTCCCTACACTTAGGATTAAGTGCGGGTGATAGTAGCGATACACACCAGCTCGGTAGGAGTATGCCACGTGAGGAAAGAGTGGTGGATGAATTATATGCTCAAAGGGGTGTGCTCCTTTCATCATAACCTTGCCTAGTTCACTTTGGTCAATGGGTGATTTTGAGTTTCCTCCTAAAAAGGGATCATCTTCTATCAACTTCGAGAGACTCCTAGTTGGGAATCCATCTTGACCTAATAAACCCGGTTTAAACCCATAATGTTTCTTGTGATCAATCATGAATGGGTGATGTAAGTATGTAAGGTCATGTTTCACTCCTATATTGGCTTCCTCTCTACAAGGCTTAGAGTCTACTACCTCCAACGTAAAACTACCCGGACTATATGGTTTGATGGGTGGATCGGGACCTTTTTCATTTCCTAAATTCACATCTAAAGATGGAAGATTAGGTAACGGTTTTGGTTGAGGCTCTGGTTCATCAAAACTAGGAACTTCCATAGAACTAAGAGTAAGGTTGTGATCACTAAAAGCATTCAAACCTATATCCTCTAGTTGTGTTTGGTTCAAAGGTTCTACCTCTATTGGGGTTCCTATAGTCTCTTCTACTTCTTTCGGGTAAGTCACGGGCGGTGTGTATGCCTCGAATGATGGTAGGACTTGTGGGGTACTTGGTGGGCTTATGTTACTTACCTCATCATTCCTTATGTCAAGATCACCTATATCCTCATCATGTGTTTTAGTAGGATCTAACCCTAACATTTTACCAAGTATCTCAAGTGCTTCTCTAGGCATCTCAACTTCAATGTCCGAATCATAAGGATCATCCTCAATATTCTGACTGCTATATTCAAATTGCCCAAAAGATTCATCATGTGTTTCTTGAGATTCATCGTCATCGATCATAAAACCTAGGTCTTTTTGATCAATGTGATCATGCTCGGCTAGATCCTCCATCACATCAAGATAACCTAAGTGTTCACCCTGTATTATGGTAGTGCCTAACCATGACATGCAGCTAGGTGGCTCAACTCTACCCTCATCCCCAAACAAACTTGTTTCATGATCCTTGAAATTTGTGGTCAATTGACTTGTATTAATGTTTGTTGGGTTGTCTACCATATAATAATATTGGGCACAATTCTCAATAGCTTCCCATGCTTTCTCAGCACTTAATTCCCTAATATCCCTGCCGGCAATATGGTAAATGTCCCTTTGGGCATGTCGGTCGACATGATTGTAAAAGATTTGAGTTAGGGACCAAAAATCGAAGTTATGATGAGGGACTTTTTGGAGTAAATATTTAAAACGAGTCCATGCATCATAGAGAGGTTCATCTTTATGTTGTTTAAACATCAAGATGTCATATGGAGTGGGTGAATTACGTGGTTGGTGGTATGTGGTGGATTCGCGTTCTCCATAATGGTGAAAGGAAGAGTCAATGGAAATTACGAACAAACAAACAAAGAAATAAGATAGACTAAAGAAGACCTATAAAAATAAAATAAAAATCTCACTAGAAAGGAATCTAGTGAGTAGACCTATAAAATAAAAATTCAACCTAAACAATAACTATTCCCCGGCAGCGGCGCCAAAAACTTGATGCGTGGTTTTGCAACCTTACAACAGGTTTTACCTCTCGAGGGATCTCAAGAGGCTTACAACCCCACCAGGCAGTGTACCTGACCGATGTAGTATAGTGTAGTGGTAAGTACGGGGGATTGATCGTTCTCCACAGGGAATAGTGTTCGTTAGGTATGAAAGACTACTCTAATAGGTCTAAGGGTTGAGGAAGATTCTTTTTTATGTTTTTATAATTTTATGAAAGCAAGTAAAATCTCGGGTTTGAAGGAGTGGGCGGAATTAGTTGCTAGTCAACTAACCCAAATAACTACAAATGCAAATAAAATAAATAACTGAAAATAAAAAGTATGGTGAGAAACTTATGTGTAGAGAAATGTGTTCACTTAGATTTCCTTACTCCCTAACTATCTTTTACCGGTTGATTAGTGTGTATTAGTTGCGTGGATGACGGGTGTATTCCTTAATACCAATCGTGGGGTGGCGTACGTACTTCCCCAACTCTACAAGCTCCTACTTCACTCCTATGTCGAGCCGGCTAGGAAGCTCCTAACATGGGATCACTAGAATTCGCTTGTGCATTAAATACAACCATAAAAACCTTTAGTACGCATTTGGTTCATGTTTCTTAAGACGTTCAAGCAAGTTACCGAATAGGAAGTTAGCCAGTTTTCTTAAGCCTAACATAGATAAACAATCATCCAATACAACTAATAACACACTAATAACCAATAATCAATAGCTAGGTTTCATTAGATCTAAGCAAACACAAGATAAATCTAGCCTAACATGTTAAACAAAAGACAAGAACAAGATAGAATCAAACAACACATAGACATATTGAATGATTAATTGATAACTTATCTTTCAATGTAACATGGAAGATCTCAAAGCAAAAAGCCTTGAAAAAGATGCTAAAATCGTCTTAGGGTTTTCTCCCAAAAATTCCACACTAAGCTCTCCACACTAATGACAAAAAATTGGAAAACTATATATAGATTTTTGGATCTGACGGCGTCACCTTATGGAGTGTGACGCCGTCACCTCGCCGCTTCTAGGGTTCCCGGATGACCTTCTTGACGCCGTCCCTCTTTAGCTCTCCAAAATCCGTTCTAGCTTATCAAGGCTTGACGCCGTCAGACCTTGAACGTGACGCCGTCCCTCTTTGAATTAAGCCGTGACGCCCTTGATCAGGTTAAAGCGTGACGCCGTCAGAATTTACATGCAATTTTCACTGGCTTATCATGAGTAAATTTCACGTCCACCTTTTCTTGCCAAGGCATGACGCCGTCCAGAGTAAAATCTGACGCCGTCAAAGGTAACTTTTAGCCGATTTTTGAGACTTTGTCGTTTTCTTCACTTTTATGCTCCAAAAACGTCCAAAATGCCTCCTTTTCCAGATTTCTCCCCAAAAGTACCTAAAATGACAAAAGGAACGATTTAGGGCAATATTTGATCAAATAAATACGATTTAGGGCTTAAATGACCCCTTAAAAGCGGTACACTTTTCGCTTCATCAGATTCATTCACCAGGGATTATGAACTGGAGTGACATGAAAGAGCTTGGTTGTGATGAGTTTCTGGAAGACATGTTTCTTATTAGGATTCTTTGGGATGGACGAATTTTGACTTCCAACATGTGGATGAAAGCATTGAGCATAAGGGAACCGATATACAAGGAATGGTGCTTAGAATTTTTATGTTCAATGAGGATGAAAGAAAAGATCACTGATATCGGTGTTACCACCGATAAATTCCTCGAATTCAGACTAGGGGGACAAAAACACGAGGTTACACTATTTGAATTTGGAAACCTATTAGGTTTATATTCGGACGAAGATTTAAGTAATAGGGATTTCAAGTTTTTGGTAATAAGTGGAGGAAGGAATAAAAACAATTTTGATGCGAACGGATACTGGGAGAGGATTAGTACGGAAAAAAGCTAGTGTTTGGAGAAAGTGAAGTGTCGACAATCAAGAAACCGTTGTTACGTGTGCTTCATAGGATAATAGTGCAATCATTGTTACATAGGACGTCAGGTGTGGAGTTGATTTATGAAGATGATTTATGGGTACTACAAGCACTAGACGAGAAGCATCCCTATAGGCATTTGAACGTAGCATGGGTAATAGTGCAACATTTGCACAAACACGCAGCAGATAGGACAAGAAATTACATATGTGTGGGGCATTTTATTTCTCGAATTGCTAGGAATCTTGGGTTGTTTAATGAAAAGGAAATGAGCGATTTTGGCGAACCAGTTATTCCATGGAGTATTGATATAAAAAAGTTCACAAATCATAGAGAAAGCAGGAATGGAAAGTTAAGAGGACTTCCAGAAGTCTTAGATATACAGCCAATAACCACCTGGGATGGTTGATGGCTATGGTTTCAAAACAATGATGGTTGAACAATTTCTATTTTCTATTTCTACTTCTTTAACTTAACTTTTGTAGGATTTATTTGTTTTTATTTTGGATTATTTTTATTTTATTATGTTTGGTTTGGTTTATTGTTTTTGTATTTTGTTTTGTTTGTTTCGAGCATAGTTTACAGTGTTTGCAGTGTTTGCAGGGGAAGAGGTGACAGAAGCTTAGTGTTGATCAATATTTGGAGTTGGAAGAACTCATGTGATTACTTGTGATCAACTAGGCCTATGCTAATTTTTTTTCCGGGTATTTTTTATATATTTTTTCTATTTTTCTTTCCCATTTCCTTTACTTTGAAGTTAGTTTTATTACATCGAGGACAATGCAAAACTTAAGTGTGGGGGAGGGAAGAAAATAGGAAAGATTGGTTTTGATTTTTGATTTTTTTTTAAGTTTTTAGATTTTGGATTTCAAGAACTAGAATGTGTGATCATGTTTGCCCTTGACTTTCTAGTTGATAGATGAATTGATTCAATGGTCAAAATGAGTTTTTTTGAATTTTTTTTGGAATATAATCAAGTTATGAGAGATTTTGATAACTAGTGCTAGTACATTTTATCACCACCTTAAATTGTGAGGATTTATGCCTTATATTTCGTTATGAGTGTGCCGGTGATTATGTCAATTCTAGAACTTGTACTTGTTATACATTACGGTTAAAATTACTTTTCAAGTAATAAAATATATTCAAATGATAAGAGGCAAATTAGGATTTACACCAAATGGCCATCCGTTTACAATACATTTTTGCTAACCACATCGGTTAGTTGTCCTAAGTAATTGGAACCCATTTGTTAGCATTATATGCTAGATACCCTTAGTTACACCCTTTTGAGCCTATCTTTTCTTTTGATTTAACCCAGAAAAATCATTGCACCATACACCTTAGACTTTCCCGAATCAAGTTCAAATGAAGTTCGAAACTATTTATTTTTGATGATTGTATGTTGACCACACCTTGTATGTGTATATGTTGTTCCAATGAAGAAGGAGGTCGCTACTCTTATTTGTATTTTTTGTAGCGTGTGCTCATCCAAAGTGCGGGGGTGATATGTAAAAAAAAAAAAAAAAAAAAAAAAAAAAAAAAAAAAGCCAATGAGCTATGAAAGTATGGAGTGATAAAAATAAAATAGTCAAGGAGCTATTATGGAAGGAATGGAGTTTATATGAAATGCGGAATAATAATCGAAGAAGTTTGGTAGAGTAATCATTTGTGATATAAAGAGTTAGGACGGAATTTGGACTTGATTCGTGTTTGATTTTTATTTTTATAGAACCAAATCAAATTCCCATGTCTTATTTTTACCCTTACCAATTACTTTATTCGTCGTTAGCTTTCGAGCATCCGGATTTAGTGATGGCTTTGTTTAGATATGTAGTACATGGATGTTCTAGTGACCATCCGAGTTTTTGGGTAGTTGAAAAACGTTGTTAGCAATCTAGTGAGTAAATTGGTGACCATCCGTTATGCAAGTAACGTCGTTAGCGAACCAAGGCACAATCTAGTAACCATCCATTGCTTGACTACACAAGGATTCGTTGTTAGCGAGCTATGATGTTCTTGTATGAAGTATTTATACATTAGCTAGGTAATCAAAACCCTTAAACCTTAAACCCAAATAAAAGACCTCTTTGATGTTTTGTTTTGTTGTTTTGATACAAGTACAAGCTTATGATAAGAGACATGAATCATGTCTGGGCAATTGAGTGATCTACAATCAAATCTACCCTCGAGTGTTGTGTGAATTTAAAATTTCCTTTCTGAGGTGCTTAGTGATGTTATCAAGCTCGATTTAACTTGCGTATATTTCAAGGATTTTTCGTAAATTAAAGTAAATTAACAATTGTCCTATTGGGATGATTGTTAGCTTTTTATAATCATAATGAAGATGCCATTGAATTCAGTTTTTCTAAAAATTAGACTTGCTCGAGGGCGAGCAAAACTCAAGTGTGGGGGATTTGATAACGCTTAAATCTAACATGTTTTTAGGCGCGTTATTGCTAGTTTTATGCATCATATTTGGTTATATTTGCGTGTATTTGTTGCTAAATGATGAAAAAGTGTGTATGCAAGTAAATATAGCCAAGTGCAGGAAAAGTTGATGAAATGACGAATAAATGAAGAGATTATGCACATATGGAGAATTACGAGAAAGAAACCACGTGATACTTCAAGGATTTGATTAGTTCAAGATTTCTATGCCTTATATATCAAGAGAAGATCAAGTTCTATAAAAGGAATTAGTGGTACAGCGAAGGATCAAGCACGTAACGAGAAAAGAAAAGAAAAATAAAAAGTTGCATGGCAGAGTCATCCATCCGATCGGATGGCGCCCGCATCCGAATCGGATGGGTGAAGTTTGAGTTACCGAGAGCTCCAACCAATCGGTAGGAGCCAAATACCGATCGGTTGACCGACACTGGAGTTACAAAGTTGCATTAAAAGGAGAATTTAAGTCTTATAATCATTATGGCTTATCATTTCTCGGCTATTAACTCATTTGGGACGTTTTTACTTGAAGAATAAGGATTTCCTCACTTATTTAAGGAACCCTTAGCTTATTTACATGGAGAGAAGTTCTTGGGGAAGTGACATAACCTAAAAAGCTTACACCACCTTATTATTATTGCCCGAAAGCTTGTAGTTGCTGTGAAAACGTCCAGGAAGCCTTGAGTTCGAGTCTCAAGAGTTGTGTCCGTGTGTGGAGTTGTTTACGTGTGATAATAGGCGATTGGAGGAGTGTGGATTGCTATAGTTCCACAATTCTAGTTCTTGTAATTCCTTGATTAGGTATTTCTTGTTGAGTTATTATTATGAACTACTTTTACTTTTACTATATGATGAATGAAAGTTTGGATAATTACTTGTGTTTGATTATGATTGTTATGGAGTGATTTTAGTTATACTTGTGTGTGAATGATGTGGCAATTGTTGGAGTAATCTTATCATAGTGATGCATGAAAACATATCTTGTTTTATGAGTTTGTTGAAATACAATATAGTCTTGCTTAATTGGTTGGTAAAAACAATTTTAAAGACTTACAAAGGCTGAAAGGAGTTTTCTTTATGTTTTTATTCCAAAAAGTTAGTGCACGAATTAGTATGGATTGTGGTGTGTGACAAGCACCATCTTTACTCATTAAAATGGATTTGGAAAAGATTTCATCACGAAAAAAGCCGAAAGGATTCGTAGGAATTCTTAAGATAAGAAATGTTTTCAAACAACAAAAGAGCTTAATAGAATTATTGTAATAGTTAATCATGGCCGAAAGGAATTAACTAGGAGATTGAATTCTTAGATATGATTTCTCATGATAAAAACCATTGATTGTGAATCATTCATTTTAAGTTGTGCATCATTACAAGTCACACCCAACTTGGTTGGTTACTCTAAACAATTGGTCATAGAATCACACACAAGTATATTTGTTTTTGATTGATTGAACTTTGCTTGTTTTTGAATTTACTCCAAATTGGATTGACAACCCTTTTTGTTAAAACTTATTTACTAAACCTAAACCCCAATTCCCTTGGGACGATCTCGACTTACCCACCTTTACTACCACGGACGAGTATACTTGCTCGTATGTGTGAATAGAGAATTGGATAAATCGTGTTTATAAATTTTAAAACTTGAACACAACGACACGCACATCACCTTTCGTTAAACTTTTCTTTTTAATTCTTCAACCCCTTCTTTATCCTTTTCTCATTTTTCTCCTTTTTTCAATCTTACCTAAGGACTTCTAATTCTAATCTATTGGAATTGTCCTTGGGTAGATCCCTCCGGCTCTGGCGGATCATTGGACATAACCTAACCATAATCACCTTATTACTCCATGATTATCCTAGATTTGTTGATCATTGCCATAAAACCTTTTGTGAAAATCTCTCAAAGTGTTTATGAATAAAACTCATTTTGGTTAAGACTTCGAGAGTTTTTGCATTAAAAAGAATTTGGAATCGTCGGACCGGTGAAATTCAAGAAACTATACACGCCAATTTTGATGAACTCACGGAAATGGCTTCTGAGCAAGACCGCTTAGAACCCGAACATAACCGTCTAAACTTCCCTGAATCTTCGGCTGCACCCCTACCCTTTAACAGGAAAGATCTGGAAGATTTGTTTGCACCAATGTTTGATGAAGTTTGTGTTAGTAGTGCATCAGATGCTTCCACCAGTTCCGCTGCTCAACATGTCCAAAATCAAGCACCTGATCAATCTGCAACTACTTCTACAGCAGTTGATATCGATGCACCTCAACCTGAACCCTCATTACCCATGGATCAAACACCTCCACCTGCATTTGAAGATTCTTCCCCCACTTCTAACCAAGTTTCCACACCTTCAGGGTATGATGGGAATGCATTTTTTAATCCATTTGCTCCACCACCAACCATTCCAGAAACAGGAGAATCATCCTCGAGCAATATGGACCCGTCATATCACCATAACAACATTCAACATTTTCCATCCACCCACAAATGGACAAGAGATCATCCCTTGGTAAATATAATTGGAAATCCTGACAATCCAGTCATGACAAGACAAAAACTTCACTCAGATAGTGAACACTGCATGTATGCACTCACTGTCTGTCAATCTGAACCTAAAAAAATCAAAGAAGCCCTTACATATGACACCTGGATTGAATCTATGCAAGAAGAGCTGGAACAGTTCAAACGTTTGGAAGTTTTGGAATTAGTGGAAAGACCAGATGGAGTTTATGTTGTTGGATTGAAATGGATTTGGAAGAACAAGCTAGATGCAGATGGTACCGTCATCTGTAACAAGTCCCGACTGGTAGCAAAAGGATATAGCCAAGAAGAGGGTATTGACTTCGAGGAATCGTTTGCTCCATTGGCTCGGATTGAGGCAGTTCGAATGTTTCTGGCATACGCAGCCCACAAGAACATCACGGTCTATCAGATGGATGTGAAGACGGCATTTCTCAATGGACAACTCCGAGAAGAGGTGTACGTATCACAACTAGAAGGCTTCGTGGACCCAGATCATCCAAACCATGTATATCGGCTTAAGAAAGCCCTTTACGGCCTTAAACAAGCCCCGAGGGCATGGTATGATAAACTTTCTACATTTCTCCTTGCTAATCACTTTACCAAAGGAACTGTTGACACGAATTTATTTATACAGACACACAGGGAAGACATTCTCATTGTTCAAATTTATGTGGATGATATTATTTTTGGTTCAACCAATAAAAAAATATTCAAACACTTTTTCTAAACTGATGAAACAAAACTTTGAGATGTCTATGATGGGTGAACTTAAATTCTTTCTAGGATTGCAAGTTCATCAGTCACCCCGTGGTATATTTCTAAGTCAGTCAAAGTATGCTCAGGAAATCCTGAAAAAGCATGGTATGACCAGCTGTGACACCTATAACACCCCCATGTCCTCCTCATCCCTGAAGTTAGATGCTGACATACGTGGGACACCCATTGATCCTACGAAGTATCATAGTATGATTTGATCGATCATGTATCTCACAGCTAGCAGACCAGATGTTGTATTTGCTACATACCTTTGCTCCCGATATCAGTCTAGACCGACTAAACGGCATTTGTCAGCTGTTAAAAGAATCCTCAGATACATAAAGGGAACCATTAATTTGGGGATCTGGTATCCAAAGGATTCTGGGTTTGAACTTGTTGCATTTTCAGACGCTGACCATGCAGGGTGCTTAGACACACGCAAAAGTACATCAGGGGGAGTACAATTCTTGGGTGACAAGCTAGTCTCTTGGCAAATAAAGAAACAAGACTGCACCTCACTGTCGTCAACAGAATCTGAATATGTGGCCATGTCTGCCTGCTGTGCTCAAGTCATCTGGATGCGATCACAACTGATGGACTACGGATACGTATTCAACAAGATTCCTATGTACTGTGATTCCAAGAGTGCCATCGCTATTTCGTGCAACACCGTGCAGCATTCCAAGTCAAAGCATATTGATCTTCGATACCATTTCATCAAGGAACATGATCCGTGCTAAATAGATATAAATATTATGCAACGACGGATGCTCGTGAATAATTACAAATTACCCCTTTGTGAAAAAGGATACTTGCAAAAACTCACGTTCGTGTGTAGTGTGAAGACAGGTAAGTAATTACCCGAATCGTTTCCCAACGAGATGTGAATGGGCAACTGTGAAAAGTTAGGATTAGAGTGATTGATGACTAGTTATTTGGATTTTGCTTTTTAACAATTCTAAATAACAAATTAAAAACAAATATGCACAAGAAAATTAAACGCGAATTAATTAAATTACAAATGCGTAACGGGGAATCTAAAATGGGACAAAAACAAAATTTATGAAATTAAAACCTAAAAATGTAAAATTACTTAAAACTTATTTTAAAATTAAAATTATATTTTTTATACTTTTTATTTAATTATTATTATTTATTTATTTATTTAATTACTTATTAAACTATTTAAATTTATAAAAAATACTAAATGAACAAAGGAAATTCTAAAACTTTTTCTAAAAAATATTATAAGATGAAAAGAAGCTAAGAAAATTATAAAAATGAAAATTACTTAATTAAAATTTAAAAAGATAAATTCTATTAAATAGAAGCTATCACTATTTTTCTATTTTTGGTTTTCTTAAGGTCTAAAAATATGATTATATTTTTCCTAGATTAAAAATGACAAAAGAAAATTATGAAAATTAGATTTATATTTTTCTGATTATTATTTTATTTATTATGATTTAATTACTATTATAAACTAATAAAAAAGATTAAAAATATCAAATGACTTTAGAAAAATCTGAAAAATTCAGGATAAGTCTAAAATGATATTTAAAAGCTATGAAAAATAAAAGCAGAAGTTATCTAAGCCCAATAAGCAGATTTGGGCAATAAGCAGTTTAGTCAATAAGCTAAAAATAAGCTAATAAGCACAAAAGCCTACCAAATGCTCAGGACAGGTTTAATATACTTAAATAAACACAAAAAAACTTAAAAACACAAATAAGCACTATGAATGAAGCTGATAAGAAGATAAGCAGTAACAAGGCTTCAGCAGAAACTCAGGAAATTGGCCAAATGGCAAGGCAATTTAAGCAGTTCAATAAGCTCCTGAGATGCAATCTAATGGGGGCAAACTTGAGCTAGTACTACTGGCTATTCAGAAAAACAAAAAGCAATGCCATAGCTTAACTAGATAAGCCACAATTTAATGAAGATCAGCAGCAACAGCAATCAGTATATACTGATTTGCTGATGTGCAGAGTTGCACAGAAGAGCACAAGCCTTAGGGCTTCAAACCAACTCTTGTGTATGCTTCAAATGAGTCACAAGGGACTCAGAGAAGTCAATAAAAAGGACCAAAAGACCTTAAAGCTCCTAATGGCTTATTTGAGCTTTTGAAAGTCTGAAATTCCCACAGGGCACTCAAATATGGATTTTCTATTGAAATGACTTATTAAAACCTAGAAACAACTTATAATGGTCAAAATAAGCTAGAAAAAAGTTGGGAGAATGGTAAATCAACAGTAACTAGAGGTTTGACTCTTTGACTGTGTTAAACCAAACACTCCTTTCTAAGTTGTCTGTTGTGGATTTTCAAAGAAAACAATTAACTCAACTTATGATTACTGAATTTTAGTGATTAAATAACTTATATAAACTCCAATAAGCAACTTAAGAACAGAAATAAGTAATAAATTAAGCTAGGCTATATTATGCTATTTTTGGACTTTTTGACTGTTTTAAGTGAAAATAAAGACTAAGACTTATTAAAACTTTTTTAACTGATGAAATTAACTTATAAACTAATAATAAGCATAAACTAATAACAATAAGCTATAAATAAGCAGATTAATAGTAAATTGCAAAATTAAGCCTAGAATTCAAAAAGGCTTACAACTGAATTGCTATGGTACTGAGGAACAAAGAACTAGAACCAATCTAGCTTGTCAGAAACAAGCTAGAAAACCCAGAGAACCCTTCCAAATCAGCTTATTCACCCCAAAACAGCCTATTAGCTTCTCAGGTTGACTTTTGTTGACTTTTCTTGTATCTTGAGTTTAGCACTGATTTACACTAACATAAGCTCACAGTAAGCTATAATTAGCTTATATAAGCTTATGTAAACAGATAATAAGCTTTTCCAAACAACATTTAAATTAATACGAATCACAGTAAAGCTTGAAATTGTAAAGTGACTGAAAATTAATGCAAGATATATTAAAATGAGATCAAAATGACTGTAAATTGCTTATATTAATGACTGGAAATGAAAATTACAATAAAGAAAGACAATTAAGTAAAAGGCGATTTAATAAAAATTAACTACTACCTATTTCCTATTACATTGTTCTATATATATAAAATTGAAATGGGAAAACCCTAGCCGACATCCTTGATCACATCTGAACCCTTGAATTATCCTCAATTGATCCCAATCGTTCAAATGAAATTTGGCGCCAAAATTGAGATAGTGGAGAAATCCACTATCTCTGGTCTGAGGTGATTGGGGAAGAGGCATTTAATGATCTTTGGCTTGTTAGGTAACTTGCTTGAGGAGGAGGGGAGAGGTGGCAAAGAATTACTGTGGGTGGTAATGGTATGGTTTTGGCGGGGTTGTGTGAGGAAGGAGATAGGTTTGACCTAAGTCAAACTGGTATTAAATACCAGGGTTGGGTCGGGTATAGTTTATTTAAGGATTGGGCTTGTGGGCTTGGGGTATGTAACTGGGTTGGGTTATTTAAAGGGTTGGGTTTATTTTATAGTTGGGTTTAGTTTTTAGATAGGGTCCGGATTTTGGTTTTAGTTAAACACAAGGAACAATCTTGTAATTTCCGAATTGTTGAAGGGTGTGAGTAGACAATTTTCCAAAGTTATCAAAAGAGTTTATTTTGCCAATTATAAATAGCACAAGGGTAATATTTGATAAATTCCAATTTTTAAATACCCGAGGACTAGTTTTGCCAATTTTGAAACTTGAGGGGTAAAAGTTGTCATTTTTAGAAAACTTTCTTCCAAGGATTAAAAGTGAATATGTTTGATATCCCAAGGACTAAAGTTGACTTTTCTTTCATTTTAAACCTTCAGGGACTAAATCTGCCAATTTGTGAAACTCCAGGGACTGAAAGTGACAATTATGCAAACTTTGTTCGTTTTTCACTTGTTTTCAATCTTTTTGTTCCTGAGTCATATAAAAACACATTTTATGATATTTTCAGTATTTTGAAGCATATCTGCATGTTTTTAAATGTTTTTGCAGATAAAATGTGACAGAAATGATGAGTATTTAGACACTCAT
The DNA here is from genome assembly GCA_021014915.2 of Artemisia tridentata subsp. tridentata. Classification (NCBI taxonomy): domain Eukaryota; kingdom Viridiplantae; phylum Streptophyta; class Magnoliopsida; order Asterales; family Asteraceae; genus Artemisia; species Artemisia tridentata. Next base: position 238,269,754 of record CP139502.1, on the reverse strand, counting down.
CAATCCCCCACACTAAACTATTGCTAGTCCCTTGCAATCTTTTATGAAGTTTTAATGGATTTTTCTCTTTACCAAAAGCCATTACTTCTGGAGTAGCCAATGTTTTAGTATGTGATACTTTGGTACAATGATAACCAAATGATTTTGAGCAAACCATCAGCTGTCAACGGTTTTGATTTGTCTTTACCAAAAGCCGTTTGCTTCTGGACTAGCTAACTCTTAGATAAAATACAGTTATTATCTTTGGTGAGCTGATTACCAATCATGGTTTTTCTACTGCCTTAACCACAAGCCATAACCTTGCGGGCTAGCCAACTCTTCATTTATAAGGATATGGTGAGTCGAAAACCATACAATTTTGGGCAAATTGCAAGCCATAAACGGATTTGATATATCTTTACCAAGAGCCGTTTACTCCTGGATTAGCCAATCCTTATGTGGGTTAGACATGGCGGACTGATAACCATTTATTGCGTTCTAAGTGAGAGAAAAAAAAAATTTTAAAATTTTGGCTAAAATGGGGGTACTAGATGGTACATTTGATCAAATTCGCAAGAATTCCCCCCCACACTTAGAACTGAATATTGCCCTCAATATTCAAAGAACCGGTTGTTAAACCAACACTTAGAACGTAAAAGGGAAATACTAATAGCCATTATTTTTGTATACACACACATTTTTTTTTTTTTTTTTACTGTAAATATTTACAACATGTGGGGCATCTCCCCCACACTTAGGTGAGACATGGGTGAAAACCCATATTTTGCTACTGTTTTTATTAACCGAGTCGCTAGCTTGACTCGACCCCGAATTCATTGGTTCATGGGGAAGTAAGTGGAAGAAACCATCTCCATCGGACTTTCATTCAAAATGTTTGGATAACCAGATGAACATAAGAAAGTTCCACACCGATGAGATAAATACGGCATTTAAACCAATGTTAAATGGAAAATGCCGGGGTCAAAGGTAATATCCTCACTCCCGAATGAGTGAAAGATAGGGGAAATCACCGGGTAGGTGAAGGGAAGAAGAGAGATCTGAACAGCAATTAAGATAAAAACTTCCTCCTCAAGAATTGCATATTCAAGTGGAGGAGGCAAGTCCTTAAACTTGATCTCCGGAAATTTATCAGTTTTCTCAACTGATTTGATTTCCTTTTTATGAAGTTCAACGGGAGGGAGAGGAGAAGAATTGTCCTGATTTAACAATTTCTCAAGAGAAAGAATATCTCCCTCCAGATCAATCTCAGCGTTATCAATTCCTTCAAGAAATGAATCACACTTGAGAAAAGCCTCGATCTCTTCCAAATTGGAATCAATTCCCTCAAACGGAGTGAGAGAAGGGAAAGAGTCGGAAATGATAGGCAGAGAAGATGTGGTGGGATTACCACTCACAGAATTATGAAAATAATCAACACTTTCTTGAGAGTACTCCTTTGAAGCAACATCAATGACATCGATTCGGTTAACCGATGCAGAATTATAATTTGAGGAGTACCTCAAAGTTTGATCATGGTTAAAGGTAACAGCTTCCTTATCCACACGCAAAGTGATCTCATGCTTAATTACATCAATAAGAGCATGGCCCGTTTTTAGGAATCCTCTTCCAAGAATGAGAGGAACCTTTTGATCTGCGTCGAATTCAACAACCACAAAGTCAGCTGAAAAATGGAACTTACCTACTTTCACAAACACATCTTCGGCAATGCCGCAAGGATGAGATATAGTTCGATCTGCAAGCTTAAGAGTCATGCAGGTAGGAGTAAGAGCCGGAAGAGAAAGTTTCTTCCATACTGAATGAGGCATCAGGTTGATGCTTGCACCTAGATCGGCCAAGGCATAGCATTCAACCATTCCCGGAAATACACAAGGTAGTAGAAACTTTCCAGGATCTTGATGAAGCGAAAAGTGTACCGCTTTTAGAGGGTCATTTAAGCCCTAAATCGGATTTATTTGATCAAATATTGCCCTAAATCGTTCCTTTTGTCATTTTAGGTACTTTGGAGAAGAAATCTGGAAAAGGAAGCATTTTGGACGTTTTTGGAGCATAAAAGTGAAGAAAACGACAAAGTCTCAAAATCGGCTAAAAAGTACCTTTGACGGCGTCAGGAATTTCCCCAGACGGCGTCATGGCTTGGCAAGAAAAAGGTGGATATGAAAATTACTCATGATAAACCAGAGAATTTTGCATGAAAAATCTGACGGCGTCACCATTTAATCTGATCAAGGTCGTCACGGTTTAAATTAAAGAGGGACGGCGTCAAGCTCTTTTCTGACGGCGTCGAGCTTTGATAAGCCAGAACGAATTTTGGAGGTCTAAAGAGGGACGGCGTCAGGAAGGCCATCCAGGAACCCTAAAAGCGGCGAGGTGACGGCGTCAGAATCTACAACGTGACGCCGTCAGCCCTTAATCTCTATATATAGTTTTGCAATTTTTTGTCATTAGTGTGGAACTTTGTGTGTAATTTTGGGAGGAAACCCTAAGACGATTTTAGCAGCTTTTTCAAGGCTTTTTGCCTTGAGATCTTCCATGTTACATTGAAGATAGGTTATCAATTAATCATTCAATATGTCTATGTGTTGTTTGATTCTATCTTGTTCTTGTCTTTTGTTTAACATGCTAGGCTAGATTTATCTTGTGTTTGCTTAGATCTAATGAAACCTAACTATTGATTATTGGTTATTAGTGTGTTATTAATTGTATTGGATGATTGTTCATCGATGTTAGGCTTAAGAAAACTGGTTAACTTCCTATACGGTAACTTGCTTGAACGTCTTAAGAAGCATGAACTAATGCGTACTAAGGTTTTTATGGTTGTATTTAATGCATGAGCGAATTCTAGTGATCCCATGTTAGGAGCTTCCTAGCCGGCTCGACATAGGAGTGAAGTAGGAGTTCATAGAGTTGGGGAAGTACGTACGCCACCCCACGATTGGTATTAAGGAATACACCCGTCATCCACGCAATTAATACACACTAATCAACCGGTAAAAGATAGTTAGGGAGTAAGGAAATCTAAGTAAACACATTTCTCTCCATATAAGTTTCACCACATTTTCATTTTCTGTTATTTTATTTTATTTACATTCGTAGTAACTTGGGTTAGTTGACTAGCAACTAATTCCGCCCACTCTTTCAAACCCGAGATTTTACTTACTTTCATAAAATTATAAAAACATAAAAAAAGAATCTTCTCTCACCCTTAGACCTATTAGAGTAGTTTTTCATACCTAACGAACACTATTCCCTGTGGAGAACGATCAATCCCCCGTACTTACCACTACACTATACTACATCGGTCAGGTACACTGCCTGGTGGGGTTGTAAGCCTCTTGAGATCCCTCGAGAGGTAAAACCTGTTGTAAGGTTGCAAAACCACGCATCAAGTTTTTGGCGCCGCTGCCGGGGAATAGTTATTGTTTAGGTTGAATTTTTATTTTATAGGTCTACTCACTAGATTCCTTTCTAGTGAGATTTTTATTTTATTTTTCTAGGTTTTCTTTAGTCTGTCTTTTTTCTTCGTTTCTTTGTTCGTAACCATTACCATCCGACATCATGGAAGGTGGTAATATCCTCGATCCCAACAACCCACCACAACAACCACCACCTCCTAGAGCCCGTACTTTAGGAGAGTACTCCCGTCCTAGCCACCATGGCTATCGAAACACCATTGAGCTCACTCAAGGAGCCAATGTCACTCCCTTGCGATCCGACACCATCCGGTTGGTGCAAAGCGGATGCGCATTCCATGGACTTCGTTCTAAGATCCTAATCAACATCTCAAGGACTTTCTCAAAATCGTTGATTCTATAGACCTTGATGTTGCCACTCGAGAGACGACCCGACTGCGTCTCTTTCAATTCTCTTTGCGGGACCAAGCTAGTCAATGGCTAGAGCGTCAACCCGCAGGATCCATCACCTCTTGGGATGATCTCACTACTCGTTTCCTTGCTCAGTTTTTCCCACCAGGAAGAACTACCAAGCTAAGGAATGATATCTTGATGTTCCAACAACGTCAAGGCGAAACCCTCTACGAGGCATGGACTCGATTCAAGGACTTACTCCAAAAAGTCCCTCACCATGGCATAGAACTTTGGCTCCAAGTCCAAATCTTCTATGACCATATCAATCTCTCCACGAGGCAAACCATTGACCAATCGGCCGGTGGTAAGCTACGTGATCTAAGTGCGGAACAATCATGGGCTCTCCTAGAAGATCTTGCTCTTTATGACAACGAAAGTTGGAGTGATCCCCGTGATTTGAATAAAATGGTCAAGGCAATATCTTTGCCTTCGAACAATTCAAGCACTTCTGACCGTAGGATCATAGAACTTGAAGACCAAGTCAAGTTTCTCATGAAATCCTACGAGGCTCCTAAACCTTCAAGCCAAGTGAACAAAATCACTTCTTCATGTGAATTATGTAGTGGTCCCCACGACACTCGTGATTGCATGGAACTCCCCGAACAAGCTTTTGCGAACTACGCATCCTCGCGTACATACGGAGCGGGAGACAAGTGGTACACTTTCAAACCCGAGCCAAACCCCTACGGTGATTCATACAACCCCTCATGGAAAAATCACTCGAACCTTAGGTGGAAACAAAACCAAAACGCACAACAAACCAATTCTTCCAACCCACCTAATCGTTTCCAATCAAGCGGTTCCAACTCGAACCGTACTTTCAATAACAATCCTTCCAACAATTATGGTAGTACCAATAACTTTGAAGGATTGATGTCCCAATTTATGGCATCTCAAGAAGCTCGTTTAGCCAAGTTTGAAGCCGATTTCAAACAAAAACAAAGCGAGATGACCAATAAGATTGACACTTTGTTGAAAGCCCTCAATGACCGAGAAATGGGAGCACTCCCTAGCAACACGGTCAAGAACCCGAAACTAAACGTCAACGCCGTTTCATCGGTTACGTCTCCTAGTTCTTGTCCACAATATTATTCGGTCAATTCCATGAGCTCGTGTTTCAAACAAACCCATGTCATAGTTGAAACACCTCCCACTCAAAACCTTGACGAAGAATTCAAGGAGCTCCACCTTGAAAGTCCGGTTATTGATGTGTTGGATGAGAAGAAGCTCAAGTTAGGCGAAAAAGGGACCGCCTTTGTTCAAAACAAGCTACCTAAGAAGTTAGATGATCCGGGCTTATTTGTTCTACCTTGCAAGATCGGTAATTCGGAGGCTTATGACACATTAGCCGATCTTGGATCAAGCCTTAACCTACTTCCGTTACCTCTCTACACCTCTCTAAAACTAGGAAAACTTGAAGAAACCGAGGTGATAATAGGCTTAGCGGATGGAAGTTTTGCTTACCCGGTTGGAGTAGTTAAGGACGTGTTAGTACACATTGGAAAACTAACCATTTTAGCCGATTTCCACGTCCTTGATATGGTTAGCGACCCTACATGCCCCTTGTTGATAGGTAGAGGATTTTTGGCGACCGCTAGTGCTATGATTGATTGTAAGGAATCCAAGATAGCGGTAGGAGAAGGAGATACTTGGTCAGTCTATGATGTGAAGAAACATGCCTATGATACTAGTGATGAACCAACACCCCATTGGTTAGAATTAAATAGGAGACCATCTAGATATGGACCTTGGATAAATAGAGACATCATAGGACCCCAACGCCCATTTTACCTAGAAGAGGACTTTGTTAACCAAACACATACGGTAGAGCAACTCTTGGCTAGGGACACCGAATTGGATCCATTTGAAGACCCTCTAGTTTTTAGGAAGATGATTGATTTCCTAGGAGTTTTGCCAATTAACCTAGGAATGAATAAGTGGACTTGTGAGGAAGATGATCATAAGTGGGATTGGGACAAACCACCCAAAGATGGAGATGGGTCATGGCATATTAAGATGACATTGTATGACCCGGATGGAGAGAAGTTTGAAAAGATATATTGTACTAAGCGAACCAATAGGAAACTTCAATCCAAGCTTAACCCTAAAGACGTCCCCGATGACGAGCTCACTTACATAGGGTAGAAGGACTTTGAGTCTAGCTACAAGACTCGTTAATAAAGAAAAGCGCTTCTTGGGAGGCAACCCAAGTTTTATTTGCTTTGTGTGTTTATTTGTTCGTTTGATTTTATTTGTTTCCGTATGTATGTTTAAATTTTATTATTATTGATTCATGTTCAAAAACTAATTTGTGAAAATGCTTTATCTTGTTTTTAACTTCGTCTTAACTACATATAAAGGTATTTTGCAAAAATTAAGTGTAAGGGAAATCCAAACCAGTTTATTATAACACAAATGAACATGAATCGTAATAATAATAAATTAACATACATATTAGTATTTGTTTGAGTCAAATGCTTGTATCGAGTCATAATGATGTTTTGCAGGATTTCCAGGAAGTAAGGTATAGGTTTTTCCAAAATTTTTCCGGAAACTTAACATGAGAATTCTGTCAGATCATTTCTGACGGCGTCAGGTTTAATTTTCTGAAAATTTTTGAAAGTTTTGTTTTCATAAAAAGTTTTTATTAAATCTCTAACTTATAATCTCCAGGAATCTGCAAAATTATCATTCCACAAGCATTATATCCTTATATATAGAGTTTATCCCGCCGATGTTATGCAGGTTTTCGTGTTTGTTTTCTCAGGTTTAACAGGTTATTTTGGACAAGGAGATGTATGTGGAATCAAGCTTTTGGTGATGCATTAGTCTTGGAGCTTTTACATTCTCTTGGAAGAAGATTTAACCATGTTACTTCATTATCCACCGAGCGAATCAGGGGAGTATTTGATTTCATTCTTTTACTTTATGCTTATACATCTTGTTCTTTGAACATTGGGGACAATGTTCATCTTAAGTGTAAGGGGGGGTAAAAGCACGATACTTTAGAAAATGCAATTGCACTTGATTATTGTTTGTTTGACGGTAGATGTGTAATAAAACTGAGATAAATACCTGTTAGGGTAATTTTAGTGCCAAATTTAAAATTTTTTACAACATTTAGGAGTGAAACTTTGATCTTAATGAGCGTCTCATGGATAGGAGTTATATAACTAGCACAAAACCGTACCACTAAAAAATTTTCCACCCCCAAATATGTGAGGTTCGCCCCTAGAATTGGTAGGAAAAGCATTTATGCTATGATGTGTGTACCGGTAGCACTTAGATTCTAGAACTTGCGTTAGGACCATTCCGAGGCCACAAGTGAGACTACATTCGTGTAGTTAGATTTACTACATGATAAGAGGCATTAGGATTAACCCATTGTTTTACACCTGTGTTTTTGTTATAATTACGTTGGCTACATTGGTCAAGTAATTCTCCCACACCCTTTGCGTTGTACTCATTTTTAGTACACGATACCCCTAGTACACCCCTCAGAGCCTATCTTTTCGTTTCGACCTTTAAGCATTTTACTTAAAGGAAGAATTTGTTTACACCCCACCTAAATGTACACCCAAATCGCCTTAGCCTACCTTGTATGCACTCATTTTTAGTGCATTATTGTGACAACATTTGTTTAAACCCAAGTTAATTATCTAGTTGATTACATGGTTGCTAAGTCGAGTCATATCCTTGTACATATTGTTTTGGGACGATTGGGACTCATGGGTAAAGTACTAGTGTAATGGAGTAATGGGGAAGAACAACATTATTACCCCCATATGTGCTAAATATTTTACAAGTACTCCAAGTTTTTCGATTATCTTAATTCGAGTCATTAGATTAGTTATTTGTAAAGTTATGTAAAAGTTCAAGTGTAAGGGGAATGCAACGCCCCTATGATGTATTATTTTGGATGGTAGGGCAAAAGTGTATGAAAAAAAAAAAAAAAAAAAAAAAAAAAAAAAAAAAAAAAAAAAATCAATCAAGAAAAATACAAAAAAAAAATGAGAAAAAGAAAAATAGAAAAAAACATACGCTCTACCATCCCGTTTCATTTTATGTTTATTTTATGTTTTTGTTATTTTCTTTCATTAGCTTAAATCGAGTCAAGTCTTGGCTTAGCAACATTGTATAGTACATGTAATTGATCAAGATCTTTAACTCGCCACCAGTAAAATATCCTTTATCCAACAAAACCGTGTTTTCCTTTTCCCTACACCTAACGTTATAACCCATGTAAAAGCCCTCTTTGATAGTTTATCTTAGGTGCTTACGCCTAGTGGAGGAGGTTTTCGATCCTTTCCCAAGCCTATGGTAATCTATTTGCTATGACAGGTAGTGAGAGATATTATCCGTTTTCATTTATGAGATTTATTTTGATGACACCTGAGAGATGTGAGTATCTAAACACTACTTGTGAGGTGCTAGTTTGTAATCTCCGTGCTTATTATGATTAAAGTGGAACGATTATTTGTTGTAATTACTTTTATATTAGCATTAAATGACCCCTAACTTGTATTTTGATTAGAATAAAAGCGCATTTGCTTGAGGACAAGCAAATCTCAAGTGTAAGGGTATTTGATGAAGCGAAAAGTGTACCGCTTTTAGGGGGTCATTTAAGCCCTAAATCGGATTTATTTGATCAAATATTGCCCTAAATCGTTCCTTTTGTCATTTTAGGTACTTTGGAGAAGAAATCTGGAAAAGGAAGCATTTTGGACGTTTTTGGAGCATAAAAGTGAAGAAAACGACAAAGTCTCAAAATTGGCTAAAAAGTACCTTTGACGGCGTCAGGAATTTCCCCAGACGGCGTCATGGCTTGGCAAGAAAAAGGTGGATATGAAAATTACTCATGATAAGCCAGAGAATTTTGCATGAAAAATCTGACGGCGTCACCCTTTAATCTGATCAAGGTCGTCACGGTTTAAATTAAAGAGGGAAGGCGTCAAGCTCTTTTCTGACGGCGTCGAGCTTTGATAAGCCAGAATGGATTTTGGAGGTCTAAAGAGGGACGGCGTCAGGAAGGCCATCCGAGGACCCTAAAAGCGGCGAGGTGACGGCGTCAGAATCTACAACGTGACACCGTCAGCCCTTAATCTCTATATATAGTTTTGCAATTTTTTGTCATTAGTGTGGAACTTTGTGTGTAATTTTGGGAGGAAACCCTAAGACGATTTTAGCAGCTTTTTCAAGGCTTTTTGCCTTGAGATCTTCCATGTTACATTGAAGATAAGTTATCAATTAATCATTCAATATGTCTATGTGTTGTTTGATTCTATCTTGTTCTTGTCTTTTGTTTAACATGCTAGGCTAGATTTATCTTGTGTTTGCTTAGATCTAATGAAACCTAACTATTGATTATTGGTTATTAGTGTGTTATTAATTGTATTGGATGATTGTTCATCGATGTTAGGCTTAAGAAAACTGGCTAACTTCCTATACGGTAACTTGCTTGAACGTCTTAAGAAGCATGAACCAATGCGTACTAAGGTTTTTATGGTTGTATTTAATGCATGAGCGAATTCTAGTGATCCCATGTTAGGAGCTTCCTAGCCGGCTCGACATAGGAGTGAAGTAGGAGTTTATAGAGTTGGGGAAGTACGTACGCCACCCCACGATTGGTATTAAGGAATACACCCGTCATCCACGCAATTAATACACACTAATCAACCGGTAAAAGATAGTTAGGGAGTAAGGAAATCTAAGTAAACACATTTCTCTCCATATAAGTTTCACCACATTTTCATTTTCTGTTATTTTATTTTATTTGCATTCGTAGTAACTTGGGTTAGTTGACTAGCAACTAATTCCGCCCACTCTTTCAAACCCGAGATTTTACTTGCTTTCATAAAATTATAAAAACATAAAAAAAGAATCTTCTCTCACCCTTAGACCTATTAGAGTAGTTTTTCATACCTAACGAACACTATTCCCTGTGGAGAACGATCAATCCCCCGTACTTACCACTACACTATACTACATCGGTCAGGTACACTGCCTAGTGGGGTTGTAAGCCTCTTGAGATCCCTCGAGAGGTAAAACCTGTTGTAAGGTTGCAAAACCACGCATCAGATCTCTAAGCTTCTCCGGAATCTTTTTCAAGATAACTGCCGAGCAGTTCTCATTTAACGGAGTTTTAACCATTTCAATCAGTTTTTCCTTGTTGCTTAACAAGTGTTTGATTGTTGATGCAAACTTGGGCATCAGAATGATAGCATCCGCAAAGCTTATGTCAAAATGTAATTCTTTAAAGATTTGAAAGAATTTGTCCATTTGTTGACTAGCCTTCTCACGGAGCTTTTGCTCATTTAAGCGCGATGGGTAAGGAATGTAAGGTTTAGATTTATGGACAATGACTTCAGGAGTCTTTACAGATTCAAAGACAACTCCTGGTTTGGATTTTTTCGGGACAACCGGAGGATGGACATGTACTGTACTTTGTGGGATTGGAATTTGCACTTTGTCCGTTGTATCCTCCGTCTCTTTCTCCATTTCAAACAACGGAGGAGGAATAGGACCAGGGGGTCCCTCATAAGCAGCACCACTCCGAGTGGTGATAGCTTTGACGAAAGTGGTATCTTCGTCATCATCACTGTCGTCATCAAGCACACTGACATGAACAACATTGAGCATTTCGGAATAATATCTGGCTGTTCTTTGCTCACTAAGTTTGGTTGACAAACTTTTAACCGTAAATCGTGATAGAGTAGGATCTATTCTTGACGGTTGAGGAGCAATTGTGGGTGTAGATTTTTGGATGACCGAGGGTTGGACGTATTTAGCACTTTCGTTGTTAGTGGGAAGAACCGGGTCCTTTATCACCTTGAGTCCCTCATGAGCTTTACCACTATGTGTAGTGACAGCTTTGAGTTCACCCCTTGGGTTGACAACAGTGTTACTTGGGAGACCTCCCGAAGTAGAAGGTGGATTGAGATGGTCCATGAGACTGGCAAACATATTCTTAACTTCGCTTTGAGAATGATCGATTTTGTTTGAAAGCTCAGTTCCTTGCTTGTGTATTGAGGACTGAAATTCATTCTTCAAATTAGAGATTTGATTTTGCATTGCCTTCATATTGGTCTCATTAACCTTGATGTAGCTATCAAGCTCACTCGAGAGAGGTCTTTGGGAATTAGGAGCTGAATACCCTTGATTACCCCTTTGGGGTGGGTATTGATTGTTCGGGGCATGATATTGATTCTGCGTGTTTTGCCCTCTTTGCTGATTAGGATTAATCCTATTTGGATTGTTAGGAGGAGGAAATCCGGGTGGTCCATGTTGATTGCTAGCACGGTAATTAGTTTCCACTTGAGGATGGTATTGGCCACCTCCTTGATTGGAAGATCCGGCTAAAGCTTTGACTTCAAATGCATTGCCATCGGTGGCAGTACAATTATAGTAAGCGTGAGGACCACCACAAGTAACACAAACTTCTACCTTTTTGATTTCAGCAGTGTGAGAAGTTTGCGGAGCGGACTCTTTCTTTTGTGTGGATAAAACCAAAGCTTGAATAACCTTCGTGAGTTCAGCAAGCTGAGTATCAGTACTAGACCGACTCACGGGAGATGAAGTTGAAGGACCAGCACTAGCTTGAGAATTATATGGTCTGGCTCGTGCAGTGCGGACCTTTGACTTATTTTCAATAAGTGCAATGGCTTCCTTAGTAGATTTGCTCAGAAAATTACCTCCAGCTGAGGCATTAAGAGAATCTTGGTCAGATGGGTTTAACCCATTGTAGAAAGTGTCCATCTGCATCAAATCGGTGAAACCGTGATGAGGACATTTGCGGAGCAATTCTTTGAAACGATCCCATGCCTCTCCGAATGGTTCATCAAACCGTTGAGAGAATTTCATGATTTCATTTTTCAGATACGTGGTTTTAGAAGGAGGAAAGAATTGATTCACGAATTTCTGAACCAAATCTTCCCATGTTGTTATCGATCGAGGGGGTTGTTTGTCAAGCCAAATCCGGGCTGCCCCATCGATGGAAAACGGGAAAAGAAGAAGTTTTATTGATTCCTCAGGGACACTTTTGCATTTGATGGTAGATGTGATTTTATTGAACCATCTAATGTGATCTTGAGGATCGTCCCTGTCAAAACCATAGAATTGCCGCTGGGTTACCAGGTTTATCAACCCAGTCTTAAGCTCAAAATTCTCAGCCACGATGGCTGGAACAACAATGGCATCTCCGTACCCATTGGTGGGAGCTTGGAGAAGCTCATTCATAGGGCGGTCTTCTGCCATGATGATAGTGGTTATGGGATCAGTCTGTAACTCGGGTACGACTGATGGAGCAGAACGTCTACGACGTCTTCGAGGTATGTTTCCAAGCTCACGAAAAGGGCTTGATGACCTAGAAGAACGAGTGCGCATGCACTTAGCAAAAATTTTCAATTAAAATCAAGATCGAGAAAAAACACAAGTGAACTTAAACCAGCAATCAACAAGCGTACGGTAGCTCTCTAAAAGATAAACGCACAGAGTGGCGGAGAAGCAAAGGTGGGCAATTAATGCTCCTTTAAAACCCGCTTCTTTCAGTCTGACAATTTAATGTCAGACTATCCTTAAACCTCCGTTATAGTTTGTTTATCAATCAAAGGTGAGCCGATATTCGCAAGTGATACAAAGGCAAGTTTTAAATCTGATGTTTGGGAACTTATTATGGTCGTACCCCCAGTTAGGTAATACTCTGTCTTGGTTCTCGATGGTAAATTTTATTTGCTTGTTATTTATTAAAGAAAACGGAAAATGTTTTTGGGTTTTTAATTTTTTATATGATAATAATAATAATAATATATATAGAAAAGAAAAGAAAAATATTTTTGTATTTTATATTGTTTATGGGAAATAGGAACTTCTTGGAAGAAGGATCTCGAATCACTAATCGCTAAAACTTACACAACTGTCGCAGCACACCTCCCCGGCAGCGGCACCAAAATTTGATCCGTGCTAAATAGATATAAATATTATGCAATGACGGATGCTCGTTAATAATTACAAATTACCCCTTTGTGAAAAAGGATACTTGCAAAAACTCACGTTCGTGTGTAGTGTGAAGACAGGTAAGTAATTACCCGAATCGTTTCCCAACGAGATATGAATGGGCAACTGTGAAAAGTTAGGATTAGAGTGATTGATGAATAGTTATTTGGATTTTGCTTTTTAACAATTCTAAATAACAAATTAAAAACAAATATGCACAAGAAAATTAAACGCGAATTAATTAAATTACAAATGCGTAACGGGGAATCTAAAATGGGACAAAAACAAAATTTATGAAATTAAAACCTAAAAATGTAAAATTACTTAAAACTTATTTTAAAATTAAAATTATATTTTTTATACTTTTTATTTAATTATTATTAATTATTTATTTATTTAATTACTTATTAAACTATTTAAATTTATAAAAAATACTAAATGAACAAAGAAAATTCTAAAACTTTTTCTAAAAAATATTATAAGATGAAAAGAAGCTAAGAAAATTATAAAAATGAAAATTACTTAATTAAAATTTAAAAAGATAAATTCTATTAAATAGAAGCTATCACTATTTTTCTATTTTTGGTTTTCTTAAGGTCTAAAAATATGATTATATTTTTACTAGATTAAAAATGACAAAATAAAATTATGAAAATTAGATTTATATTTTTCTGATTATTATTTTATTTATTATGATTTAATTACTATTATAAACTAATAAAAAAGATTAAAAATATCAAATGACTTTAGAAAAATCTGAAAAATTCAGGATAAGTCTAAAATGATATTTAAAAGCTATGAAAAATAAAAGCAGAAGTTATCTAAGCCCAATAAGCAGATTTGGGCAATAAGCAGTTTAGTCAATAAGCTAAAAATAAGCTAATAAGCACAAAAGCCTACCAAATGCTCAGGACAGGTTTAATATACTTAAATAAACACAAAACAACTTAAAAACACAAATAAGCACTATGAATGAAGCTGATAAGAAGATAAGCAGTAGCAAGGCTTCAGCAGAAACTCAGGAAATTGGCCAAATGGCAAGGCAATTTAAGCAGTTCAATAAGCTCCTGAGATGCAATCTAATGGGGGCAAACTTGAGCTAGTACTACTGGCTATTCAGAAAAACAAAAAGCAATGCCATAGCTTAACTAGATAAGCCACAATTTAATGAAGATAGCAACAGCAATCAATATATACTGATTTGCTGATGTGCAGAGTTGCACAGAAGAGCACAAGCCTTAGGGCTTCAAACCAACTCTTGTGTATGCTTCAAATGAGTCACAAGGGACTCAGAGAAGTCAAGAAAAAGGACCAAAAGAGCTTAAAGCTCCTAATGGCTTATTTGAGCTTTTGAAAGTCTGAAATTCCCACAGGGCACTCAAATATGGATTTTCTATTGAAATGACTTATTAAAACCTAGAAACAACTTATAATGGTCAAAATAAGCTAGAACAAAGTTGGGAGAATGGTAAATCAACAGTAACTAGAGGTTTGACTCTTTGACTGTGTTAAACCAAACACTCCTTTCAAAGTTGTCTGTTGTGGATTTTCAAAGAAAACAATTAACTCAACTTATGATTACTGACTTTTAGTGATTAAATAACTTATATAAACTCCAATAAGCAACTTAAGAACAGAAATAAGTAATAAATTAAGCTAGGCTATATTATGCTATTTTTGGACTCTTTGACTGTTTTAAGTGAAAATAAAGACTAAGACTTATTAAAACTTTTTTAACTGATGAAATTAACTTATAAACTAATAATAAGCATAAACTAATAACAATAAGCTATAAATAAGCAGATTAATAGTAAATTGCAAAATTAAGCCTAGAATTCAAAAAGGCTTACAACTGAATTGCTATGGTACTGAGGAACAAAGAACTAGAACCAATCTAGCTTGTCAGAAACAAGCTAGAAAACCCAGAGAACCCTTCCAAATCAGCTTATTCACCCCAAAACAGCCTATTAGCTTCTCAGGTTGACTTTTGTTGACTTTTCTTGTATCTTGAGTTTAGCACTGATTTACACTAACATAAGCTCACAGTAAGCTATAATTAGCTTATATAAGCTTATGTAAACAAATAATAAGCTTTTTAAAACAACATTTAAATTAATACGAATCACAGTAAAGCTTGAAATTGTAAAGTGACTGAAAATTAATGCAAGATATATTAAAATGAGATCAAAATGACTGTAAATTTCTTATATTAATGACTGGAAATGAAAATTACAATAAAGAAAGACAATTAAGTAAAAGACGATTTAATAAAAATTAACTACTACCTATTTCCTATTACATTGTTCTATATATACAAAATTGAAATGGGAAAACACTAGCCGACATCCTTGATCACATCTGAACCCTTGAATTATCCTCAATTGATCCCAATCGTTCTAATGAAATTTGGCGCCAAAATTGAGATAGTGGAGAAATCCACTATCTCTGGTCTGAGGTGATTGGGGAAGAGGCATTTAATGATCTTTGGCTTGTTAGGTAACTTGCTTGAGGAGGAGGGGAGAGGTGGCAAAGAATTACTGTGGGTGGTAGTGGTATGGTTTTGGCGGGGTTGTGTGAGGAAGGAGATAGGTTTGACCTAAGTCAAACTGGTATTAAATACCAGGGTTGGGTCGGGTATAGTTTATTTAAGGATTGGGTTTGTGGGCTTGGGGTATGTAACTGGGTTGGGTTATTTAAAGGGTTGGGTTTATTTTATCGTTGGGTTTAGTTTTTAGATAGGGTCCGGATTTTGGTTTTAGTTAAACACAAGGACCAATCTTGTAATTTCCGAATTGTTGAAGGGTGTGAGTAGACAATTTTCCAAAGTTATCAAAAGAGTTTATTTTGCCAATTATAAATAGCACAAGGGTAATATTTGATAAATTCCAATTTTTAAATACCTGAGGACTAGTTTTGCCAATTTTGAAACTTGAGGGGTAAAAGTTGTCATTTTTAGAAAACTTTCTTCCAAGGATTAAAAGTGAATATGTTTTATATCCCAAGGACTAAAGTTGACTTTTCTTTCATTTTAAACCTTCAGGGACTAAATCTGCCAATTTGTGAAACTCCAGGGACTGAAAGTGACAATTATGCAAACTTTGTTCGTTTTTCACTTGTTTTCAATCTTTTTGTTCCTGAGTCATATAAAAACACATTTTATGATATTTTCAGTATTTTGAAGCATATCTGCATGTTTTTAAATGTTTTTGCAGATAAAATGTGACAGAAATGATGAGTATTTAGACACTCATCAGAACACGTGGAAAAGGGTACCGTTGAATTGTATTTTGTGGGAACGGAACACCAACTGGCGGATCTGTTCATAAAAGCCTTGCCCCTTGCAAGATTTGTGGATCTGGTTCACCGGATTGGTATGAGATGTTTGACTCCAAATGATTTGGAAAATTTTCTCAAAAACAATTAAATGAGTCAAACATCCAAACAATCACTGTAAATATATATGTTAAAAAAAATGCAAGTACAAACCTCTTTTATAACACTTTGTTCCAATTTTTTTTAACATGTCAAATATTATTTTCGAACAAGTGTTGAGGGGGAGACACAACATTTAAAATTTTTAAAAATTTGTACTTGCATGCTTTCTAAAAATTGTTGCTTCACAAAGTTTTTGGTGATGTGATCATAAGATGGAAAAATAGTGTGCCTAGTTGGACAGATTTGAGACTTAAGAGTTAGTTACTTTGGTGGGATAGGACTATGAATGCATAAGTTCAAGGTTAGAGGACTAAATGTGACAATAGGGTAAAGTTTAGAAAAGTTAAATAAAACTGTCATAGATTTGACCACAGTCAAAACATCATTTACTTCTCTGACATCACACACCCTCGCATTTACTCTCTTCACCAAACACATCGAACGGCTCTCATTGAATCTGACCATCCATTCAAGATCTAGTGAATCTGTGAGTGTTTTTACGATTGTTTCAGGATTATAACAAACGGTTTTGAAGGGTTTTGCAATCCAACGGTGGAATTTGTCTAGAATAATTGTTTTAAATCTAGGGCTTGCGCTAAATTGGGGATAATCGATTAAATGTGTTTCTGATATGATTGTTTGTACGATTAGGCTTAGTATGTTATGATAATCATTGTATGCATGCTTAATTGTTCCCAGACTCGCATATTATTGATTGTTCTTGATTTAGGGTTTTAGAGCACGAATTGGGCAAAATCTTGTGAAAGTGTTTTGATGTAATTAATGTGTTAGGATGTAGTTATTGTGTGTTGAATTGAATGTTTGCATGCTTTGATTGAACCCAGAAACACCTTATGTGATTTAATTGAGTTTGAGGGTTTATGAAGAACGATGAACACTAGCAGGTTGTATATTGAGTTTTAATGGATGAAAATTGTTATAACTTGGTCAGATTATTTAATTTAGTCATATAAAATGATTGAGATAATCTGTGGTTGCAAAATCTAAGTAATAATGAATTTTGATAAAAATCTGTGAGACGGTTCATCTTCAAATGTTATCGGAAACTCTTGTACAAGAGTTTATCGAGATTGCCAAAATTATCGCAAATGCATAATTATCGCAAATGCCTAATTATAGCGAATGCATAATTATCGCTATTTCCTAATTATCGCGAATGCATAATTATTGCTATTGCCTAATTATCGCGAATGCATAATTATCGCTATTGCCTAATTATCACAAATGCCATAATTATCGCAAATGCTATAATTATCGCAAATGCCATAATTATCGTAAATGTGATTTTTATAGACTTTGATCAATTTCCTCAAATATCTCTTCAATATTTATCGAAATGGATCAAATTTTTGTAGAAATTGGTCATATCTTGATAAATTCTGTGCTCAAGCATGTAAATACCAATCATAACTGCAAAAAGGATCACATGTGTGGAATACAAGTTTTAACATCAACTAACAATCATGTATCCTGCATATTTGTACTTGATTGTTATTTCAGAAAAACATCGATGGCTGCACCTTAACAACAACCTCTTCCAACACTCACTAAAGAAGAAGTTTTTCCTCATGGGTATTCTTTTGAGATTGGGAAAAACAATGCGCGGGTAGAACTTGACAAGATTAAGTGCTCTGATCCAAGCTGCCAGATTGCTGTGGAAATTCTCAAACAACATGAGTGCAGAAATCTTCTTGACAGCTCAGATAGCATTCCAGAACTCTACATACATCAACTCTGGGACACCTTCAAGCTGAGCAGTGATGACAAGTTTTTCACATGCACCCTGGATCGTAAGAAGGTCAGAGTTACACCAAGTCACCTCCGCAAACCATTAGGCCTTCCAAGTGTACCTGAACCTACCAACCAATACTACCCGACTCCATCAGAATCTGAAGCTATGTAGTTCCTTGAAGATATTGGTTATGATGTTCAACCCGATACACCGTTAACCAAAATCTCTAAAGTCAATGCTAAATACATTCCACATACATGGAGAACTATCTTCTACATCGTAACACGTTCAGTATCCGGTAGAGATAGTGGCTTTGAACACCCAAGACTGCCTCATCTTCAAGTCTTCTGGGGATTCGTGCATAAGGAAAAGATTGACTTTGCTGCTCTTATCTGGGAAGATATGGTATTCCAAATGCGGAAAGCTTTCAGACAAATCCCTTTCGTACGTTACACCAAAGTTCTCATCAGTTATTTGCTAGACGAACATGTGGACATTGATCGACGTCCTACCGATCGAGAAATGCATCTGTACATGATGGATAAAACTTTCCACAATGTCTACTTTCCCACAGGGAGCATGCATAAACAAGGAGCTAGACTGCCTGAATTTTTGATGACTGAAGAAGTAAAAGAAACACAAGCCTTTCTTGAATATGATGATGCATTCAAAGAAGGTAGTGTGGGACGTTCTAAACTTAAAGAAGGGTCAGGATCAACCAAAACCCGTTCTAGAAGCAGGAGTAAGACTGGAAGTGCATCTAGTGCATAAAAATACCCACTGAAACAACCAACTCTCAAGAGAAAAGTTCCTAGTAAACCTAAGCCAAAAGCTGAACCAGTTGGAATAATTGATGAAAATTCTGATTCTGATGCAACAGAATCAGAACCAGAGATCCCTGTTAGAATGATTGAAGCAGAGGCTGAATTTCAAACTAAGCTCAACTTGGAATATGCACAAAAAGTCAGTTTGAAGTCAGTTAAAGAGGATGAAGAAAGAAGAGAAAAATTGTCAATTGAGAAAATGAGAGAGTATGAAGCAAAGAAAGGAGCAGGAGGATCAGGAACCATTCAAGAAGCAGCTTCAACCCACACTAATCCGGTTAATCAACCCGGAGGGTCTGGATTAGCTACGTCCACGATTCAGCCTGATACGGTTATTCAACCCGATAATGCTGAATTTATCATTCCTTAGGAACCAAGTTCGGTTAATCAACCCGACTTGGAAGTACAAGATCAGAATGAGAAGGAGAATGATCAGGAGAGCGCTATCGTCTTAACTGATAAAGAAATATCAGACTCCATGTTTGATAATGATCAGGGGGAGGAACAACGCCATCATGACAATATGGACTGGAATCCTGAAGATGAAAAGGAAATTCTTGGTAATAAGACAACTGAAGCTGCAAATGAACTTGAGGAAGAAATGGCCAGACAAGCGGAAACAGAAAGGAAACTAAAGGAGGATAATTAAGTTAACTTGGAAGCCGATAGCTACATCCGTTCTCCATCAGTTCCTCCACCCGAACTTGCTATGGTTGTTCATAACCCTCAACAGGAGCAGAAATCACCACCAGTTCAACCTTCACCTGTATCATCACCTAAACCAAACACACCTCCTGGGTCACCTCCCAAGTATCCTACACCACCACCCTCATCTCCTAAGGACTCTGCTCCTCTCAATTCACAATCATCAATTCCTTCACTTACTCCATCACCAAAAAGATCTCCATCACCAAAAGCCAAAGCAACTGTTGCGGAACAAATCAAATCAGCCATAAAAGGTAAGAATGTGAGAAGAATAGCTCGAGTAACTAGAGTGGAGGTTGTCTCACCTGCTGGAAAGAAACTCAAGAAAGCAGTTAAACTTGCCCAAGCTATGAAATTTAACCAAACGAGTGCACAACTGGCTGAGATGCAAACCTTAGTCCAGAATTTGTCTCAACAAATGGGAGAGATGCAGGAAACAAAGATGAAAATGGATGAGTTTCTAGCTTATGATGTAGGCGATAAAGTCAAAGCCAACACGAGACATTATGTCAAGAAGTTTCTACCAGATATTCAAGAAAATATTGAAGCCTACATCAACACAAAAGTAGATGAGAAGGTCAAAGATCTAGCACTCCAACAGAAACATCTTCTTGAATATTCAATTGAAGAACTTCAAGACGCACTCTTCACCAAATTGCTTGCAAAAACCACCCTCAACTACACTGAAATGCCAATCCTAGATACTATTTGAGCAAACATGGAATCTTGTAAGGCTTCAGCAGATAAGGACAAGAGGAAACGTGATGATGATGAACAAGATCCAGACCCTACTACAAAGAAACAAAAGACTGGTAGCGGATCTGGAATTCACATTGTAGAGCCTACAGGAACCACAACTTCTTCTCCACCTCAACCAAATCCGGAATCTGGTGCTACAGCAACTGAACATCATTCTGAGCATATTCATGAAGAAAATGTGGAATTTCAAACACAAGACGATCAACCACAATCACCACAACCATCTCCACCAAAGTCTAAACCTTTCAAATCAAAGCCGTCTAGCAGCAAGAAATCTTCTCAAGAACCAGCTGTCATTACATGGCTTGATGAAGACAAAGATGAGCAAGGAAACGATTGGTTCGATCAGCTTGCAAGTGCTCAAATCCAAAATGATGAAGCTTCCAAGGTTGAAGACAGCACATTTGCTATTGCTCAGCAGATCAAAAGCAATTTCAACATCAAAAGGATGACAAAATGGGAACTTCGTCGGATTAAGAATGATGCTTTCAATCTCCTTAAAGACAAATCCAACAGTGCTGCTGAACTTGAGTATCACCTTGAGAACATTTCAAGAGCAATGTCAAGTGCCTTCGACTGGGCTAACCCAGACGTAGTCAGGGGAAATGGCCAAGATAGCCAAAACCGTCCTTACATCACCGATTGGACCAAGCCACTTCCCGTGATACGCAAACATCACCACTCATAAATTCTGTTTCAATTCTTCTTCAACAAAGATCTGAAACTTCTCAAGCATGGAGCATCAGGGAAAACAAAGTATGTGTTAGGAATATAAATATTCTTATGAAGGTTCGGTCACCCCGAGCATCTATTTAGCATTTCCATAGCTCGTAGGCTTATTTATATTAGCATAGCATTATTAGTATTAGTATTGTTAATGTAGTCGTATTTATATTTGTGGAGTGAGTCGGGGCTTTCCCCACTGTCAGCTCACTCCACAGCCCACTAGGGGCACCAATATTAGGAACTATATAAGACCCTTCCCACACAAGGGAAGGGTGGAACTCTTGTATTATTTTCACACACAAGCTAATCTATTACAAGTTTTCTCCCAACTCTCTCTCTCTCTCTCTCTCTCTAGTTCATCTCTCTATCTCTCTAACAATGGATCTAATCTTCCATAACCCAAGACCACCCAAATCATCCACACAATCATGATGGTTATATCCTACAATTGGTATCAAGAGCCATGGTTAGGTTCGATTGATTGTGTGAACTTGGATTTGTGGTGTCTATCTTCTTGTTTCTTATTTTCTCTTGCTCGAATATCATTTATGTGCCGTGTCTTTTGGATTAAAACACATACCCTTTTCTTGACCAAAACCGGACCTAAATAACCAAAAACCCGACCAAAATGCCAAAAGATATTGTGTTTTTGTGTTTTTGCATGTGCAGGGATGGATATCGTGAAAATTGACAAAAGACACAAGAAAATCAAGAAAACGAGCACGAGATACGAAAAGGCTCTGAACCGGACCCGGGAAAGACATGCTTGGTCAATTAGTCAAGAATCACCCTTAGATCATCTGTTGAAAAATAGCAGCATTGGTCCCTTGTTTTTCAGTAATTTACAGAATTGGTCCCTATAATTAAAACTCTTAATCCATAACTATACCTTTATCCGGATCCATGATTTTCACACCCCAACTTAAACAGCCAACCCAACACCTAAACTACCCAACCCATCTATCCTACTAAAACCAAAGCCCAACCCACTTAAGTTACAATCGAGCCCAACCTCCCCTTTTCCTCCAAAAACCGAGCCCACCTCCCTCAGTCAACCACAACACTCGGTCAAAGGAAAAAAGATAAAAATAAAAAAACAACCACTCACCCATTCTCTCATTATCTCTCTCTCGAAAAAAAAGAATAACCGATCCCCAATTTTCCCTCATATGAACCCTAATTACCAAACCCAAAAATTACCGCAATTAAGGGTAATTGTGTCAAATCAAAGGGTTTCTAGAAGGATCAGAAGGTGTCAGACGTGAAGAAGCACACACGGGGACACGTGGGAGCAAATTATTGGATCGAACACGTATTATTTTGTGATCGTACGGTTAGCAAAGGAAGAAAGAAGAGCTAGATGATCGAAGGGTGTTGATGGAGCTAATATTCACGCGGATCGCCAGCGTGGCAAAGACCCGAAGGTTCGGTGTAAGCCTATTAATAGAGGAGGGTTTTCCTCATTTTCGTATGTAATTTTATTTTTTGCAACGTTATGCTGTCAAATAGTTTTTAGAATGTTAGTTTTTTTTATCGAGTTGTAATGTTCAGTTTATGTTTAACTTTTTCGTTTTAATGGAAGTTCAAGTTTGAAGCTATTTTGTATCCGAATGCTATTTTAGTTAATATTGATTTGAGTTGTTGGATCATTTACTTTGTTCGGTTTGTTTATTGTAATGTTTAAAAGTTTTAATGAAAGTTAAACTTTGAAGTTGTTTTGTTTGTCCGAAATCTCTTTCAGGTTATATTTGATTTCAGTTTTTTTTTGTTGTTTATTCAATTTGTAATATCAGATCAGGTCAAAAAGAAAAAAAAAAAAAAAAATATTATATAGCTTTCAGATAAGCTAATTTAGTGGTTTACAAACTCATTTAAGCTTACTAGCTTATGTGAGCTTTGTTAGTACAATTTCAGTCAAGTTCAAAAAAATCAAAGAGAAAGTCAAAGGTTATAAGCTGGAAAAAGCTGATGTGGAATGGTGCTGTGGATTAGGCTGGATATGGGTTTGACATTGGCTGGATAGCCTGGTTATTTTGAGTATTCTAAGATCAGTTCATGAGTTAGCAGGATGAGCTTGTGAGTACGGTTTTCTTATTTTGATACCTGTTATGTATTCTTTTTCTTATTGGCTGCTCTGTTTTTTTTTTAGTGTTAGAAATCTAGTTTTAGAGGATTAATACTAGTAGCAGTTTAGATTAAATTTCATAAGTTGATATATTGAATTTAGAGGGAAATTTGTAAATCAGCAGCTGAGCTTAATGGTTTTCAGTATAAGCACTTTTAGAATAGTTTAAAAAGGCTTGAATGAGTTG
The DNA here is from genome assembly GCA_021014915.2 of Artemisia tridentata subsp. tridentata. Lineage (NCBI taxonomy): Eukaryota > Viridiplantae > Streptophyta > Magnoliopsida > Asterales > Asteraceae > Artemisia > Artemisia tridentata. Next base: position 238,246,386 of record CP139502.1, on the reverse strand, counting down.
TTTTAAATTTGAGAAGTTAATAAGTAGAATCTTATAGTGTTCATAAGTTGTTTTTCCAGCTTATTTGAGCCTGTTTGAATGTGTTCTTTTCTAAAAATTAGTATTTGTTAGTTTTTAGTTGAGTTTGCAAAAGAAGAAAAAGAAAAAAAAAATATATATATATATAGTTGAGTTAATTTGTCATTACCAGGAATCGAACCTGGTATGTGTGAAAGAGTAAAATGTTTTTAGTTTTTGAAATCTTTCAAATCAGCCCTTGAATTTCATTCTTAACAAATTCGGTCCTTGTCTTTTGTTTTAAAAAGTTTTAGTTCAAATAAAGTTTCAAAAATTGCATTGTTAGTCCAAGTTTTTTTATAAAACTTTATTTTCTTATATTTATTTTATAAAATCAGTTTTTATTAAAAATCATTTTCGTCCTTTAGATTTTATTTTTATTTTTATTTCTACTTTAAGTATAATTTTGCTATTAGTTTTATAAATCTCGGGATTAGCCCGGGATTTGCATTTATTTGAATTTTCTTTTTATGCATTTATTTTAATTGCGTAGATTGTTTTTAATATTTCTTATTATAGTGTAATCAAATTCTAAAAAATAATAATCTTTCACATCACTTATTCACTTCACATATTCACGACTCCGATTCGACAAATTCGCCGTCAAACCTTCGTTGGGAGAACGACCCGGGGAAATATTCTCACGAATATTTCTTTGGAAAAATAAAAAGTATAAAAACAGACATCAATAAAATGGCGCCGCTGCCGGGGAAGGCTTGAAACGAGTGCGTCGATTTCGTCCGTTGTTTTTGTGATTTGAAGATCCTTCCTTGGAAGTTATTGTTTTTTATAAAAATAAAAATACAAAAATATAATAATTAAAAAACACTTTTCCTAAAGTGTTTTCACCATTAATAATAAATCCTCGGTCTTCCGTTGAAGGAGGGCGGTTGTAAACCATTCCAAATAACAACAAAACAAATCGTGTAATTAATCGTTATCAGATTACTTTATTACTACAACCTAATCACGGGGTTTAAGGAAGCTTGACATTAAATTGTCGAGCTGAAGAAGGCGGGTTTTTAAGCATCTTCGGAGCTACCTTTGCCTTCCCGCCACGCTGCGCGTAGTTTTAAAGGAAACGGTTACGGTTAACGTAACGGTTACCAAAAAGAAAATAAAATATTTTGTTTTTCAATATATTAAAAAAGCCAAAAATAATTCCCAACCAAAAATACAAAAAGATTTTTGATTTCAAATTTGATTTTCCTTTTTGATTTTTGATTTTGTTTTTCGTTGTATGCACACCCGTTCTTCTTCTTCTAATCCTCTTCTTTCACCACTTTCTAATCCCGAGAGGATTATCCGTCAAAACAACCGTGTTCATTTCTCAAACGTTGAGGAAATGGCCAACAACCAACACAATCAACCCCCGCCGGTGGGTGTTGACAATCACAATCAAGGGCAAGCTCCCGATCTCCGCACTATGCAAGAGTTACTCCAGTGTCCCACCGTGGGATACGGAGATGCTATTGTCATACCCCCGATTCGAAATACAAATTTTAAACTCGAGACCGGTTTAATTCAACTTGTCACGGGAAATCAATTTCATGGTTTTGATCGGGAGGATCCTCACAATCACATCCGATGGTTCAATAAATTAACCTCAACACACTACCATAAGGATGTCCCTCACGAAACAATCAAATTGATGTTATTCCCATTTTCAATCGAGGGGGCAGCCCGAATTTGGCTCGAGAAAGAACCTCCTCAATCAATCCGTACTTGGGAAGATCTCGTCCATAAATTCGTGAATTATTTCTTTCCACCATCTAAAATGACCAATGCTAGGAATGAAATCACAAATTTCCAGCAACGATTTGATGAGAATTTCGGTGAGGCATGGGAACGATTCAAGGATCTCCTACGGAAATGCCCACATCACGGATTCTCGGAATTGCATCAAATCGATACGTTCTACAATGCCTTAACTCAATCAGATCAGGATTCACTCAATGCAGCCGCCGGTGGCAATATCATGAGTCGAATGCCGAGAGAAATTCTTTCAATTATTGAGAACAAATCTAAGGTACCTACCTCAAGGAACAAACCGGTTGTTTCTAAGGTGAGTACCCAAGCTTCTAGCAGTGATGCTAAGATCGACAAGCTTGCAGATATGTTCCAAGCTTTCATTCTCTCAGAACAAAAGAAACAATCTTCTCCATCCGCTCAAGTGAAAGCGGTGCAAGAAAATTGTGTTATTTGTGGTGGTCCCCATCCGTATTATGATTGTCAAGCTACCGATAGCCAAGTTTGCAATGCTACTGCAGCAGCTGCAAACTACAATCAAAATCAAGGATTCCGTCCTCAAGGTGAAGTTAACTACCGAGTTAGCAACCAAATGGGACCACCCGGTTTTACACCCGTTCAAAACAACCAAAACCGTTTACCTCAAATCAATCAAGGTTACAATCAAAATCAAAGCTACAACCAAAATCGTGGAAACAATTATCAAGCTCAACCGCAACAAGTCTATCAACCTCCTCCTCCCCAAGTTCCACTTCCTCCCGACTTTGTGAGTTATATGAAAGCAACCGATGCTAGCATACGAACTATGCAAGGTCAAATCAACAATATGAGAGCTGACTTTCGGAAGGAGATTGATACGACAATATCTCGACAAACAAACGACCTTAAGCAAATGATGAGTGGATTTTTTCAGATGAATCAACCCTCAACCTCGGGTACTTCTTCTCTTCCTAGCAACACAATTGCTAACCCGAGGGGCGATGCTAAGGCAATAACGACTCGTAGCGGTGTTTCATATGATGGACCCACGGCTCCGGCTACCGCTTCTTTTCTACCTCCCAAGGTAGCCGTCCGTGAACCCGAGGCGACCAAGGACATGGAACCTCCTACTAACAACGGAGGAACCAAAGACGTCCAACCTCCGGTCATCCATCCATCTGAACCAAAGAATGTTGAGCCAAAAGAAATTCCCGTCAAAGCAAACCTTCCGTATCCTTCGAGATTGAATGATCAAAAGCTCCGCGATAAAGCTTCAAATCAAATGGAAAAAATTTTCCAAATTTTTCAAGAGTTACATTTCGATATAAGCTTCGCGGATGCTTTACTTTTGATGCCTAAGTTTGTTTCGACTCTCAAAAGTTTGTTGAATAACAAAGAAAAATTAATTCAGTTAGCAAAAACTCATCTGAATGAAAACTGCTCAGCGGTAATTCTCAAAAAGCTTCCGGAAAAGCTGGGAGATCCCGGAAAATTCCTTATTCCATGTGAATTTCCGGGAATGGTTGAATGCTCCGCCTTGGCCGATCTCGGTGCTAGCATCAACCTAATGCCGTTGTCAGTATGGCAAAAGCTTTCTCTGCCCAAACTTACCCCCACTTGTATGACTCTCGAGCTTGCGGATCGTTCCGTAACCCGTCCCGAAGGTATAGCCGAGGATGTCTTCGTTAAAGTGGGGAAGTTCCATTTTCCTGCAGATTTTGTGGTTGTTAATTTTGACGCTGATCCCCGGGTTCCTCTCATTCTCGGAAGATCATTCTTAAGGACTGGGCGGGCTTTGATTGACGTATACGGAGAAGAAATAACTCTGCGAGTTGATAATGAAAAAGTCACATTTCAAATCAATCCGAACTCGAAACCTCAAACCGACAAATGCAATGTCGCTACGGTTGATCAAAAGTCCGATCCCGTAATTGCTCCTAAAAGAGTTGATCCAAACCTTTCAAGATTCACGGTCAAGAGTATGTCAGAAAAACGAGCTGAGCTCAAGGCCATGAAAATTAATCCTGGATCGAGCAAATGGTTTGAGTGTTGTGCTACAAATACTAAGAGTATTCTTGATGATAGTGAATCCGATTCGGAGACCACAACGGAAGAAGTGGAAAATGCTAGCTCTAAGAGCACACTTCTTGTCCCACCTCCGGAGACGGTTTATCGTGTAGAGATGATTGATTCTGTTCTTTCCGACTCTTCCCATCCTTCTCCTCCGATTGAGGGAAGTGAAATCTCGAGGGAAGAGCTCGAGGTGTTGTCTGATCCTGCTCCAATTTCGCCGGAAATTGTTGAGCCCGATAGTGATCCAGGGGAAGATGTCTCGTTATTAAAAATGAAATTTGATGAACCTTTGTTTTCCCTTCCCCTGGAAGATGTTAAGGAAAAACCGCCTAAATCCGTTCAAATTATTAATTCAAAATCAGAAGAGCAAAGTAGTGGCAGTACCACTTCTTATATTGATTCTCTTCTTGAGGAGTTCACCGATGAACTCGCTCACATCGATCCAATCCCACCGGGGGATGAGGACGATGAGTTTGATTTTGAATCTGACTTAAGAAAATTGGAATCTTTAATGAACCAGGATCCGTCTAAATATGATTCTTATCACGAGGAGTTCACCGATGAACTCGCTCACGATGATCCACTTCCATCATATGATGATGATCTCTTTGACGTTCATGCTGATTATAAAGTAGTTGAAGATCTTTTGTACCATGCTCCATCATCTGATTCTTACTCCGAGCTTAATGATGATGATGATCTCTTCGATTTTAGGGCCGATCAAACCGAATGGAGAAATCTTTTATATGGCAAACCTACTGAAAAAGGCCCTAAAATTGAAACCATAACCGAGGATGCTACAATTGTCTCTCATGACTTAGCTCCTTATTCTTCCGAGGATGATTTCTTTATTGAGTCCTCTATCGAGTACCCTGCTGAGTTTTCTTGTGAGGACAAAGTATTTAAGCCAGGCTTACTCAATGATGGTGAAATTCATCCTTTGATGAAATTGACTCGTGCTAAGAATTTAAAGTTTCCTGCCTCATCAAAGGAACTTTTAATTCTGGAGAAAAATGATTCCTCTCTGCTTCTTTCTATTCAAAAACTCCCATTCTGTCCGGAGTCATCTCTGCTTGAAACTTTACTATCGTTTCCAGCCGGAAACGAAGACAAAGTTTTTGACCCCGGCATCACCGCTTTCATCCTCTAAAGCCGTGGGTATCTCAATCGGAGTGGAACTTTCGTGTGCTTCAATGTTTATCCAAACATCTTGAACGAAAGTCCGATTGAGATTATTTCTTCCACTTGCTCCCCCAAGGACAAATAAATTCGGGGTCGAGTCAAGCTCATGTGACTCGGTTACCAAAAACAAGCGCTTCGTGGGAGGCACCCCATGCTTATCTATCTATCTTCTTATCTTATTTCTAATAAAACATGAGGAGGGATCCCCTCTTCCGTATCTTGTGTTTCGTGTTTTCTGTGATATGTCCAGGAATGCCCGATGATGAAGACTCTCGTGCTCGTAGTTTCCTTCACGCTACTCGAGTTTCATCATTCGCTGCTTATCCAATATCCAAAATCTTATCGTTTTACATTTATCTTTTGGCATAATTAATAAACGGCCTTAGATTTTTGTAGGGATACCCGTACCTTTAAGACATTGAGGACAATGTCTCGTTCTAGTCTGGGGGGGTAATCTTGCGATTTGATTTTTGCCTTGCATTTTTGCTATTGTCTCGTGCAACCCCGTTTTTCCTCAAAAATTGAAAAAATCCAAAAAATGAGAAAAATTAAAAATTTTTGCAAAAATATAATAAATTTTGACATTTTTGTTGACTTTCCGCTGGAGAGAGTAGGAATAAAATTCTGACTTGACCGGGCGTGTTGAGCCCTAGCTTGTCCCCTTAACCGTTTATAATCTATAAGCTCGTGCTAGTCTTTTACATAAGGAGCTAGAAAACGCGAATTCTTTTTAAGAATTTGCAAGTTCCCGTATTTGACTTTATATATGCATGGCTTGATTATTTGGCTAAGCATTCGCGGATCTTATTATTTAAGATTTTAAATTTGCGAAGAACGAGAAATGATAGAGTTGTTCATAAGTTAGATTGCTAAACGTGGAGTAGTGGTTCTCTTTAGAGCTCATCGAAGTTATTTGTGTTCTTTTTGTTCCCATCAGCTTGTTTCACCAAAAATAATACTCTATAAATAATTAAAGCTATTTTAGTTTTGGCAAAATTTAGTTTTTAATCCTTCTTAAGAGAATCCTTGCTTATAAGAGTTGGGTACACATCAAGGTACTGCCAGTGTTACGGTGTTAATAGACTATTCCATCTTGCCGGCTCACAACCGATGTTGGGATTGTTATAAAAGCCGTAGGACTCGGGATTTGGCAAAATATATAATGAATAATAAATAATAATAATAATCCAAAGCCATAAAAAGTTTTCTGCATCTTCCCGGTTCGCAGCCGATGTTGTAGACTTCTAATAAAGGCAGAGGAAAAATTCCAAGGTCATAATAGACTATCACATCTTGCCGGTTCGCAGCCGATGTTGTGATTGTTATAAAGGGCCAAGGATTAATAATAAGTGCTTAATAATGTTAAAAATGCCAAATTTCGACTCCGAGGTATCCTAATAAAGGCTTCCGTCTCTGGACTCGTAGATGAGTTGTTTCGGTCGCAAATAAAAGGGATATTCTCAAAATCGTGTTAAATCAGAGACCTTGATGTGGACCTCATTTTTGTATGCAACGGTTTTCGAGGGAAGGTTTGGAAACTACTTAGCGTCTAAACTAGGTATCTTTATCAGATTAAAAATTATCAAAACGAGAATTTGAAGAAATTCATTTCTCACCAAAAATAAAATAAATAGAGGAAAAAAAGGAATGGGAACGAGAAGTCCACAATTAGCTTTCTGAGTAGTGTTGGCAGTCTAACTTGTAGATGACAATGATCTCGTTTTTAAGCTTAGTTTGGGGACTCGTGAAAAATCAGGAACGACGAATTTTATCCGTATGGTCACTTCTTTATGAGTCGTGTTTCCTGCTCTATGACCCTAAAAATTATCGTTAGATAATGATTGTCATCAAAAGCCGTCACTCGAATAATAAGAAAAATACAAAAATAGAATAAAAGGAAAATCGGGGAGTTTTCATAATATTGCATGAGGACATTGCAATACTTAGTCTGGGGGAATTTTGGTATGTGCTAAAACACATACCCTTTTCTTGACCAAAACCGGACCTAAATAACCAAAAACCCGACCAAAATGCCAAAAGATATTGTGTTTTTGTGTTTTTGCATGTGCAGGGATGGATATCGTGAAAATTGACAAAAGACACAAGAAAATCAAGAAAACGAGCACGAGATACGAAAAGGCTCTGAACCGGACCCGGGAAAGACATGCTTGGTCAATTAGTCAAGAATCACCCTTAGATCATCTGTTGAAAAATAGCAGCATTGGTCCCTTGTTTTTCAGTAATTTACAGAATTGGTCCCTATAATTAAAACTCTTAATCCATAACTATACCTTTATCCGGATCCATGATTTTCACACCCCAACTTAAACAGCCAACCCAACACCTAAACTACCCAACCCATCTATCCTACTAAAACCAAAGCCCAACCCACTTAAGTTACAATCGAGCCCAACCTCCCCTTTTCCTCCAAAAACCGAGCCCACCTCCCTCAGTCAACCACAACACTCGGTCAAAGGAAAAAAGATAAAAATAAAAAAACAACCACTCACCCATTCTCTCATTATCTCTCTCTCGAAAAAAAAGAATAACCGATCCCCAATTTTCCCTCATATGAACCCTAATTACCAAACCCAAAAATTACCGCAATTAAGGGTAATTGTGTCAAATCAAAGGGTTTCTAGAAGGATCAGAAGGTGTCAGACGTGAAGAAGCACACACGGGGACACGTGGGAGCAAATTATTGGATCGAACACGTATTATTTTGTGATCGTACGGTTAGCAAAGGAAGAAAGAAGAGCTAGATGATCGAAGGGTGTTGATGGAGCTAATATTCACGCGGATCGCCAGCGTGGCAAAGACCCGAAGGTTCGGTGTAAGCCTATTAATAGAGGAGGGTTTTCCTCATTTTCGTATGTAATTTTATTTTTTGCAACGTTATGCTGTCAAATAGTTTTTAGAATGTTAGTTTTTTTTATCGAGTTGTAATGTTCAGTTTATGTTTAACTTTTTCGTTTTAATGGAAGTTCAAGTTTGAAGCTATTTTGTATCCGAATGCTATTTTAGTTAATATTGATTTGAGTTGTTGGATCATTTACTTTGTTCGGTTTGTTTATTGTAATGTTTAAAAGTTTTAATGAAAGTTAAACTTTGAAGTTGTTTTGTTTGTCCGAAATCTCTTTCAGGTTATATTTGATTTCAGTTTTTTTTGTTGTTTATTCAATTTGTAATATCAGATCAGGTCAAAAAGAAAAAAAAAAAAAAAAAATATTATATAGCTTTCAGATAAGCTAATTTAGTGGTTTACAAACTCATTTAAGCTTACTAGCTTATGTGAGCTTTGTTAGTACAATTTCAGTCAAGTTCAAAAAAATCAAAGAGAAAGTCAAAGGTTATAAGCTGGAAAAAGCTGATGTGGAATGGTGCTGTGGATTAGGCTGGATATGGGTTTGACATTGGCTGGATAGCCTGGTTATTTTGAGTATTCTAAGATCAGTTCATGAGTTAGCAGGATGAGCTTGTGAGTACGGTTTTCTTATTTTGATACCTGTTATGTATTCTTTTTCTTATTGGCTGCTCTGTTTTTTTTTTAGTGTTAGAAATCTAGTTTTAGAGGATTAATACTAGTAGCAGTTTAGAATAAATTTCATAAGTTGATATATTGAATTTAGAGGGAAATTTGTAAATCAGCAGCTGAGCTTAATGGTTTTCAGTATAAGCACTTTTAGAATAGTTTAAAAAGGCTTGAATGAGTTGTTTTAAATTTGAGAAGTTAATAAGTAGAATCTTATAGTGTTCATAAGTTGTTTTTCCAGCTTATTTGAGCCTGTTTGAATGTGTTCTTTTCTAAAAATTAGTATTTGTTAGTTTTTAGTTGAGTTTGCAAAAGAAGAAAAAGAAAAAAAAAAAAAAAAATATATAGTTGAGTTAATTTGTCATTACCAGGAATCGAACCTGGTATGTGTGAAAGAGTAAAATGTTTTTAGTTTTTGAAATCTTTCAAATCAGCCCTTGAATTTCATTCTTAACAAATTCGGTCCTTGTCTTTTGTTTTAAAAAGTTTTAGTTCAAATAAAGTTTCAAAAATTGCATTGTTAGTCCAAGTTTTTTTTATAAAACTTTATTTTCTTATATTTATTTTATAAAATCAGTTTTTATTAAAAATCATTTTCGTCCTTTAGATTTTATTTTTATTTTTATTTCTACTTTAAGTATAATTTTGCTATTAGTTTTATAAATCTCGGGATTAGCCCGGGATTTGCATTTATTTGAATTTTCTTTTTATGCATTTATTTTAATTGCGTAGATTGTTTTTAATATTTCTTATTATAGTGTAATCAAATTCTAAAAAATAATAATCTTTCACATCACTCATTCACTTCACATATTCACGACTCCGATTCGACAAATTCGCCGTCAAACCTTCGTTGGGAGAACGACCCGGGGAAATATTCTCACGAATATTTCTTTGGAACAATAAAAAGTATAAAAACAGACATCAATCATTTATGTGACGTGTCTTTTGGATTCGAACTGAGTTCTTCTTCTTCTTGTTTTTTTGTTGGTTTGGGCTTTATGTATGTTTAATGGTTTTGGGCTGTACGAACTGTATCTCATGAAGGCATATCTTGTTTTTAAAGTTCTGTTAGTTCAAATGTTTATCTCAAAAAGCTTGATGTCGTGTGTGCTGTAGTGGTTATCTGGTTTTGGTTCAAACTGGTTAAACTTTGGTTTACATACTCTTGTATGTTGGGCCTTAACAGTTTAAGGTGGATGTTCTTTTTGAGTCAAATGATTCGTTGTTACCTTTGCGGTAATGGTTATACGTTTTTTTTGTTGTTCTTGTGGTGGTTGTGGTTCGAACTGTTTCTCATGAAGGCATACTATGTTGTACCTTGATGATTCGCTGGTACTCTTTGAGTCAAATCTGGATGTTCTTGGTAGAGATTTGATTAAAAGTTTGTGTCAAAAGGTGATGTTCTAAGTACCGATTTGAGGTTGTTAGGGTGTGTAAAGGTGGCGTTTTGTCTAAACTGAGTTTGCAGTTTGGTTTTTAGCCAAAACCGGGCATAGTGCCAAATCTGGGAAAGGGACAGTTGTACTATCATGATAGTGACAGACTGACATTTTGTAGTACTAGCGATTTGTCTATGTGGCGATTTGTCTATGTGGCATTTTGTCTAAGTGGCGTTTTGTCTAAGTGGCGTTTTGTCCAAGTGGCGATTTTTCCAAGTGGCGATTTGTCTATGTGGCGATTTGTCTACATGGCGATTTGTCTACATGGCGATTTGTCTACGTGGCGATTTGTCTACATGGCGATTTGTCTACATGGCGATTTGTCTAAGATGTAGCGATTTGTCTGGCCTTACCTAAACCAAATGCTGCCAAAATTTCAAATGGACTGGCGATTTGTCTAACACAGTCTAACAATGGCGTTTTGACTCAAGAATGGATGATGAAGAAGAATAAGACCACAACCACTAAGACCACAACAATATTCCAAACCGTAAACAAAACCAAACGAGACACTTATGTAAAGTAAAGTTGACCACAGCCTACCCAGTTCAACGCAACCACATGACCATCGACAAATTACATCAATCTATCCTAATCCCAAATCTACTCAGTACCACATCCACTTCCACACTACTTAAACCAAAAGGAAAAATATAATACAAAAGATCTCAGTCTCGTTTTTGTCTGCTTCGAATTTCTTATGAGACATCAAGATCTTAATGATCTATGCAAATCAAAACTCAAGTCATCATTGATCATCATTTGAAGCATAACTTCAATCCATATCCGAAAAGAAAGAAAAGATTTATAACAACCTTGTTATAATTTTTTATTTAATTCGTTCATAACTAAATCATAACACTAACCTAAAATATACACCTACCTTTGACATGAAATGATCTTTAAATCGTCTCTATGGTGGTTCGGACTGGGCAGAAATGAACAAAGAAATGGTGTGTTTGATTGTATTTCGTTTATGACAAACGATTAAACTGAGTTGCTTTAGGTTTGTGATTTGGTGACTACGTTTTGTTTGATTAGAAAATGATGAAAGGGGGCGGATGAAGTTTAAGATTGGGATTAGGGTTTGTGTGGTGTGGCTGTGTGAAATATTGAGGAGGGGGGCGGAGGTTTTGATAAAAATGAGATTAGGGCTTGACTCATGTGTTAAGTGGGAGTTAAGTACCCGAAATATTAGGGTAAACGAGATTTGGATCGGGTACATATGGGCTGGACAATTTGAAAAGTGGGCCGTGACTTGTTTGTGGGATGACCATTGAATCGAATGGTGGGCTGAGAAATCGAATGTGTATTAGATTAAAGTTCTATCCGTGTAAATTGGTTAACACTTTGTGTTTAAAAAAATAATTAACAAATGTATTCTTTGTACATGGTGTTAATTTATTTTTGCCAAATTGTTGACTAAAAGGAATGGTATTTCGGTCATTATTCTCACAAGGATACACACGTCACGGCTGGTTATTTGGGTATATGAATGTCGATGTGATTTCAGAACTATGGATCTGGCAGCATTGTCCTATTGGTACCTACAAGTTGAGTGAGCCCGCAATTTGATCTTTGCGATTTGAGTTATGGTTGAAAAATTGCGATTTGATTAATTGCGAGGTGACAAGTTGCTATTTGACTTGTTGCGATTTGACTGATTGCGATTTGACCAGTTGCGATTTGACGTTGCGAGTTGACACTTGTGATTTGACTTATTGCGATTTGGTTGATTGCAATTTGACTTGTTGCAATTTGACAAACTGTGACTTGACTAATTACAATTTGATCAAGTTGACATTTGACTTCTATAACTTGCATTTCGAAGATTAGTACTGCACTTCACTCTTAGCTATTCTTGTTGATTTCACGGTTTCTCTTGTAGATTTTAGAAAATCCCGCGAAAGATTCGATTTCTAGGTTTAAATCTCAAGAGCTGTAAAATCCCGTGAAATTAATTTTGGACAAGTAGGCTGGAATTGGATTTAGACATAATAAAACTTACGGGGTTTGACTATTTTTTTTCGGGATAAGTTTGTGCTTCGAGATCAGTAGGAATTGGGAAATTATGGTAGCTTGGTTGGTTTGTTAATTCACGGGTTGGTGTACTTAGTGTCACAAACATCTCGGGGTGGATGGATGCATGATGTTTGATGACCCTTGCTCGAGCGTATTTAAGGTGATTAGACTTGGGTGTTCAAGAAGTGGATATATACAATAAAGGATGGAAGGTTGGGTATATATCACTACCTATATTTAAAGGAGTTACGTTGTTGTGCTCAATATAGGTTCTAAATCACAATTTAGTGCAAGTTTAAGTCGCGGACTTGTTCTTTATCAAGCTTCATCAAGTGATTGTTGTTTCTCAAGCTTCTAATGGGATTGTAGTACAAGATCTTCTCAAGAGGTAGTCAGACTTAAAGACAAGAGGTGATTTGTTTAGAGACGTGTTTTAACCTTTTACTCACTTTAAAGTTATAAGCATTTCATCAAGCGGTTTTGGCATATTACGAGCTTCAATGAATTGTTAATCTGCCAAACCATTGATGAGGAGGAAAGCAAGGGGTTACTACAAGAGAGTCTTAATCACCATCTTCGTTGCAGTAGTTTCATTTGTCTCTTTCCATGTTTTGTGCCTGTCATATTCACGATCATCACAGACTCTTAACTTTGGCAAAAAGGTCATTTCATGCCCTTTTTTAGGGGGAGAATTAGGCGTGTTTCCTAGCAGTTCCGTCTCTAGCGATGTGAATTTTAGCGGCTCCGGTTACAGCGGGTTAGATCGTATCGGTTCAGTCTCCAGCGGTTTGAATCTTAGCAGTTCCGCTTTCAGCGGGTCAGATCGTAGCGATTCCGGATTCAGTGGTTCAGTCTCCAGCAGTTTGAATATTAGCGGCTCCAGTTTCAGTGGTTTGGGTCTTAGCAAATTGCCTAAAATTTCAGCAGTTTGATACTTACTGTTGTGCAGTTTGTTCTTGAATTTATTTCTCAGATAAATTTCAAGAACTGTAAAATCCTATACACAGTACGACAACTATTCCATACACTGCACCTGATAACATCCAAGTAGCTGGGTCAGACAGCTTTGTTTGATTGGACTGACTATGAGTCATGGGCACTGCTAAGAATGAGCGCATGTTTCTTCTCCCTTTGACTATTCAACCGCACAAAATGATCACGAAGTTAATTTGGTATTCTTTATTTGAGATTGAAGTTGAATTTCACGAAGGCGTCTACTTATATTATCTTGAAGTCGGGGTTGGTTGGATGCATGATTTCAATGATAACGTGCTCGTGCTTAAGATATAAGTTGAGGACTTGGGTTATCTAGTTACCAGCAGTTGGGGTAACTATCACTTAAGAGTTATTGGAGTACTCAGTGTCACACGTCAATGACGATGTCGATAATCGCAAGAGGTGTTAATGTCTCATACTTTGGTTGGGTATTGAGCACTTAGAGATTTGCTTGGAGCATTAATTCTCTACACCGTTCTTCCAACATTAGTGCAAGCTTAAGTAACAAATTTGGGGACTTCTACTTCAGTTTTTCAGTATTGGTATATCGGGTTTCCTTCATCAAGTGGTCACTAATCTGTGTACAAGGTTGGTTGGTTGGCCAAAGGTTTTAAAAGTTGTGATGTGATCTGTAATTCTCACGGGATATTCTTAACCCAAACTGATGTTCCCCAAAATCAAATCAGTCATGCCACATACAATCTATTACTGTCTCACGGTTTCTTCTTGGTTTTGTAAAATCCCGCGAAAGAACTTATTTCTCGGTTTAAATCATAGATTTGTAAAATCCCGTGATGATGGGCTATGCGCTCTTGACCATGGTCGGGTTAAAACCATTATCTAAGTTCAGCTATAACTTCACAAATGGCTGGATCGGGGCATTTAATCGACAAGATGTGACTACGGGGTTAGTTCAGTATTATTTATTTGAGGCTGAAGTGAAATTTCATGGGTGCGTGTACTTAGTATCTGAAGATATCGGGGAGGTTGGATGAAAATTCTTCGAGATCCTTGTTCGAGCTTTCATCCTTTACAATGACGAGGACTTGGATATCTAGTTATTTTTTCTTTCTCTCTATTACAAAATAACTATCACTTTAAGGAGTTACGTTGTAGTGCTCAGTGTCACACGAAGTTGTGGATATCCAAGAGGTGATGTACGTCTTATACTTGATGGTTGGTTGGTTGAAGAGTATAGAGTACTTAGGGATTCAATGTTGCACGAAGTCTCTACACCGCTCTTTGTCACGCATTAGTACAAGTTTAAGTCACAAGGTCGGGTTATGTTACTTCAGTCTCAAGTTCATCATATTGGGTTTTTCTCCATCAGTGGTCCCGACATCAAGCCGACATAATGATAATGGGGTTGGTAACGAGTTAGATGAGAGAAGTAGAAAAGAGAGATAATGACGTCTGTACACATCAGTGCAGGCCTCGCTCTTCATCATAATGACGTCTGTACACATCAGTGCAGGCCTCGCTCTTCAACATTATGACGTCTGTATACATCAGTGCAGGCCTCGTTCATCAAAGAAAAGAAATGTGTACGCTTGAGTGCACTTTATCTTCAAAAGAAGAGGAATCTTCTTATTTATGGCCATTCTCATCAACAAGTTTCATGCTCTTTCCGTGCTTATTCAGTCTTCAAGTGGATCGACGCATATTGGAGTATATTTTTATTCACGTATTCAACCAAAAATTGCAGTTGACAGGCATATGCAATTTTTGAGGGGGGGGGGGGAAGGGTGAATAAACAACATTTGAGTCTTCAAGAACCGTCAAGTGGAGCTTCTTACCATTGATGGTATTCTTATTCACTCGCTCAATCAAAAATTGCAGTTGACAGGCATATGCAATTTTTGAGGGGGGGAAAGGGTGAATAATCTACATGTTGTGTGATGATTGAGAAATAGTCATACGACTCCTGAATACGTCAGTTCAGGAGTCGTGCAAACCATGGTTCTCCAACACTTCATCTTCCTCCGTCTATCAAGGTGTTGAAGAACATGGTCATGGAATGCTAATCGACATAGTCTCACGGGTTGGTACAATTAGCAACAATGGGTTTCTAGTCAATGCTTAATGTACACGTCATTAGGCTACATGTACACATCATGATGATGATTCCGATTAATCGTAACCATCATGGGGGAGAGAAATGTGTACACCAAGGACGCACAGCAGGTTCACGTGATCGGGCTTAATCATTTATTCCAGTGTTGATAACCGCAGAGATGATCAGTGGTTCAACCTGTTACCTTGGTATTTACGTTTCACTGTTACGTCATGGGCTGATTAATCGTAACCATCAGGGGAGAGAGAATGTGTACATCAAGGACGCACAACAGGTTCACGTAATCAGGGCTTAATATCCAAGGATGGATACATTATATAGATGATCAGTGGTTCAACTTGTTACTTTGGTGTTATACTTAAGACTGAAGAAGGTCAAGTCGTCAGTCTATTCTACATTCTCTGTTGGGTGTTATCATCTCATGTGTATGCTGTGGGCTGATGGGTTATACGTAAGATTACTGGAAGGCATTTGGTGAGATGAAGATGATTGGTATTCTGTACCTCCACATTGGGCAATCTTGAAGAAGGTCGAGTCTACAGTCTTCTCTACATTTTTCGCTATGTGTTAGAAGACTAAAGACGGCATGCATTTGGTTACTGATAAAGCGAAAAGTGTACCGCTTTTAGGGGGTCATTTAAGCCCTAAATCGTATTTATTTGATCAAATATTGCCCTAAATCGTTCCTTTTGTCATTTTAGGTACTTTGGAGAAGAAATCTGGAAAAGGAAGCATTTTGGACGTTTTTGGAGCATAAAAGTGAAGAAAACGACAAAGTCTCAAAAATATGCTGGAAAGTACATGTGACGGCGTCAAGACTTGCTCTTGACGGCGTCACGGCTTGGCAAAAGTGGTGGATATGAAAAATACACATGATAAGCCAGTGAGATTTGCATTGGAATTCTGACGGCGTCACCCTTTGGAGTGATCAAGGTCGTCACGGTTTAAGCTGAAGAATGACGGCGTCACCCTTAACCTTGACGGCGTCAGCTTCTGATAGGCCAGAACGGATTTTGGAGGTTTAAAGGGAGACGGCGTCATGAAGGCCATCACGTGTTAACTAGTCACAACTTGCGCGCGCGGTAGCTGTTACTGTTTTGGCCATAAAATTCTCATACGAACTCAGATTTAGGTGACTCAAAAGGCCACGCGATCGGGACAAAAAGATCTACAATTTGGAGAAAAATTGGACGTGACGGCGTCACGTGTAAGTCTGACGCCGTCAGATCGGGCCGACAGAAAAATGCCTATAAATATAACTTCACAACTTCATTATTTGTAAGCCCTAAACCCTAAGTCCGATTATAGGGTTTAGGTAGGTGTTTTTCCAGCAACTTAGAGGGTCCTAATCATGCCATAAACATCTTGTAATGGTTTGTTTATCGATTCAATCTTATGTTATGTCTTCAATTATGATCATTGTTGATTGCTCTTCATTAATTATGCTTGGCTAAATCACCTTGTGTCTACTTATGATTGTATGAAACTTGTATATAATCAATTAGATCTTATTGATTTCTTGTTGATGTGTGTGTCAATCTCCATCAATTAGGGCGTGACAACTTCAATAGATCTAGTTGGTTTAGTTTATAATTCTTGCTTCCTATTGTTTCTTGTTTTGATTGGGTGATATCGATGTTAGGCTTAAGAAAACTGGCTAACCTCCTATACGGTAACTTGCTTGAGCGTCTTAAAAAACATGAACCAATGCGTACTAGGTTTATTTGGTTGTATTTAATGCATGAGCGAATTCTAGTGATCCCATGTTAGGAGCTTCTTAGCCGGCTCGACATAGGAGTGAAGTAGGAGCTTATAGAGTTGGGGAAGTACGTACGCCACCCCACGAATGGTATTAAGGAATACAACCCGTCAATTAAAACAAGGTGTGACAATTCAATAGGTAGAATTGGATAGCTAGTAAGGAGTAATACATCATAGGTAGACATGCTTCACTTCCCGTGTAGGACCCTAGTTTACTTTTCTTGCATATTAGTTTAGTTAGTAGCTTTTGGGTTAGTTGATTATCAACTAATTCCGCCCCTTCTTCCAAAACACGAGATTTTTACTTGCTTTCCATAAAATATAAAAGTACAAAAAGAATCATCCATCACCTCTAGACCTAGTTAGAATAATTTCAATCCTAACGAACACTATTCTTTGAGTTGAACGATCAATCCCCCGGTACTTGCCACTTTACTATACTACAACGGTTAGGTACACTGCCTGGTGGGGATTGCAAACTTCTCAAGATCCCTTGAGAGGTAAAACCTGTTGTAAGGTTGCAAAACCACGCATCAAGTTTTTGGCGCCGCAGCCCGGGGAGTAGTTATTGCTTAGGTTGAAATTTTATTTTTATTAGGTCTACTCACAAGATTCCTATCAAGTGAGATTTTTTCTTTTTATTTTGTAGCTTTCTCGTAGTCTATCTTTTCTTTGTGATTTTGTTTGTAATTTGCTTCAAATGGACTTTTCACTTAGACTTCTAAGATTGCAAGATATGGTTGAGTGGCTAGAACACCAAGGAGTTCAAAATACCTCATTTAGAGACACCTATGAATCATATGAGCCTTCACCTAGGATAGATTCTTATGAACAACCTCCATGTTTAGGATCTCATCTTAGTGAGGCCAATAGGAAAAGCGACCTAGTTTGCCAAGGAATTGTGGATAGAGCCGAAGCAATAAACCATAAGTTGGATGAAGCGCTAGGTTTGTTATCATCACTACCTAAGAAAACAATTGATGAGGATATAGGTGATCTTGACACGTGGAATGATGAGGTAAACACCATAAGCCCACAAAATACTCAACCATCATTTGAGGCACCCACACCGCCCGTGACATACCCGGAAGAAGTAGAAGAGACTTTAGGAATCCCGATGGAGGTAGAACCCTTGGACCAAGCACAACTAGAGGATATAGGTTTGCACACTTTTAGTGATGACCTTACTCATAGTTCTAGGGAATTTCCTAGTGTTGATGAATTGGAACCTCAACCTTTACACAACTTTTCATCCTTAGATTTACATCTAGGAGAAAAAAGAGGAACCGACCCACCCATCAACCAATATTATCCGGGTAGTTTTAGGATGAAGGAAGCCATTCACTCACCCCCTTCACCTCACGTGGCATATTCACACCCTAAGGGTGTGTATCGCTACTTTCACCCGCACTTAATCCTAAGTGTAGGGAAAACCTCCCCTATTTTTGTTAAATAAGGGTAGAGTCAGGCTCGTGACTCGAACAAAAACAAGCGCTTATTGGGAGGCAACCCAAGCTTTATTTGCTTTATTTGTTTGATTGTTTGTTTATTTAATTTTATTTGTTTCTGTATGCATTTCTTATTCTTTTTGTTTACTGTTCATGTCTCAAATATAAATTGTGAAAATGCTTTATTTTGGTTTTAACTTCGTCTTAACTACATATAAAGGTATTTTGCAAACGATAAGTGTAAGGGAAATCCAAATTTGTTTTTAAGAACAAGATTGAACATGAACGATAACAATGAGATATAAGCATGCATATTAGTATTTGTTTGAGTCAAATGCTTGTATCGAGTCATAATGAAGTTTTGCAGGAATTCCAGGAAGTAAGGTATAGGTTTTTCCAGAAAATTTCCGGAAACTTAACATGAGAATTATGTCAGATCATTTCTGACGGCGTCAGGCCTTACAACCTGACGGCGTCAGGTTTTAATTTTCTGAAATTTTTGAAAGTTTTGTTTTTCTACCGGAATCATAAAAAGTTTTTATTAAATCTCTAACTTATAAACTCCAGGAATCTGCAAAACATTCATTCCGCAAGCATTATATCTTTAATTGTTTTATTTCTAAGTCTGGAATTACACCTAGTTGTGAGTTGTCTTTGTTCGGTTTGATGCTTTGGTTTTTCTTGTTTGTTTTCTCAGGATTAACAGGTTATTTTGGACAAGGAGATGTATGTGGAATCAAGCTTTTGGCGATGCATTAGTCTTGAAGCTTCTACATTACCTTGGAAGAAGATCTAACCATGTTACCTCTTTATCCACCGAACGAATCAGGGGAGTATTTGATTTCATTCTTTTACCTTTTCACTTTTACATCTTGTTATTTGAACATTGGGGACAATGTTCATCTTAAGTGTAAGGGGGGGGGGGGTAAAAGTACGATACTTTAGAGAATACAATTACGCTTGATTTTTGTTTGTTTAATGGTAGATGTGTAATAAAACTGAGAGAAATACCTGTTAAGGCAATTTTAGTGCCAAATTTAAAATTTTTTACAACATATAGGAGTGAAACTTTGGTCTTAATGAGCGTCTCATGGATAGGAGTTATATGACTAGCACAAAACCGTACCACTAAAAAATTTTCCACCCCCAAATATGTGAGGTTCGCCCCTAGGATTGGTAGGAAAAGCATTTATGCTATGATGTGTGTACCGGTAGCACTTAGATTCTAGAACTTGCGTTAGGACCATTCCGAGGCCACAAGTGAGACTACATTCGTGTAGTTAGATTTACTACATGATAAGAGGCATTAGGATTAACCCATTGTTTTACACCTGTGATTTTGTTATAATTACGTTGGCTACATTGGTCAAGTAATTCTCCCACACCCTTTGCGTTGTACTCATTTTTAGTACACGATACCCCTAGTACACCCCTCAGAGCCTATCTTTTCGTTTTGACCTTTAAGCATTTTACTTAAAGAAAGAATTTGTTTACACCCCACTAAAATGTACACCCAAATCGCCTTAGCCTACCTTGTATGCACTCATTTTTAGTGCATTATTGTGACAACATTTGTTTAAACCCAAGTTAATTATCTAATTGATTACATGGTTGCTAAGTCGAGTCATATCCTTGTACATATTGTTTTGGGACGATTGGGACTCATGGGTAAAGTACTAGTGTAATGGAGTAATGGGGAAGAACAACATTATTACCCCCATATGTGCTAAATATTTTAAAAGTACTCCAAGTTTTTCGATTATCTCAATTCGAGTCATTAGAATAGTTATTTGTAAAGTTATGTAAAAATTCAAGTGTAAGGGGAATGCAACGCCCCTATGATGTAATATTTTGGATGGTAGGGCAAGAGTGTATGCAAAAAAAAAAAAAAAAAAAAAAAAAAAAAAAAAAAAAAAAAAAAATCAAGAAAAATACAAAAAAATGAGAAAAAGAAAAGTAGAAAAAAACATACGGACTACCATCCCGTTTCATTTTATGTTTATTTTATGTTTTTGTTATTTTGTTTTTAGCTTATGTCGAGTCTAGTCTTGGCTTAGCAACATTGTATAGTACATGTAATTAATCAAGATCTTTAACTCGCCACCAGTAAAATATCCCTTATCCAACAAATCCGTGTTTATCATATCCCTACACCTAACGTTATAACCCATGTAAAAGCCCTCTTTGATAGTTTATCTTAGGTGCTTACGCCTAGTGGAGGAGGTTTTTGATCCTTTCCCAAGCCTATGGTAATCTATTTGCTATGACAGGTAGTGAGAGATATTATCCGTTTTCATTTATGAGATTTATTTTGATGACACCTGAGAGATGTGAGTATCTAAACACTACTTGTGAGGTGCTAGTATGTAATCTTCATTCTTATTATGATTGAAGTGGAACGATTATTTGTTGTAATTACTTTTATATTAGCATTAAATGACCCCTAACTTGTATTTTGATTAGAATAAAAGCGCATTTGCTTGAGGACAAGCAAATCTCAAGTGTAAGGGTATTTGATGAAGCGAAAAGTGTACCGCTTTTAGGGGGTCATTTAAGCCCTAAATCATATTTATTTGATCAAATATTGCCCTAAATAGTTCCTTTTGTCATTTTAAGTACTTTGGAGAAGAAATCTGGAAAAGGAAGCATTTTGGACGTTTTTGGAGCATAAAAGTGAAGAAAACGACAAAGTCTAAAAAATATGCTGGAAAGTACATGTGATGGCGTCAAGACTTGCTCTTGACGGCGTCACGGCTTGGCAAAAGTGGTGGATATGAAAAATACACATGATAAGCCAGTGAGATTTGCATTGGAATTCTGACGGCGTCACCCTTTGGAGTGATCAAGGTCGTCACGGTTTAAGCTGAAGAATGACGGCGTCACCCTTAACCTTGACGGCGTCAGCTTCTGATAGGCCAGAACGGATTTTGGAGGTTTAAAGGGAGACGGCGTCACGAAGGCCATCACGTGTTAACTAGTCACAACTTGCGCGCGCGGTAGCTGTTACTGTTTTGGCCGTAAAATCCTCATACGAACTCGGATTTAGGTGATTCAAAAGGCCACGCGATCGGGACGAAAAGATCTACAATTTGGTGAAACATTGGACGTGACGGCGTCACGTGTAAGTCTGACGCCGTCAGATCGGGCCGACAGAAAAATGCCTATAAATATAACTTCACAACTTCATTATTTGTAAGCCCTAAACCCTAAGTCCGATTATAGGGTTTAGGTAGGTGTTTTTCCAGCAACTTAGAGGGTCCTAATCATGCCATAAACATCTTGTAATGGTTTGTTTATCGATTCAATCTTATGTTATGTCTTCAATTATGATCATTGTTGATTGCTCTTCATTAATTATGCTTGGCTAAATCACCTTGTGTCTACTTATGATTGTATGAAACTTGTATATAATCAATTAGATCTTATTGATTTCTTGTTGATGTGTGTGTCCATCTCCATCAATTAGGGCGTGACAACTTCAATAGATCTAGTTGGTTTAGTTTATAATTCTTGCTTCCTATTGTTTCTTGTTTTGATTGGGTGATATCGATGTTAGGCTTAAGAAAACTGGCTAACCTCCTATACGGTAACTTGCTTGAGCGTCTTAAGAAACATGAACCAATGCGTACTAGGTTTATTTTGTTGTATTTAATGCATGAGCGAATTCTAGTGATCCCATGTTAGGAGCTTCTTAGCCGGCTCGACATAGGAGTGAAATAGGAGCTTATAGAGTTGGGGAAGTACGTACGCCACCCCACGAATGGTATTAAGGAATACAACCCGTCAATTAAAACAAGGTGTGACAATTCAATAGGTAGAATTGGATAGCTAGCAAGGAGTAATACATCATAGGTAGACATGCTTCACTTCCCGTGTAGGACCCTAGTTTACTTTTCTTGCATATTAGTTTAGTTAGTAGCTTTTGGGTTAGTTGATTATCAACTAATTCCGCCCCTTCTTCCAAAACACGAGATTCTTACTTGCTTTCCATAAAATATAAAAGTACAAAAAGAATCATCCATCACCTCTAGACCTAGTTAGAATAATTTCAATCCTAACGAACACTATTCTTTGAGTTGAACGATCAATCCCCCGGTACTTGCCACTTTACTATACTACAACGGTCAGGTACACTGCCTGGTGGGGATTGCAAACTTCTCAAGATCCCTTGAGAGGTAAAACCTGTTGTAAGGTTGCAAAACCACGCATCAGTTACCAAAAGACTTCGTCACATTATGGGTGTTCATCCAAAGTCTTCTTCCTCTTCCTATTATGGGTGCTCATCTGAAAGGTTGTCAGATTAGGGGAGAGCACTAATTAGGGGAGAGTGAAAAGCCATAATCAATCCCTGTTTAAAAGTGCTCACATTGCTCTTCAGCAAGTCAAGTGATGAATGCGGAGAAGATTCAGAATGCTGAGGAGTAATGGTTTCTGGTTCGTATCCTTGTATATATATACTTGTTCATATCTTATACCATTTTTTAAATAGATATATAGAAAACATGAAAATTGTAAATAGTGAAACGTAAAACCAGAAAAACCATAAAAAATTGAAAAATAGAAAATACCAAAAATAGTTTCACCTAGGCATGTCTTCTGTTTATCGATAACATTTACGGACCTAGAAATGTCATTCAATAATGGCACGGGTCTTTAAATGAAGCTCGAGCAGAAGTTAAAATGGATTGTTAAAACATGTCTAAATGGCTTGCTATTACTTCAGATAGCAACCCGCGCTTCAAAATGGGGAAAGCACGTCACCAAAAAGACGGCTGTTCCTCCAACTGGGTGATGTTCACCTGGGCATGGATTACTTTATATCCATGTTTCTTCAATCTGATGTACGTTTCAGTGCATCATTTTTTGAAAAAGAAGAGAAATCTTCTTTGTATGCAAATAGTTTTCATTCTATGATTCTTCTGAAAATTATTTGTGAGACACTTGGTGATTACGTGTTGCTTGAAATTCTTTTAGACTTGGATTGTGCCTAAAATTTGTCACTCAATCAACGACTACAAATCTTTACTAGAATACGGGTCATTGATTGAGGGGGAGAGTGAATTCAAATTTTATATCATCAAACGGGTTTCTTGATTAATTCATAATTCTTTGAGAAGGTTTTGTAGTTAAAGGGGTATTAGTTGAAGAGGAAATTGCTAAACCTTATATCAAATGACCAAACGTGTTAGTTGCTAGAAAGTTTAGGACACTATGTGCAATTTGCTTATAGTTTCCTAGCTTTATGTATCTAGAAGGTTCATTTGTGTTACTTTGGAATCCTCGTATAATCCCCGAAATGCTTTAAGACTCAAAATCTAAAAGAAGTTAGAAAACCAGTTGTGTTTGATGTTCTTG
Organism: Artemisia tridentata subsp. tridentata; assembly: GCA_021014915.2. Taxonomy (NCBI): domain Eukaryota; kingdom Viridiplantae; phylum Streptophyta; class Magnoliopsida; order Asterales; family Asteraceae; genus Artemisia; species Artemisia tridentata. The sequence goes on along the minus strand of CP139502.1, from coordinate 238,222,716 downwards.
AATGCTCCACTGACAGTTGTATGATCTAAATGAATGAGTTTCAAATGTTGTTTGACTTTTGTTAGTCGATTGCGGCTTAATTGTTGTTGATATAGTGCATATGTTCTCAGGATTCGCTTAGGTATATAGTTATCATGTTAGAATCTTGTCCCTAAGGTCCTGAATTGAATGATGAAATATGAGTGAATTGCCATGTTCATGATTGCTAATTGCTCTTCATGCTAGATAGTAGTTTGACGTATTTCCTGACTGTGGTTTGATTAAATGAATTTGGTATTATAATGTGGCAAGCTGCTGAAGGGTAGCTATTAAGGAATAGTGTATCTGTATGTATGTATATCTGTGTTGATATTCTTATGCAGATTCCATAGCCAAAATAAATGTGCCAGTTCCCATTCTAACCATTTGATCAGACGTTCAAACTCTATTGATTGGCTCGGAATTCACCACAGCAACAACGTCGGCAACAACAACAACAACAACACTTTCACCACCACCACCACCATTCATCTATTTTGGTCTCGCCAAGTGGGGATCAACTACATTTGCGAAAGATTTGTTGGTGGATGGATGATTGATATTGACCACTGACTCACTCAGAAAAGCGGGTGATTACATCGTCTACGCAAAAAGGTCAAAATCATATGTGTCATAATAATCAATTGTGCAAAATAAGTAGTGAATCTCCCTCTTAGATTAAGGGGGAGCATAGTATGTCCCATCATCAGAATATATTAAATCGGACACATTTTCTCCCATATTTTCTAACCTATTTAAATCAATTGGGATCACAAATCTCAAAAGGTTTGAAATTTTTGATCGGGGGAGAGAATGTGATTTAAATATGAAACCTGATGAAAATGTGATGTTTTGGACTTAAACGTTAGGCTCTCCCATATGTGCTAAACTCTTTCGTATAACAATGCACATATTGAGGGGGAGCAAATGAAATAAAAGGATTTGGCATAGCATGAGATCGTGACTCAGACTTAACCAATGAATTGACGATAGCTAAAGTCAGTAGTCGAAAGGACATGTCCTGGACGGGTAATAATTTCAAGCCAGTTTATCTGGTGATGTAAGCGTGTCTTTCAAAGGACGTGTCTGAGTAGAATGTACCAATTTTGAGCGAATTTCCTTGAATGTGATCTGGACGGGTAATAATTTCAAGCTAGTTTACTAGTGATGTAAGCGTGTCTCGCGATGATCATGTTCTTGGAAAATCAATCAATTCAAAAGTGCGAGCTCTACCTAACATGTGCAAATTTATAAAACAATCAATCGAGCACATGTTGAGGGGGAGCATTTGAAAAATATATAACTCTCAAGTGTTTGCAAAAATGTGTTTCAGAATCATGAACACTTTGAGAGATTTTTCAAAGATTTGGTTTATGGCAATCGTGGATGTACACCAAAGACCGACCATTTTATTAATGTATGGAGTTACAAGGATGGTAAGGTTAGGAACAAGTTCCCACGATCCCGCCAGAGCCGAAGGGATCTACCCAGGGACAAACCACTAGTTAGTGTAGAAGTCCTTAGGTATGATTAAAAAGGAGAAAAGTATGATTATGGGAAGAGTGCTGACTGAGATGGAGCTAGTACTGGAACAAACCCAACAAGGTACTTGTAATGAAGTCTCGGTAAGCACTGAAGGGGTTGAAGAATGAAAAAGAATTATAAAGATAAAGGGTGAAAAGAAAGAAGCCCTCCTTACAACTTAGGCAGAAACCGGGTCAATACATATGCTGTCAGAATCACTTAGTTGATTGCTGGCATTGAAGACAAAGTATCATGGACCCAGTGATACGCTGCACAAGGTCCCTCAAAGGACTCTTGTTTCAATTGTCACGGAGTTCAATACAATTCTATCATCTCTCTCACTCCGAGTTAGATGATATTGAAAAGGTGGCAGTCCTCTCCAGCCTCCGCTCACTAAATCAAAACGCACTATTGAGTCTAGAGCCACGAGATGCATAATAAGATCTCATAGGGACACAAATTATTTCTACACTGGTTGTTCAACATTAAGGACACCAGTTGTAAACTTATGAGTCCTACGCAGATCTTAGCAATCTGCCAGAACATTTATGAGGGAATTTACAAATGTAATTCTCAATGATTGAATGGAAATTCCTGCCAGGGTCAACATCAAACAGCCCTGAAAGCAGGTCACTTCGGTAATTCCCTGTGGATTATGCTTAGTGATCGCGGCGGTTTCAAACGGTCTACAGTCGTGGAGTGATCTCCAGCGACTCACCTAATCGTTGAAATGCTACGGTGTGGTCTTAAAAAGCCCTCTGTGGGTTTTCGATTAGGAACGGTCTTGGTAAGGATTAGAGAGACTTTCCACACTATGCTGTTAACAATCTCGAAGTCCAAACCTGTAAGTACCGTTCGATTTGTTGCTAACTATCGTATGCAGGAACTTCTGGCGGTTGTAGCTGTTGGATGCTGTAGCTGGTTGCTGTTGTAGCTGGTTAGAGACAAGATGCCAATCCACCACCACATGTTCACACTACATCATCTTATAATACAACAAAGTCATGATCAACCTAAAGACCTTTAACACGGCTTCTGCTAACTCTGATGCAAAAGATCATGACACAGAATAGTGTGAGCATGTCGGCTCGAAGATTTACACATCACAAGGAAACATACTGCTGAAAGATGACTTGGAAACAAATGTTGGATGACAAAGTCGAAGAATACTCAAAGATCATCCCAGACGATCAAACGGTCATCAAATGAACACTGTTGTATGCACAAAGTTTCAAGACAATGAAGAATCAAAGACTACGAGCTATGAAGACAAGTTCTGAAGACCAAATGCTAGAATTCAAGTTATTATTTCCGGGGTGACCTCCCTTAGGGGGAGATTGTTAGGAATATAAATATTCTTATGAAGGTTCGGTCACCCTGAGCATCTATTTAGCATTTCCATAGCTCGTAGGCTTATTTATATTAGCATAGCATTATTAGTATTAGTATTATTAGAGTAGTCGTATTTATATTTGTGGAGTGAGTCGGGGCTTTCCCCACTGTCAGCTCACTCCACAGCCCACTAGGGGCACCAATATTAGGAACTATATAAGACCCTTCCCACACAAGGGAAGGGTGGAACTCTTGTATTATTTTCACACACAAGCTAATCTATTACAAGTTTTCTCCCAACTCTCTCTCTCTCTCTAGTTCATCTCTCTATCTCTCTAACAATGGATCTAATCTTCCATAACCCAAGACCACCCGAATCATCCACACAATCAAGATGGTTATATCCTACAGTATGCAACTTCTATCACCTTCACTCCAGCCGATCACTACACACAATCAGCCATTGAGGAAGAAGCCTTTCACCGACATCTCTTTGTTAAGGAATTCATGGTATATGATCGTGATGCCGAGTTGGGAATCCACCACTGGTATGACAAACGAAAGAACTGGTACAAATGAAAACTTTGCCTAAAGTCTCGGGATTCAGTCTATAGTGACCTCCGAATCTTGGTAGTAGTTAGTGTAAGTGGATCCAGGAAGTGTGATTACACCTTTCTTGAAGAAATCACAGTCAGAAGACATGACAACAACATCTACTCGTTCTCTAAGGCAGACTTTCCAGATCTGAACCTGAATGATATTGAAGATATGTACTTGATGAAAGTACAAGGCAAATTACATCATCTGTCCAACGAACTTCGATATGCATTCAGTACCGCACTCTGTCACTTCATCAGGAGAACAATCATAAGAGAACGGGTAGAGGATCTTCAGCTGGGAGTGGAGAGTTATCAGACGAAGTTGAACCTTGTTGAACCTTTATTTCTTCTTGACAACAACCGTGACCCTCAATATACTATGAAACGACATCCGACCTTCGGGTTCGTCTACAGAAGCACAACGAACTTCAACCGCTTCATGTCTTTCAATGAGATCCATAAGTTCTGTGACGATACCTTAAAGAATGTTCGTGATGGGTTGGTTAATCGAGTTCGAGATAAAGAGTTGGGGAAATCAAGAAGATGGAATTTTGATGAGGTCAGACAAGTAAAGGAGTTCATATGGAAGCTTGAGAGGAGATTGTATCATCGGGACCAGATGAGGAAACTAGAGAGTTACGTTGGGGGTCCTCCATCCTTTGCCATCAGACTATTTCAAAGGATAGACCCGAAATTCTCAACGTTTGGCAACAGGACTTGATGTGAGCATTTGAATTCATATTTCATAATTCTTATATCATTATTCTTACCATTGGCCTGTGACATTACGGCTTGTGCACAAATAACAGTGTACAACCCGGACACCAAAGAAAGGACCCTGAGGTACGCTTCAGTGCCTCAATCCTGATCCAAGGAGCGAAAGCTTCTTTCTTATGGAGCAGAATTAAACCAGAATGTTTTCTAAGTTTTTTCCAAACATTCTGCTCATAAGAACAAGTATTCCCTCGTCAAGGGGGAGTATTTGAAAAAATAATGTTTGTTAATAATAACAAATGTTCTTGAAATTCTTCCCTAAAACTCAAAAACAGCATATTTTAATCATAAAGTTTTTCAAAAACATCATGAGTATGCTATTTTTGAGGGGGAGAAGGAAAATATGATTAAAATATGGTGTCTCATTGCTGGAATCTCACTTGTGCTCAAACTCAGAATTGACCCTCGAATTGACGGTAGGAAAAGTCAGTAGTCGAAAGGACATGTCCCGGACGGGTAATAATTTCGAGCCAGTTTATCTGGTGATGTAAGCGTGTCTCGCGAAGGACGCGTCTGAGTAGAATGTACCAATTTCGAGCGATTTTCCTTGAATGTGATCTGGACGGGTAATAATTTCAAGCTAGTTCTACTAGTGATGTAAGCGTGTCTCGCGATGATCATGTTCATTGAAAATCAATCAATTCAAAAATGCCAACTGTTTCTGGCATGTGCAAATTTCAAATTTATTACTTATGCGCACATGTTAAGGGGGAGTCTTTCTGAAAATCATCAAACTCTCAAGGTGTCAACAAAATATCTTTATTATCATCGACACTTTGAGAGATTTTCAAAGGTTTTGGTAAATGGCATCAACATAGGATAGTCATGGAGTTATAAGGTGACTAAGGTTAGGGAAAACCGTCCTATGATCCGCCAGAGCCGGAGGGATCTACCCAAGGACAATACCAATAGTTTAGAACTAGAAAGTCCTAGGTATGATATATATAAAAAAAAAAAAAGGAGAAAATGAATGAAAGGAGAAAGAAGGGGTTGAAGAATTAAAAAGAAAAAGCAAAGAAAAGGGTGAAAAGAAATAGCCCTCCATTTGTTCAACCTTAGGGCAGACACCGGGTTCAATTCATAATCTACTGGTTGATGAGCATCACCGGTATTGAAGAAAAAAGACGTCATGGACCCAGTGACGCACTGCACTAAACCTTCTAAGCCACTCAAGTGTCTCTCAAAAGACATTTGTTTCATTCACATAGAGAACCCTTCATAATCTATCGACCTCTCATTACGAGAGTGTTGATATTGAAAAGGAGGCAATCTGCTCCACGCCTCCGACGACCAAACAAATGTGCACTAATTGAGTCTAGAGCCATGAGATTCATCAAAGATCTCTTAGGTACACTTAGAATTACTCTGGTGTTCTACATCATGGGCATCAGTTGTAAATTAGGAAAGTGTCCTTCGCAGATCTTAGCAATCTGCCAAGAACATTCATGAGAGAAGTCACAATTGTGATTATCAATGATTGAATGGAAATCCTGCCAGGGTCAACATCAAACAGCCCTGACAGCAGGTCACTTCAGTAACTCCTTGTGAGTTACACTTAGTGTTTGCTCCAAACGGTCTACAGTCGTGGGGTGATCTCCAGCGGCTCACTGAATCGTAGGTGCACTTCGGTGTGTCCATGTTATCCCTTTCGGGGGAATCCGGTTCAGAACGGCCTGGGTCAGGACTTCAGAAAGTCTTCACACTATGATGTTGATGATCTCAAGTATGAGCCTGTAAGTACCGGTTGGTGCGTGCTGATGATGTTGCTGCTGCTGCTGAGGATCTGGAGTTCGACCATCAAGACTCCATCATGCTCATATCTTGAAGAAATGTTCTCTCAAAGACTCAGTAACAACAAAAGTTCAACATATGATACAGTAAAGTCAAAAGTTCAAGCACCTCAACCGTTCTCAAGTTAAAGATTGAAAAGTGAGAACATGTTGCAGAAAACAAGTCAAATACATATGAGCATGATGGAGAAGATGAGAAGACATTGGAGATTGGCAGATCGAGACAACATCATATCATCTTAGAACAAGAACAAAGAAACAAAGATTATCAAGACGTCAGAAGCCAAAGAAGCAAAGATGACGTTGCGCAACATTTATGACCCAGACTTAGGGGGAGATTGTTAGGAACACGTTTCGCAATTCATTCAAGTCTTTTTCATTTGCGAAGAATGTTGCGTATAGGGCTTTATGTTTAGTTTAATGGTGCGGTCCATTAGAAGCCCATGGACCACCCATCTTATTGTAATTACTTCTAGAAGCACCTAAGTACATGGTTGCCCTAATGTGTTGCCTATAAATAGAAGGCTTAGGTGCTCATTCTCATTGTTGGTTTTCATGTGTTATGCGTAAGCTATGCTCGAATGTTTAATGAAATGAATTCCTTCCACTTCTCTTCTCTTATCATCTTATTCTCTTATTCTCTATTAGCTTAATAGCTTATTTCTCCTTATCGTAGCTTATTATATTTAGAGTAGTAGTTAATTTGTGATTCGTGTGTGTGTTCAAGTAAAAGAGGACCTACACTCCCCCTTCACATGTGCTCATGCATTTTTAAGATAAATTTGCACATGTTGGGTAGAGTTCGCACATTTTGAATTGATCAATTTTCAATTAATATGACCATTGCGAGACACGTTTACATCACTAGTTAGACTAGCTTGAAGTTATTACCCGTCCCGGTCATATTAAATTATCATCTCTCGAATTGGTACATTTTACTCAGACAAGTCCTTTGCGAGACACGTTTACATCACTGGATAACCAGCTTGAAATTATTACCCATCCCGGACAAGTCCTTTCGATAACGGACATTTAGTTTCGTCAATTCGAGGGTTAAATCTTGAGTCTTTTTGTAGAGCTCGACTTACTGACATTACTTTTCGATCACATTTTAATCACGTCTTCTCCCTCTCAAAAATAGCATGCAGTGATATTTTTGATATCGACTGATTAAATTGAAAACTTGTTGGAGAGAAAGATGGATTTGAGCATGAAATTGGAACATTTTGTGTTTCATTTTATACTCCCCCTTAAACAAAGCATATTTTTAAACATGTGAGTTTAAAATCAGTTTAAGGGTTTAGGAGGGAGTTGTCTTGAGCACAGAATTTTGAGAAAGATTTTGAAAAATCTTATTGAAAGATCTTGATCATGTGCTCAAGGATTTTATTTTTGCCATTAACATTACGAGTCCTGATCAGAAATAATCAGAAGTCATCAATGTAGCACGGGTTTCGTACTAAAATATATGAAAGCCGTAGTGAAGAAAATTTTGAGAAACGACATGTTTTAGAAATTTTTTTTAATGAACTCTCGCTCAAGCATCTGTACATGCCCGTATCATTGTTGAATGACATTTCTAGATACGTACAGAATATCGATTATACGAGAGACATGTCGTGAGAAGACTATTTTTGGTTTTTTGAATTTCTATTGTTTTTGTATTTTTTGAAATATTTTATATTTTTATATTTTGTTTTTGTTGGTTTTTTAAATTTTGTATTTTGTTTTTCAAAAATATTTACAGCGAAGCTTTGTGAAATAAATCAAGAAGATTCAAGAAGACTTTCTAACTCTTCGGGAGTTAGGCTTCGCATTCCAATTCATCGAACTAAGTTATCAAACCGCTTGTTATGAACAAAGATCACTACTTTATCACACAAACTTATATAGATCGAATGGTACTCAAACAAGAACAAGAACAAGATGAGAAGAGTGTGGATCGTATGGAAATATGACTGTGTATCTATTAGCTTAAAGAACAAAGATAACAAATACAAACATGAAGCTTACACACTCCCACCTTGGCTGTCTAAAGAAGCACACTGGAAATGGGGTGGGAATATGTTATTTATGCTACTAATGTGATGCCCTTAAGGGCTTTGATGGGCTTGAGTGGGCTTTTGAGTTGGACTTGACTTTTACATTTAGTCTTACATGTTTAACTATCAAAAGCCCACTTTGCTAGACTAACTTAACCATACAACACACAAGTTTCAATATTACAAATGACCATCACTTTACATTTATAAATTAAATGCTAACAAGGATGATCAGCTATCAGCTTTCTCAGCATCATTCCAAACTTGGCATTCTCAGGGGGTTTTACAGCTGCTGCCATCACCAAGTATCCCACAATTGTATCCAAGTCCACCTTATCAATGTCACTCCACCGTTGAAAGGCCTGATCTCCAAAGGCATCAATAAAGAAGAGTCCATGTTCAGGCTGTTCAATCACCATATTATTGACAAAAGGAACATTCTTAGGAAGGCTTCTATTGCACTCTAACCCAGGGACCTTGATCTTTGGTTCAGATTCAATTGTTTCCTCTTTCTTCCTGGGGATTGAGCTGGGGCTTGATGAGGTGCTGAGGCAGGAGAGCAGGCTGAATCTTGAGTTCTTCAGGCATCTGCCTCAGTCTTTCATACCTCTTTGATAGAGAAGTCATAAGATCTTTGACAATGAGGTTTCGTTTCTTCTCTATAATGGGGCCCAAATCATCCAGCTCACTGATCCAAAAGTCAGCAAATTTGAAGGGATCATGAACCTCAAAGTTCATTTAGTTATTGTTCCTATAGATGTAGAGAACAACAGGTTGAGTCTTGGGTATGATCTTTACATCAGTGATGGTTCCTTGATTCTGCCTGTTTGTCATAACCTAGTTGTATCGCTAAACCCTCTTCCTCTTTATCTCAGCCATCTTTTGAGCCTTCTCAGTGTGCTTCTTTTTTAGTGCCTCCATTTCAGCATCCTGAGCTTTCTTGAACACTGCCCCTGCCTTATCCCTTATGATTTTCTTGGGGTTGATCCCAAGTTTCTCAGCCTCTTCCTTAATGATTTCAGTTATAACAGGCTTTGTTAAGGCCAACCTCTTCTCTTCCTCAACAACCTTTTTGAGTGCCTCCTCCTTTTCCATATGAGCATTAATTTGATCATTCGTCTGGTGGTAGAGTTTTCCATTGATTACATATGGGACCCTGACAGGTTCATCAGGGTCCTGACGAATGATAGATGAGGCAGGAACCAACTTGGTTTGTTCAGGCACAGGAGTGGTGACAATTTTCTTGCCCTTCTTAGTGGAGACTGAAGATGAAGCAGGTTTTTCTTCACGGATGGACTGTTCAGGAATTGGTGGTTGATACGATGAGATTGGAACTGCAGCAATGGGTTCTTCCTGAGCATCTTTGTACTCCCCCTCAGTGTGAGAGGGAGTTGGTTCTACCACCGAAGCTTCAGTGGCATTCTCCCCCCAACTGTTGTTGGACCTTCAGTGAGAGCAAGAGTTGGCTCTTGCACTGAGTTGAGGGGGTAGCCTGGCCTTTAAATGCCTGATATATTTCAGTCATCATGGACTTGATGTCTAAAGTATCCTTCCGAAGAACTGAGAACTCAGAGCGGATAGAAGCCTGAGAACTTTCAAGGGCAGTCATCCTTGGCCCAAGATTCCAGGCCAAAGAGTTTGTAGATTTTGCCCAGGCTGCCAGATGCTTTTCTTGAGAACTGAGGGTGGACTTGATGTCAGTGACAGTGGCGAAGAGACCTTTAAGATCAAGGCTATTAAACAACTTGATGAGCTCAGTGAGACTGGCTGAGTTTTTGATGTAACTCTCAGAAGCCTCAAGAACTTTCTTGTTGAGCTCAGGATCATCTTTAACAGCGTCTGGAATTGTTGCAACGCTCTTGTGGAGTCTTTTGAGGGAGTCAAGAACCCCATTTAGATGTTGATGCAGAGTAGTCAGGGAGTTGCCAAAAAGAGTATCAGTCTTCTCCATGTGATCAACATTTTCTTTGTAGTATTGCTCCACGGAGGCCTTTAGATTAGCATAATTCAATGCTGCTTCAGTGTGTTGATGCCACTGTTAACTTATAATCTCACTAAAGAGGGCAGAGTTTGCTTTACAAAGGAACTTGACCAACTGCCTTTTAGTGAGGGAGGGGACGTTGTCATACTTAGCTAAAATTTTTGGACAAGAAGAAGCTGCAGAGGTAGAAGAATCACTCCCATGAAATGGAGAGTCTTTAGGCCTTTTAGGTTGGGGTGGTGAAGACTGATGCTCTTGTTCAGCAGTTTAAGCCTTAGTGTCCAGATCTTCAACAGCAGCATAGATTTCTTCTTCTTCTTCACTTTGTTCAAGCTCATCCCCAGAGAGAAGAAAATCTTGGACATCAGCCAATGTAGGTAGCTACAAAACAGGGTTAGCTGCTCCACTTCAGTAGAAGTCTTGCCTTGGGTGTGGTCAGGGCCTGACCCCTCTATTCCAGCAGAGTGGGTTGTCTCTGCCTGGTCCTTAGGGTTAGTCCCTAAGGAATGCGCAACTCCTGAAGGGGTGATTGGTTCCATATCTGCGGGTGGTTTTTGTCCCTCTGAATCTTTATCCCTAAGTGGCCCCTTAAATACTAGTGGGATTTTTCCAGTACTATTATTGGGGACCGTGGAAGGCGCTCCCCTACAAACGAGTTGTATGTTTCCCTCGGGATCTTGGGGAATAGTATTTGAGGCAAAGGACACTGATTGTGATTTGTCAGTGCCCTTTGTTGCCTTAGGGGGTGGTGGTACTTGGTCCTTCTTTGGTGGTCTTTTAGACGGGTCTTTTCTCCTCCTTTGAGGAAGTGCTCCTGAAGCCTTAGGTCCCTGTGACTTGGGTAAGGATGGAGTCACAGTCTGAGTCTTCATTCTCTTCTTCTTTTTAGAAGCAAGAGGTGGAGACACTCCCCATGATTGTTTACAGCAATCATGTGGGCCGTCAATTCAATGTTGGGGACTTGGGCTGGGTCCTTTTTAAAATTTGTTTCACTCTGGATGCCAGGTAAAAACCCCAGAGAAACATCTTGAGTGTAGTCTGAATCCAGCAACCTTTCATGGGTACATGAAATAAACCTAGGGTAAAATACATATGTTACCCTAGATTTACTCAAGAGCCTGGTTACGAGATCCCTTGTAACTCCCCCTAAAATGGATTTAAGCGGAAGATAATGTCACCGGGATACTACTCAATTGGTATTCACAACACAAGGTAATAAAGAACGGATTATCAAATCCGTTTTAAAATCGTACATCAAGTTAAATAATGAGTTGACATCATGGTCAAAATTTTGAGTACAATGCCCATAAAGTTTTTAGTTGTCCACTCTAAATGTGCCTATGACCTTGCCATGCCAAGCCTTCCAAAACATCATACATCATAAGTTAAGCACCTGAGAAAAACATGCTTAAAAGTCAGCGAAACACTGGTGAGTTCATAGGTTTATAATAAACAGTAAAGTTGGACCATAAGCAAAGCATATGAATATAATGTCTAGGGTACTCAAAAGTGGTGTCTATTACGTCAGCACTAAGTTCATGCAACCGAAGCTTGACAATGTGCATACTCTTAGAAGCACGTTAAATAAAGGACCTTGTAAGTGTCTATCCCGTGACACTCGTGTTTCGACATGTTATACGCTCGCATTTGGTCAACCTGGCCAAACCGAACGGGGGTGTCATCCCCAATAGATCTATTTATAGCATTCGCGCTTCCCAACTATAATAAACAGTTCATGAGTTTGGGCATGAGGGGGGATACTAATGCTTAGGCTAATTCTACGTAATAGTTTGATAAAAACATGAGTGTAGTTCAGGTCCAAAAAAAAAGTTTTGCATGTTTCTCACCCCAAAGTTTTACAAAGTAAGTAATAAGAGTAAAAGTGGGGCTATAAACTCACCTTAAGAATTCAAAGTACAAGGCTATAAACTCACCTCAAGTATTCAAAGTACACGTGAAACTGTAAAGTAATGCAATCAACCGGGAATCCTAACGCGACCTAGAAATATACATCGTTTTAGGATATATGCAACACGTACTACATGCGTATGAATTTTATGAAGTTTAGCACCTTTATATACTTGTAGTGAGGTTTTAACATGTTACACAAGTCGTTCATTTAAGAAATATATTTCAAAACGCATTTTAGTTACTTAGAAATCCTAAGAATTTCAAGTCACGTAAGTCATGTTTAACACGTCTTGGAAAGTGTGTTTCTAACTCGTTTTAAGTCCGTTTTTCCTTGTTAAACTTTCTAAACCTAGATATAATTTTCCATTTTCATTATTTCAATGTTCCGGTTCAAGAAAATAAGTGCTAAGTGTCGGTTTTTATTAAAGCAAAATTTGGGACAGCAGTGACTCGTTTTTAGAAAAACTTTCAATAAATCATGTCATTGCTCGCTTATTTTACAAAGAAGGTAATTGTTTCATAGGGCCTAGGTTTATCCTTTTTGAGTCTATTTTCTAAAGAGGGCAGCCACGAGGCTTGGTTCATCACCGATTATTTTATAGAGGCAAAAAGGTAACAAGGTGTCAAAACTGTTTGAAATTCAGGAAACTAGTCCTACGGTCTCGGGGCCTTAGCTCCTTCGATGTTTATCGCTAGGTTTCGAATTTACTGTCCCTGGAAAGGTATAATATTTCCTAAAAAATGTCTCAACTAGTACAAAAGCCCAAAATGCACTTAGATTAGGTATTTTTATACAAGTAAACTGATTACAATTTTTACTTGTCGGTTTTGAGTAACTGTTTTGTACGATTTTTAAAAAATATCAAATCAACTCCAATGACCATGAAATTTGGTATGGATCAAGCTAAGACATGTATGTAGGTCCCCAAAAACTGGCAAGGTATATAAAAGTGCCTAGTTATGATTTTTATGTCGAGATATGTGACTGTAAAACTGGGACAGTTTCATGTATTTGCAACTTAACTTTTCATCAATATCCTAAACACCACAAGTATATACAAGTGATAGTATGAACATGGAATGTAATTTATATGTAAATAATAGTATGTACATGAGTATTGAAAAGAGTTTTTATGAGCTTACAAGATATGTGGATGATTGGAGAACAAAGAGAACAAAGAATGATTATAGAAACCCAAGTTTATGAACCAAGAACTCTAGTTTATGTTAACCCTTATGGAAAACTCTTGAACCCCTTATTGAATGCTCCTATGAGGCTGAGATTGAGAGTGTTATAGAGAGTGAAAAATGAAGGGAATGAAGCTTGCTATTTATAGGGAAAGATAGGGTGAAACTAGTAGCTAGTTTTAGGATTTAATGGTTTAGAAATGAAACCATCAAGACAAGATCCACAAAATGAGGATGAGACCATGTGGGGGCTGAATATTTCGTGGGTTTGAGGATAAAATCAAAGGAGTAGTTGGTTTGATTTATCCTTGCTTGATCTTGCATGATTTTGTGTCATAGTAGGTAATGAAAATAAGTAGTGAAGTCTTTGATAAAATATCTAGGAGACAAGAGTCTTACAAGATAAGATGAGAAGTATGGAGGGCTTATCTTAGGCATGGGATAGGGAGGAAAAACAAGGGGAAGGAGTGATTGACTTGTTTTAGCTTGATATTGTAAGATCTTGCAAGACTTTTATGGCAACATTAGGTAATTTAAATAGGGCCAAATATACAAGTAGCCCGGTCTATTAAGGTGTTGGGCTTTTTTAGCCCCAAAAAATTCGTTTTCTCAAAATAGCCCAAGAAATAAGCGACTTTCAAAAAGTCGCTTAAAGCAACTTTTTTGTCAATTAAGTGACTTACTATTTGTGTCTTTTTGCAGCCAAAAAGTTATTTTTTTAAGCGACTTTTACTAGATTTTAAGCGACTTTTTGACTTTTTAAGCGACTTTTCGCTAGAGGCTAAAAAGTACACGCCACATGTCGCTCCCACATTTGGTCGCTTATTTCTTGGGCTATTTTGAGAAAGTGACTTTTTTGGGGCTAAAAAAGCCCAACACCTTAAGCGACCAGGCTATTTGTAGAATTGGCCCATTTAAATATGTGTAGGGCATTTTTGTGATATTTTGTATAGATTATATAGGAGGGCTGATTTTTATACTTAAATTGGAGTAAAAATGAGTAAATTTAATAGTTTATAAGTATTTAGAGTATTGGTAAAGGTGGTGCGGGTATTGGTTCAGTATTGCATGCGTATAAGTCTTAAAACACGTAATAAGAGTGTTTTACGTGAAACTTGAAAAATAAAAAGTGTAAACTTATAAGATATGATTGGAATAGTCGTATAACATATATTTTATGTAGACTTAACTTTGTATAATGTCGGTTTACGTTAAATGTCATTTTTCGATTTACGCGATTTAAGTTAAAATGCTAAAAACGTAATTTAAAACGCGTAAAATGCAACTTATTGAAAAACAATTATTTTAATAGAAATGATTATTTAAATAATTTTATGTAGAATAAATATTAGTCTAGTGTGATATAAAATGTTTAAATGTGGTTTTCGTTATGCGCGGGATAACCTAATGGTTATACGTCAAGTTTAAATTTTACGTGATTAAAGTAAAACACTGAAGTTTATAGGTAAAAGTTAACGTAAAATTTACGGCTATTACATCACTGTAAATGATCTCGCCTATGTCGACATCAGTCCCAGTGATGAGACTGTAGGCCATCATCAGTTGAACAGAATTAACTTGTTCAGTCAATGAGTAGTTCCCGCCGAGAACCTGAATCACAAAAGTGAACAGGATTCTCCAAGCCACAGGAAAAGAGTTTTTAGTCACTGGAATTTATCCAAGTAACTTGGGTTTAGAGCTATTTTGGCTAGCTCAGCCTTTACAGCCTCAGGCTTAGGGCGAGTAGCATACTCACCCTTTTTGTAGGCCAGCCCAGTTGATAAACAGAAGGTGGCAAAGTCAATGGTCAGTGGCCTTTGGTTGTTCATCACTAAGAACTTGATGAGGTATTCCTTGAGTGGGTGTGACTCGAACTCATCAATGGGTGGTTTTGGGTCATAGGCTTGTGCAGTGCATTGGAATGCCCTGAGGAAGTTTTGGTAGAGCACTGATGGGCATTTTGTAAAGGTCGTTTTGAGGGGACAGTTATACAAAAATTTAATTATTTCCTTGTAGGCTGGGACTTCTTTGGGGTAGTTAAAATTGCCTACAACATTGTTTGTTTGAAACTTAACATGGTCAAAAGTCATGCCTGCCTATTGAGGTGCATACACGATTCCTTGGCCAGCTACCATTTTTAGGTCTATGAAGAAGGTTTTAAAGTTTTAATGGCAGTATATCAAACACCAGATGGTCACAAGTTGAATCCAACTTTGATTGCTTTCGTGAAATGATTGATATGTTACCAAACATATTTATACTAAGATGGATATCTTGCTATGAATCAAGATTTGATCAAGAAAATGTTTTTGAAAAGTGTTTTTGACAGAAAGATGAGAAATACACATAACTTTTCTATGAGAGAAAATTTAGCAGAGTTTCTTTAAAAGATTTGTGTGTGTGTTTTGTGATTTTAGAAGGGGGTATTTATAGAGTGGTCGTGAGGGGCTGGTTTTGCAATTTTCAAAAACATATTTTGAAAACGGCTTTGGAAGGACGTTTGAAGTCCGAATTTAATGCCACGACTCCATTTTGCCCGCGTTTTTCGCGACTGTCAAGGTGAACAGTTGCGCAGTACTATAAAAGACACTTTTGCAGGCATGACGTGTGCACACAAATATCATGAGATATTGTATGTGAGTATGCACATTTACTGCCTAGTGGGATTAAGAAGGGTTATGTAGGGGCCCAAGACATGGATGCCAGTTAGGCAAAAGAACATATATTCTCTTTATTTAATATGTTCAGTTACCAACCTAGGAAATTTAGTAACTAAATACTTAGAGAATTTAGTATTGCATTGAATGTCTTTTGTTCAGTGTCATGAGCCCCTGAATGAGATTTCATTAAGTGGGTTTTATTTTGGGTTGGTTATTCAGTGAGAGATTAGGTAGGTTATTCACTGAGATAAGTTTTGGTTGATCAGTTACCCTTGTTTATTTGGTGAAGGACTTCAATCATTGACCTGACTGTCTATATCTAACATTCCTAGTTCAGCTTTCAGTCTTCTGAAAGTAGGTTCATCCAGGGGTTTTGTAAAGATATTAGCCAGTTGATATTCAGTGGGGATGAAGTGTAACTAAATGTCTCCTTTCATTATGTGGTCCCTGATGAAGTGATATCTTATATCAATGTGTTTAGTTCTTTGATGAAGCACATGGTTGTTAGATATTGCAATTGCAATTGTGTTATCACAGAAGATGGGTACCATCTTGTAGTGGATGTCATAGTCACTTAGTTGACTTTTCATCTAAAGCACATTTGCACAACAACTTGAAGCAGCTACATATTCAGCTTCAGCTGATGACATGGCCACTGATTGTTGCTTCTTGATACTCCAACAGACAAGTTTACCTCCAAGAACTTGACATGAGCCTGAGGTGCTCTTTCTGTCCATGTTACAGCCTGCTTAGTCTGAGTCTAAGTAGCCTTTGATATCAAAGCCTGGACATTTTGGGTAGTAAAGTCCAAGGTTTGGAGTACCCTTCAGGTATCTGATGATTCTCTTTGCAGTAGTGAGATGTAATTCTCTTGGGTCAGACTAATATCTTGCACATAGACAAACAACAAATTGTATGTCAACCCTTGAGGCAAGTAGATACATCAGTGATCCAATCATACCTCTGAATAGGGTTTGATTCACTGGCTTTCCAGTAAAATCAGGGCCTAGATTGTTTGGAGGAACCATTGGAGTTTTCACTGAGGAGCAATCAGTGAGTTCATATTTCTTCAGTAGGTTCCTTGTGTATTTTTCATGGCTGTTGGAGGTTCCTTTATCAATCTGTTTGATTTGGAGTCCAAGGAAGTATGTGAGTTCTCCCATCATGCTCATTTCAAACTTCTTTGTCATTAGTCTCAAACTGTTTACAAAGTTCGTAATTTGTTGAGCCAAATATGATGTCATCAACATAAACTTGGACCAATATCACATCTCCTTTTGTCCTATAGATAAACAGAGTATTCCCTATCTTTCCTCTGACAATTTTTTTTTTTGGATAAGAAAGACTGAAAGAGTTTCATACCATGCTATAGGAGCTTGTTTCAGTCCATAAAGGGCTTTGTCAAGCTTGCAAACATAGTCTAGAAACTCACTGCTTTCAAATCCAGGAGGTTGTTGTACATTAACATCTTCCTTAAGTTTTCTATTAAGGAATGCACTTTTGACATTCATTTGGTAAACTTTAAAGTTCATGTATGTTGCATAGGCAAGGAAGATCCTGATTGCTTCCATCCTAGCAACAGGGGAAAATGTTTCCTCATAGTCAATGCCTTCTTGTTGATTGTATCCTTTTGCAACAAGTCTACCTTTTTTCTTAATAACAGTGCCATTCTCATCAGTTTTGTTTTTGAAAAACCTACTTCATGCCAATGATATGAACATTTTTAGGACAATTGACCAAAGTCATGACTTTGTTTCTTTCAAATTGTTCAAGTTCATCTTGCATGACCTGAACCCAACTTGGGTGTTTCAGGGCTTCATTTACATTTTTAGGCTCAACATTAGATAGAAAATCCACAAACAGACATTCATTGGTTGTGGCTGATTTAAGCTTAGCAGCCATGCTTCTTGTAAGCATACCTTTAGTGGGTTCACCAATGATGTTTACAAGTTCTATTTCTTGAGATCTTGACCATCTATCCTGAGATCTAGGATAAGTGTTAGAACTTCTAGAAGCCTGATTAGGAGGTGGAGTAGGTTCAAGGACTGATGCTTGAGGTACATCAAGGATTTGGGGTTCACTTGGTTCAATTTGAACACTGAGGTTTTCTGATTCCTGAACAGTTGGTTCAGTGTGAGTGATCCTATTAGGGACTTGTTGAGCATCAATGAATTTACTGATGGTTGGATGAGGGAGGTTGTGAGGGACAATGTAGTATGAGAAATCAGCATATGCTTGCGCTGAGTGGAAGGATTACTTTTAGGATGATATTCATCAGGAGGATATCTTGATGAGTCATCAATCCCAATCTCTTCCACTGAGGTGTTTGAGAACTTAATGGCTTCAGTGCTCTCATCAAAGATTACATGAAAGGTTTCTTCAGTTTATTGTCTCCTTGTGTTGAATACCCTGAAAGCTTTGGAGACAAGGGAGTAACCTAAGAAATATCCATCATCAGCTTTGGCATCAAATTTGCCTAAGTGATCCTTGTGATTATGAATAAACATTGGACACCCAAACACATGAAAGTAGTTGATGTCAGGGATTCTTTCCTTGAATATTTCATAGGGTGTTTTGTTATGTCTTTTGACAATGATGGACCTGTTTTTTATGTAACAGGCAGTCTTATCTGCTCCAGTCCAGAAGTGCTTAGAGAGTGCTGAACCATTCAGCATTATCCTTGCAGCCTTAATGAGTGTTCTATTCTTCCTTTCAGCTACTCCATTTTGTTCAGGAGTGTAAGGAGAAGTGAAGTTTTGAGAGATTCCTCTCTCATCACAAAAGCACTCAAGGATTTCATTTTTGAATTTAGTCCCATTGTCAGTTCTAATTTGTTTGACTTTGATGTCATTTTGGTTTTCAATGTTCCTGACAAAGGACATGATTGTTTCAGCAGCCTGACTCTTCTTAGTGAGAAAGTAAACCCAAGTGTATCTTGAGTATTCATCTACTATGACAAGGGTATACTTCTCATGATGGATAGTCATTGGACTGATGGGTCCAAAAAGGTCCATGTGAAGAAGATGAAGGCATCTTTTGATAGAGAAGTTTTATTTTGTTTTAAAGGATGCTTTGTGATGCTTTACTTTTTCACAGGCTGAGCAAGGTTTATCATTTGAAAACACAAGGGTGGTAAGCCAAGGACTTTGTTTTGTTTAGAGAGGTTGTTTATGTTTTTGAAGTTCAAATGGGAAAGTCTTTTGTGCCAAATCCAATTCATAGTCTCAGTGGCCTTAGCAAACAGGAAAGTCCCATTTTGAGTGAGTGTTGACATGTCTAGAACATAAACATCCTCTCTTCTAGGGGCTATAAGAACTATTCTTTGTTAGAATTGAAGATGGTGCATTGCTTATCATCAAACTGAACTATGTATTTGGCATCACATAGTTGACTGACATTGATTAAATTGTACTTAAGGCCATTTACGTAAGTTATTCTAGTAAAAACTATACCACTACAGTTTACTGAACCATACCCTTCAGTGATACATGATGAGTTATCAGCAAATATAACCTTGGGTCTTGGTTCTTCCACATATTTGTACAGATATTCTTTCACACGAGTCATACTCCTTGAGCATCCACTGTCTAGATGCAAAACAGGCTCCCTGGTGTGTCTCTACACAAATAACAAACCGAGTTAGTTTTTCTTGTGAACCCACTTCTTAGTGGGTTTGGCTTTGTTGGACTTTTTGAACCATTCAATTGATTCATGGTCAGTGGTTGAGTAGACAGTGTTTCCACATGCTTTGCATTTGGAAGAGGAAGATGATTCAGTGGACTAAGATGAGTTATTAGTGATCCCTCTTCTAGGATGAATGACCATGTCATATCCTGAGGTCTCATGAGAGGGATCTCCACAGATATCACAATAGTGATACATGAGACAGTCATCAGGGAGGTGGTCATTGAATCCACAATGTGGACAGGGTAGAAAATACTTTGCCTTTAGCTTTGGAGTTTGCCTAGATGGTGTAGCATACTTGAAAGGCTAAGCTTTTTAGTTTGCTAGTGCATTTAGGGAGGCTGTGTGGGATTTGTGGTCAGAGGTCTTCTCATCATCCTTTTTGCCTATCATGCGAAAGAGTATTTTATAGCAATCATCAGTGGAATGGTTTGAGTAATTGCATAGTTCACACCTCTGTTTTGGTCTTGGTGTTGTTTTCGGTTTGGATGTACTTGAGGAAGCTGATTTGGACTCTTTAATCTTGGATTGAGGGGGCTTTCCAGATGATTCTATCTTATCACTTAGCTTCCTAACAAGTTATGCCAACTGATCATATTTAGCATCAGTGTCATTGGTCTTTTCTTCAGTAGGGACTGAAGGTGTAGAATATTCAGTATGGACTGTGTAACACCCCCAATTTCGTGAACGCAGCGGAATTCAAACTGGGTGTTACTACATGGCATAACAGTTATAACAATAGAAAATGAACTCTAATTGATTCGTTTTAAAAGATTTATCATTCGAATTATATAAATATCAAAGTTTACAAAATGAGGTCCCAGTAGTTTCACGGTTTACAAATTACACAAATAATTTTTCGAATGATAATAAAATTTATAGCCTTCTTGAGTATCCGTGCTCCTCCGTGCCAGCCTCGTTCATTATGGACCTGAGATAAACATGCTAAAAGTGTCAACACAAAGGTTGGTGAGTTCATAGAGTTTGTTGAAATAATTGTGAAAACCTTTATAAGTGAATCCTTGTAACAAGTAATTATAAATGTTAAATGTAAATTTCAAGTGTATGACTATTGTACTAAATACAATATCACATATAGGTAGTGTTTCCTGTTGTACTAAATTCCTGAGATCAAAATCTTAAGTTTACTGGTTTCTGGTTGGTTCACATTTGTACCAAGTCCACTGGTTTGTTTATGATACCAATTCTATTAGTTTCGAGATTATACCAAGTCCATTAGATCACATAGTTTGTACCAAGTACATGAAATCATCCCATTTTGTAGATGTCGATAGCCTCGATAATCTACCCGGTAGGGGGCCACCAATCGTTTTGTGTCTGGGTTATGTTGTTATATACCCAAAGCGTTGAAAATTCTTTGTTATTACACTATCTTTATGAAAACCAAAATGTAAATCTCGTACCAATAGAAATTAGAATAATTGTTGCAATCATAGCCTAGTAGGAAATATGTTGGTTATACCTAGTGATCTCAAATGTTTGTTGCGTTTGTTTGCTCTAACTGAGTCAGCTTAATGGTTACATTAATCCCAATAGATCTAACCATAGTATTCATGCTCACTACGCATAGTGCTTAATGGTACATGATATAGAAACTCTCAGTATGGCAATAATGTTATTTAGCATAAATAAACATTTAGTTCAGATAAAACATACAGTTTGCAAATTATCGATATTGAAATTAAAAGTATTTGAGCATGTATCTCCCCCAAAGTATTTATAAAACAAGTATAAAAACGGGGCTATGACTCACCGTGAGTGGATGATGTTTTAAGTATATAACGAAATCGCTGGATAAGCCGGGAAAAACTTTACGTGCAACGTAGAATAATTGTTGCGTCTTAGGTTACGAAGTGGAAACATAAATGAGTCTATATACATCATTATATTGATCACGATGCTTTATATGGTAGTTTGTGTATGTCGTTTTATAGAAACAGTTTATGAAACATTTTTAGTTAATATATCTCGTACTACCGTTCGGGCCATCATAATTCAATGGTCATGTAGTAAAAGTTCGAGGAGCTAGGACACTTTAAATCGTCAATCTAGCAACTCGTCGATCCGTTTACCCAAATGAAACCCCTCACATGAAGCTCCCTAGTTTTTTAGTGTTCGATATGGAAAATCATGTTTTGCTTATTTGATTCCGTGGCATAAGTGTCAAAAATGATCATATGGTTTGCAAACATAAGTTTAGTAATATTTCGTAACGAGTTTTGGTTGACTTACAAGTTATAAGGTTGTTTGGTTTATGATTAGGAAATCACAATGGTTATTACAAGTTATCGTCATGAACTATATCACAAGTGTTTAAAAGTTTACAAATTTATAAATCGTAAGGTTGGTTTTTCATATGTGAAATACACTATTCCGAAAGTCAAATAAACTAAAGAAAGTTTATTTTGAATGAAGATTATTATTTTTTAAGGTTTATTATGTTTAGTAAGTATTTAGTCTTGAAAATAACATGGTTCCTAATTACTTGTCTTGTGAATACCAAATTTTGACGTCAAAACTGTCTTTACAATTCCTGGCAGAAAATTGCCCATGTTTTTTGTTTTCAGGCCGAGATCTTACATAGTAGATAGAAAACAACATTCCGGACAACTTTTGTGTTTTAAATTTTTGACGAATCGGAGCAGAAGTACCTCTAAAAATTACCTCAGATTCGTACAGGAAGTTTTTGACAGTTTCAGTTTTTCGGTTTCGTTAACTTCTTTTGGTCATAACTCTTGACTCGTGTGTCCGTTTTGGGTGATTCAAATTGCTACGTTTTCTTTGTAAGTTCCTCTATCATTTTATAAGCATTTTCAAGGTTATAAGCACATAATTTCAGTCGTTTTTCATAGCATAAATTACTAGTTTCATTTTAAACACTTACATAAGACAACATATAAGCTAAACTTGATTTTTAAGGATTTGTACATCATGTGATCAATATAACTAGACATATATAGCATAGATTAAACATGTAAATGGTTTTGATCATGAGAGTGAGCTAGGTTTTGTAACAACTTTTGGCATTCAAAAGAATGGAATAACAAGTAAGGACTAGAACTAGGACTTTGAGCAATCCCTCTGTAACACCCCAACCCGACAAGGGCAAAGGTGTCACAACAATGGTGACATATCAAAACAAGTATAAACATACGACTTAAATAATACAAATGAGTTTCAATGGTTACAATGGAAAAATAGGTTACAAGCGAGATATGCGATAATTACTAGGTCTGAATATAACTCTTCTGATCATCTCTAATCCAATTAGCTAGTAAGGTCTTCTAAGTCCAAGGTACTCTCCACTCATACCCAGCTTCCAAACTAAAACCTGCCGCGGGAAAAGAAACGCGGCTGAGCTACGAGAGCTCAGTGAACAGATATAACGGTAACAAGCAGTAAAGGTAAAGTAATGAAGTAAAATGAATGAATACCAGGTGTAACAAGAGTCAGAAATAGAAACATACAGGTTATACAGATATAATAGGATTATACTTAGTTACAGTAGACAGGTGTAAAGGTGTAATCCATAATCCCACCACATGCCCAGATCAGATCATATCAAGTCAAATGTTAAGTCATGTATCAGGTTACAGGGTAACAGTAATAATGATGGTGAGTAAAGGTTATAAAGTTATAAGGTCACAAGGTGCAGGGTAACAGAAATCCTCTACGAGCCCAGAAACAGTAATCAGTAATCAGTATCATAACACCATGCAGAGAGAAGTCCTCTCACTAATCCCAGAAATCAGATAATGGAGTAGCTAGCTCCCAGAGTGTGAAAGACGTGTATCGCACACACCATCAGTCACCAGAAATCAGTAATCAGTAATCAGTAATCAGAAATCAGAACAGTTCTAGGATGCATCCATGCGCCCCTGGTGGCCATATACCTCCCAACACACCAAATAAAATACAGAAAAGGGACGGAACAGTCATCACTCTCCTGCCCTAGAGTCATGCCATCGGTGCATCAATGACATGGTCATGAAACCCTCATGACTAGTTATGGCTCGTAGTATCAAACTGTGGGTCAAGGTCAAGTATCATGTATCCAGTATTTAATTTAGTTTCATAAGTCAATTTCCATTTCAGAATATCAGAGTTCATAATCAGAGGTTCATATCAGAGGTTCAATATCAGAAAGGTCATAAATCAACATGTTTAAAATCAGAAAGCTTCATAACAGAAAGGTCATGTATCAGAAAGGTTCAGTATCAAAAGATTTAGTACTATAAGGTCATGTCAAAGGTTCATAATATCATGAAAGAAACAAGAAAGGTTCACAGAATCAAAGAACATGGTAGTGAATCAGAAATCAGAAATGAGACGAAGGCACCTTACTAAAGAAGGGCAGAATATCTGTACCTTAATAACCAAGCAAGCAACAGAAATAGCAAACACAGAAAGAGTCAAGACCTCTCCTTCTTGGCACCTAGAGGAGTAAAGACAGAATTACTAATGATCCATATTAAGTAGCGTTCTATTTTTCGCAGGTTTCCATTTTAAGAAAGTTTCCTTATTTAGTAAGTTTCCATAATCAACAGGTTTCTATAATTAGCAAGATGATAACTTAGTTAAGTCATTAATTTAGTACCATTATGGTATTAGGGTTGAGTTTAGCAAGTTACAAAAGTCTAGGGTTAATTATGACAAGTTCACATAGTTTAGGGTTTTAATTGTAAATATATCCAGTTAAGGGTCTAAAATGAAAATATCATGAGTTACTCATTTAAATACTTCATTTATTCAGAATTACCTCTTGATCCATAAGATTTCATATTTTACACTTTACACCCTTTATTTATCAAAGTTACCAAAATAAACTCTAAAGTTACATAATTTACAATTTAACCCTCATTATATCTTTAATTACCAACCAAGCATATTATATTTCAAATTTACAGAGTATACCATCAGAATTTATTACTTTACATATTTGACCCCTTAGAAATTAGAATTTACATATTTAGTCCTTTAAGTTTACAAAACATATATATTAAGTCATGATTCCATAACAATTACATAATTAGCCCAAAAATCCTCAAAATTACAAAACAACCTTTTTATATCAGTATTAACACAAAACAACTTCAGAATTCCAGATTTACACTTTTGGTCCCTCACTTTTAATTAATTCCAATTCGTAACCCTAAATTGCCAATAATTCATTATTATGCAATATTTACACTTAGGACCCCAAAGTTATATTTTTACCACATTACTACAGGTGTATATGATCTTACAAAAATATCCCAGAAGTTTCAAAGTTGGCAAAACAGGTCCTTTTACTTTTTATTACAAATCGGTAAGACTTTTTACAAACAATTTCAAACCCTACTTTTCACCAATCATTGAACCATCATTAATTCATCCTTAAAACACATTAAATGATCAGTATCATGCCCAAGAAACCAAACCCTAGTACCCACGATTTTCCTTTTATTTTATTTCTTTGTTTTCATGAAATCCGATTATAACAATAATTCACCACGTTAATTTTAAGCTTCTAAAAATCAAACTCATATTTTTCCCAGATCATATTACTTATAACGAACCCACGAAAAATAATGAACATGCCCAGAAAAATCGTTTAACATATATTGCATATTTACGTATGTTTTAGACATTAAAATTAACACGACATGATTTAGGCTACTATAATTCGATCTATCATTTTTCCCAGGTCTAATACATCATAAGAGGTCTAAATAAAATAGCTATCATGTCCAGAAATTCGAATTACATATTATTGTGATTTACGTGTTTTATGACCATTATATTTTCATACGCATAGAATTAGCATGCATGCTTCGATTTACATATTTTATATGAGTCATATAACATCTAAAGATCACTGGAAAATTTCCATATTAATTTAAAAACGTTTGGTTTAGTCGCATGAATTATTACCTTGTTTTTGAGCAATTCGACAAGAAATCAAGAACAAGAACGAACCAAGGAGAAAACGCAGCAACCCTTAATTTTCCTAGCTTCCTTGTACCTCCAATAACCCCAGAAAAATCCTTGTTCAAGCCCAGAATTCGTGTAGGAGCCTTGGTCGATTTTTTTTTGTTATGCGCTTAGGGTTTATGTGATTTGCGATTTAGGTTTTGAATAAAAGAATAAAGGATTTGTTTTAATCTTATAAAACCGACTAAGGGGGGGGCAGCAACTCAGAAATTTCAGGATTAGTATCAAGAAAATATTTGATTTGATTTTGTTCAACATTTCCTTATTTTATTTTACATGTTGTTTAATTAAAAGAAATAAAACATTATGTTTAGTTAAATTGTAATTTTCGGAATTTTAATAATTAATGTGTATGATAATTTTTGAACATGTAAAATGATGTAACATTGTCCCAGAAATTAGTTTGTTTCAGATATGATTCGATTTCAGATGTTTTGGAATTATTTCGGAATTTTATAAGTTATTCAATAAGGTTTTATGTTATCAGGGGTAATTTGGTAATTTTACGCGTTATCTGAATTTCAGGTATTACAACTTCTTCCCCACTAACAAAAAATTTTGTCCTCGAAATTTGCAGGAAGCGGAGAGAAATGAGAACGGAATACTCATACGGAATGCGAACAAGATTTCATATCAATACAACTGTATCAACAGTAGGGAGTTCTACATGACTTCAAGATTTACAACTTAGGTCAACAGAATGAAAACGGGAGTCCAACTCATCCAGATATTTAACGAACGAAGGTAGAGTATACGCATAGGTAGAATGAACCTAAGGTCTCACAAATCACGGATAATCCAACGGTGATCAAGTTCTAAACTCATTAAGTACTTCCCAAGACATCCTATGGCCACAATGAGGGCACGTTATATGGTGTAAGTATTATCACGTTAATAATACCAGCACCACATAATTATGCCTTCATGATGATCATACTTTATCTCAAGTCGTAAGCAATCACCTATCTTAGTCCACCTAGTACTTCTACAGTCTCAGAGGTTAACCAAAGCAATGTCATAGCAAGGCATGAATCAGAGTGATGCGGAAACGATGATACTTGAATACCTTATAGTCTACCCATTCCTCACCGGTCAAAACCTAAGTTCATATCAGGGAATCCTAAAGAAAGTCCTCAAGGTGTTCTCCTGTGTTCTTACAGTGGAAGCCTAATGGTCCTAAACGCACAGGACAGGGTAAATGTATTACAAGTCGTCAACCTGGCTCTGATACCATAAATTGTAACACCCCAACCCGACAAGGGCAAAGGTGTCACAACAATGGTGACATATCAAAACAAGTATAAACATACGACTTAAATAATACAAATGAGTTTCAATGGTTACAATGGAAAAATAGGTTACAAGCGAGATATGCGATAATTACTAGGTCTGAATATAACTCTTCTGATCATCTCTAATCCAATTAGCTAGTAAGCTCTTCTAAGTCCAAGGTACACTCCACTCATACCCAACTTCCAAACTAAAACCTGCCGCGGGAAAAGAAACGCGGCTGAGCTACGAGAGCTCAGTGAACAGATATAACGGTAACAAGCAGTAAAGGTAAAGTAATGAAGTAAAATAAATGAATACCAGGTGTAACAAGAGTCAGGAATAGAAACATACAGGTTATACAGATATAACAGGATTATACTTAGTTATAGTAGACAGGTGTAAAGGTGTAATCCATAATCCCACCACATGCCCAGATCAGATCATATCAAGTCAAATGTTAAGTCATGTATCAGGTTACAGGGTAACAGTAATAATGATGGTGAGTAAAGGTTATAAAGTTATAAGGTCACAAGGTACAGGGTAACAGAAATCCTCTACGAGCCCAGAAACAGTAATCAGTAATCAGTATCATAACATCGTGCAGAGAGAAGTCCTCTCACTAATCCCAGAAATCAGATAATGGAGTAGCTAGCTCCCAGAGTGTGAAAGACGTGTATCGCACACACCATCAGTCACCAGAAATCAGTAATCAGTAATCAGTAATCAGAAATCAGAACAGTTCTAGGATGCATCCATGCGCCCCTGGTGGCCATATACCTCCCAACACACCAAATAAAATACAGAAAAGAGACGGAACAGGTCATCACTCTCCTGCCCTAGAGTCATGCCATCGGTGCATCAATGACATGGTCATGAAACCCTCATGACTAGTTATGGCTCGTAGTATCAAACTGTGGGTCAAGGTCAAGTATCATGTATCCAGTATTTAATTTAGTTTCATAAGTCAATTTCCATTTCAGAATATCAGAGTTCATAATCAGAGGTTCATATCAGAGGTTCAATATCAGAAAGGTCATAAATCAACATGTTTAAAATCAGAAAGGTTCATAACAGAAAGGTCATGTATCAGAAAGGTTCAGTATCAAAAGATTCAGTACTATAAGGTCATGTCAAAGGTTCATAATATCATGAAAGAAACAAGAAAGGTTCACAGAATCAAAGAACATGGCAGTGAATCAGAAATCAGAAATGAGACGAAGGCACCTTACTAAAGAAGGGCAGAATATCTGTACCTTAATAACCAAGCAAGCAACAGAAATAGCAAATACAGAAAGAGTCAAGACCTCTCCTTCTTGGCACCTAGAGGAGTAAAGACAGAATTACTAATGATCCATATTAAGTAGCGTTCTATTTTTAGCAGGTTTCCATTTTAAGAAAGTTTCCTTATTTAGTAAGTTTCCATAATCAACAGGTTTCTATAATTAGCAAGATGATAACTTAGTTAAGTCATTAATTTAGTACCATTATGGTATTAGGGTTGAGTTTAGCAAGTTACAAAAGTCTAGGGTTAATTATGACAAGTTCACATAGTTTAGGGTTTTAATTGTAAATATATCCAGTTAAGGGTCTAAAATGAAAATATCATGAGTTACTCATTTAAATACTTCATTTATTCAGAATTACCTCTTGATCCATAAGATTTCATATTTTACACTTTACACCCTTTATTTATCAAAGTTACCAAAATAAACTCTAAAGTTACATAATTTACAATTTAACCCTCATTATATCTTTAATTACCAACCAAGCATATTATATTTCAAATTTACAGAGTATACCATCAGAATTTATTACTTTACATATCTGACCCCTCAAAAATTAGAATTTACATATTTAGTCCTTTAAGTTTACAAAACATATATATTAAGTCATGATTCCATAACAATTACATAATTAGCCCAAAAATCCTCAAAATTACACAACAACCTTTTTATATCAGTATTAACACAAAACAACTTTAGAATTCCAGATTTACACTTTTGGTCCCTCACTTTTAATTAATTCCAATTCGTAACCCTAAATTGCCAATAATTCATTATTATGCAATATTTACACTTAGGACCCCAAAGTTATATTTTTCCCACATTACTACAGGTGTATATGATCTTACAAAAATATCCCAGAAGTTTCAAAGTTGGCAAAACAGGTCCTTTTACTTTTTATTGCAAATCGGTAAGACTTTTTACAAACAATTTCAAACCCTACTTTTCACCAATCATTGAACCATCATTAATTCATCCTTAAAACACATTAAATGATCAGTATCATGCCCAAGAAACCAAACCCTAGTACCCACGATTTTCCTTTTATTTTATTTCTTTGTTTTCATGAAATCCGATTATAACAATAATTCACCACGTTAATTTTAAGCTTCTAAAAATCAAACTCATATTTTTCCCAGATCATATTACTTATAAGGAACCCACGAAAAATAATGAACATGCCCAGAAAAATCGTTTAACATATATTGCATATTTACGTATGTTTTAGACATTAAAATTAACACGACATGATTTAGGCTACTATAATTCGATATATCATTTTTCCCAGGTCTAATACATCATAAGAGGTCTAAATAAAATAGCTATCATGTCCAGAAATTCGGATTACATATTATTGTGATTTACATGTTTTATGACAATTATATTTTCATACGCATAGAATTAGCATGCATGCTTCGATTTACATATTTTATATGAGTCATATAACATCTAAAGATCACTGTAAAATTGCCATATTAATTTAAAAATGTTTGGTTTAGTCGCATGAATTATTACCTTGTTTTTGAGCAATTCGACAAGAAATCAAGAACAAGAACGAACCAAGGAGAAAACGCAACAACCATTAATTTTCCTAGCTTCCTTGTACCTCCAATAACCCCAAAAAAATCCTTGTTCAAGCCCAGAATTCGTGTAGGAGCCTTGGTCGATTTTTTTTTTTTGTTATGCGCTTAGGGTTTATGTGATTTGCGATTTAGGTTTTGAATAAAAGAATAAAGGATTTGTTTTAATCTTATAAAACCGACTAAGGGGGGGGGGCAGCAACTCAGAAATTTTGGGATTAGTATCAAGAAAATATTTGATTTGATTTTGTTCAACATTTCCTTATTTTATTTTACATGTTGTTTAATTAAAAGAAATAAAACATTATGTTTAGTTAAATTGTAATTTTCGGAATTTTAATAATTAATGTGTATGATAATTTTTGAACATGTAAAATGATGTAACATTGTCCCAGAAATTAGTTTGTTTCAGATATGATTCGATTTCAGATGTTTTGGAATTATTTCAGAATTTTATAAGTTATTCAACAAGGTTTTATGTTATCAGGGGTAATTTGGTAATTTTATGCGTTATCTGAATTTCAGTTATTACACCCTCACACTTTAGCAACCTTGTACACTTCTTGTATTCTTGAAGGGCTTGTGATGAGAACTTGGTTACTTGAGTGGATTTAAACTCAAGAGAGATCATGAAGGTTTGTAATAACTTTATATGGAGAGCACTTTGTAGCTTCAATTCTTGAAGTAAAGATCAAAAATGAAATGTGTTTGTGTTTGTTTGTGTGTAGCGTCAAAAAGAGAAGAAAGCAATGGCTTTTATAGCCTCTTGAGTAGGTGATGAACATGATGACTCACAAGCTTACTAGCTAAGTTAAGTATATGTGTAATGATCTTATATAGGATTGAACCTAAGATCAACAAATGTCCTCATGAGTCATTATGGTATAAGAAAACTTCAACTTGGTAACTTCCTCTTATGTTGAGGTGGTAAAAAGATATTTACTTAGTTACTTAGGGATTAAGGGTGGAGTATAAAGACAACAAGTGTTATGCTAGGTATCACCAAGACATAATGTCTTGGTGATTCATCCTTTTACACGTTCAAACAAGGAGGAGGGGGAGGGAAATGAGGTGGAAACTAGAAAGCGAAAATGTTTTCTTGCCTAGTGTTTTTAATCTTTGATTTGTTGTGTTAAAATTTGATCCCGGTAGTCGATATTATTAGGTAATTTAAATCACGAAAATTAAAATCGGATGAGGTAAAAATATAGAATTCATGAAAGTGTCGAAACTCGTAAATATACTATAACTCAATATATTAAATGAAATATAAGTTTAACGGAATGCATAAACGTTGTTAAAATCTAGAATTGTAGGTTCGGGATTACATGAAATGTAAATCGTACAAAGTTTCCATAGAAATGGAGAAAATAAAAATGTAGCTCGTAAAATATTTATGAAATGAATTTATTTAAATGACGTAATTACTTGAATGGTGATGTCAAAATTTGAGAAAGGTTACAGACTAAGTCTTCTTTGCTTGGGTCAGTGTTAGATCTTTTCAGGATTGTTCTACCTAATCCTGATTTCTCTTTAGGAGAATGTTGGGAATATACTAAGGGTGTGAGGTCCGAAGTGGTGAAGCTCCCTGAAGTGTTTTTAGTGGTGGTAAGGGTGATTGGGATTCTGATTCACACTCATTGATAGACTCAGTGTGACTGGGCTCATCAATGAGTCCAAGCATATCTTTGATAGCCTGACTTTCAGGTTTCAAGATTTTCCCAGTGTTGAAATTAGGCAATTTACTGTCTGGGTTGACTCTTTCAACCCAGTCACTGGATTTTGGTTTTAATTCTTTTTCAAAGGATATGCCAGCAGGAGTGAAGGCTTTTTCACTTTGATTCTTAGTTAAGGACTCAGTGAGTTGATCTTCTCCTAGCATTCTCTTTTTGGTACTAGGGACAAGATTATGGACAGACTCATAGATTCTAGGATTTTTAGTAGTCCAATTTTCAATAATAAGTTTTTCTTTCTTAAGTTCTTCTTGAAGAGCATGATTTTGTTTTACAAGTTTAGTGTTTTGAATTTGAAGTGTAAAGGCTTCATGTTTTCCTTGTTTAAAGCAAGATGTTCATCTCTACACTAATTTAATTCTAAAGCAAGTTTATTATACTTTGAAAACAGATTTAATCTTTGCTCTTCAACAAACTTAAGATCTACATTAATATAACTCAAATAAGATTGCCAATCAGAATCATCATCCATAGATAATAGAATATTTACGTTTCTCGTGGTGATGTTGACCCATTCTCCATTCCTTGCATGACTTTTTCCAACACTTAGCTTCTCACCCTCTGAAAGTGCCATCAGTACACTCACTTTCACTTCATCATCATCTAAGGAGACTTCTTCCTCATCCCAATCAAAATTCTCAGCTACTAGGCCTTTGTTTTTAGCATGAGAAGGTTTAGAAGTTTCTGTAGCCTGAGAAGTAGAGGGTGCAGCCTCAAGAAGTGTTAGTTTAGCTTTTTCTTTCCTATACTTTCCTTCAAAATCCTTTTGAACCTTTTGTTCAGTTTTGTTTTGAAAATGTTGTGAAGACTGAAGCAATTTAGGTTGAAACTTGCTAGGTCCTGAGGAGAAACTATTTCCTGAAAATTTGTATGAGGGTTCAAAGGTTGTTTTTGAGAAACAGTCTTTTGCAAAATGACCTCTTTTACCACATTTAAAGCATTCAGTGCTTTCATTAGCTTTTGCATTTGAAAAATTAGACTTGTTTCTTTTAATAAAACGTTTTGAGTTTGCAAGGAGTGCCTTTTCTTGAAATTCGATTTGTAACTCATTTAGGTACTCCTCACTGGTTCTTTCATCAGCCTCATCATTATAGTTTTCTTGGAAGTCCTACACAATACCATTAGAAAAGAAAGCAGTGGATATGGGTACACTAGTCAGGGAATTTTTGGTCTCTTGAGCCATTTTTGAATCAGGGTATCTCCTGGAGATTAAGTTGTTTTTATAGACAAACTTCCCATAGATTTTAGGGAGTTCAAGGTTTTGAATGTGATTAGCATTTCTGAGACCCTGGGAGAAGCTTAACCACTTCTCAGGGAGACTGTTGACAAAGGTAACATTTATCTCATGCTTGGTCAGGGTGACACCATCATTGGTCAGTTCATTGAGAAGGGTTTTATATCTGGTATAGGTCTGAGAGAGACTTTCAGAGTCTTTGGCCCTGAAAGTGTTATTCTCAAGTTTCAGGTCCATGATCTTGTTTTTCTTGTTATCTGAGGGACCTTCAAAGCTATGAACAAAGTCAATCCAAGTTTGTTTAGCTGTTTCACAGTTAATGACTGATTCCATTATATTGTCAGCGAGACATGATATAATAATGCTTTTAAAGCGTTGGTCTTGATTGACCACCCTTCTCTCATCTGGAGTCCATTGACCTTCAGGCTTGGGTAAGCCTTCAGCAGTCTTAGGGACAAATGGACCTTCATTAATGCACTTAATGTAGTAGGGTTCCATTCCTGTTGAGTAGCAAAGCATGCGCTTTTTCCACTTATTGAATTTTCCAACTTCAAGTCGAGGAGCAACAGCTGAATAGCTTCCTCCCTTTTTGTTGACTAGTTCGGGTAGATCACTTTCAGCCATGGTAGGATCTTTATTTTAAAAACGTTTTGAACGGTTTATAACACTTGTTTTATAAATCAAACCGCTCTGATACCACTTGTTGTTCCCTTTACACAATTAGCATTAACTTTGAAATTAAACTAACCGTGTTTCATGGTTAAGTAATGTATTGAAATACTTTGTTAAAAGAAAAATGGATAAAGT
This sequence comes from Artemisia tridentata subsp. tridentata, assembly GCA_021014915.2. Taxonomy (NCBI): domain Eukaryota; kingdom Viridiplantae; phylum Streptophyta; class Magnoliopsida; order Asterales; family Asteraceae; genus Artemisia; species Artemisia tridentata. The sequence continues at coordinate 238,189,310 of CP139502.1, read as the reverse complement.
AAAAGACACAAAGGTTTTCAACGTTTAATTCTTTTTGCAATTAACAAAGAATTATACTCAAGTGTTTGCGGAGCAACACTTGGGATTGAATGACAAGTATGGTAATTTCCTCACTAAACTTAAGCTAAGCTTAAGTACAACTATGCTAAACCAACTGAGCTATCCTCAAACTTGTCAACCTTTCTACTCCTCCTTATGATCCTATTTATACACATATGATTTAAAACCGTTATTGAGGAAGACAAAGATGACCTAACCTAGTTTGGAAAAAATACCTACATATTTTGTCTCTGTTACAATATTGTATGTTAGGAAATTAAGCTTAAGCAGTTAGTACGGTTGAAAAGAAAGTTAGTACTACTGAAGAGTTTTGAAGACATAAGCAGTTCGTACTGTTTGTATGAAGAAGTTAGTACGGTTTATGTTTTGTGAAAGATAATTATAGAAAAGATATTGTGTATATCTTATATGATTAGGTTGATAGTTATCTTGTAAAGGAATCCTTAGTCTATAAAAGGATTGCCTAGGTTAAAGTTTAGAAAACGAATGTGAGAAACGAATTAGTGCGTATTGTTTTGTTAAGATTCAAGGTTGTAAACCCTAGTGATAGGAGATCACTCGTATTATTCATTAATAATATTGAATCGTTGAAGTTGAAGTATATTGTGTTCCTTGTTCATTCATTGTTGATTCGTTAATACAAAACACAAACAAACAAATCTTCTAAGTGCTAGCTAGTAAATTCCGCGTGCTAGACTAGACATCATTCAAAGTATGCATCTAACACAAGGAGTGTGTGTAGATCCAGTCAAGTGGTATCAGAGACAGGTTAACTGATACTTTGGTTTAGAAGATCCAGACGAATTTGTTTAAGAAGAAGATGGACATGGAGACAACAACAAGTCAGACTAATATTGCTGCTAAGCTTCCAATGCTTAAACCCAATGAGTTCGATATGTGGCGATTAAGAATTGAGCAGTTCTTCCAAGTTCAAGATTATACTCTCTGGGAGATTATTGAGGATGGGAATTCGTTCAAACCTGCAACTACAAAAACCGTTGTTGAGGGTGTCACTGAAACAAAGGTGCAAACTAAGCCAACCACAACTGAAGAGAAGGCACAGCACAAGAATGATGTTAAGGCGAGAAGTTTGCTTCTGATGACAATTCCCAATGATCAGTTGTTGAATTTTAGCAAGTTTAAGTGTGCTAAAACCCTTTTTGAAGCTATTGTTGCAAGATATGGTGGGAACGAAGCCACCAAGAAAACTCAGAAGACCCTTCTCAAGCAACAGTTTGAGAATTTTTCAGCAACAAGCAACGAGTCACTAGATCATATGTTTAATAGACTTCAAAAACTAGTGAGTCAATTGGCTGTTCTTAGGAATTGAGATGCCTCAGGAAGATCTCAACTCCAAATTTCTGAGGAGTCTACCAACTGAATGGGCTATGCATGTGGTTGTATGGAAAAACAAGCCTGATATAGATTCCATGAGCTTAATGGATCTCTATAGCAACTTCAAGATAGTTGAACATGATATTAAGAAGTCTGCTAGATCAAGCTCAAGCTCAAGCTCAGGGAATTTGGCCTTTGTATCAACTCCCAGTACCTCAAGTCCAGATGAAGAAGTTCAAGTGACTGGAGCAGTTGGTACTGCTAGTTCCAATATTGGTACTGCTAGCACTTCAAGCAGTACTAATGGACTCTTGAATGAGAATACTTATTGTGCTTTCTTGACTACTCAGCACAATGGAAGTATGTTGACTCATGTAGATCTTTAAGAGATTGATGAAGATGATATTGAAGAGATGGATATCAAGTGGCAGCTCTCTCTTCTCAGCTTGAGAGCTAAGAGATTTTTGAAGAAGACTGGCAAGAAGATTGTCATAAACAGCAATGATGTTGCAGGGTATGACAAGTCCAAGATTGAGTGTTTCAATTGCCACAAGAAAGGTCATTATTCAAGGGAGTGCAGATTGCCAAGACAACAAGATGGAAAGAGCAGAGGATTTGGAAGCAAGTCAAGGGTTGTGGAGGTTACTAATTCAAGCTCAAAAGCTATGGTTGCCATTGATGGCTTAGGGTTTGACTGGAGCTACATTGCAGAGGAGGAAGTAGAAGCATCTACAGAGGTTGCTCTCATTGCATTTTCAGACTCTGAGGTACAAGTTTCTAAATGTTTTAAATCTTGTGAAGCTTTAAAAGATCTAGAAACTCTTAAGAAAAGATATGAGGATCAGAGAAAAGAGCTAACCCAAACTGCTTTTAACTTAGCAAATCATAAGAGGGCTTTAGCTGTGTTAGAAGAACAAATTGTTCATTATAAAAGTAATGAGTCAAAGTTTTCTGATGATATGATTATTGTTAAGAGAGACTTAATGTTTAGAGAGAATGAAATTAGTATGTTGAAACATGAGCTAGAATAGGTTAAGAAAGCGAAGGAGAACATTCAAATGATTGTTGACACACTAGAATTTGCAACTCAGGGTGTTAGTAAGATTGTTGAGTGTCAGATCCTCAATAAAGCTAAGTCAGGCCTAGGTTATAAGTCAGTTCCACCTCCCTATAGAGGAATTCCAACACCCCCAGGCATAGACTTAGAACACACAGGACTACCTGAATTTCAACTACCTGAGCTTAAATATGGTCCTCAACCTAAAGAGAATGTAGTTGATAAACCTGTGTATAAAAGTGCAAGTGATGCCTCATTTTCTGAGGATAAGGTGTCCTCAGCTATGGACTCAGATGCTCCAACCATTGAGGAATGGACTTCTGTTAAAGTGGAGGGACCAAAAGTTCCAAAGATGGTTAAACCTGAGACTGTTAGGCCTAGATCAAATGCCAAACCTTTTAGACCAACAGTTAGGTATGCAGAAATGTATAGAACCACAAACAAGCCAAGAGGTAACCAAAGGAATTGGAATGACCTCAAATCTCACCAATTAGGGGATGATTTTGTCTGCTATAGGAAAGCTTGTTACTCGTGTGGTAGCTTTGACCATCTTGCAGATTTTTGTGATAAATGGTTGAGTGGATATTCAAACCATAGGTTGAGCATAGCAAGACTTCAAACTCTTCCTAGGAATGATAGAATGATACCCAGACCAGTTCTATTAAAGTCTGGCCAAAGACCAATTCAAACTGCTAGACCAGTAGTTCAGCCTGTCAGACCAATTAGATCTATTCACTCAAGGCCAACAGTTCAAGGTGCAAAAATGTTTTCCAAATCAGCACCAACAACTCTTAAAAGACCATTTCAAAACAGACAAGTAGTGAAAAACCAAGTTTGGAAACCCAAGGTAACAACTACCAAGCCAGTAGTTCTAACTGCTAGCAGAGTAATTGGTACTAGTGTTAATAAAAACATTACTAAGGGAAATATGGGTACTGGAGTGAATGCATCAGCATGTTGGGTTTAGAGACCCATCAAACCCAATGGTGCTAAAATTGTTTTGAAAAGAATGAATTATGTTGATGCAAGAGGAAAGCCTAAGTATGTTTTGGCTTGGGTACCACAAGGAAATTAATTTTTCTTGTTATGTGCAATGTTAGTCATATGCTTGTATCTTGTTTCTTTGTTTTTGGACTAACACTTGCAGGTTTTGGATGATAAGCACCAAGGAATTAAATGCTTTATATTTTGGACTAAATGGTGATTTGGAGCTGAGTGTGTGATCTTTGCACACAAAAAATGGTAATTGGTTCACCATGTCTAACCCACATAAGAACCAACTAGTCCAGAGCAAACGGTATCTGGTAAAGGCTAATCAAATCCGTTGATGGTTGACAATTTACCAAAAATTGTATGGTTATCAGCTCATGATGAACTCAAATAAGTACATTTTATTACTATCATTTATCCTATTAATTTGACTTGTTTTACTATATTATGTATGAGGATTGATACTTAATCGTTTACTTTTGTAATTCTCAGGTAAAAACAAGCATTTGGTGAAACTTAGCGATTATGGACTAAAAACGGAGTAAAATGATCAAGATTGGAATTGGTTGTTGGAATGAAGAGAATGAGGACCACTGCCTGACTTTGAAGAATGCGCCGCATGGATTTATCCCATGCGCCGCATATGAAACTTTGGTCAACGAAGAATAACCAACTTGTTCTGCTCCAGATGCGCCGCATTTCACTCATTACATGCGCCGCATCACTATCAATATTTCACCAGATACGATCCAAGATACAAGAGGACATGCGCCGCATCCAAAGATGAAGATACGCCGCATCTCCTGGCGGTGTACGAATATTCCTGAATATTATAATCTTGGACCCCACGCGAAGTTAAGTACATGCGCCGCATCTACTTACTAGATGCGCCGCATCTTACCCTCAGACAGAAACTATAAATACCCCAAAGACCAGACGAATTAAGAGTTCCGAAGTTTTAACAGAAGACCGAAGACCAGAAACCTAGGACGAATTCAGTCAAGGTAGCAGCACAAGACACACCCAAATCAAAGATACAAGAGCTGTAAGAAGGTGCTGCATGTGTTTAATTCATTAAGTAGTTTTGTTTTATTGTGTTAGTAAACTTTAATTCATCAAGATTGGTGGCTTGTGTAATGTGACAACGGAAAGGTTGCACTCCCTTAAAACTGCTTTCTCATTAATTAAAGTTTATATGTTGATGTCATTGGTGACTTTTATTAGTGCATTGATAACCTCTGTGGCTAGCTGAGTGTTGATCGGGTCGCCATGCCTCTGCCCTCGCCTGTTTATTAGATCGCCTATGCATTCTATGGTCTGTAGAAAAGTAGGAGAAAGATAAACGGGATAGTCATAAGTAATCATTAAGGGTTTACTCGCCGATAAGATTAGAACCAATGAGAAAGGACTTAATCTCGGTGCGTTGCATCGAACTATACACTTCATATAACACTAGCAATAAAACAAGTGACAAATTACTTATTATAAGGACAGCCCTCTTATTGTCTCGAGTATTTATCTGTGTACGTGTGTGCTACTTGCTGATTCGTGCCTATTGGTTTAGTTTATTATTTAATTACAACCAAATCGTGCCAGTCTCCCAGGCTGAACCCCCTTGCGTTAGATTAGGTTGTATAGCTAACTTAATATATTAAAATACTGATTAGAATAACTAGATAATACGTTCCACTCTTAGTGATCGACACTCTACTTACCATTATATTCATACTGACCGGGTACACTGCTCGTTAAGTGTGTGTGTTATTGATAAGTCGGCTAAATATAAATTTAAAACTTGATTAGGCATTAAAACTGCTAAACCGCAACGACACATCACGCGCATCAAGTTTTTGGCGCCGCTGCCGGGGAGTGAATTGTTATTATCTGTTAATTTGATTAGTATTTTAATTAGGTTTTTAATTTTTATCTAACCGCTAATTTTGTTGTGTATTAGATTAATTTGCATTCATTGTATTATTTTGCATATTTTCTGTTTTTGTGTGTTATTTGTTTGCTTTTCTTTGTGTTTATTTACGTGTGTTTTTAATTGTTTTTATTTTTCGTATTTTTTTGTTTTCTGCTATCGTTGTACTGAGCCAAATCGAATGATACGGCGCATCTGATTTCCCAGATACGGCGTATTGCGTTCAATTTTTATAAAATACAACGCATTTAATTAATTCGATACGACGCATCTTTTCCCCAAGATACGGCGTATCTGTTTTTGATAAAAAAAAATTTTCTAAATGTTAACGCCATACGACGCATCTGCTTCAGCAGATACGGCGTATCTATTATTTTTATTAAAAACAGTTTTCGAATTATTAAACAGATACGGCGTATCGATTTTTATCGATACGGCGCATCTTCTGAATCAAAAATCTTATATTTTGAAACGTAACGAAGATACGACGCATTAACTTTTGTTAATACGACACATTTAATTTTTAATAAATATCGATTTTTGATAATTAAAACAGATACGGCGCATTCTAATTTCTAAGAGGCGTATCTATTTTCTGAATAAAGTCTGATTTAATTTTAACGATTATAAGATACGGCGTATCCAACTTTTTGGATACGGCGCATCGTCTGAAGATATCAGCTATTTGTATTCATATATCCGTTTCTATATTCATTAATTTCTCTTCTAGCGATCAAATCCTACTGATGATTTTACCTTTGATGACAGATTTTGCTATGGAAGACATGTCAGTTAACGGATATCTTGCTAAGGAATGCTTGCTTTCGGATTCATTCAATGTGCTCATGATCGATGCAGATTTATTCTCTTGGGAGACACCTCTTGAAGCTGCTTTTAAGGAATTCATGCGTTTATGCAACATTGACAAAGGGGTATTCTCTTATGATGTATTTGTGAGGTACACTAGAGATGAATTGTCGCTCTTATGGCCTATCATTGAATCCAAAGGATTGAACTGGTCTACTATCGAAGAAGATGATGGGAAATTCTACCTTGCATACATGAACTCAAGCAACAACAGCTGTGGTGGAGGCAATACCCAAATCTCTTACATGCCTTATTCCGAACAGTACTGGGGATTAAATGAGAACTATCTGGATGATGACAGAATTTATGCTGTGGCGGAGTTACTATTTCATGGCAAGTTGGTAAGATTGATGGACCTCTCCCTCAATGATTGGCTAGAACTTAAATATGGTAGTCCGGAATTCGCCCCTGCAAATGAAGTCAAGCAGATTATGACTTCATGGTTGACACGGAGTTTTAAGGAGCAATTTAACGAGCTCATGGAGATAAGGAGGAAAATGATTGGAAAAGCTTTCTTTGACGTTAACCATGATCCTAACGATATTGATTTTTCAGAGTGGTTGGCTAGTAAGTTTAATAACCATAAGAGCATGGATCGAGCTACTAAGGATGCATTATGGGTATATTGGATGAGAGGAGAAGATGAAGAAGTAGAAAGCGACTATGGGTCGTCACTTCATGATTCAACAATCAATGAAGGCATTGAAGAGTTATTCAGAATAGACATTGATGTGTTCGATTATGAGACACCCTTGTGCAAGCAGTTCAAGGAATTTAACTACCTTCTTCAAGTCGACGATGATGTGCTAACTGGAGATCTACCAGGATTTAAGACTTATGATGATTTCAAAAACACCTGGTGCTACGAATGGAATGACCAAGTACCATGGGTTTGGGATAAACCATGGGATGTTGAGCATATTAATCATACCTGTACACCCTTCGTTTTTAAGGACGGGAGTAGTGTTTGGCCGACCTGTGATTATAAAAGTGACGGAACCTGTAATGGGGGAAGTATTATTGGGATGAAACGGGTTGGAAACGATGTAACCTTTGAAGATTATGAGTGGTACGATAATGTTGAAGACTGCCCACAAAAAGCGGAGGCTTTGCACGAAAAGGGTAGAATTGAACGCTTGAAAGGACTTAAGGGAACATCGGATACTACTTTCTGGGAATGGGTGCATGAACAATTTGATGATTTTACGAAGCTTAGTCGACGGTTACAATGGGATTTGGAAAGAGAGTGGGAGGCGATTCAAGACAATAAGTCATTAATTGAAGAACTTGATGACTATTTGATTAAGGATCCTTATTTCGAGTTTGTTGATAAAGACAATGAAGAGTTCACCAAAAGAAAGTGTCAACTACTTGGGATCCCTTATAATGAGCCACCCGTGATTATCTCTGAAAAATTTAAAATCATCAAATATTCTATGGGTCCAGATGAAGAGCATGCTGCGACGAAGACAAAGAGTTATACTAGATTAAGTCGAACGGAAGAAAACGTCGCAATGATATACGGGAACATCTTTCGGATGAAGGAAGAAGGATGGACCGTGACAAGGACTAAATGAAGAGCTGAACGTGAGTCTAACTTGAAGACTCTGGAATCAAGACAAGTGCTTACCGGGAGACAACCCGGATTTATCTTTTAATTTTCTGTTTGTGTCGAGTCAGTCAGGCCGCAGAGGATACGGCGCATCTCAATTCTGAGATGCGACGCATCTCCTGCAATGTTCATATCTTTATTTTATTTTTCCGCATATTTTATTTTCGACTTTAAAACTTTTTATCAGTTTATTTTAATGCGGCGCATCCCTGGTTAAGGATGCGGCGCATCTTCTATTCTGATCCGTAATTATTCCAGGCTCGATACGGCGTATCTTCTTCCATAAGATACGGCGCATCGACTGACCTGATGATTTTCATTTTTAATTTTTATGTTTTATTTTTACCTAACTACTAATGTGTTATGCAAGTTTGAACCTTTCTTACCTTAGGTGTGTTTTGAAGCCTTGGTGGTATTATGGATTCCTGCATTTCCTGTGGATACATCTTATATGAAGCTTAAACGTTCTAATCCACAAGAAAGATGATTTTTGCTCTTACACTAATGGAGGATCATACCGAGCAAATCTCAGGGGAGTTTTTCTGTTCTAATTCTTTTATTTTCCAGTTTTTAACCTTTCATACAAACAACGAGGACGTTGTTTAACTTAAGTGGGGGGATTGGAGAATTAGAACACTTAACACTTACTTGTCCTAAACTTTACAAAATATGCTTAAAATGTGCTTAATATATCAAAATTTAAATTTTTTAGCATGTTTTTGTTTAAAGTCTAAGTTGCATAGCTGCACACATGACGTTATTTTCAAAAACTGTGATTTTTCAAAATTCACAAATCTATGAGTGTGCCGGTGACTTGTAAACTTTAGAACTTGGCTTGTATACTATTCGAGACCACCATAATAAGTATTATTTTATATAATTGGAATGACTTGTATAAATTGGTAAATTTCTAGGATTACACCCAAATAGCCTTTATATGTTATGTGTTATTAGCTAACTACACTGGTTAGTTAACCCCCGTATAAACCCTTTTGTTACTCTCACTTTTAGAGTAAGATACCCCTAGAAAAACACTCAGAGCCATTCCTTTCGTTTCTTGCACCTATGTTTAAAATGTTTCGTTACACCCTTACACCTTAGCCTACCCTGTAGATTAGAATCCGTGGTTGGTTAATTGCTATAGGAAAAGTGTGTTTCCTTACATTACCTGTGTTCGCGTGCGTAATTCATTATCTATGGTTAGGTCGGGAAATTGCACAATGCAATTGGAGTGAAAGTAAATATTGTATATTTTTGAGTTTATTTTTCGTGTGTTTACTACTTTCACTATTACCGTTATTTCTGAAGTCATGAAAAGTATGGAAAAATTATCCAGAATTATCATTATAGTGATGGTGTGAAATTTTACACATCTATGTTTATGTTATTAAAAAAAAAAAAAAAAAAAAAAAAAAAAAAAAAAAAAAAAAAATTGAAAAAATGAGAAAAGAAAAAGAAAAAGAGAGTTGGATGTTTGATTTTAACCAACGATGTAAAGTTATGTAAGTGGTCGATATCACCACTATTTGTTATATATTTATGGATTGAAATGGGAGTTGGCAGTTATGGGAACGTCAACTAAGGTTTATTCTTTGATTAAGATCTTGTTGAGTATAATTCGTGTCTACCTAAAGCGTGTGTTTCAAGTGTTAAAGCGTGAGTTATTCTATGATATGAGTCTTATTCATGGGATGGTTGGGATAGTGATTAACCACACTTAGGATTTTAATTTATTTGTTTTGTTTATTTTTTATTTTACACAACTTATATCCCAATAATTTATCCATACCCTGTATTATTCTTTATCCAACCAAACCTTTGATTTATTGAGATTAGGGATTTCAGCAATCTTAAGTATCGTAGTCGTGGATTCGGCAATGTATTTATGATTTTGTCGCCCTTTTTGATATATTATTATTGGTGAAGTTCGGACCTATCTTTAGCCTATTCGAGTTAAGGATTTGAGCAATTGCAAGTATCGTGTTCGTGGATTCGATCATGTATTTGTGATTTTGTCGCCTTTTCTGGAATTTGAGATCGATAGAGATTAAGAATAATTAACCCTTAAGCCTAAAAACCCTTTTTACCGCTTTTGACTTGTTATTCCTTAGCTTTAGTGGTGGAGATGTGTATACTTGCCAAGCTTATGATAGAATATTCGTCGCGACTGGACAGTTAAACGATTAGATTTGCTTTTATCGAAATATTTTATTCTACTTCTAATTCGTTAAGTGTTTAGTTGTGTGATTATGACAAAAATGAATACATGCTTAAATATAAAAATAAATCCTAATATCTTTTAGGATACATTTTCATAAGATTAATTCTAAGGTTTACTTGGGGACAAGTAAAGTTCAAGTGGGGGGATATTTGATGAACTCAAATAAGTACATTTTATTACTATCATTTATCCTATTAATTTGACTTGTTTTACTATATTATGTATGAGGATTGATACTTAATCGTTTACTTTTGTAATTCTGAGGTAAAAACAAGCATTTGGTGAAACTTAGCGATTATGGACTAAAAACGGAGTAAAATGATCAAGATTGGAATTGGTTGTTGGAATGAAGAGAATGAAGACCACTGCCTGACTTTGAAGAATGCGCCGCATGGATTTATCCCATGCGCCGCATATGAAACTTTGGTCAACGAAGAATAACCAACTTGTTCTGCTCCAGATGCGCCGCATTTCACTCATTACATGCGCCGCATCACTATCAATATTTCACCAGATACGATCCAAGATACAAGAGGACATGCGCCGCATCCAAAGATGAAGATACGCCGCATCTCCTGGCGGTGTACGAATATTCCTGAATATTATAATCTTGGACCCCACGCGAAGTTAAGTACATGCGCCGCATCTACTTACTAGATGCGCCGCATCTTACCCTCAGACAGAAACTATAAATACCCAAAGACCAGACGAATTAAGAGTTCCGAAGTTTTAACAGAAGACCGAAGACCAGAAACCTAGGACGAATTCAGTCAAGGTAGCAGCACAAGACACACCCAAATCAAAGATACAAGAGCTGTAAGAAGGTGCTGCATGTGTTTAATTCATTAAGTAGTTTTGTTTTATTGTGTTAGTAAACTTTAATTCATCAAGATTGGTGGCTTGTGTAATGTGACAACGGAAAGGTTGCACTCCCTTAAAACTGCTTTCTCATTAATTAAAGTTTATATGTTGATGTCATTGGTGACTTTTATTAGTGCATTGATAACCTCTGTGGCTAGCTGAGCGTTGATCGGGTCGCCATGCCTCTGCCCTCGCCTGTTTATTAGATCGCCTATGCATTCTATGGTCTGTAGAAAAGTAGGAGAAAGATAAACGGGATAGTCATAAGTAATCATTAAGGTTTACTCGCCGATAAGATTAGAACCAATGAGAAAGGACTTAATCTCGGTGCGTTGCATCGAAACTATACACTTCATATAACACTAGCAATAAAACAAGTGACAAATTACTTATTATAAGGACAGCCCTCTTATTGTCTCGAGTATTTATCTGTGTACGTGTGTGCTACTTGCTGATTCGTGCCTATTGGTTTAGTTTATTATTTAATTACAACCAAATCGTGCCAGTCTCCCAGGCTGAACCCCCTTGCGTTAGATTAGGTTGTATAGCTAACTTAATATATTAAAATACTGATTAGAATAACTAGATAATACGTTCCACTCTTAGTGATCGACACTCTACTTACCATTATATTCATACTGACCGGGTACACTGCTCGTTAAGTGTGTGTGTTATTGATAAGTCGGCTAAATATAAATTTAAAACTTGATTAGGCATTAAAACTGCTAAACCGCAACGACACATCACGCGCATCAAGTTTTTGGCGCCGCTGCCGGGGAGTGAATTGTTATTATCTGTTAATTTGATTAGTATTTTAATTAGGTTTTTAATTTTTATCTAACCGCTAATTTTGTTGTGTATTAGATTAATTTGCATTCATTGTATTATTTTGCATATTTTCTGTTTTTGTGTGTTATTTGTTTGCTTTTCTTTGTGTTTATTTACGTGTGTTTTTAATTGTTTTTATTTTTCGTATTTTTTTGTTTTCTGCTATCGTTGTACTGAGCCAAATCGAAAGATACGGCGCATCTGATTTCCCAGATACGGCGTATTGCGTTCAATTTTTATAAAATACAACGCGTTTAATTAATTCGATACGACGCATCTTTTCCCCAAGATACGGCGTATCTGTTTTTGATAAAAAAAATTTTCTAAATGTTAACGCCATACGACGCATCTGCTTCAGCAGATACGGCGTATCTATTATTTTTATTAAAAACAGTTTTCGAATTATTAAACAGATACGGCGTATCGATTTTTATCGATACGGCGCATCTTCTGAATCAAAAATCTTATATTTTGAAACGTAACGAAGATACGACGCATTAACTTTTGTTAATACGACACATTTAATTTTTAATAAATATCGATTTTTGATAATTAAAACAGATACGGCGCATTCTAATTTCTAAGCGGCGTATCTATTTTCTGAATAAAGTCTGATTTAATTTTAACGATTATAAGATACGGCGTATCCAACTTTTTGGATACGGCGCATCGTCTGAAGATATCAGCTATTTGTATTCATATATCCGTTTCTATATTCATTAATTTCTCTTCTAGCGAACAAATCCTACTGATGATTTTACCTTTGATGACAGATTTTGCTATGGAAGACATGTCAGTTAACGGATATCTTGCTAAGGAATGCTTGCTTTCGGATTCATTCAATGTGCTCATGATCGATGTAGATTTATTCTCTTGGGAGACACCTCTTGAAGCTGCTTTTAAGGAATTCATGCGTTTATGCAACATTGACAAAGGGGTATTCTCTTATGATGTATTTGTGAGGTACACTAGAGATGAATTGTCGCTCTTATGGCCTATCATTGAATCCAAAGGATTGAACTGGACTACTATCGAAGAAGATGATGGGAAATTCTACCTTGCATACATGAACTCAAGCAACAACAGCTGTGGTGGAGGCAATACCCAAATCTCTTACATGCCTTATTCCGAACAGTACTGGGGATTAAATGAGAACTATCTGGATGATGACAGAATTTATGCTGTGGCGGAGTTACTATTTCATGGCAAGTTGGTAAGATTGATGGACCTCTCCCTCAATGATTGGCTAGAACTTAAATATGGTAGTCCGGAATTCGCCCCTGCAAATGAAGTCAAGCAGATTATGACTTCATGGTTGACACGGAGTTTTAAGGAGCAATTTAACGAGCTCATGGAGATAAGGAGGAAAATGATTGGAAAAGCTTGCTTTGACGTTAACCATGATCCTAACGATATTGATTTTTCAGAGTGGTTGGCTAGTAAGTTTAATAACCATAAGAGCATGGATCGAGCTACTAAGGATGCATTATGGGTATATTGGATGAGAGGAGAAGATGAAGAAGTAGAAAGCGACTATGGGTCGTCACTTCATGATTCAACAATCAATGAAGGCATTGAAGAGTTATTCAGAATAGACATTGATGTGTTCGATTATGAGACACCCTTGTGCAAGCAGTTCAAGGAATTTAACTACCTTCTTCAAGTCGACGATGATGTGCTAACTGGAGATCTACCAGGATTTAAGACTTATGATGATTTCAAAAACACCTGGTGCTACGAATGGAATGACCAAGTACCATGGGTTTGGGATAAACCATGGGATGTTGAGCATATTAATCATACCTGTACACCCTTCGTTTTTAAGGACGGGAGTAGTGTTTGGCCGACCTGTGATTATAAAAGTGACGGAACCTGTAATGGGGGAAGTATTATTGGGATGAAACGGGTTGGAAACGATGTAACCTTTGAAGATTATGAGTGGTACGATAATGTTGAAGACTGCCCACAAAAAGCGGAGGCTTTGCACGAAAAGGGTAGAATTGAACGCTTGAAAGGACTTAAGGGAACATCGGATACTACTTTCTGGGAATGGGTGCATGAACAATTTGATGATTTTACGAAGCTTAGTCGACGGTTACAATGGGATTTGGAAAGAGAGTGGGAGGCGATTCAAGACAATAAGTCATTAATTGAAGAACTTGATGACTATTTGATTAAGGATCCTTATTTCGAGTTTGTTGATAAAGACAATGAAGAGTTCACCAAAAGAAAGTGTCAACTACTTGGGATCCCTTATAATGAGCCACCCGTGATTATCTCTGAAAAATTTAAAATCATCAAATATTCTATGGGTCCAGATGAAGAGCATGCTGCGACGAAGACAAAGAGTTATACTAGATTAAGTCGAACGGAAGAAAACGTCGCAATGATATACGGGAACATCTTTCGGATGAAGGAAGAAGGATGGACCGTGACAAGGACTAAATGAAGAGCTGAACGTGAGTCTAACTTGAAGACTCTGGAATCAAGACAAGTGCTTACCGGGAGACAACCCGGATTTATCTTTTAATTTTCTGTTTGTGTCGAGTCAGTCAGGCCGCAGAGGATACGGCGCATCTCAATTCTGAGATGCGACGCATCTCCTGCAATGTTCATATCTTTATTTTATTTTTCCGCATATTTTATTTTCGACTTTAAAACTTTTTATCAGTTTATTTTAATGCGGCGCATCCCTGGTTAAGGATGCGGCGCATCTTCTATTCTGATCCGTAATTATTCCAGGCTCGATACGGCGTATCTTCTTCCATAAGATACGGCGCATCGACTGACCTGATGATTTTCATTTTTAATTTTTATGTTTTATTTTTACCTAACTACGAATGTGTTATGCAAGTTTGAACCTTTCTTACCTTAGGTGTGTTTTGAAGCCTTGGTGGTATTATGGATTCCTGCATTTCCTGTGGATACATCTTATATGAAGCTTAAACGTTCTAATCCACAAGAAAGATGATTTTTGCTCTTACACTAATGGAGGATCATACCGAGCAAATCTCAGGGGAGTTTTTCTGTTCTAATTCTTTTATTTTCCAGTTTTTAACCTTTCATACAAACAACGAGGACGTTGTTTAACTTAAGTGGGGGGATTGGAGAATTAGAACACTTAACACTTACTTGTCCTAAACTTTACAAAATATGCTTAAAATGTGCTTAATATATCAAAATTTAAATTTTTTAGCATGTTTTTGTTTAAAGTCTAAGTTGCATAGCTGCACACATGACGTTATTTTCAAAAACTGTGATTTTTCAAAATTCACAAATCTATGAGTGTGCCGGTGACTTGTAAACTTTAGAACTTGGCTTGTATACTATTCGAGACCACCATAATAAGTATTATTTTATATAATTGGAATGACTTGTATAAATTGGTAAATTTCTAGGATTACACCCAAATAGCCTTTATATGTTATGTGTTATTAGCTAACTACACTGGTTAGTTAACCCCCGTATAAACCCTTTTGTTACTCTCACTTTTAGAGTAAGATACCCTAGAAAAACACTCAGAGCCATTCCTTTCGTTTCTTACACCTATGTTTAAAATGTTTCGTTACACCCTTACACCTTAGCCTACCCTGTAGATTAGAATCCGTGGTTGGTTAATTGCTATAGGAAAAGTGTGTTTCCTTACATTACCTGTGTTCGCGTGCGTAATTCATTATCTATGGTTAGGTCGGGAAATTGCACAATGCAATTAGAGTGAAAGTAAATATTGTATATTTTTGAGTTTATTTTTCGTGTGTTTACTACTTTCACTATTACCGTTATTTCTGAAGTCATGAAAAGTATGGAAAAATTATCCAGAATTATCATTATAGTGATGGTGTGAAATTTTACACATCTATGTTTATGTTATTAAAAAAAAAAAAAAAAAAAAAAAAAAAAAAAAAATCGAAAAAATGAGAAAAGAAAAAGAAAAAGAGAGTTGGATGTTTGATTTTAACCAACGATGTAAAGTTATGTAAGTGGTCGATATCACCACTATTTGTTATATATTTATGGATTGAAATGGGAGTTGGCAGTTATGGGAACGTCAACTAAGGTTTATTCTTTGATTAAGATCTTGTTGAGTATAATTCGTGTCTACCTAAAGCGTGTGTTTCAAGTGTTAAAGCGTGAGTTATTCTATGATATGAGTCTTATTCATGGGATGGTTGGGATAGTGATTAACCACACTTAGGATTTTAATTTATTTGTTTTGTTTATTTTTTATTTTACACCAACTTATATCCCAATAATTTATCCATACCCTGTATTATTCTTTATCCAACCAAACCTTTGATTTATTGAGATTAGGGATTTGAGCAATCTTAAGTATCGTAGTCGTGGATTCGGCTATGTATTTATGATTTTGTCGCCCTTTTTGATATATTATTATTGGTAAAGTTCGGACCTATCTTTAGTCTATTCGAGTTAAGGATTTGAGCAATTGCAAGTATCGTGTTCGTGGATTCGATCATGTATTTGTGATTTTGTCGCCTTTTCTGGAATTTGAGATCGATAGAGATTAAGAATAATTAACCCTTAAGCCTAAAAACCCTTTTTACCGCTTTTGACTTGTTATTCCTTAGCTTTAGTGGTGGAGATGTGTATACTTGCCAAGCTTATGATAGAATATTCGTCGCGACTGGACAGTTAAACGATTAGATTTGCTTTTATCGAAATATTTTATTCTACTTCTAATTCGTTAAGTGTTTAGTTGTGTGATTATGACAAAAATGAATACATGCTTAAATATAAAAATAAATCCTAATATCTTTTAGGATACATTTTCATAAGATTAATTCTAAGGTTTACTTGGGGACAAGTAAAGTTCAAGTGGGGGGATATTTGATGAACTCAAATAAGTACATTTTATTACTATCATTTATCCTATTAATTTGACTTGTTTTACTATATTATGTATGAGGATTGATACTTAATCGTTTACTTTTGTAATTCTCAGGTAAAAACAAGCATTTGGTGAAACTTAGCGATTATGGACTAAAAACGGAGTAAAATGATCAAGATTGGAATTGGTTGTTGGAATGAAGAGAATGAAGACCACTGCCTGACTTTGAAGAATGCGCCGCATGGATTTATCCCATGCGCCGCATATGAAACTTTGGTCAACGAAGAATAACCAACTTGTTCTGCTCCAGATGCGCCGCATTTCACTCATTACATGCGCCGCATCACTATCAATATTTCACCAGATACGATCCAAGATACAAGAGGACATGCGCCGCATCCAAAGATGAAGATACGCCGCATCTCCTGGCGGTGTACGAATATTCCTGAATATTATAATCTTGGACCCCACGCGAAGTTAAGTACATGCGCCGCATCTACTTACTAGATGCGCCGCATCTTACCCTCAGACAGAAACTATAAATACCCCAAAGACCAGACGAATTAAGAGTTCCGAAGTTTTAACAGAAGACCGAAGACCAGAAACCTAGGACGAATTCAGTCAAGGTAGCAGCACAAGACACACCCAAATCAAAGATACAAGAGCTGTAAGAAGGTGCTGCATGTGTTTAATTCATTAAGTAGTTTTGTTTTATTGTGTTAGTAAACTTTAATTCATCAAGATTGGTGGCTTGTGTAATGTGACAACGGAAAGGTTGCACTCCCTTAAAACTGCTTTCTCATTAATTAAAGTTTATATGTTGATGTCATTGGTGACTTTTATTAGTGCATTGATAACCTCTGTGGCTAGCTGAGCGTTGATCGGGTCGCCATGCCTCTGCCCTCGCCTGTTTATTAGATCGCCTATGCATTCTATGGTCTGTAGAAAAGTAGGAGAAAGATAAACGGGATAGTCATAAGTAATCATTAAGGGTTTACTCGCCGATAAGATTAGAACCAACGAGAAAGGACTTAATCTCGGTGCGTTGCATCGAACTATACACTTCATATAACACTAGCAATAAAACAAGTGACAAACTACTTATTATAAGGACAGCCCTCTTATTGTCTCGAGTATTTATCTGTGTACGTGTGTGCTACTTGCTGATTCGTGCCTATTGGTTTAGTTTATTATTTAATTGCAACCAAATCGTGCCAGTCTCTCAGGCTGAACCCCCTTGCGTTAGATTAGGTTGTATAGCTAACTTAATATATTAAAATACTGATTAGAATAACTAGATAATACGTTCCACTCTTAGTGATCGACACTCTACTTACCATTATATTCATACTGACCGGGTACACTGCTCGTTAAGTGTGTGTGTTATTGATAAGTCGGCTAAATATAAATTTAAAACTTGATTAGGCATTAAAACAGCTAAACCGCAACGACACACGACACGCATCAGCTCACCATATCTAACTGTGAAGAGTTGGCTAGTCCAAAGCAAACGGCTATTGGTAAAGACATATCAAATCCGTTGATAGCTGATAGTTTGCTAAAAGCTATGTTTGAGCCATGGTATTTTAAAATCCTTTTCAATAAGTTCATACGGCTCAACAAAATTTTTCCAACAGTTGGTACGGTTAGTACAAAGTTAGTACGGCTCAACTAGCCGTTGTAAAAAATCTATCAGTAATTAATTTTATAGTTGTTGGGGTAAAACCGTTATTCTTGAGGTACTTATAGGGATTTTTCTAGAAGATAATTATCTTTTTACCATAAATTTATTTATTCAATTTCTCAAGATAGTTTATCTCATACGCATATTTCGCAAAACCCTAAACAGTACCTATAACCTCCAATAGGCTAAATAAAACCTCAATTCCACTTTAAATGATCATCTTATTGCTATAATCTTTCTTTCTTCATCACTGAAAATGGCTGGATTGGAATTTGTTAAGCGTCACAATCAGGTTGCGTTTCTTGAGAAAACAGAGGAGGGAGATGGACCAAAATTTTATGAGATTGTGGACTTTCTAAACCACTCTCACATAAGGTATGCTCTAACTGTTTCTCCTACTCTTTATGTCTCTCACATCACACAGTTCTGGCAGAATGCTACTGTCTTGACTAGTGAAGATGGAGACTTAGAAATTCATTCTGAAGTGGATGGTGTATCTTTTGTTGCTACCGAGTCTATACTTAGGAGACATCTTAAATTAAAAGAATCAGATGGTATCAATACTATGCACAACACTGATATATGGCAAGAACTTACCAAAATGGGGTATGATACATCCGAACACAAATTAACTTTTCAAAAAGGATGTTTCTCACCTCAATGGAGATTTTTTATACATACCCTTTTACATTGTTTAAGTCCTAAAAAGACTGCTTGGGAGCAGTTCAGTAGCAATATTGCTATTGCTCTCATTTGTTTGTCTACAAACAAGGTTTTTAACTTTTCAAAATTTATTTTTGAGGGTATGGCATCTAATGTAAACAGCAAAACCAAGTTTCTAATGTATCCAAGGTTTGTTCAAACTCTTTTGAATAAAAAGACATACCTGCTTACAAAACCAACAGAAATTTTTGCTACTCCTAGCCTTAAATCAAAAGTTTTCAAAACATGGCTATGGCTAGTAGACTTTTTCAAGGGGAACCAGTTCCATTGTTTCCTCAAATGCTTCAAACTGAGTTAGGTGAAGGGTTAGCAGTTCCAACCGATCCCCATCACATATCCACTCAAGTAATTGACACAACCCAACAAACATCTCAATTTCACATCACTTATAGGAGAAGGGAAACACCCAGAGTGATTCCTAGATCCTTTCCCCATGATTCACCTCTCCTAGCAGGTAACACAGCTAGACGTGATGAGGGTAGCTCTAACCAAAATGCATTGATGGAATTATGTACCAAGCTAGTTGCCAAAGTTGATAGTTTGGAGACAGATCTTACAAGCACCAAGGAGGAGCTCAAAGCCCACAAGGAGAATTCTGCTAAAATTTTTACCAGGTTATCTTTAAAGGTGAAAAAGCTGAAAGATCAACTCAAGCAGAAAAGGGCAAGAATGGTATTGGATGATGATTCTTCTAGTGATGACTCAGATGATTCAGATGATGCTGATGGTGGAAATTCTTCCAAACAGGGGAGGAAATTTGGTAAAGACAAGGATGGATCAAGTTCTCAGGGGAGGCAAAATGAAGAAGAAGAAGAACAATTTGATATGGGTTCTGGTAATATTGACATGGATGTTGAAGAAACAGGTCAACCACATGGAACAGTTCCAACTGGTGACACTTCAGCTGAGCTAGTTTATGAAAGAAAAAGAGCTGACAAAGGTAAAAAGGCTATGACACAAGAGGAAGAGGAAGCAGCTCAAGAACTTGAAAGGCTCAAGACAACAAAACCAAAAACTCAAGTTCAAATAGACTTTGATGCAGAGGTAGCAAGGAAAATGATAGAAAAAGATTTGGCTAATGAAAAAGCTAAAAAAGCTCAGATAGCTCAAGATGAGGAATTAGCAAGGAAAATGGCTGCTGATGATGAAAGGAACATAGCTGGTTTCATGGATAGAACAAGAACTGAAGATTTTAATCAAGAAGAGTTCAATGAGCATCTTCAATACTTGTTGGATTCTGATTGTATTATAAAAGCTCATGCTGTGATGATTCTTAAAGATCAGGAGTTAAATGAAGAAGAAAAGTCAGAGGAGCTCAAAGAATTTATCTTGAAGATAAACAGAGAAGCTACTTGGAGTGACTTAATGCACAGAATCAGAGAAAGGCAAAAGTCAGGTTACAAGATAAAGTTGCCTACCAGGAAGGAAAAACTCAATTTCATGAGGCACTATTTGAAGAATCAAGCTAATTATAAGATGAGTGACTTTACTGGATGGACAGATGCTGAGATTGAAAGGAAATTCTTTGAAACATATGCAAGACTGAATACTCCAATCAGAGAGGACATGACAAGGAAAAAGAAAAGAGAACCAGAAGTTCTTGAATCTGATGCTGCAAAGAAACAAAAGTCTGAAGAAGAAGGATTAACCAATGAGAAGATCAAGAGCATGATGATGATTGTTCAAGAATCTTCATATATCAAACCTTTACAAGTAAAACATCCAATCATTGGCTGGGAAGTTTTCACTGATGGAAGAATGAAAGGATGGAAGATAGTCAGACTTGGTGATATTTCTGAAAGGTACAAGTTGTTTGAAGATTTACTCAGAGGATTTGACAGAGAAGATCTTAATCAACTATGGAGCTTAGTAAAAGAAAGATTCAGAGATAAAGATCCTATTGAAGACAAAGACAAAGAATTATGGGTTCAGTTGAAGAGAATATATGAACCTGATAGTAGAGAGTTAATGTGGAGGTTTGAAGCACAAGTTAAAGATGTGTATTGGTTTTTGTTTGAATCGTGTGGTGTACATAGAGTTTCTACTCCAGATGGGATAGAAATCTATATGTTGGTGGAAAAGGAGTATCCACTCAGATCATTTGTGTTAATGGCTATGTTACAAGGAAGACTCAAGGTTGAAGAAGACTCTGAGATGGCAGATTTGTTAGTTACAAAGATTTTCAACCTTGCACAGCAAAGAAAAATCAAAGACTAAAGTGACTGATGTGATAGATGTTTGAAAGAATTTTCCCCATTGAGAAGAAGAAGCTTAATTCAGAGAAACTTAGTAATTTGGATAGAAATCATAAGTTTAGGGGAGGATTGTTAGGAAATTAAGCTTAAGCAGTTAGTACGGTTGAAAAGAAAGTTAGTACTGCTGAAGAGTTTTGAAGACATAAGCAGTTCGTACTGTTTGTATGAAGAAGTTAGTACGGTTTATGTTTTGTGAAAGATAATTATAGAAAAGATATTGTGTATATCTTATACGATTAGGTTGATAGTTATCTTGTAAAGGAATCCTCAGTCTATAAAAGGATTGCCTAGGTTAAGTTTAGAAAACGAATGTGAGAAACGAATTAGTGCGTATTGTTTTGTTAAGATTCAAGGTTGTAAACCCTAGTGATAGGAGATCACTCGTATTATTCATTAATAATATTGAATCGTTGAAGTTGAAGTATATTGTGTTCCTTGTTCATTCATTGTTGATTCGTTAATACAAAACACAAACAAACAAATCTTCTAAGTGCTAGCTAGTAAATTCCGCGTGCTAGACTAGAAATCATTCAAAGTATACATCTAACACAAGGAGTGTGTGTAGATCCAGTCATTGTACTTTGGGTATAGAAAAAAGTTGCTTTCTGAGTAGCAGTGATGACACTGCTTTGATTGTTAGCTATTCAGGGTAAGTTTGACCTTTGCTTGATAAGGACTCTTACTTATATGTTTCAAACTTGTCCCACCTTGTCGCGCCATTCCTTTAGTCTTAAGTCTTCAGTGTTTGGTCTTTAGTCTTTAGTCTTTAGTCTTCATAGTTGTTGAGGAGACTTAGGGTCCAGTGAGTTATTGTCATCACTCACTGAACCCATCACCTTCTTCTTTGGCTCAGGTATCATTCACTGAGTCCTGCCTCACTGAATGGAAAGCCTTTCTTGTTAGACTTGTCTGGAGCATCTTGAAGATGACTCACTGAGTGACCGTCCACTCAGTGACTTGAACGTTGTTTAATGTTATTGTGACACTTAGGTTGTATTTTGTTCAAATCCTAGATTAAGACTTAGTTGGGTACTGAATGGACCCAACAATATATCTAACAAAATCAGTTTATCTAAGAAATACTTAATCCTGTATAACAAATCAACTTATCTACAAAATCAGTTAAATATCACATGTGATATATCTAACAAAATAAGCTTATCTAAGAACTAATTAATCATGTATAACAAAATACCTTATCAAATAAAATCAATTAAATATCACATGTGATATATCTAACAAATCAACTACTATCAAAACTGCTTAATACTATCAAAACTACTTAATACTATTAGCTACTATCAAAACTGCTTAATACTATCAAAATTGCTTAATACTATCAGCTACTATCAAAACAGCTTATCTAAAGAACTAGAATTCTAATAAGTTTCAAAGTACCTCAAAAACCGCTTAATTCTAAAGATACTTCAGAGTAGTAATCAAAAAATAAGCTTGCTAGTAGCAATTTGTGTTCCACTATTGTGTTTATATGCAATATCTCTTCAGTATACTGAGCCGTAACAGCATAATCACTCACAACTGGATTTTCCTCAATTGTTGGAACCAAATCCATAGTAGAATCAATCACAACCGGATTATCATCACTCATTAGAACCAAATCCACAACAGAATCAATCACAACCGGATTATCATTAGTTACTTGAACCAAATCCATGACACCTAATTATTTTGTAAAAATATGAATAAATTAGCTTGTAATTTGAAGGAATAATTTCAATTTGTAATAATTAACAAGTTTATTGAGATGAATTACCTTGATTAATGGATCAAAAATCGGATCTGACGTAAAAACGTGATGATGAATAACGTATAGAATGATCTTAGATAACGTAGATGAGGGATTGATGAATAAAACACAAAAATTAAGGTTAGGTTATGATCGATTATGATGAAAAAGGATACGTGAGAGAAAACAGGGGAGAGAACAAGGAAATGCACACTTTGTGTGTGTGAAAAAAATGAGTGTTTAATTAAGCGGGTTCTAAAATATGCTTTTTATTGACCAAAAATGCATTTGTAGTGTAAATATTAAGTTTAATCTCAGCTATTATATTAAAATTAATGCAAAGTAGGGATTGATCTCTTGATATATACATAAAGTTTGATATGCAAATGATTTGTTTTGAAACACTTTGATATGCAAATGATTTGTTTTAATAACAAGTATAGCCCAATATCCAAACTATAGTTGCAGCCCAAAACTCAATCCAAATAATGATCCATTAACTTAAAAAAAAAATAAAAATAAAAAAAAAATAAAAAAAAAAAAAAAAAAAAGAAGAAGCAAATTCCTTTCTTTTCCAACCGGAAAACGCAGCAGCAAATATTGATCTCGGAGACTTGTTTAAAACATGTTTTGATTACTTTTCTTGCCTGTAAATACTATATTTAATATACATTAATGTTATTAACATTTGGAAACACAAACGCATAAGAGGGGAGGGTGCAATTCGTTGTGCTTCGTTGTTAGATGACATGGCATCTCTTCGTCGCTCCTCACTACACCACCACACTCTTTGTCGCTCCTCATGTGAAAGCCTCGCTGCACGACAGGAGTATTGTACGATTCCTATTATATATATATATAGAATATATATATATTATATTTATATATATATATATATATAAATAATGGTTGTGTGTGTGAATAAGTGTGTATGTGGGGCCCAAATGAGTAAGTTGTGGTTTGTTGTTTGGGGAGGGGGGTTGTTAGTTGTGGTTTGTTGTGGTGACGTGGCACCCCGTGAGGCCCGAATGAGGAGGAAAAACTCCTCACTGCACCCCATGCTCTAAATAAAGCACCTCATAGTGATCAAATTTCGGGTCTTACAAATTTATTTTCAGAATTATTGTAACACCCCAACCCGGCAAGGGTAGAAGCATCACATTATGGTGACAAATCAAAGCATACATACATAATACACAGCGGAAGTCTTAAACAAATACATTAAAGAAGTCAAGCCAACACGGCTTAAGCTGAATACATAAGTTCCAAATGATGAAAAATAATTCAAAAGAAAACCAATAATGAAACGAAACCAAGTCTAAACAAATGTCATGAAACATAAGGGTGATAACTAAGGTAACTCCATCTAAGCTCTACTCTCATCCCATAGCAAATCCCCGCTCCTAGCTTAGATACCTGCCGCAGGAAAAGGAAATGCGGCTGAGCTTAAAAAGCCCAGTGAACAAATATGCAACAAACGAAAATGAAAGCAAACGGAAATGAACAGATATAGCATAATGAATAAGATATAAGTAAAGGTACCAAGAGTAAAAGTTTAGGACAGTAATCCACCACGAGCCCGTATCATAACATATCATATCATACCATAATCATATAGAGGGGATACCTCTCAAATAAACAGATAATATGAGGGGTGTCCTCATGTATCAGTTGGAGTGATCAGCTCCCATATTTTGTGAAAGACGTGGATTGCACTCATCATCAGTCACCATATCATATCATAGCATATCATAAACAGAACATATCTAGGATGCATCCATACGCCCCCCCCCCCCCAAACAAATCATATTGGCTATAACAAATCATAAAGTGGGCATATCATATCATAATGGGGACGGTGTGGCTAATCACTCGAACCACACACGAGTCATGCCAGTGGTGCATCACAGACACGGCCATGTTACCTTCATGGCTAGGGAACATATTTTGGCTCGGGTATCAAACTGGGGTCAAAGGTCAAAGGTTCATAGCAAAGCAAAGGTTCATATGGTCATAGTCATAGTTCAAATATCAAGGTTAATATCAAAGGGTTCATATCAAAGGGTTCATATGCCAAAGGTTCATATCAAAGGGTTCATATGCCAAAGGTTCAAAGGTTCAGATCAGAAATCAAGAGGCCGAAGGCACCTTATTAAAAGGGCAGAATATCTGTACCTTATTTCAAATGCAAACACGAACCAGAAAATAGATATCACAGAATGGATCAGGACCTCTCCTTCTTCACACCTAAATGAGTAGAAGAGAATTATAAATGGTTCTAAATTACTCATTTAGTTTTCCTTTCCATTTTAAGTAACTTTCTATTTTTAGCAGGTTTCCAAATTTAGTAAGTTTCCATTTTTAGAAAGTTTCCTTTTCTGGTAAGTTCCATAATTAGAAAGATTTAAGCATTTTAAAATAGGTTAAGTCATGATTTAATCATATTATGGAAGTAAAGTATATTTTAGCAAGACATAAAAGTTTAGGGTTAAATATGACAAGTTTCCATATTTTAGGGTTTTCAATGTAGATATACCAAAGTTAAAGGTTTGAAATGAAAATATCACCATTAACTCATTCTAATTCTTAAGTTATCCAAAATTACACATTTAGTTCTTCAGATTTCAAAATTTACAATTTATACCCTTTTAATTGAATAAGTTACACTTTAAACCTCATGATATTCATAATTACACATCAAACTCCTAGTTTTCCAATTTTACACAATATACTCTTATTTTAACAAGTAGTACGATTACACCCTTAATTATCCATAATTTACACACAAATCCCTTAAGTTATTTAGTTTACAAATTAAACCATTTACTTTACAATTTAAATCCTTAAATATTCATAATTACACATTAGGTCTTTAAATCTCCAAATTTACACATTACCCCCTGAATATAATTTATTATTCGAACCAACCCTAAATTTCCAAAATTTACATTTTCAACCCCTTTATTTTAATAAATTACAAATCGAATTACATATTATTTAATTAACCAAATAAACCTTTTAAATACAAAATTTACACATTAGATCCTCATTTTATATTTTATACGAATTTAATCCAGTCCAAAATAAATTAAAAAAATATCCCACAAGTTTCATAATTCACAAAACACACCCTTTATATTTTTAAAAACCATTCGGCAGCACTTTTCTTAAACAAAACCCTAACCTTAAAATTATCAATCATCACTCAATCATTAAATCTTCATTATTACACTATTATTAAACCAAATCTATCCCAAAAATTCCTAACCCTAATTCGCATGCTTTAATTTCCTTTTCTTCCTTGTTTTTCTTTTTAGCCGATTTCACAAAATAATTCCACAACAAATATTTAGGCTATAAAAATTCGAACAAGTATTTTTCTAGTGTTATAAAGATCATATGATGCTCAAATAAATTAGGTTTCATGCCCAGAAAATTCGTATAGAACTATTTAGAGATTTATTTCGTTTTTAGGGTTTATAACTCATTAAATCACAAACGATTTGTAGATCATGCATGGCTCGACTTTTGTATTTTATATGAGACTTATATGATGTAAAGAAAATGGGAAAAATACCAGATCGAATTTAGAACGCGTAGAACAGGCGCACGAATTTTGTATCACTCGGATGGAGAAATACGACCAAGCAAATCACCACGATCACACCAGCCACTCCACGACCTTAGAGCCATTTTTCACAGACCATATATGATGTAAGGAACATAAGAAAAATGACAAATGAATTTTAGAAGGGTCGTACGAATTATTTGGAATTATACCTTATGGATTTATTATTTGACAAGGAGAATGTACCACGATCGAACCAGGCAAAGCACGACCCAAATCTTATTTTTCTTGGCTTCTATGGATGATAATCAACACCAAAAAAATGATCTTAGACTTCCAGAAAATCGGATGAGCAATGAGGGAATTTTTTGTGTGTTTTAGGGTTTTGAAATAGGGAATGAGATAAGGAATGCATAAATAATGGGAATTGCCGTGAATAGGGGGGGATGAGACCAAATCTCGGCCAATTAAATGACCAAATCAAAGAGATTAATTTCCTTGATGTATTTCCATTTTTCTTGTACTTATTTTGAATTTATTTGAATTTAAATTATATTAGTAAAAATAATAATACAAATGTGATAATAATTCGGCCCATATGTTTTGTGTGTGTGTTTTCATAATTTTTGTACTTCATAAAATGTTAATTGTAGTAGTAAAATAATTTTACTTCATATCATACTCATTTCCAAAGGTTCGGGATTAATTTGGTACTTTAAATAATCATTAATCAAATTTTAAAGTTGTAGGGGCATTTTGGTCTTTTTTACATGTTTTAGATTTTTGGGTTTTACAACTTCTTCCCCTCTAACAGAAAATTTCGTCCTCGAAATTTGCAAAGAAGTAGAAAGGAAATGGAACGGAATTCAAAACAAGGACATACCAGATCAAAATACGAAGTGTGGATAACTAGCTCGTATTGACTCCTCGGTTTCCCAGGTAGCCTTACGCTCTGGGTGGTTCTTCCAAAGAATCTTTACGAACGGAATCAACTTTCGTGTCCTCATGAAATCTGATCAAAAGGGTAGGATACCACATGCAGAGGATGATAATTGTATCCCCTCAGAAGAGATACATGGAAAACGTCATGAACATGCGATAACTGAGGAGGTAGAGCCAAACGGTAAGAGACCTCTCCAATACGATCAAGAATCTCAAATGGTCCGATGAATCGAGGACTAAGCTTGCCCTTGATTCCAAAACGTTTAACCCCACGAAACGGCGAGACTTTAAGGAACACACGGTCACCAACATGAAACTCCAAGTCGCGACGATGCTTATCAGCATAACTCTTTTGACGAGCACGAGCCTCCTTCAACTTTTCCCTAGCGACGTCTACCTTCTCGTTAGTGATCTGAACCAACTCGGGACCCTCAATGAGACGTTCACCCACTTCATTCCAACAAACGGGCGCTCAACACTTACGCCCATACAACATCTCAAATGGAGCCATTCGAATACTCGCATGCCAACTGTTGTTGTAGGCAAACTCCACCAAGCAAAGATACTCGTCCCAACTGCCAGTCCATTCTAACACACACGCTCTCAACATGTCCTCCAAGGTCTGAATGGTCCTTTCTGATTGACCATCTGTCTGCGGATGAAAATCCGTACTGAACTTAAGACGTGCACCCCAAGCCTTTTGTAACCCTCTCCAAAAACGAGAAGTAAACCGCGGATCTCTATCTGAAACAATAGCAGTCGGCATACCATGAAGTCTAACAATCTCCTGTCGAAAAATCTCCGCCAACTTATTGACACCGTATTCCATACGAATAGGTAGGAAATGAGCAGACTTGGTTAGTCGATCAACAACCACCCAAATTGCATCATGTTTCCTTCTGGTAAGAGGTAATCCCGATACGAAATCCATAGAAATCTCCTCCCACTTCCATGTCGGAATGTCTAACGGCTGCAACAAACCACTAGCCCTCTGATGCTCGATCTTGACTTGCTGACAAGTCATACACTTGGCTACATAAGAAGCCACATCATGCTTCATACCACTCCACCAAAAATGCTGCTTAAGATCCCTGTACATCTTAGTGGAACTAGGATGGATAGTAAATGGAGAACTATGAGCCTCAGATAGAATAGCCTCTCGTAACTCAGGATCATTAGGAACACAAAGACGATCCTCAAACCATACCACGCCGAACTCATCTACCCTGAACTCTGTCTGTTTACCCTCTTCAACATTCTGAACCACAGACCAAAGCTCACCATCATCCTTCTGAGCTTCCTTAATCCGTAGGATGAGATTGGACTCAACCTTAAGGCTAGCCCAATATCCGTCACAACCCCGAATACAAAGCTCAACATCAAGAATCTCCAAGTCATTTAGAATCCGAGGTTCAAATTTCAGACTAGCAATCATACCGGACTTTCGACTAAGAGCATCGGCAACCACATTAGCTTTACCCGGATGATACTGAATATTCGTGTCATAATCCTTCAGAAGTTCTAACCACCTCCTCTGTCTCATATTAAGTTCCTTCTGAGTGAAGATATACTTGAGACTCTTGTGGTCAGTGAAGATATCACATGACTCGCCGTATAAATAATGCCGCCAGATTTTTAATGCGAAGACCACTGCAGCTAACTCTAAATCATGCGTCGGATAATTCTCCTCGTAAGGCTTCAATTGCCTCGAAGCATAGGCAATGACTTTCCCGTGCTGCATGAGAACACAACCCAACCCTTTCTTTGACGCGTCACTATAGATCTGAAAACCACCTGAACCAGACGGAAGGGTCAAAATAGGAGCAGACACCAATCTCTGCTTCAGCTCCTCAAAACTATTTTCCCGCTCCTCAGTCCATACAAACTTCTCTCCTTTCCTCATCAATTGCGTTAATGGCAAATCCAAACGCGAGAAACCCTCGACAAAACATCGATAGTAACCAGCAAGTCCCAGAAAACTCCTCACTTCAGTCACAGTGGTAGGTCTCGGCCACTTGGTGATAGCCTCAACCTTAGATGGATCCATGGTGATACCATCAGCAGATACAATGTGACCAAGAAAAGCAACTTGACTCAACCAGAATTCACACTTAGAAAATTTCGCGTACAACTTCTTCTGTCTAAGAATCTCCAAAACAATCCGACGGTGCTGCTCATGCTCCTCCTCGGATTTCGAATAGACAATAATATCATCGATGAAGACAATAACAAATTTGTCGAGGTACTCGTGGAAAACCCGGTTCATAAGGTCCATAAAAACAGCAGGAACATTGGTCAAACCGAAAGGCATAACCAGAAATTCATAATGACCATAACGGGTACGGAAAGCGGTTTTAGGAACATCCTGTTCCCTCACACGAAGCTGGTGGTAACCGGATCTCAAATCAATCTTTGAGAAGTGCTTCGCCCCTTGCAACTGATTAAACAAATCGTCAATGCGCGGAAGGGGATAACGATTACGGATCGTGATACGGTTGAGCTCACGGTAGTCAATGCACAAACGCATACTGCCATCCTTCTTTTTCACAAATAGAACAGGAGCGCCCCAAGGAGAAACACTAGGCCGAATAAAACCGTTCTCCAACAATTCCTCCAACTGTACCTTTAATTCTTTTAGCTCAACGGGTGCCATCCGGTATGGAGCCTTAGAGATAGGCTCGGCACCGGCAATCAGATCAATGCCAAATTCAACTTCTCTAGTCGGAGGAAGACCGGGAAGTTCCTCGGGAAAGACATCAGTAAACTCCCGAACAATGGGAACGCTACCAATATCAGGACCTTCAGAAGATGTATCTTTAATAGAAGCCAAATAACCTTGGCAACTATGAGAAATCAAGGTTCGCGCTTTCATAGCAGAAATAATTTTAACAGATTTCAGAGGCTGAGACCCATTGTGGGAAACTAGAAGGGGGGTTGAATAGTTTACCGGTTTAAAAACTTCTTTTAAAAATCTTGTTTTAAAAGTATGCTATTGGAAACTTTGATTCGAACTCTATGTATAATCAATCAACACCAATATGAACTACAAACTAAGCTACGTAATAATAACAAATAAAAGTAAAGAGTAGAGTTGGAAAGATCAAACCGAGACAGAGGATTTATAGTGGTTCGGCTATGAAGCTCTTCTTCGTCCTACTCCACTCCCCGAGTACCACACTCGAGAGTTTCAAACACTATATCAACAACCTCCCTTCAGGCGGAGAAAACCGTACACGTCGCTTATCCTATTTCCGACACTAAGCTAGATGTCGAGTGCTAATCTTAGCTAGCACCAATCAACCAAGGTCCACGCGACCAAACACTCAAGCCCAATGGCTTCAAGAGATCACCAAGATCTCAACACGATCACAATGATCAACACTCACTTCACTCTACTCGACTAACACTATCCTAATGACCCTTGATCTTCTTGATCAATCACACAAGCCCAATGGCTTCAAGAGATGTTCACTATCTCTATAGATCACACTTGATCTTCACTCTCACTCACAAAAAGAAAATATACTTGATGTATGCTAAGATACAACAAGATTGTAACAAGTGTTACAAAAACCTATCAACTACAACTCTAGTATCTTCTTGATTACTTGAGTTCTTCTCTTGCTAATGAAGAGGGATGACAACACCTTGTATCAACTTAGATACTTGTGTTCTTCTCTTGCTAGTGAAGAGGTATGAAGAGGATCACTTGAGGGATGATTGGATCACTCTTGAAACAAAGAAAAACTAATCTAAATGACCCTAAGAAGTGAAAGGTGTGAGAGGGTTTGACTAAGGGATTTTTCTGTGTGTGAAGGGTGCCTAAAACTATGAAAGAGGTGGGTATTTATAGGCAAAGAAAATATGAACGTTACAATTCAAAATGGTACAGACGGCTCCACTAAATGACCCACGGCTCCGTTAAATTTAATGGTACCGTGGAGCCGTGGTAGACTAGGACGCTCCAAATTTTGTCTTTTCTGGTGAAAACTTATTTAGGGAAGGTTGGAGCTGATTTTGGGGGGGAAAATAGCTGTTGTGATTTTCAAACTTATTTTTCCATTAAAACATTTCTTAATATTTCAAAAATAATTTGTCATGTATATTTTTGAAAAAATATTTTGTCCCATTTAAAATGTGAATTTTCAAAACATGAATTCACTTCTTTGATCACTAGTTCAAGTTGTAACTTTGTTCAAGAGTGATTTGCGTAGAAACGGGATCTTCCGATTAAAAACTTGTTAACGTTAATTTTAACGTAACGTGAGTTCACATTTTGTCATCCTCAAAATGTGAAGTAATCGAAAGATATAAATAACGTTTTTAGAACATTATTTGCATCAATAATCTCCCCCTTTTTGCTAATGACAAAATATAAACTCATTTTAGGTTAAAATTAGTTTTAACAAGTTTTTAATGAGTTTACTCCCATTTCTCCCCCTTTTTGTCAAATCAAAAAGGTGGTTAAGGCTCCCCCTTGATGTGTACTCCCCCTCATTTGGAGAACACAAAGGAATCGAGAAATGGATCGTGCTACAAAACAAAGTTAGACGACAAATATATAATATCTAACAAGTAGACATAAGACAAATATCCACCACAAATAAAAGAAATTATGGCTAAGTAGCCAAAATGAAAAGCCCATTACATAAACATAAATTAAATGTCATACATAAGTATGACTACATTAGGAAAGCAAATTAAACTAACAAGAAGACACATAAACTTCTAAAGTAACATGAGGCTTCTAGATTTGCTTCCAACTTCAAAAGGGTTCATAGGTATTTATTGGGAAAGACTAAACATGACTATGTTTAGTTGGATGGGCTATGTGGTGGTGGAGGTGGTAAAATGATGGGTCCTTGTGGTGGTGTGAGGAAGTGTTCAAGGTAGGAGAATTGAAGACTCAATTCATCTCTAAGGCCCATGATAAGAAGTTGGTTGTGGTGACAACAATCACAACTCAAGGTGTGTGGTTGTAGGGGATAAAGGATGGGATGACCCATTAAAGGTTGAGGTGATGGTGATAGGGAAGATGATGATGTGTTGGTGGTAAGTTCAAAAGGTGATATGGGTGATAGGGCTAGTGTGAGGGCTAAAGGTTGTGGTGATGGTGAAGATGATGGGGTGAAGGTTAAAGGTGTGTTGGTTCTAAAGGTTGTGGAGGATGAGGATGTTGGTTTGGTTGATGTTGCCTTGGATGGAGCATGGGGTGTAGTGAAAGATGATGATGATTTGGTTGAGGCTATGGTTGTTTGTGTATCATCATCATCAACCAAGGTGAGATCAATGAAAATTGTCTCTTTGGTGTTTGGTGAGATTTATGATGTGTGAGTACTCTTGATCCATTGATCAATTTGAGTGGTTTCATTTGTTGGTTTGATGTAGAATTTTTGCTTCTTGAATACCCTTGATCCCATGATGGTGATATGGTGAGTGTGAAGGTGTAAGGATAGGTGTAAGGATGTCAATGCATAATGTTAGCTTAAATAGCCAAAACATAAGCATGCAAGTTTGAAATGTTGGATTTGGGGATTTGGGTGCATGGGAATCAGGTTATGGTTGCAGTTTTTCAGGGAAAAGAAGTCAAAAAGTGGAAGAGAATAGCAGTTTTCGTCTTCCAGAGGCACGGCGCCATTAAAGGTGCTACGGCACCACTAAATTTAGTGGAGCCGTGGCCTATTTAATGGAGCCGTGGGCTCTTTTGACCTTCTTTCCAGGTCTGCTGGTTTTAGGCAGCCTAAATGGGGAAATTTCTGGGGAATTCATTGGCTGCAAATCTCAAAGCCTCAAATTACTAAACACATAGAATTCCTAAAGCTAGTTTCAACTAGCAACTAACTTGATCATGTGATCATCTATGTATTTAGGCAACTATTAAGCATGCATGAATTCAAGCATTTTTAACATATAGTGCATGTAATAAAATAAACTAACATGCAAGATGAAGCAACATGAGGATTAATTAATAAGAGAATTAATCATGTTCAAGTGTTAAAAGGAAACACATCAAGCAAGTTAATGTCATGTCTTTATTTATAATAGCTTAATAATACTTAGGTTAATAGTACTACTTAAGCTAATCCTAACTAGTCTCGTTTCTTCCCCAACTTCTTCAGCTTGCTCCCGATCCCTTTTAGGGCCTTTCCAATAGACTTGAAACCACCGACAGTTTGCTCATGCATCTCCACTTGTCTATTGTACATTGTAGTTTGCCTTCTCATCATGTAGGATAGGTTGACCATCCCGTTTTCGACGTCGGTTGTACGTCGAAATGATGAGGTATCAAGATTACGAAAGTAGGTGTCAGGAGAAGGGATTTGAGAACTAGACGTTCCTTCTTCATTCACCTCATCATCGTCCACATCCATGGGTTCAGATGATGATTCGTGACTGAAGGAGGAGGATGAATGGGGAATATCGGAAGTGGATTTACGACCACGTTTAGCCCCTTTGTCCTTACGTTGCTTTGTGCGACGTTGTGGTCCACCAAGAGGTTTCATAACCGGATTGACTAGGACATAGTCGACATCATTGAGAGATGGGTAGGTTTGCATAACCCACCTGAATAAACGAGTAAGCAACATGCCGTATGGCATGAGCTCATCGGAACGACGATGAATACTGGCCATCCGTTTGACCATGTAGTATGCGAGGTTGTAAGGTTCCTCGATACTAAGACAGTAGAGCATGTGGGCAAGACTTGACGGAACGTGATCACGGTTGCCTGCAAGGCTTAACACGTTCTCACGCAGAAGAAGTTCCCAATTTCTAATATCGGGACGGAGCTCTTTGAGGTATATTTTGCTTGGGTCGAGGTAGACGATGGAACCATCACGTTTTTGATACGTGTTGGTGACTCGAGGGATTTAAATTACTTGTTTAATTACTTCAATGTCGGGAACTTCGGTACAATAGGCACCTTCGTTCTCAAGATTGTAGTAAAGAGACTCTAGAGAATGGTCTTTAGTGAATGCACACTGACCATACGAGGGAATACCAAGAATGTGACCAATCTCGGTGACAGACAATATGATATTTTGGTGTCGAATCCAAAAATCAAGGAAGACATTTCCGTCAAGATCGGTGTAGGTACGGACACGACTATAGAACTCGAGAATAAAACGGGGACAGACTTGATCATTTATTTTGTATAAACAATCGAACTCGATAGAAGGGAAACAGGCATTTATGTTGTCTGTCGTGACATAGAGTGCATCGACTACACGCCCTTCGTGTATGTATCGATTTTGGACTTTAGCGAGATAAGCTCTTTGCTCATCGGGAATGTTTAGATTTTCAAGAGTGCTAAGAATGTATGGTTTGGTATCTTGATAATCATTTCGAGGCATTGTTTTTCTACAAAAAAATATTTTTGTATATGTTAGTTCGTTGCATTTTAATGATTACACTTCTAGTGTGTGTGCCTAAATGCAAACAATGTGGAGGTGCGGCAATCTCGACTCTAAAATTATCCTAAAGAGATTACCCAAGCGCTCCTAACTTCACTTTTGCTCAATCAAATATGTCGAACAATACATATCAATTATGTACTTCGAGCCATATTTGAGAGTTCATGTATGCATGCAAAAACATTTTTAATTTACATCAACAATGTATGAAAAAGGTTTCATGATCCTAGACTTGTGAAGTTTTTCGAAAAATTAATCGAATTGGGGTGTTTGGAAAATGCCTCAACATGGTGCCAATCAAGCTTTAAGATTGAAAAGCTTTAATGCAGAACGTTCCTAATCCAATTTTAATCATCCTAAACATGATTCCATTACAAATAATCAATCATAATCCGAATTTAGTGATTAATTTCGGATTAGGTTTTGCAACATAAATGGGTTTTTGGAAATCCTAGGTTTAGGGAATCATGTGAATACTACATTGTCTAATCCTAGTCTTAATTTCACAAGGGTTTAACTAATTTTGAAAATCCCCAATTCGGATTTATACTCAAGAACAAACCCTAGACTCAAATTAAATGAAATTAAGAGTGAATTACTTACAATTGATGGTGTTGTGGTTAGGATTTGTTAATTCCAATGCCTCAATCTTGATTTGCAAGAGTTTAGTTGAATTATGGTGTTATGGTTCGATTTTGACAGCAAGTGGAAGAGGTTTTGTGTGTTTGGAAAATTTGTACAGAAGAAAAGAGTGACTGGGCGCGTTTTTCAGATGCACGGCTCCACGGTTCCGCTAAACATTAGTGGAGTTGTGGTTCTTTAGTGGAGCCGTATGTCTGATGGTCCAGTTTTCCTTCTGTTTTGACTTTTGGCAGATTAATCTTACTTATTTAGTAAGACTTTTTGACACGAGGAAAAAGTTTATACCTAATAAACTTTTTGACGAAAGATGATTAAATGGGATGACCGGAAATGACCTTAGTGTTTCCGAGAAAATTGACTAAGATGTCATTGGATGAGAATTTACTTCTAGTATTTCCCGTGAAATAAATAGAAGTTATGAGTTGTGTTTAGGAGGATGACTATAATATTTCCCATGAAATATTTAATTAGTCGGAGTACGTGACACAGGGAATGACTAGATATTTCCTGTGAAATATTCATGAGTCATGTGATGAGTGAAAGATATGACTTAAAAAGTCATGAGCGATTTGTAGAGAATGACTTCAATGTTTCCCGCGAAACTTTTGAGAGGTCATAGAAGGGGTGAAAGGTTATGAGGTATGACGTGACGGATGACTTTAATATTTCCGAAGGAATATTCAAATAGTCATGAGCGGGATGAGAAGAATGACTTGAAAAGTCATATGACGAGACGCGAGGAATGACGTTAATATTTCCAGTGAAATATTACGAAGTCATGGGATGAGGCTTAGGGAATGACTTGAAATTTCCAATGAAATATTCAAGAGTCATGAGTCGAGAATAGGATGGATGTGTGAGATGACTTTAATATTTCCATAGAAATATTGAAATAGTCATGAGCGGGATATGAGGAATGACTTGAAAAGTCATATGATGAGACGTGAGAAATGACATTAATAATTCCAATGGAGTATTAAGAGGTCATTTGACGAGAATGTAAAGGTTAAGGTGAGAAGAAATACTTTTCAAAGAAAAGATTTCTCATTCGACGTTATCATGACGGAGGAGATGTCTTTCCGCGGGGAGATGACGTACTTCGACGAGCTTCATTCATGAGCAAACTATAGGGTTCCCGGACAAGTCTAATGGCATCTTGACTGCTACTCTTCACAGGGAGTTGTCTCATCTATAGTGTTTGTTGTCATGCCTTTCCGGCGCTTGCGTACTCAGTTTCGGTCGTGGTGACAATAAGAGTAGTTTGTTTCTTGGGGAACCAAGATGTTTTTCAATCAACCTATGAAGGTACAAACATTACTCATTATGTTTCAACCCACATTAACTCACACATTATCAGAGTTGGTATAGAAACATTTTCTACATCAATCTCCTCAAGATATCATAATCTCAAGTGTATAGTATCTTTAATGTATGGTATGATACATTAAACACTTTGATGTAAGAAGTTTTGGGATACTTCTTACAAGTGGGCACAAAGCCAACACTATTCATGATAATGGACCTACTTGCCGTTAGGTAAACTACTTTACCTATTATGCCCCTAACCTAGTTATATCCACGCACTCACCTTCTTCGTCTCTTGTGAGTTTCGCATTTGCAGATATGGGCGTTATTGTCAATAAAGACTATTACTTAAACTATGTATCTCATACATATAGTATACATAAGTTTACAGGGATACTTCATTTAGGCAAGATTACGTATATGCAAGGAAGGGAACTTGATTCACTTATCAATGCTTAATTCAAACTTGTCACGCATGATCTTCAAGCGATCATCGAACATTTCTGGACAAGTTGAATTTGGCATGATGAGATGTGAATAGAGTTTCTGTGTTATAGTGCCTACCATGTTAGATTCTAACTACACTATTTCATGCCAAACATTACTACTAACAAAGGGTGTTTTAAGAAAGCATACCTGTGCCTGAGGTGTTTGCTCTTAAAACTAGAAGACTAGGGTACCTTTGTTGAATGTTAAGCATGAAAGACACGACTTGACTATTGCGTCACCGGGTATGCTTGATAACGCATCATACTCCTTTTGTTATACTCCAAAGTTTATTTACACTCATGTTTTCCTAGCAAAACAAATGTTCAAACATCTGGTCCCCAATATCTCATGGGTCCAAAGTTGTTAGAGTTAAACATCCTACACATTTGTTGCGTTAGTTTAGGATGTGAGAATGGAGGACACATTTCCCATGGTAAGTAACTTTGTGGTGGACGATCATTCCAAGTTACGGGAAAGTTACTTGGATGATTTTGTCTTCTAAAGTTACCTCTCGGTAGAGGAGTTCTAGACCGAGGTTTGGGAGAGTTTACCTTTCTAGGTGGAGGAGTAGTTGACCTAGTGTCACGCTTTACAAATCCATGTTCGGGAGATGACAATGGTTTGTTAAAGCCTTTGGTTTCCTCTCTACTTGGAGTAGACACTCTAGTTCTATTTACAACTACTTGACTTGGTTTAGGACTTAAGTTACTTTTCAGAATTGACCTAGTTTTGTCCTCAGCACCACACGGTACCACGGTACCACTAAATTTAGTGGTGCCGTCTGTATCTTTAATGGTGCCGTCACCTTCAGACATGGACTTTTCAGGCATTACAAATTTTACTTGTTTAGTACTACTTGTAGAAGCCTGATTTGGGTCAAATCCTAAATCCGAACGGTCATGTTCACTATATCTAATATTTTCAAGTATATCATTAAGCTTTTTAGTTCCTTCATCAAACCTAATGATTCTTAAAGCATTTTCTTTAAGTTTTTCATTTTCTACTTGAAGACTAATACATGACCCGCATCCTAAATCTACTTCCTTGTTTTTCTCAAGTCTCTTGACTTGATCATTTAGTTCTAAGACTTGTAGTTCTAGTTCTTTTAATTTTAATTTTAGCTTTGTGTTTCTACCTAAGATCTTAGTACTAACTACGCATAGTTTGTTGTATTCGTTATGTAATTCATTGTCATCTACTGACGAATTATTATCACTATAATAAGAAGAGTCGGAGTGTACCTCGTTAGAAGCTTGAGCCATTAAGCACGTTACATCGTTAGGCTTCTTCTCTTCTTCTTCACCGCTATCACTCCAAGAACCTCCTACAAAGGCTCTTTGGTTGTTGGATTTTGGTGGCTTAGGACATTCTCCTATGAAGTGATTAGGATCTCCGCATCTAAAGCATCTCCTATCACTTGTCCCTTTTCTTTCATCATGATTTCTTTGGGATGACTTCTTCTCATCTCGAGATTGTCTAGGAAATCTACCTTTCCTCCTAAAGAAATTTCTAAAGTTCCTAACGGCTAGTGCGTACTCTTCATCTTCACTACCGGAACTCGAACATTCCTCATCACTAGACTCCTTCTTGGCTTTTAATGCTAGAGATCTAACTCTCTCGCTTTTGCCTTTGACAATGTCGGAATCCTTCTTGATGATCATCTCGTGAACATTCAAGTTTCCTATAAGTTCATCGAGTGACAATGCCGCCAAGTCCTTTGACTCTTCTATGGCGGTGACCTTTGCTCTCCATTTAGGATGTAGAGCTCTAAGAAACTTCCTAACATAGTTCTTACTAGAATAACCTTCATCAAGAGCTTTAAGACTAGTGATAATAGTATTAAATCTAGCAAAAGCATTATCTATTGACTCATCCTCCGAAATGGAGAATTGTTCATATTGTTAAACAAGAAGATCTATCTTGTTCTCTTTGACTTGGTTATTACCTTGGTGAGTGACTAACAAAGTTTTCCAAATGTCTTTTGCCGTATTACACATAAAAATTCTTTCAAATTCCTTTTTAGGCAAAGCATTATAAATCATCATTTTAGCCTCATTATTTTTGGCTAATTTCCTTTTAAGTTCATCACTTTGTTTATCATAAGAAACTATTTCATCCTTTTTAGTTTCCGGATTCTTTTGAATAGGTTGAAAGTCACCCTCGGTAATAACATGCCAAAGATCAATGTCTTTTGATTTCACATACGTTTCGAATCTTGTTTTCCAATAAATAAAACAATCGGTTTCGAAAAGTGGTGGTCTTTGCATAGATTGCCCTTCTAAATATTTGTCGGAATCCATTGATCGGTTCAAGCTTTAAAATACAATATACTTTAAAAACTTGACTGACGTGGCTCCTGATACCAATTGTGGGAAACTAGAAGGGGGGTTGAATAGTTTACCGGTTTAAAAACTTCTTTTAAAAATCTTGTTTTAAAAGTATGCTATTGGAAACTTTGATTCGAACTCTATGTGTAATCAATCAACACCAATATGAACTACAAACTAAGCTACGTAATAATAACAAATAAAAGTAAATAGTAGAGTTGGAAAGATCAAATCGAGACAGAGGATTTATAGTGGTTCGGCTACGAAGCTCTTCTTCGTCCTACTCCACTCCCCGAGTACCATACTCGAGAGTTTCAAACACTATATCAACAACCTCCCTTCAGGCGGAGAAAACCGTACACGTCGCTTATCCTATTTCCGACACTAAGCTAGATGTCGAGTGCTAATCTTAGCTAGCACCAATCTACCAAGGTCCACGTAACCAAACACTCAAGCCCAATGGCTTCAAGAGATCACCAAGATCTCAACACGATCACAATGATCAACACTCACTTCACTCTACTCGACTAACACTATCCTAATGACCCTTGATCTTCTTGATCAATCACACAAGCCCAATGGCTTCAAGAGATGTTCACTATCTCTATAGATCACACTTGATCTTCACTCTCACTCACAAAAAGAAAATATACTTGATGTATGCTAAGATACAACAAGATTGTAACAAGTGTTATAAAAACCTATCAACTACAACTCTAGTATCTTCTTGATTACTTGATTTCTTCCCTTGCTAATGAAGAGGGATGACAACACCTTGTATCAACTTGGATACTTGTGTTCTTCTCTTGCTAGTGAAGAGGTATGAAGAGGATCACTTGAGGGATGATTAGATCACTCTTGAAACAAAGAAAAACTAATCTAAATGACCCTAAGAAGTGAAAGGTGTGAGAGGGTTTGACTAAGGGATTTTTCTGTGTGTGAAGGGTGCCTAAAACTGTGAAAGAGGTTGGTATTTATAGGCAAAGAAAATCTGAACGTTACAATTCAAAATGGTACGGGCAGCTCCACTAAATGACCCACGGCTCCGTTAAATTTAACGGTACCGTGGAGCCGTGGTAGACTAGGACGCTCCAAATTTTGTCTTTTCTGGTGAAAACTTATTTGGGGAAGGTTGGAGCTGATTTTGGGGGGGAAAATAGCTGTTGTGATTTTCAAACTTATTTTTCCATTATAACATTTCTTAATATTTCAAAAATAATTTGTCATGTATATTTTTGAAAAAATGTTTTGTCCCATTTAAAATGTGAATTTTCAAAACATGAATTCACTTCTTTGATCACTAGTTCAAGTTGTAACTTTTTTCAAGAGTGATTTGCGTAGAAACGGGATCTTCTGATTAAAAACTTGTTAACGTTAATTTTAACGTAACGTGAGTTCACATTTTGTCATCCTCAAAACGTGAAGTAATCGAAAGATATAAATAACATTTTTAGAACATTATTTGCATCAACACCCATGATAAACAATGTCAGGATGATGAATATTGCCAAAGCTTACACTTCTGGCATGGCAATCAATGGTAACCTTATGAGAAGACAACCAGTCCATGCCCAAAATCACATCAAAATCGATCATATCAAGGGGAAACAAATTTGCCGGACGAACACAATCATCAAAACGTAGAGGGCAATCCACATACTCACGATCAATGATGACTTGGGTTTTCATAGGGGTAGAGATGGATATAAGATTATTTAATGGTGTTGGGGTTATATTAATTTTCTTGGCAAGCGAATTAGATATTAAAGAATGTGTGGCACCGGTATCAAATAATGCAAATATAACACGATCACCAATATAAAGAAAACCGGTAATGGTACCTGATGTGCTCGCCGCCTGATCACGTGTAAGAGAATAAACTCGGCCCGTCGTAGGAGCTGGCCTACCCGAGTTTGTTGGAACAACCTGCCTCCCCTGTGGGCAGTCCTTCACCTTGTGAGCAGTAGACCCACAAGCAAAACATCCCCCAGTAGCCTTGTGGCAAACCCCCGGATGAGGCTTTCCACAAGTGGAACAAAGAGGTGGAGGAGGCAACACCTCACTAGACTTCCTCTGACCGAAAGAACCCGAATGATGACTCGGTTGAGAACCCCGGGCTGAATGCTCTCTAAACTGACGCGGGTTGTTATACCCACTCCTGCCAGAAACCCGCTGATCATAACTCCTAGAATCCTGACGCCCCTGATTAAAGTCCCGGTCCTGGCGACCTCTCTGCTCATACCTCTGGTCCTGTCGACCCCTCTGCTCGAATCCCTGGTCCTAACGACCCCTGTGATCCTGACTCTGGCCCTGATGACCCTGTCCCCTGTAGTTCACCCGATTTCCATCCCTGTCTCTCTTATTCGAACCTCCATCAGCATGCAACATCTCAATGTTGCGGGCATCGTTCGCAACTGCAGCAACATCCTCATACTCGGTGTTCACAATACGATCCAACACCCACTTCTTCAATGCCCATTTAAAGTGTTTAGCCTGACGAAAAGCATTACCCGTAACATCGGGTCCAACAAAACTAGCCAGCCTCATGAACCTCTGCATGAATTCCCCCGACGACTCTCGATCCAACTGACGAATAGTCCCATACTCACGTTCGTACCTCTGCTGCTCAGCCACCGGAATATACTGCTTATAAAATATGCCCATAAAATCCTCCCAAGAACAAGTATCAGCGAAATCCTCCCCTGTGACTGAACATACGCTGTCCACCAACTCAGTGCATCACCCTCCAGTTTAAACGTAGCCAAACGAGTCTTAAACTCGTCAGCACATCCCAAAACCCTGAACAGCTTTTCAACATGAGTGATCCAGTCCTCTGCCTCAGTGGGAGTGGCAGCAGACCTGAAAGATAGAGGCTTGAGCTTATTGAACCTTTCGATCCAAACATGAATACCAGCAGGTGGAGCAGTAGGTGGAGCACCGCCATCACCACCACCTGATGAACTCGCACCATTTTTGATGTCATTGGTGATTTGGGTCACCAACTTAGGAAGAGCAGTAGCCAACGCAGCGGATATCATGGCCTCGAAATCAGGGCCATCCTCTCCATTTCGGTATTCGTTATTACGCGTATTCACCATCTGAACGATCATTAAAACGATTAGCAACAATAGGGAAGAATAGGCACGAAAGGAAAGACAAAACAGAAACCTATGTCTACCCAAATCCTCACCAGTCAAAACTTAAGTCCTAAGGGTCAAATTCTAGGGTCCATATGATTCACAGGCCATGGCTTATGTACTACAGGTCACAACCCGGGCTCTGATACCATAATTGTAACACCCCAACCCGGCAAGGATAGAAGCATCACATTATGGTGACAAATCAAAGCATACATACATAATACACAGCGGAAGTCTTAAACAAACGCATTAAAGAAGTCAAGCCAACACGGCTTAAGCTGAATACATAAGTTCCAAATGATGAAA
Source organism: Artemisia tridentata subsp. tridentata (assembly GCA_021014915.2). Taxonomy (NCBI): domain Eukaryota; kingdom Viridiplantae; phylum Streptophyta; class Magnoliopsida; order Asterales; family Asteraceae; genus Artemisia; species Artemisia tridentata. Next base: position 238,146,169 of record CP139502.1, on the reverse strand, counting down.
AATAATTCAAAAGAAAACCAATAATGAAACGAAACCAAGTCTAAACAAATGTCATGAAACATAAGGGTGATAACTAAGGTAACTCTATCAAATCTCTACTCTCATCCCATAGTAAATCCCCGCTCCTAGCTAAGATACCAGCCGCAGGAAAAGGAAATGCGGCTGAGCTTAAAAAGCCCAGTGAACAGATATGCAACAAACGGAAACGAAAGCAAACGGAAATGAACAGATATAGCATAATGAATAAGATATAAGTAAAGTTACCAAGAGTAAAAGTTTAGAACAGTAATCCACCACGAGCCCATATCATAACATATCATATCATACCATAATCATATAGAGAGGATACCTCTCAAATAAACAGATAATATGAGGGGTGTCCTCATGTATCAGTTGGAGTGATCAGCTCCCATATTTTGTGAAAGACATGGATTGCACCCATCATCAGTCACCATATCATATCATAGCATATCATAAACAGAACATATCTAGGATGCATCCATACGCCCCCCCCCCCCAAACAAATCATATTGGCCATAATAAATCATAAAGTGCGCATATCATATCATAATGGGGACGGTGTGGCTAATCACTCGAACCACACACGAGTCATGCCAGTGGCGCATCACAGACACGGCCATGTTACCTTCATGGCTAGGGAACATATTTTGGCTCGGGTATCAAACTGGGGTCAAAGGTCAAAGGTTCATAGCAAAGCAAAGGTTCATATGGTCATAGTCATAGTTCAAATATCAAGGTTAATATCAAAGGGTTCATATCAAAGGGTTCATATGCCAAAGGTTCATATCAAAGGGTTCATATGCCAAAGGTTCATATCAAAGGGTTCATATGCCAAAGGTTCAAAGGTTCAGATCAGAAATCAAGAGGCCGAAGGCACCTTATTAAAAGGGCAGAATATCTGTACCTTATTTCAAATGCAAACACGAACCAGAAAATAGATATCACAGAATGGATCAGGACCTCTCCTTCTTCACACCTAAATGAGTAGAAGAGAATTATAAATGGTTCTAAATTACTCATTTAGTTTTCCTTTCCATTTTAAGTAACTTTCTATTTTTAGCAGGTTTCCAAATTTAGTATGTTTCCATTTTTAGAAAGTTTCCTTATTTGGTAAGTTCCATAATTAGAAAGATTTAAGCATTTTAAAATAGGTTAAGTCATGATTTAATCATATTATGGAAGTAAAGTATATTTTAGCAAGACATAAAAGTTTAGGGTTAAATATGACAAGTTTCCATATTTTAGGGTTTTCAATGTAGATATACCAAAGTTAAAGGTTTGAAATGAAAATATCACCATTAACTCATTCTAATTCTTAAGTTATCCAAAATTACACATTTAGTTCTTCAGATTTCAAAATTTACAATTTATACCCTTTTAATTGAATAAGTTACACTTTAAACCTCATGATATTCATAATTACACATCAAACCCCTAGTTTTCCAATTTTACACAATATACTCTTATTTTAACAAGTAGTACGATTACACCCTTAATTATCCATAATTTACACACAAATCCCTTAAGTTATTTAGTTTACAAATTAAACCCTTTACTTTACAATTTAAATCCTTAAATATTCATAATTACACATTAGGTCTTTAAATCTCCAAATTTACACATTACCCCCTGAATATAATTTATTATTCGAACCAACCCTAAATTTCCAAAATTTACATTTTCAGCCCCTTTATTTTAATAAATTACAAATCGAATTACATATTATTTAATTAACCAAATAAACCTTTTAAATACAAAATTTACACATTAGATCCTCATTTTATATTGTATACGAATTTAATCCAGTCCAAAATAACTTACAAAAATATCCCACAAGTTTCATAATTCACAAAACATACCCTTAAACAGATACATTTATATCCCACATTAGATACATTTATATCCAGCATCGAAAATGATTTATAGAAGGTGTCAACCACATTAGGGTTAAACGGCCCTCAGAATGGTCGGAAAATATTAACTGTTTATCAAACGGATTGGAAATGAAAGTCAAAATCAGGTAGCGGTAGCAAGATTTAACAATCGGTAATCATGGTAGGGGTTTCAAAATTGTTTTAAACGCCAAAGGTGAGACATAGGAGGATAGTCGTCAATATTAGATGATCAGTCAATCAATTCTTATAGGAACACCGAACTTCTTTGGGAAACAGGGATGGTTAAGACGAAATTAAATAATGTCAAAAGTTTCATAGAGGATCATCGGAAGCAAGAAACAACTGACGGAATGTATCAAGTACATCATTGTCAAGGGAATTCTCAGAATGCCCGAAGAGGCATCAGGATGATTAACAAAAGATTCGGAGGTTGGAGTCGGAATCTGAAAGCAAGGATCAAATAGTGTCAGATGACTACTATGCAATTTTCAATGCTTCAGGTTTTATTTAGTGTTTCAATTCTTAGGTGGTGCAAGGCATAAGCTCTAGATTTCCAAGTGTGATTTCAATAGGCTTTTACCAAAAGCAAGGCACGAATCAGAGTGATGCGGAAGCAATGCTACTTAAACAAAATGCCTTATAGTCTACCCATTCCTCACTGGTCAGAATTTAAGTGCCTATAGGGAAATCCTAAAGCAAATTCTCAAAGGTTGTCCTACGAGCTCCTACAGTGGAAACTTAGTGGTCCAGAATTCACAGGTCAACGGTAAATGTATTACGAGTCGCAGCCTGTTATCTCTGATACCATAAATTGTAACACCCCGACCCGACAAGGGTAAAGATATCACAACAATGGATACATATCAGATCAAAACAAAGCATACTAATACAGTAATACAAAAATTCAAGGATTACAAATGAAATGTTGAATCTAAATGGTTACGAATAAATCTTCCAAAACTAATTCTAAAACATAATGTCTTCAATCCAACTCTAACCCAGCATAGCTATCCAATCTTCTAAGTCCAAGGTACACTCTTCACTCATTCTCAGCTTCCTACTAATACCTGCCGCGTGGAAAAAAAAACGCGGCTGAGCTACGAGAGCTCAGTGAACAGATATATAGATAACAAGAAACGATAACGGATAGCAGTACAAAAGAAAATCAGGAATGCAGATCATACCGATACGAAATCAAAGCGAGAGGAATAAGGAACGGAATAAAGACAAAAGAAAAGAGATAATGAAAAGAAACAATATAGTCATAAAATAAGGGAAAAACAGAAATCTATCACAAGCCCTGATAACAAATCATATCAAAACGGTATAAACATATAAGTAATCTAGAGGGGATGCCTCTCAAGTAACAGATAATATGAGGGGTGATCTCATGTATCATTTTGAGTGATCAGCTCACAGATATATGTGAAAGACGTGTATCGCACACACCATCAGTCACCAGACAAATATAACAATTAACAAATATCAATAAACAGATAACAGGTCAAATCTAGGATGCACCCATACGCCCCCGCAGACAAATCAATAATAATAATCATAATGGCCATAGCAGATAATAAATAAGGGACGGAACAGGTCATCACTCTCCTGCCCTAGAGTCATGTCAAAGGTGCGTCAATGACATGGACATGAAACCCTCATGCCTAGTGATTGGCTCGTAATATCAAACTGTGGGTCAAAGGTCAAATGTATTATCAAAATAATCAAAAGTCATATCTTAAGGGTACATGGCAAAAGGTTCATATCAAACAGTTTAGAAATAAACGTCGAAGGATCAAATCAAAGTTTATCAAATTACGTTTTATATCAAAGTTTAAGTTCAGATTAAAAGGACTATATCAAACGGTTTTCAGAAAAGAGTTTTCACAAGTTCATAATTAGGGGTCATAGCAAAAGTTCATTTAAAAAGGTTTCTATTTAAAAGTCCATTTAAACAATCCTTCACAAATGGTTTCATGACAACTGATCTTACAAAATAGTTTTCATAAAAATGGTCTTCCAACTTTTATTAACTTCCATTAAAAGTAGTGTTGCTTCTTTTAAAATAGCTTTTCTCAAACGGTTTCATATGTATTTTAAAGATAGTTCCAAAATCAATTATGTTCAAATAAGGATTTAACAGATTAAGGTTTATATCAAGAATCAAATCAAGTTTTACTACAAGTATATCAGATTAAGTTTCAAAACAAGATTTACAGATCAGGATTTAGGACAATAGGTCAAAACAAAGAGATTCAAGAAGTTTCAGAACAAAGGAAAACACATCAAGGATTTACAAATAAAAGATCACATGAACGGTGCACAAACAGGAGGGAACATAGCAATGGTATAGGGAATCCTAAACGAATCAAAATACGAAATCAAAAGAAAACGAAGGCACCTTACTAGAGAAGGGCAGAATATCTGTACCTTATTAGAATGAAAGAACACAAGAGTAGCAAAACTGACAGGGATCAAACCACTCCCTCTTCAAACCTAAAGGAGTAGAGGACATAATTACAAAGGGGTTTCAGTTATCCTTCCATTTTAAATAACTTTCTATTTTTAGTAACTTTTTGGATTTAGTAAGTTATTAATATTACAGATTAGGTTAAGTCCTTACTTCAAGATTATTATGGAATTAAAGTACATTTTATCAGGTTACAAAAGTTTAAGGGTAATTATGACAAGTTTCCCTATCTTAGGGTTTTAATTGTAATTACACCAGAGTTAAAGGTCTAAGATGAAAATATTTCAAGTTACTCATTTACATACTTAAGTTATCCAGACTTACACTCTTAACCCTTTAAGTTTAACAATATACAATTTATACCCCTTAGTTAATATAATTTACAAAACAAACCCTACATTTACATAATTCATGCTTTAATCCCTATAATATTCATATTTACCAAACAAGCACCTTATTATACAAAGTTACAGAATATAACCTCAGAATTACATGTAGTACGAAATAGACCCCTCAGAATTCAGTAATTACACAATTGGTCCCTTAACTTTACAAAACTTACAATTTAAATCATAATTTATTTATAATTACATGTCAAGCCCATAATTACTCAAATTTACACATTACACCCTTAATAACATTATTTACTCAGAATAACTTCAAGTTTCCACAATTTACGCTTTTAGTCCCTCTATTTTAATTATTTACAATTCGACCCTTATAAATACTACTAATTCATTTTCTTGCAATATTTACACCTAGGACCCTCAAGTTATATTTTTCCCACATTCCTACTGACTTATATGACATTACAAAAATATCCCAGAAGTTTCAAAGTTGGTAAAACACACCCTTCTAGTTTTTATTTTCAAATCGCATAACCTTTTTAATATCCAAACCCTAACCCTAAAGTTACCCATCATCAAACCATCATCACCAAATCATTAATGTCCATTAATTAGACCAGATTCATCACACAAAACCCTAACCCTAATCGTTCTAGGGTTTCTTCCTAATTTTTCCTTATTTTTACATATATACGGTTTAAACAAAATTCAAGAATAATTAATATAAGCTTCTAAAAATCACATGGCTATTTTTCTAAGCTTATATTAACATCAAGGAACACGTAAAAATTATGTTCATCATCCAAAAAATTCGTTTGATATTATTTGTAAATTACGTGTGTTTTAACTCATTATTTTTCATACACATGATTAAGCTTGCATGGTTCATTTTTCTTATTTTTCTTAGGTTATATTCAACCCATAGATCACTATAAAAAGTCTGGATAATTTTTTAGAACGTAAGAATAAGTCGTGAAAAATCATTACCTCTCGGATGAACACAAACGAAGAAAACAATTATAACGAACAAACGAAGGCTTCTAGATTCGAGTTCTTATTTTTCTTAGCTCCTTAATACTCCAATGAACTCCAGAAAATTGCTAGATCAGGTCCAGAAGTCGAATGAGGGTTTGAGGGATTTTAGTTTTGGGCAATTTAGGGTTTTCGGCAAAATAGGGTTTTATAAAAATTATGATTTGTATTTATATTATGTAAACCAACTTAGGAGGGGGGGTGAGGTCCAGAATTTCGGCCTAAAGGTGAGCACAAGATCATAATTTGATTTGGTGTATACTTCCTTTATTTAGTTTTGTATTTATCTTAATTAAATGATTTTCACAAAATATAATACATATATACTTAATTATTTTCAGATCATATATATATGTATAAGTGATTTTATAATTTTTGGACATTCCAAATTAATATAATGTTATCCCAGAAATTAATTTACTTGATATGTAGATCGTTTTCAGAAGTTTGGAATTGTTTCAGAATTTTATAAGTTATTTATTTAGGTTTTATTGTTTCAGGGGTAATTTGGTCCTTTTCTATGCTTTCTGAATTTCAGGTATTACAATCAATCATCACTCAATCATTAAATCTTCATTATTACACTATTATTACACCAAATCTATCCCAAAAATTCCTAACCCAAATTCGCATGCTTTAATTTCCTTTTCTTCCTTGTTTTTCTTTTTAGCCGATTTCACAAAATAATTCCACAACAAATATTTAGGCTATAACAATTCGAACAAGTATTTTTCCAGTGTTATACAAATCATATGATGCTCAAATAAATTAGGTTTCATGCCCAGAAAATTCGTATAGAACTATTTAGAGATTTATTTCGTTTTTAGGGTTTATAACTCATTAAATCACAAACGATTTGTAGATCATGCATGGCTCGACTTTTGTATTTTATATGAGACTTATATGATGTAAAGAACATGGGAAAAATACCAGATCGAATTTAGAACGCGTAGAACAGGCGCACGAATTTTGTATCACTCGGATGGAGAAATACGACCAAGCAAATCACCACGATCACACCAGCCACTCCACGACCTTAGAGCCATTTTTTATAGACCATATATGATGTAAGGAACATAAGAAAAATGACAAATGAATTTTAGAAGGGTCGTACGAATTATTTGGAATTATACCTTACGGATTTATTATTTGACAAGGAGAATGTACCACGATCGAACCAGGCAAAGCACGACCCAAATCTTATTTTTCTTGGCTTCTATGGATGATAATCAACACCAAAAAAATGATCTTAGACTTCCAAAAAATCGGATGAGCAATGAGGGAATTTTTTGTGTGTTTTAGGGTTTTGAAATAGAGAATGAGATAAGGAATGCATAAATAATGGGAATTGCCGTGAATAGGGGGGGGATGAGACCAAATCTCGGCCAATTAAATGACCAAATCAAAGAGATTAATTTCCTTGATGTATTTCCATTTTTCTTGTACTTATTTTGAATTTATTTGAATTTAAATTAGATTAGTAAAAATAATAATACAAATGTGATAATAATTCGGCCCAAATGTTTTGTGTGTGTGTTTTCATAATTTTTGTACTTCATAAAATGTTAATTGTAGTAGTAAAATAATTTTACTTCATATCATACTCATTTCCAAATGTCACACCCCAAAAATGGCGCAGCGGAAAGGCATTCACGGGGTATGACCTCATAGTCGAGAACACAAGGTGTCACAATAGAGAAATACTAAATGTATATCATAAGACGGATAATAGTCGCGAAGTCCCACAACCGGGATAAGTACAAACATCTAAAATAAACATAAGTCTTAGAGTTAAACAACATCACTAGGAAATGTCAAAAATGCAACTCCACGGGATATACCCTAGGAGGGTCTTGTCTTAAGTCTTGCTAAGGCAGTCAATACTCAACCTTCTAAGCAACTTCAGTCACACCTGAAAATGGTACTAGAAAACGTCAACATAAAGTTGGTGAGCTCGTAGGTTTAAAAGTTAAACCACGAAGCTGTGAATAATAGCGTAGGACAATAGTGAGCAAGATATACAAATATGAGCACATAGTAAAAAAATCACAAACTATCACAGACGGCAAACACGTATAATTGATCCACACATAGTCTGGGTGCCACTTCCCCAAATGATATACTGGGTGTCACTTCCCCAAAGTTATATACTGGGTGTCACTTTCCCAAAGTTATATATTGGGTGTCACTTTCCCAAAGTTATATACTGGGTGTCACTTCCCAAAGTTATATACTGGGTGTCACTTTCCCAAAGTTATACTAAGGTTGCTAAATACGGTTGAACAAGGTTGTCAAACACAGGTTGCACAAAACAAAACACGTCACAGCATGTAATCGCATCAACACACATAATGCCCACGCAATATAGAAACCGCACAAATTTAGTTCTATCATCCAAAACATTAAGCTATGTAACAACTTGGATCTAACTTGATTTCACAACTCATCAGACAAGAACTGTCATGAAATTAAGTCAGAAGTTGTTACACAAACTTAATGTCTTAAGTGATAAACAACAAAATAAATCCACACCATGCTAATTACCTAGATATTGTCCACACAAATTTGATTCACACAAAAAGGGCACATATTGCAATCAAACGCACATATTGTCCAAAAACATGGAAACAGTAGATCACAGCATGAAAACATTTAAAGTATCATTTGAGTACCATTTTCCCCCAAGGAAAACATAATGAGAAAGGGGCTACGAGAACTCACCTCAAGCAAGCAAAGCACAACAAGATCTACAGAAGTAAAGTACTCGGCAGCTCTCAAGTATCGGCACTCACGGACTCAGCACAACCTAATAATGTAAATTCGCCTTAACATAATCTCCAAATGTAAAAGTTCCAAAAGTTAACTACCCCGAGTAGATTCCATTTTAAATACAAAAATCTCTTTCTCATATTAGTTACTAGCGTTTGGTATCGACGGGTGTGTAGTGGTGACACGACATGACTCAAGTGTACTCACGCCACATAAAGACTATGACCAAAACGACTCACAAACAAGATCTACAAAACATGAATATTCCTCATAAATAATATTCTTAGATTCGCGTGTCCTCGAAACTTTTAATAACTCATAAAAGTAAACCTTTAGTTATATTTTTAAGTAAACTAGTGATTTATAAAAATAAATTTTAGTTTTGTTTTTAAATAAACCAACAAATATAAAACTTGTTATTATTTATATGAAAACGTTCACGTGATTATCGTTGTTGCACATATATACATTTATACATATGTTTCGAGTTTAGTTTTCTTGAGTTATTATTTGTTTCGAGTCACAAGCCCGAGTCATGACCTCTCGGCTTATTATATCAATCCATATCAAAACAATATACAACAATTTAATCTCATCATCACAACCACTTCAATCCACTCGTGGTCGACTACGACACACGTCTAACCTAATCTCCGTCATCTAGTAATCGTCACACAATCGATTCCCATTTTTCGTCAACCACTCCAACAATATTAACAATCCAATGCCGAGACCCTAATGGTCTCGGCCTATTCCTCCTCGGCACCAAAAGACACCAAATGGACCTAAATCCCATTCGGCAGCAATCCACAACGACAACAACAATACTAATAATAATCCAATAGCCGCAACTATAACTAATAACAACAATACTACCAATAGTTACCAGGTTATCAAATAATAAAAACAACAAAATCAGATCCAGTAACAAGTCAAGACTTAACCTTATTAAACTGATGAAGCCGAGGGTCTTACCATACCCTCGGTTCGAGTGGAAACAGTCCATAACCAAAGTAAATAACGACACCAAGCTACTAGACTCGACCAAACCACAAATAGGTTTCAGCCGTGGGTTTGAACCCACCACCTTGACTCGACACGACCAAACAACAAAAATAATAACAAGAGTAATAGCCATGACCAGAACAGAATCAATAACAGTTTTTAAATAACCATAAGTACTGCCGAGACCATGAGGGTCTCGGCTCAAGCCTTCTCGACGCCTCAAACAACCAATCGAACCCAAAGGGTCTCGGTTTCACAACTATACCAACCAAACCAGAATATTACAACCAAAACCACTCGGCTTCGAGTAACCATCCGAACCAAAAATAAGATAAATATCTATAACACTCAACAAGAACCACGAGGTACAAAATAAACCCGTACCGTGAGCTTACACTCACGGCTGTACATCGACACCACAAAAGACACGACACACACGACCCTATATCGATACCAAACCATTTTTACTTGTTCAAACATTAAAACCCATTTGTTTTAACCCGAAAAATCAATAAAACCACGAGTTGACTCGGTGGTGAGTCAACCCACGCGTAAAAAACGCGTTTCTTACCGTACCTTCAATGGATCTAAAGGTTTTAAGGTGTAGAGATGATGGTGGTGATGTTTAGGTGGCGGCGGTGCGACTAAAAATGGGGTGAAGATAGTGTTGGTGGCGCGTGGATGGTATCACAAGAAAGAGGAGAGTGTGAGGAGTGTTTTGGTGGTGGCGGTGTGGTTATAGAGGTGGCGGTGATGATGGTTTTGTGTTGGCCGGCGGCGGCGTGAATAGGGAGGAGAGAGTGATGTAGGAGATGAAGTGAAAATGAAAATAATAAAATGATAGGTTTAGGGTTTTGGATTTATAAAACCGGATTTTGCACTAGAGTCCTTGTGTAGTTTCTAATTTCACTTGAGGAGTTGGTGCAAGGACTAACGGAATAATTACTATTATTCTCTCCCGAGATTACTTATTTTTATTCCCAAAGAATATTAAACGTCACCCGAATAAATGTTTAATTGACACCATTCACTTTAAATACGATTTTCCATCGATTTTGATAATAAATACGTTTATAAAATAAAGTGTGATCGTTTCTCGTTTAAACTCGACTTATTAGGTTTCCTAGTGCCAGAGTCGGAGTAGTGCCTAAATTAATCGTCACGCAAGAACCTAGAAAATTCACGGTTGCTACAGTCTACCCCCGTTAACAGAATTTTGTCCTCAAAATTCAGTTGACTAAGGGTCTGAGCTTGCTCGGACAGTATTCACCCTTCGATTTGGTTGCACACAGGAAGGTAAGGGTGTGGGTGTCAATCCAAATAGTACCGGGTGCTACTTCCCAATTGGTACTATCAATACTTCCTAACCTCTAGAAGTCACACAAATAAAACCATATAATAATCACACAGTAAGGCAAGCTTTCCCGTCCTTGAGTAAAGCCATCAAAAACCTTAGGCATCTTTTCGGTAGTTTGAGTTGAGCCTCAACTGAAATCTAGCTTAACCCCACAACTCATCAAACAAGAACTGTCATGAGGTTAAACCAAACCACAAATTTAAGCCCAGTAACAACTTGATTTCAGCTTAATCTCACAACTCATCAAACAAGAACTGTCATGAGATTAGGCTAAAATCAAGTTGGACCTAACCTTAAACTACAGAACAACTTGAACCTAACTTAACTCCACAACTCATCAAACAAGAACTGTCATGGGATTAAGTTAAATATCAAGTTGTAAGAAAAGAACTCAACATTTTTGAAGTATTGGCTCAATTATTGGATCGCTTTCAAATAAACAAATCAATAAACCCACAAAGCTTAGATTTAGAAGGTTGAGAAGCTTCAACTAAGAGAGATGGGTATTCATGTTTCCTCCAAAATCGACAGTGCATGCTCTAAGTATATCTCCTAAAGTCGAATAGTATGCTTACCCTGATCATCGGTCTAGGAATGGAAGGTCGTACTCCAATCTAACTGTGTTCCTAATGCGTCCTATAGTGTCAACCATAATCGCGACGTGGACTGTCTTTCACGATTCGATATAATAGGTAAGGCGCTCCTCATGTATGTCGCTCTAATTGGATTTCTTATCATTGAATACTACGGAGGCATTAATCAAACTACAAGACTTATCCTGTAACTCGAGTTTCCTGTATATCGTTCTCAACGCAGTTTTAGAGTTATCAGTCTCATGCACTCTCAACTAATAATATTTGTGTTCGAAATCTTTCCTCGAGAAATATCACGTATCATGAAATTTGTTCCGCTCCGAGAGTTAAGTTTATAAGAAGCTCAATCATGTCAGGTCTTTACGAAGTACTTCACGAAAGTCTTAAGCACGCGAGGTATCTCTGGGTTTCTGCTCGTCCTACTAGGCGCACTGAAATAGGCGGTTTTACAGTAACTATCGAGTGATTAGGCTTCATGAAATGCCTCGTCCATTCTTGAGCAAAATCATTTAAAAATTTTAAGCTAAGTAGCAACTTTAAACTTAATCTCACATCTCATCAAACAAGAACTGACATGAAATTAAGTTAAAAGTTGTTAAAAAGCTTTTTTTTTTTTTTTTTTTTTTTTTTTTTTTTTTTTTTTTTTAATCTAAGAAAAAGAAAAATTTTAGTTAAAGTTTGGGGTTGCTCAAAAATGTACGGGTGGCATTTCAGCACTCCAAGATCCTACTACCAGGTGGTGAAGATTTGAACCATCATATCGGTTTCTACCTTTTTGGTCATACACTATATCAATCTCATATCTAAGAGCTAGGACACTAGGCTTCGCCTTTAACAGAGGCATGAACTAAGTGAAAGCAAATCTATAATCGACATCAGAATCAAACGTATGATAGTCTAACATTCATCTAAAGAGAACATACCCGTCACGAGGTTCGGGTTCTGACGTCCTTCTTCAGCGTTCATCACGAATACCCGCCCACGAGCTGGGTTGCCATTGTTTCCAATGTTCCCATTAGTCAATAAGGCCTGATTCTGGTTATTCTGCACTTGTTCCTGTGCCCTATTCAACTTAGGACACGTGTTTCGAAAATGATCCAGGCTCCCGCACTCATAACATGTCCTTGGGTAAATGACCTTAATCGGAGTCGCTTGCATGGCTACTGCCCGACAATCCCTTGAAATGTGACCAATCTGATTGCAGTTGAAACACACTAGGCAGGGTTTAGTCTCCAGGTGGTGGTAGTTATATTTGGCACGGCCCGAGCTCGTTGCCACAAATCCTTTTCCCCATTTCGCCTTCTTATCGTCACCGCTTGCATCTTCTTGATTACTCGGCTCACTCACGGTCTTCCTATTATCACCACTCTTGGACCATGTCCCATTCCTAACCATTTCATCCGTTAACGTTGCAGATTTCAGTATCGCACTCTGAAGGGTAGGGGCTCAGTCGCTTTCACCATTCCGCGAATCTCAGGAACCAAACCATAGATGTACCTCTCAATTCTCTTGGATTCGGGAGTGACCATGTGAGGTACCAGTCTAGCAAGCTCATGGAATCGATCCGTATAAGCCGTATGATCAGCTCCTACCATGGTATGGTGGTAGAACTCGTGCTCCAATTTCTGCATCTCATTGTCTGGACAATACTCCTCCTTTAACAACGCCATAAATTTATCCCAACTCATCCCTATGGCAGCTTCTCTGCCCTTAGCCTGAATTTGTGTATTCCACCAAGTCAATGCTTTCCCAATCAATGAACAGGCAGCATACTTCACCTTCTGTTGGCTCGCACACTCACTGATGTCAATCGCCGACTCCATCTTCTCGACCCATCGAGTATAAGCTATCGCACCTCCATTGCCATCAAAGTCCAACGGTTTGCACGCGGTAAATTCCTTGTAAGTACATCCCTTGTTACCGTTTTTACGGTTCCCATCATTGACGTGATCACTTCCACCGTCGTTGTCCGCTTGATTATTCCCACTCACGTTGTTCCCTTGGTTGCTGACATGGTCACCAACCTGGGTGACGATGGTGGGTAACAGTTCCCGTAGTTGTTGGGCGACAATAGTAGCAACATCAGGAGTCTCGTTGCCGGCATCGTCGCTTCCCGTGCCGCGACCTCCTGCCATACCTCCTCGTCCACCAGTCCTTCCACCCCTCGGTGGTGGAATGCCTCGGTTAACTCGAGTCGACCTTTTTGGAGGCATGATTCTACAAAGCAGGACATTGGTAAACGTTAGATAGGAGATAGGTAGGATAGGTCGGCATATGTGTCGTACTACTACACTCAACTTCCTATCTAACAGTCCATGAATTTGATAAGTCCATGCCGCATCATGTTATCGTAAAAACGTTGGCCAGGCGTTTTTAGGATAGCATCATGATGCATTTACTTATCATCATCACTTCGTGTCATACTATACGCATAATCGCACACGTAGTTCCTATAATGCAAACTATATGAGGATTCTTAGGTTATAGTCTAGGTTAAACCACCTAATTCTCTATAACCTTGGTCTCTGATACCAATCTGTCACACCCCAAAAATGGCGCAGCGGAAAGGCATTCACGGGGTATGACCTCATAGTCGAGAACACAAGGTGTCACAATAGAGAAATACTAAATGTATATCATAAGACGGATAATAGTCGCGAAGTCCCACAACCGGGATAAGTACAAACATCTAAAATAAACATAAGTCTTAGAGTTAAACAACATCACTAGGAAATGTCAAAAATGCAACTCCACGGGATATACCCTAGGAGGGTCTTGTCTTAAGTCTTGCTAAGGCAGTCAATACTCAACCTTCTAAGCAACTTCAGTCACACCTGAAAATGGTACTAGAAAACGTCAACATAAAGTTGGTGAGCTCGTAGGTTTAAAAGTTAAACCACGAAGCTGTGAATAATAGCGTAGGACAATAGTGAGCAAGATATACAAATATGAGCACATAGTAAAAAAATCACAAACTATCACAGACGGCAAACACGTATAATTGATCCACACATAGTCTGGGTGCCACTTCCCCAAATGATATACTGGGTGTCACTTCCCCAAAGTTATATACTGGGTGTCACTTTCCCAAAGTTATATATTGGGTGTCACTTTCCCAAAGTTATATACTGGGTGTCACTTCCCCAAAGTTATATACTGGGTGTCACTTTCCCAAAGTTATACTAAGGTTGCTAAATACGGTTGAACAAGGTTGTCAAACACAGGTTGCACAAAACAAAACACGTCACAGCATGTAATCGCATCAACACACATAATGCCCACGCAATATAGAAACCACACAAATTTAGTTCTATCATCCAAAACATTAAGCTATGTAACAACTTGGATCTAACTTGATTTCACAACTCATCAGACAAGAACTGTCATGAAATTAAGTCAGAAGTTGTTACACAAACTTAATGTCTTAAGTGATAAACAACAAAATAAATCCACACCATGCTAATTACCTAGATATTGTCCACACAAATTTGATTCACACAAAAAGGGCACATATTGCAATCAAACGCACATATTGTCCAAAAACATGGAAACAGTAGATCACAGCATGAAAACATTTAAAGTATCATTTGAGTACCATTTTCCCCCAAGGAAAACATAATGAGAAAGGGGCTACGAGAACTCACCTCAAGCAAGCAAAGCACAACAAGATCTACAGAAGTAAAGTACTCGGCAGCTCTCAAGTATCGGCACTCACGGACTCAGCACAACCTAATAATGTAAATTCGCCTTAACATAATCTCCAAATGTAAAAGTTCCAAAAGTTAACTACCCGAGTAGATTCCATTTTAAATACAAAAATCTCTTTCTCATATTAGTTACTAGCGTTTGGTATCGACGGGTGTGTAGTGGTGACACGACATGACTCAAGTGTACTCACGCCACATAAAGACTATGACCAAAACGACTCACAAACAAGATCTACAAAACATGAATATTCCTCATAAATAATATTCTTAGATTCGCGTGTCCTCGAAACTTTTAATAACTCATAAAAGTAAACCTTTAGTTATATTTTTAAGTAAACTAGTGATTTATAAAAATAAATTTTAGTTTTGTTTTTAAATAAACCAACAAATATAAAACTTGTTATTATTTATATGAAAACGTTCACGTGATTATCGTTGTTGCACATATATACATTTATACATATGTTTCGAGTTTAGTTTTCTTGAGTTATTATTTGTTTCGAGTCACAAGCCCGAGTCATGACCTCTCGGCTTATTATATCAATCCATATCAAAACAATATACAACAATTTAATCTCATCATCACAACCACTTCAATCCACTCGTGGTCGACTACGACACACGTCTAACCTAATCTCCGTCATCTAGTAATCGTCACACAATCGATTCCCATTTTTCGTCAACCACTCCAACAATATTAACAATCCAATGCCGAGACCCTAATGGTCTCGGCCTATTCCTCCTCGGCACCAAAAGACACCAAATGGACCTAAATCCCATTCGGCAGCAATCCACAACGACAACAACAATACTAATAATAATCCAATAGCCGCAACTATAACTAATAACAACAATACTACCAATAGTTACCAGGTTATCAAATAATAAAAACAACAAAATCAGATCCAGTAACAAGTCAAGACTTAACCTTATTAAACTGATGAAGCCGAGGGTCTTACCATACCCTCGGTTCGAGTGGAAACAGTCCATAACCAAAGTAAATAACGACACCAAGCTACTAGACTCGACCAAACCACAAATAGGTTTCAGCCGTGGGTTTGAACCCACCACCTTGACTCGACACGACCAAACAACAAAAATAATAACAAGAGTAATAGCCATGACCAGAACAGAATCAATAACAGTTTTTAAATAACCATAAGTACTGCCGAGACCATGAGGGTCTCGGCTCAAGCCTTCTCGACGCCTCAAACAACCAATCGAACCCAAAGGGTCTCGGTTTCACAACTATACCAACCAAACCAGAATATTACAACCAAAACCACTCGGCTTCGAGTAACCATCCGAACCAAAAATAAGATAAATATCTATAACACTCAACAAGAACCACGAGGTACAAAATAAACCCGTACCGTGAGCTTACACTCACGGCTGTACATCGACACCACAAAAGACACGACACACACGACCCTATATCGATACCAAACCATTTTTACTTGTTCAAACATTAAAACCCATTTGTTTTAACCCGAAAAATCAATAAAACCACGAGTTGACTCGGTGGTGAGTCAACCCACGCGTAAAAACGCGTTTCTTACCGTACCTTCAATGGATCTAAAGGTTTTAAGGTGTAGAGATGATGGTGGTGATGTTTAGGTGGCGGCGGTGCGACTAAAAATGGGGTGAAGATAGTGTTGGTGGCGCGTGGATGGTATCACAAGAAAGAGGAGAGTGTGAGGAGTGTTTTGGTGGTGGCGGTGTGGTTATAGAGGTGGCGGTGATGATGGTTTTGTGTTGGCCGGCGGCGGCGTGAATAGGGAGGAGAGAGTGATGTAGGAGATGAAGTGAAAATGAAAATAATAAAATGATAGGTTTAGGGTTTTGGATTTATAAAACCGGATTTTGCACTAGAGTCCTTGTGTAGTTTCTAATTTCACTTGAGGAGTTGGTGCAAGGACTAACGGAATAATTACTATTATTCTCTCCCGAGATTACTTATTTTTATTCCCAAAGAATATTAAACGTCACCCGAATAAATGTTTAATTGACACCATTCACTTTAAATACGATTTTCCATCGATTTTGATAATAAATACGTTTATAAAATAAAGTGTGATCGTTTCTCGTTTTAAACTCGACTTATTAGGTTTCCTAGTGCCAGAGTCGGAGTAGTGCCTAAATTAATCGTCACGCAAGAACCTAGAAAATTCACGGTTGCTACAGTCTACCCCCGTTAACAGAATTTTGTCCTCAAAATTCAGTTGACTAAGGGTCTGAGCTTGCTCGGACAGTATTCACCCTTCGATTTGGTTGCACACAGGAAGGTAAGGGTGTGGGTGTCAATCCAAATAGTACCGGGTGCTACTTCCCAATTGGTACTATCAATACTTCCTAACCTCTAGAAGTCACACAAATAAAACCATATAATAATCACACAGTAAGGCAAGCTTTCCCGTCCTTGAGTAAAGCCATCAAAAACCTTAGGCATCTTTTCGGTAGTTTGAGTTGAGCCTCAACTGAAATCTAGCTTAACCCCACAACTCATCAAACAAGAACTGTCATGAGGTTAAACCAAACCACAAATTTAAGCCCAGTAACAACTTGATTTCAGCTTAATCTCACAACTCATCAAACAAGAACTGTCATGAGATTAGGCTAAAATCAAGTTGGACCTAACCTTAAACTACAGAACAACTTGAACCTAACTTAACTCCACAACTCATCAAACAAGAACTGTCATGGGATTAAGTTAAATATCAAGTTGTAAGAAAAGAACTCAACATTTTTGAAGTATTGGCTCAATTATTGGATCGCTTTCAAATAAACAAATCAATAAACCCACAAAGCTTAGATTTAGAAGGTTGAGAAGCTTCAACTAAGAGAGATGGGTATTCATGTTTCCTCCAAAATCGACAGTGCATGCTCTAAGTATATCTCCTAAAGTCGAATAGTATGCTTACCCTGATCATCGGTCTAGGAATGGAAGGTCGTACTCCAATCTAACTGTGTTCCTAATGCGTCCTATAGTGTCAACCATAATCGCGACGTGGACTGTCTTTCACGATTCGATATAATAGGTAAGGCGCTCCTCATGTATGTCGCTCTAATTGGATTTCTTATCATTGAATACTACGGAGGCATTAATCAAACTACAAGACTTATCCTGTAACTCGAGTTTCCTGTATATCGTTCTCAACGCAGTTTTAGAGTTATCAGTCTCATGCACTCTCAACTAATAATATTTGTGTTCGAAATCTTTCCTCGAGAAATATCACGTATCATGAAATTTGTTCCGCTCCGAGAGTTAAGTTTATAAGAAGCTCAATCATGTCAGGTCTTTACGAAGTACTTCACGAAAGTCTTAAGCACACGAGGTATCTCTGGGTTTCTGCTCGTCCTACTAGGCGCACTGAAATAGGCGGTTTTACAGTAACTATCGAGTGATTAGGCTTCATGAAATGCCTCGTCCATTCTTGAGCAAAATCATTTAAAAATTTTAAGCTAAGTAGCAACTTTAAACTTAATCTCACATCTCATCAAACAAGAACTGACATGAAATTAAGTTAAAAGTTGTTAAAAAGCTTTTTTTTTTTTTTTTTTTTTTTTTTTTTTTTTTTTTTTTTTAATCTAAGAAAAAGAAAAATTTTAGTTAAAGTTTGGGGTTGCTCAAAAATGTACGGGTGGCATTTCAGCACTCCAAGATCCTACTACCAGGTGGTGAAGATTTGAACCATCATATCGGTTTCTACCTTTTTGGTCATACACTATATCAATCTCATATCTAAGAGCTAGGACACTAGGCTTCGCCTTTAACAGAGGCATGAACTAAGTGAAAGCAAATCTATAATCGACATCAGAATCAAACAGTATGATAGTCTAACATTCATCTAAAGAGAACATACCCGTCACGAGGTTCGGGTTCTGACGTCCTTCTTCAGCGTTCATCACGAATACCCGCCCACGAGCTGGGTTGCCATTGTTTCCAATGTTCCCATTAGTCAATAAGGCCTGATTCTGGTTATTCTGCACTTGTTCCTGTGCCCTATTCAACTTAGGACACGTGTTTCGAAAATGATCCAGGCTCCCGCACTCATAACATGTCCTTGGGTAAATGAGCTTAATCGGAGTCGCTTGCATGGCTACTGCCCGACAATCCCTTGAAATGTGACCAATCTGATTGCAGTTGAAACACACTAGGCAGGGTTTAGTCTCCAGGTGGTGGTAGTTATATTTGGCACGGCCCGAGCTCGTTGCCACAAATCCTTTTCCCCATTTCGCCTTCTTATCGTCACCGCTTGCATCTTCTTGATTACTCGGCTCACTCACGGTCTTCCTATTATCACCACTCTTGGACCATGTCCCATTCCTAACCATTTCATCCGTTAACGTTGCAGATTTCAGTATCGCACTCTGAAGGGTAGGGGCTCAGTCGCTTTCACCATTCCGCGAATCTCAGGAACCAAACCATAGATGTACCTCTCAATTCTCTTGGATTCGGGAGTGACCATGTGAGGTACCAGTCTAGCAAGCTCATGGAATCGATCCGTATAAGCCGTATGATCAGCTCCTACCATGGTATGGTGGTAGAACTCGTGCTCCAATTTCTGCATCTCATTGTCTGGACAATACTCCTCCTTTAACAACGCCATAAATTTATCCCAACTCATCCCTATGGCAGCTTCTCTGCCCTTAGCCTGAATTTGTGTATTCCACCAAGTCAATGCTTTCCCAATCAATGAACAGGCAGCATACTTCACCTTCTGTTGGCTCGCACACTCACTGATGTCAATCGCCGACTCCATCTTCTCGACCCATCGAGTATAAGCTATCGCACCTCCATTGCCATCAAAGTCCAACGGTTTGCACGCGGTAAATTCCTTGTAAGTACATCCCTTGTTACCGTTTTTACGGTTCCCATCATTGACGTGATCACTTCCACCGTCGTTGTCCGCTTGATTATTCCCACTCACGTTGTTCCCTTGGTTGCTGACATGGTCACCAACCTGGGTGACGATGGTGGGTAACAGTTCCCGTAGTTGTTGGGCGACAATAGTAGCAACATCAGGAGTCTCGTTGCCGGCATCGTCGCTTCCCGTGCCGCGACCTCCTGCCATACCTCCTCGTCCACCAGTCCTTCCACCCCTCGGTGGTGGAATGCCTCGGTTAACTCGAGTCGACCTTTTTGGAGGCATGATTCTACAAAGCAGGACATTGGTAAACGTTAGATAGGAGATAGGTAGGATAGGTCGGCATATGTGTCGTACTACTACACTCAACTTCCTATCTAACAGTCCATGAATTTGATAAGTCCATGCCGCATCATGTTATCGTAAAAACGTTGGCCAGGCGTTTTTAGGATAGCATCATGATGCATTTACTTATCATCATCACTTCGTGTCATACTATACGCATAATCGCACACGTAGTTCCTATAATGCAAACTATATGAGGATTCTTAGGTTATAGTCTAGGTTAAACCACCTAATTCTCTATAACCTTGGTCTCTGATACCAATCTGTCACACCCCAAAAATGGCGCAGCGGAAAGGCATTCACGGGGTATGACCTCATAGTCGAGAACACAAGGTGTCACAATAGAGAAATACTAAATGTATATCATAAGACGGATAATAGTCGCGAAGTCCCACAACCGGGATAAGTACAAACATCTAAAATAAACATAAGTCTTAGAGTTAAACAACATCACTAGGAAATGTCAAAAATGCAACTCCACGGGATATACCCTAGGAGGGTCTTGTCTTAAGTCTTGCTAAGGCAGTCAATACTCAACCTTCTAAGCAACTTCAGTCACACCTGAAAATGGTACTAGAAAACGTCAACATAAAGTTGGTGAGCTCGTAGGTTTAAAAGTTAAACCACGAAGCTGTGAATAATAGCGTAGGACAATAGTGAGCAAGATATACAAATATGAGCACATAGTAAAAAAATCACAAACTATCACAGACGGCAAACACGTATAATTGATCCACACATAGTCTGGGTGCCACTTCCCCAAATGATATACTGGGTGTCACTTCCCCAAAGTTATATACTGGGTGTCACTTTCCCAAAGTTATATATTGGGTGTCACTTTCCCAAAGTTATATACTGGGTGTCACTTCCCCAAAGTTATATACTGGGTGTCACTTTCCCAAAGTTATACTAAGGTTGCTAAATACGGTTGAACAAGGTTGTCAAACACAGGTTGCACAAAACAAAACACGTCACAGCATGTAATCGCATCAACACACATAATGCCCACGCAATATAGAAACCACACAAATTTAGTTCTATCATCCAAAACATTAAGCTATGTAACAACTTGGATCTAACTTGATTTCACAACTCATCAGACAAGAACTGTCATGAAATTAAGTCAGAAGTTGTTACACAAACTTAATGTCTTAAGTGATAAACAACAAAATAAATCCACACCATGCTAATTACCTAGATATTGTCCACACAAATTTGATTCACACAAAAAGGGCACATATTGCAATCAAACGCACATATTGTCCAAAAACATGGAAACAGTAGATCACAGCATGAAAACATTTAAAGTATCATTTGAGTACCATTTTCCCCCAAGGAAAACATAATGAAAAAGGGGCTACGAGAACTCACCTCAAGCAAGCAAAGCACAACAAGATCTACAGAAGTAAAGTACTCGGCAGCTCTCAAGTATCGGCACTCACGGACTCAGCACAACCTAATAATGTAAATTCGCCTTAACATAATCTCCAAATGTAAAAGTTCCAAAAGTTAACTACCCGAGTAGATTCCATTTTAAATACAAAAATCTCTTTCTCATATTAGTTACTAGCGTTTGGTATCGACGGGTGTGTAGTGGTGACACGACATGACTCAAGTGTACTCACGCCACATAAAGACTATGACCAAAACGACTCACAAACAAGATCTACAAAACATGAATATTCCTCATAAATAATATTCTTAGATTCGCGTGTCCTCGAAACTTTTAATAACTCATAAAAGTAAACCTTTAGTTATATTTTTAAGTAAACTAGTGATTTATAAAAATAAATTTTAGTTTTGTTTTTAAATAAACCAACAAATATAAAACTTGTTATTATTTATATGAAAACGTTCACGTGATTATCGTTGTTGCACATATATACATTTATACATATGTTTCGAGTTTAGTTTTCTTGAGTTATTATTTGTTTCGAGTCACAAGCCCGAGTCATGACCTCTCGGCTTATTATATCAATCCATATCAAAACAATATACAACAATTTAATCTCATCATCACAACCACTTCAATCCACTCGTGGTCGACTACGACACACGTCTAACCTAATCTCCGTCATCTAGTAATCGTCACACAATCGATTCCCATTTTTCGTCAACCACTCCAACAATATTAACAATCCAATGCCGAGACCCTAATGGTCTCGGCCTATTCCTCCTCGGCACCAAAAGACACCAAATGGACCTAAATCCCATTCGGCAGCAATCCACAACGACAACAACAATACTAATAATAATCCAATAGCCGCAACTATAACTAATAACAACAATACTACCAATAGTTACCAGGTTATCAAATAATAAAAACAACAAAATCAGATCCAGTAACAAGTCAAGACTTAACCTTATTAAACTGATGAAGCCGAGGGTCTTACCATACCCTCGGTTCGAGTGGAAACAGTCCATAACCAAAGTAAATAACGACACCAAGCTACTAGACTCGACCAAACCACAAATAGGTTTCAGCCGTGGGTTTGAACCCACCACCTTGACTCGACACGACCAAACAACAAAAATAATAACAAGAGTAATAGCCATGACCAGAACAGAATCAATAACAGTTTTTAAATAACCATAAGTACTGCCGAGACCATGAGGGTCTCGGCTCAAGCCTTCTCGACGCCTCAAACAACCAATCGAACCCAAAGGGTCTCGGTTT
The DNA here is from genome assembly GCA_021014915.2 of Artemisia tridentata subsp. tridentata. Lineage (NCBI taxonomy): Eukaryota > Viridiplantae > Streptophyta > Magnoliopsida > Asterales > Asteraceae > Artemisia > Artemisia tridentata. The sequence continues at coordinate 238,123,083 of CP139502.1, read as the reverse complement.
CACAACTATACCAACCAAACCAGAATATTACAACCAAAACCACTCGGCTTCGAGTAACCATCCGAACCAAAAATAAGATAAATATCTATAACACTCAACAAGAACCACGAGGTACAAAATAAACCCGTACCGTGAGCTTACACTCACGGCTGTACATCGACACCACAAAAGACACGACACACACGACCCTATATCGATACCAAACCATTTTTACTTGTTCAAACATTAAAACCCATTTGTTTTAACCCGAAAAATCAATAAAACCACGAGTTGACTCGGTGGTGAGTCAACCCACGCGTAAAAACGCGTTTCTTACCGTACCTTCAATGGATCTAAAGGTTTTAAGGTGTAGAGATGATGGTGGTGATGTTTAGGTGGCGGCGGTGCGACTAAAAATGGGGTGAAGATAGTGTTGGTGGCGCGTGGATGGTATCACAAGAAAGAGGAGAGTGTGAGGAGTGTTTTGGTGGTGGCGGTGTGGTTATAGAGGTGGCGGTGATGATGGTTTTGTGTTGGCCGGCGGCGGCGTGAATAGGGAGGAGAGAGTGATGTAGGAGATGAAGTGAAAATGAAAATAATAAAATGATAGGTTTAGGGTTTTGGATTTATAAAACCGGATTTTGCACTAGAGTCCTTGTGTAGTTTCTAATTTCACTTGAGGAGTTGGTGCAAGGACTAACGGAATAATTACTATTATTCTCTCCCGAGATTACTTATTTTTATTCCCAAAGAATATTAAACGTCACCCGAATAAATGTTTAATTGACACCATTCACTTTAAATACGATTTTCCATCGATTTTGATAATAAATACGTTTATAAAATAAAGTGTGATCGTTTCTCGTTTAAACTCGACTTATTAGGTTTCCTAGTGCCAGAGTCGGAGTAGTGCCTAAATTAATCGTCACGCAAGAACCTAGAAAATTCACGGTTGCTACATATCATACTCATTTCCAAAGGTTCGAGATTAATTTGGTACTTTAAATAATCATTAATCAAATTTTAAAATTGTAAGGGCATTTTGGTCTTTTTTACATGTTTTAGATTTTTGGGTTTTACACTTATCATAAAACAGAACCAAGCATCATAAATTGGACAACTAATCTTAAATGGGACATAATTTGACGAGACCATCATGTTAGAGACATAAAAAAGAAGCTAAACATAAAATAAATTTAAAGATTAAACAAAGAATCATACTTAATTAGTGTTCTGAGATGAAACCCGAACCTTACTTTCATACCTAAATAATACACCCATCATAACTAAAGATTTTCAGAAATTAATTTGGGATTTCCTTTTTGTTTCCTAGACACTGTACTCTTTAAATACAAAAGAATGACATATTGTGCGTGGTTTGTAACGTCACTTGCGAACACGTTTCAACCATTCAACACACAAATGCCCTTCTCCTAGGCACATGTCTTTTTTTTTTTTTTTTTTTTTTTTTTTTTTTTTTTTTTTTTTTTTTTTTTTTTTTTTCCATCAAAACAGGCCCTTGCATTATGTAACACATGTCATTTAACACTTAAAACAAGAAGTATCATAAAGCTACACATTTGGCCTTTGAACTTCGAGTTCCTTACTTTCCTAGTCACATAAATAAGCACGGAGTAATTCTTACTTTATTTATTTATTTTATAAATTTAGGATTTTACTATAAGATATGTAAAAAAGCTCATTCAAGGTAGCTTTAAAAAAAGGTAGCTTTAAATGGAGCTTGAGCTTTTGAGTTTGTTCATTTACAAAAATAGCTTAAGCTTTTAAAATAAGGCAGCTTTTAAAATAAGCTTTATTTGATTCACATACAGTTTAAAGCTTCTAATTCTCACTAGCAGGGTACCCGCGCGTTGCGGCGACGGGTACCCTGAAACTAAAATTTCTGGTGTGCAATGTTTTATGATTATACGTATTTCGTGACAATAACTTTACGAATGATGATAGTTTTAAGTGGGAATAACTTTGAGCAATAACAAAATATTTCATATAAAAATAGTAGGGTACAAGAGTGATGCTGCTACAAATATGTAATATAAAGACGATAGTCCGTAATATTATAGAGGCTTTTGTTTTGACAAACTGTATTTGTATCGTAGCAAAAATCCTTTTTGAATGATTACATTGTATCACTTTTATTTGTCTATGTATATGTGCGCCGTTTTTATATAAAGTTTACGTTTTTTTTTTATATCGTATGAGTTTGGATCGATCATTCATGTCACCAACACAATTCTTACAATTTATGCATAAAAGTTTACCAACATTTCACACATTAAAACAAATATTTTTTCTAAGCTTTTAATCGATAAGCCTTGTCCGGTCTACAATTCTTTGGTCTCATTTAAAATAACAAACTAAATATGGAAGTATCTAAACCAAGGTACAATTATAGATCGGTTCGGAATTAAACACTCCGAAGCCACAAAACACACCAAAAACGACCAAGAACACAATAAACTCAACAAATTACCATTGGATCTCGACGTCAAACGGTGTATCTTGAATAGAAACACATGTTTTCTGTTGGAGGTTCACGTTTACTAAGCTCAAAAGAGATCAAAACACAACCTAAAACACATCTCGAAAGATCTACACTAATTCCCATTAGTAGCTTATCCAAAATTTCTTATAACACAATAACAATTCATTTGGATAGTAAGTCCACTTAAAAAAAATAATAATAAAATAAATAAATAAAAAATAAAAAAATTACCAAGCCCAAAACACTTTACCCTAGTCATTCTTTATATATATATAACTCAAATGTAGCATTTTCACAACCCTAATCTTATAACATGCGCAGTCAAATACACCTTATCTCTCCAAAAGTAAATGTAACTGCATACTCATCTTCATCACATATCCATCTAGAGGCAACCACTTACAAATGGAGTCACTTTATCTCCTTCTTAAACACACGAGTAGCCACTCCAACCCACATCTTAACTCCTCATTTCAGCAACTCAAATACTACTCACAAACCACAGTTTTGTTATCTCTTATCCATGCGAAACACACAACAACAATATCAAACAGGAAAAGCTCATGTCTCATCCCTCCTTAACATAAAACGAACACCTCCTAAACACAAACGCCACCAACCTTATAACTCCACTTGAATTACACACAAGAACCAAACCCAACAAGAACGCCTTTTTTACTTCGTTCTCTTTGTTGCAGTTCGAACACCATACCGTCTTGTTTCTTCTCGTTACAGCTTCAAAAACTCACAGAGAGGTCTCGGGTAGGTATATGTTTGTGTTTCGTTTAAGATCTATGATCAGTGTTTGTAAGATCTATAAAGATCTTTAATTCTTGTTATGAAAACACACCGAGATCTTGTATATATATATTTTTTTGCATTTTGAAACTGAGTTCAAATTATATGTGGGGAGTGATGTGAGTTGTAAGTTTGTCTCATTGTTGGCTGATGTTGGTTATGATAGACTTTAGGACAACCGAAACGACACAAATACGAAACACAGTCGTGGCAGAGGTAGAGATGTGTTTCGGTGGCATGTGGTTGTGTGGGTGGAAGTGATTTTTTTGGTGTGTTTTATTTTTTTTGTTTGGGTTATATATGGTTGGGAGGTTACGGGAAGGAGTAAATATGGCGATGATGGTGTCAAGGCTGTTACAACTTACAATTCAATGGGCTGTTACAGTAAATTTAATTTTCAGGAAGTTACAAGTATTGATTAAGGTAGTAAAGATTATAGGGGTGTTACAAGTTTATAGAATTGAATGCACTTAATTTTCAGTGTTGTTACAAGTTTATAGAATTTAATTTCTAAGGATGTTACAAGTTTAGAGAATTGAAGATAATTCTTTCCTTAATAAGCAACTCTTGAGTCTGAATTTTTTAAGCCTTCCTTTTTTGGAATGGCCTAAATGCATTATAAAGTAGTTAAGATAAGTTATAAAAGGATCTCATTCAATGTAGCTTCAAATGAAGCTTAAGCCTTTTAGTTTATTTATACATATTAAAAAAAAACCATGCATTTATGTTGTGAATTAAATGTTTGCACACTTTTGTCATTTTAAAATTATAAGTTCCAACTATCTTGTCAAACATATAAGAAAATAAAAGCTACAGCTACAGCTAAGCTCCAAGTTTTATAAGCTTTAACTACAGCTAATTGCGCTAAACATACCATAAATTGATTTATTTTTGTCCAATGACATAATTACTAGTAAAGTACACACTTCTTACATAATTACTAGTAAAGTACATTTATAGGGATTACTTCTTACATGTTTTTATTTTATTTTATTTTATTTTATTTTATTTTTTGCTAAGGACACACCCAATCGGGGTGAAGTGAACAGTAACTAACGGTTGTTAAGTAATGACCGTTATCTTTAATATTTAAAAAAGAATTTCAACATAGATTTTACGTAATTGGTCCTTCGTGTTATAGGTTCGTTGCAAAGTCAATCCTTACTTAAAAAATAATCCAACACATATTTTACGTAATTGGTCCTTCGTGTTATAGGTCCATTGCAAAGTCAGTCCTTGCTTAACTACCATTGTCTTTAATATTTAAAACAAATTTAATCCAACACAGATTTTACGTAATTAGTCCTTCATGTTATAGGTCCGTTGCAAAGTCAGTCCTTCATCACTAACTTTGCAACGAAACACTAACGTAAGGACAATTTCCATAACAAAAGTAAAAAACAATTTATGAAAATAGTTCTTGGGGTTATCGATCCGTTCAGAGTTAGTCTCTCGCGCTCCGCGACGGATCGCAACGAAAATCAATAACTTTGTATTCAAATATCCCGTCATAAAGCGCGCTATATGTGTATAATATACTATTATATGTTTTGAGGTTAAATATTTATTCTCCAACTATGGAAGATATTGAACAATTCTCTAATTTTGTTTTCAAATATAAAGCATGTAGGAGATCATATATTTACATTACTATATTACTATGTGTATAATATACTATTATATGTTTTGAGGATAAATATTTATTCTCCAACTATGGAAGATATTGAATAATTCTCTAATTTTTTTTTCCCAATGACATAATATATTTACATTACTATATGTGTATAATGTACTGTTATATGTTTTGAGGATATATATATTTTTTTCATGTGCTCCATCAAATATGAAGAAAAATATGGTTTGCAAATCAGGGTTGAAGATCGCCTGAATAGTTACATTTTCAAAAAAAAAAAAAAAAAAAAAAAAAAAATGTTCATACTTAATATAAAATGAAAAATAACATAACAATTAGCACAATAGGGTGTGCGTTATATTTGTAGTTAACATTCGATAGTTACAAACGCAGTTAAAGAAGGAATGGGATCCTCTCAAGTTGAGACGTACAACTTGAGTCAAGTTGAGTCAAGTTGTACCTCTCAACTTGATAGGATATCATCCCGTTAAAAATAATTTTATAGTTTAACAAAATTAATAATAATTTTAAATCCACAAATTAAGTTTAATTGTGACGCAGCTTGGCAAAACACTAGTACATTCAGGTTAAATCCCGTCGATTTTTTGCCATATTGCCGACGTCATGACATCGGCACAATAAGATGCCAATGGCATGACGTCGACAGTCTCTTGTCGACAATGCTCCGTCGGGATTTAACTTCCCGACAAAAAACCCCGACGACAATGTGGGACTCACACGATTTTCCAGTCAAAGGTTTTTGTGGTTCGACAAGATTTTCCCGACGACACGTCATCGGGAACATAATAATAATTAACGATTTAATTAGCAAATTTAATTAATTTATAAATAATACCAACGACATGACGTCGGTATTAATATATAATGGTCAACAAAAAATTAATAATACCGACGTCATGACGTCGGTATTATTTATAAAAGTCAACAAAATGGTATATAATACCGACGACATGACGTCGGTAAATTAAAACCATATTCTGATTTAGATATTAAATGCCGACGACATGTCGTCGACATTTAGTTATGTTGCAGTTGCACAGCAGCCTGCACAGTTGCAATTTTTCAAATTTTTTTGGGAAAACCTGCACATCCAAAACCATCCAAAACCAAAACCCACTAAACACTAAACACTTATAAACTTTAGAAAACGGCTATAAACTTTATAACGGCTAAAACGGTTATATATAACCACTAAACACTTATAAACTTTACAAAACGGCTACAAACTTTATAACACTCTCAAAATACGTTATAAACTTTACATAACGGGTGTTATAATCGCTAGACCTAGCTGCCATATCTACAAATGTTGCAATATCTGCAATGTTCAAGTCGCCAAAAGGTTAAACTATACAATAATAAGATTCGGGTCGCCAAAATATAGTTTCAAAGATAAAAACAACACAAAATAACACATATACCTCTACCGCCCCTCGTCGTCATCCATATAATCGCCGCCTGAGCCACTCCCGCTCCCGCCTGAGCCACTCCCACTCCCGCCTGCGCCACTCCCTCCCGCGCCACACCCGCTTCCGCCTCCTACCTCACCTCGAGAACCAACCTGGCTAACAAACTTGTGCCATGACGGGTTGCTCAAGACATAACCCATCAACATATCGAGCTGCTCCTGAACTTTCTTAGCTTTCTTCTCAGCTTTTCTGCTCTTCTTATCAGCTGCAACACTCTTCTTCTCAGCTACAACACTCTTCTTCTCAGCTTCATCAATCTTCTTTTGAGCTTCAGCAAGCTTCTCGTCGATCTGGGGCCCAGTGTACACACCTAAAAACGAAATAATCAAAATTTAAAAACGGTTCAATACATAAGATGAGTCATGAGTAATCTATTAGTATTATCCCACTGTACATACCTGGAGGTGGAGGCGGGGTGTATGGTAACGGTGGCCTGCTAAAGCCGGGTACCACCCTGCCCCTGCCGACTATGTGACCCCGCTGCTTGCTCTTTATTACCCGGGCAAGTATCTCCTCCTCTGTGTACGCCACCCCTGTAGGCGTATCCGATCCGAGATCCCTTAGCCTGACCATCTCTTCCTATGTAGTTGAAAAAAAAATGAGAAAATTAATATATTAGTCAGGTTAATTACTAGATTATGTTTCAATAAATCATTAAAGTGCGTGTTAAAAAAAAAAAAAAAAAAAAAAAAAAAAAAAAAAAAAAAAAAAAGATACTTACATACTGAACACGAGCCTCATCATGCAGCCATACACCATTCTTGTAGTGTGTGTCAAAAAAGCTTTGGATGAGGGACGGGTACTGATGGTCCTCGCTGTTCTCAAACTGTATATACACATGCATATAGGATGAAACAAATTAAAATGACAAATCAAACACCATATATATTTTATTTAGTATAAATACTTTTAATTAATATATAATTAAAATTAAATAATCTTATAAAAATAAAATGTGTCTTACATATTGGTGTCGAGAAGCGGCCAATGATCTAGAACTGTGGCGGCTGTAAACCTTGTTCTTCTTTCGGTTCTCTTTGTTCTCAGCCGCTCGTTTCACGGTCTTCTCCAACATGTAGAACTTCACATGCTCCTCCCACACAGACTGCTCCATGTTCGGAGGAGGGTTTCTTCTGATCACATCCACATTCGCAGCCCCACCCTCCCTGGTAAAGAAATCGCGCTTGAGGTCATATTTGTTGTCCGCGTATCGCTTAGCCAAATACGCATTGATGCTGGTCAGAATGTTATGCCAGTGCGATTCGCGTATGTGGCGCTCCAAATTAAACATACGCTGCAATCAAATATAGTTAAAATTAATATTAAGATATAAATAAATAAACAAATTTAAATAAATATACACATTTAATCAAATTTAAATAAATGTACACATTCAAATAATTAAATATAGAGATATAAATAAATAAACAAATTTAAATAAATAAACACGATAACATAACAATATAAAAGGAAAATGAAATAACTGACCCCGAGCTGTGGAAGGATGTGCGCCTTCTTCTCCGGTTCTATCTCATACCAGGAGGCATAGTGCAACGGCAGCTGCCTAATAAGCTCGCCGACGTAGTTACTGAACCACCCAAAATGCGAGCCCACATGAACGTACGTCCCCTGATCATTAGTCTCGAACTCAATCGACTGAGGGCCGCTAAGTTCCACAGCTTTCTTGAGGGCCACGTTCTTCGTGGCATGGCGTCGTCGCAGCCTGCCGCCATCCCGACCTCCACTACCCTTGCCTCCCCCCTCGCCCTACCTCCTCTTCGGGGTCGCTGTGATCCTACAATTAGAGTGAGTGAAAATGTCATAAAGTAACATGTAACCAAATTCAAATGATCAAGTTTAAGTTTCTTTGAAAATAATCTAGAAATTCTTACTACCACGGCACCCGCTCTAAATCTGATGGGGAGGGGAAGGTGGGTCACCGGCACCGTCACCACCATGACTACGCGCAACTACTGCTGCCATCTGTAAAAGTACAAGTTGAATAACATATAGAAATTCGGGAACAAATTAACATAAGCATGCACACATTCAAATACATACACATTCAAAATAAATATACACATTTAAACAATCCATAACAATTTCATTAAAATAAGTGTCATTTTACAAGTTACAATTTAAGATCAATTTGCTAAATCATAATCACTATCATAAACAACATTAGTCGCAACTTCAACTTCATCATCAGAATTGTTTGCGACTTCATTATCAGAAGCTGCTAAATCATAAGGATCGTCGTCTTCATCATCAATAAAATCATTGTCGTCATCAACAGGAATGATTGGTGGTGGTGGTGGTGGTGCCTCAACTAACGGTGATTCACCATCGATATTTAAGGTTTCAAATTCCAAATCATTCAAATTAGCAGACAGTTCGAGATCGGATGAGTTGTGCCATGTATCACATCATCATCGTCTTCTACCATGATGACATCCCAGGTTGTGTTGTGATTTACTTCTTGGACGACCTTCCAATGAAGTGGTCGTCTGGAAGGATCTTCAAGGTAGAAGACTTGTTTTGCTTGTGTTGCGAGAATGTAAGGTTGATCTTTGAACGCATAGCTACATGCCAAAATTTGTGTCATGTTGTTTCTAGTGGTAAAACGTTGGACTCTACCTCTTTTGTTGCATAAGTCGAACCACTTAACTCGAAACAACACAACTCTGAACTGGGAATACGCGAACTCTAGAATTTCTTCTAGCTGACCAAAATACATTTCTCCCTTCTTCTTACCAGGTGAACAAATTCCGCTGTTCTGAGTTGTACGTTTTATATCGCGGCTGTGTACGACAAACCTCACACCGTTTACTACGCAAGAGTTGACTGAGATTGGGGTCGGTGATGGTCCACAAGCCAAAGCGAATAAGTCGGGAGTACAGCTTGGGTCATTGGCTATGTAAAGTTTACGGATCTATAAAAAAAGATAAGAATAGATGGAGATGAGTAATAGTCGTTATTTATACAGGGAAATGCATACAATAAGTTTGCCTTTGTCTCAAACCATCTTGGAAATTCTTGTTGCATGTCGCTATCAGGAAATTCCCTGAAAATGTTCCTGATATTAGAATAAATCAAAAAGATAACTTGGGAAAAAGAAATTTCAAAATAAAAACGCATACCTCTCGAACGCGTTCATGTACGTGTCGATCTCAAGACTGTTGTGAAGTACATACCATATCACTCTCTTCATTTCTTGGAGACCTAACCGAATCAATGTCTCCTTAACAGACTTAGTACATAGTGATTGGAACACCTGGAAATCACTTGTTGGGCGAGGACAGTCCTAAGATGCAGCGGGATGATTAAATTTCGTCCCAACACCATGAAAATAACGAGAGCAGAAAGTTAATGCTTCGTCTGCAACATACCCCTCAACTATTGAACCTTCCGGATTAGCTTTATTTCGTACATATTTTTTAACTTCTTCATGTATCTTTCAAATGGATACATCCACCGGAATGAAACAGGCCCGCCTTCAAGAGCCTCTTCAGGTAAATGCATAACCAAGTGAATCATAATGTCAAAAAAAGCAGGAGGATATATTTGCTCGAGACTGCACAAAATATTGATCAACTGGTCTTTAGCTTTTACCATGTCTTTCACCATCAAAGTTCGGGCTCAAATTTGCTTAAAGAATAAACAAAGCTCGATCAATGGTGTATAAGTCTGTACGTCCAAGTATTGTTGAAGTCCATAAGGAAGTAACCGTTGCATCATTATATGACAGTCATGAGACTTCATGCCCGTTATATTGTTATCATCTTTGGCCACTTTTGACTTGAACTTGGATCCGAACCCATCTGGTAGTTTAACTGTTTTGATGTATTGACAGAACAGTTTTCTTTTATCGGGTGTGAGGGCATGAGGCTTCAAGTACTTCCCGTTTTGTTTATTTCCGAGCCACAACTCCTGTCGAATGCCCAAAGCTTGCAAATCTTGTCTGACCTTAGCGGTGTCTTTAGATTTGTCATTCATTAACAAAGTGTTCAAGATACTCTCCAATACATTTTTTTCGATATGCATGACATCTAAATTGTGTGGTAGAGAAAGAAAAGACCAATATTCAAGATCGTATAAAATAGACCGTTTAGTCCAGTTCAGTTCGACTGTATGATTACGTTTTATCTTCCCACCCCCATAATCTGGATGTTTCCCTGGCACACGTGTGGGCAATGTCGCAAGTTGAGTCAAGATATCAGCCCTGGTATCTTTTCAAGGAGGATCTCTATCATCGGTTTCACCATTGAATGTCTTATAGTCCCCCCTCCATTTATGGTTTTTTTTAAAGAATCTTCTATAACCAACATAAGCTGTTTTGCTTATCACACGCGTAGCCGGAGTGTCTACTTTGCTTGTAGGGCAAGCGTAGTAACCTTGCCTTTGCCAACCAGATAAACTACTTCGAGCAGGAAAATCATTGATAGTCCATAAAAGCATCGCTCTCATGTGGAATTCAGTGCCTGTAGCAACGTCCATAGTCAAGACACCTGGTTTTTTCCATAATTCCTGCAGGTCATCAATCAAGGGCTTCAAGTAAACATCAATGTCCTTCACCGGTGATTTAGGGCCAGGAATCAACAACGTCAGCATCAAAGAAGTCTCTTTCATGCATAAACACGGAGGCAAGTTGTATGTTGTTAATATGACCGGCCACATGCTGTAAGTCTGACTAGGGTTGCCGAACGGATTGAAACCATCAGCAGCCAACCCTAATCGAACGTTTCTTGGTTCTATAGCAAAATTCGAATATTTATTGTCAAACTTCTGCCATGCTTTACCATCAACCGGGTGTTGCATCTTACCATTTTCCGTAGGCTTTCCAGTAGAATGCCAAGTCATATGTTTTGCAGTGTGAATAGACTTGTACAAACGTTGTAGTCTAGGAATGATAGGAAAGTAACGCAACACCTTGTTAGGAACTTTCTTCCCCGTTGTGTTCTTGTCTTTCCATCTACTCGTTTTACAGACCGGACAATACTCCAAATCTTTGGCATCATCCCCCCGATATAGAAAGCAATCATATTCACAAGCATGTATCGACTCGTACCCTAACCCGATATTTTTAAATGTCTTCTTTATAGCATAGTATGACGGTGGGAGATTGTAACCTAACCTGGGCGGAAATACCTCCTGGAGAAATTTTAGCGTTTTGTTAAATGAAGTATCACTCCATTTACCGCTGACCTTGAGATGCGTAAACTTTGCCATAAAATCCAATGTTGTCATAAAGTCACAACCCGGGTACAGAGCCTGGTAGGAACTTGCAAGTAACTCTTCAAACTCGTTAAGTAGAGGAGGTGTCGTTGCTTGAGTCGGCTCGTTACTTGTCTCGCCAATATTTCCATGAGTCGGCTCATTATTTGGAGGAATATCAAGAATATCATTTTGTTCAATATTCGTAGGAATATCAAGAATATCATTAAGGCACGCACCCATGTCACTCATCTCACGTTGTGTTGTGTTATGTACTAACGGCGGAGGATCCGGTTCACCGTGATCGCGCCATTGTGTATAAGTTGGGTCCCACCCATTTTGGCCTATGTGGTTTTTAAGACCTTTTAGAGATACCCATCCAACATTACGACAAAAATGACATGGACATTTTATGTTTCCGTAACTATTCAATAACGGCTTGTAATGATCGAGGAATGCGGCAAGACCATCAAGAAATTGTTTTGAACAACGACTCTCTAAATAGGTCCAACTCTTATCAATTATCATAGCTGCATTTTTATGATGCAATCGGTTATTATATGCACTTAATTAATGATTACGAGTTGTTTTGTTCACCTAGTGCAACTATGGAAGGCAATCCTAACCCACTCTTTGAATGATTCGTCTCATATATGAATGCTTATAACTAATTTACTATTTGAGAAAATTTCGGCAGCATTTCCCCTCAACTCCCCAAATATGTGCATTAAAGACATATTCGTAGGAGTAAATGAGAAACACTGTCGAAATCATGTCAAATAGTAAATCAGATATACGCATCCATATCCTAAATGAGACAAAATATTCAAAAAGCAGCCCCAAACAGGGGACTTTTCGAAATTAATTTCCAATAAATTAATTCCAGACGGGTTTTCTATAGGATGATTAACTTCGGACGGGGACTTTTCAAAATTAATCACTAAAATCCTAAAACATTCACAAAAGTCTAACAATAATACACAAATTGACTAACATTCTAAAATCACATTCACAAATCGACTAACAATCACATATACAATTAATAGAATATAATCACAAACTCAACATGTAATAGATTTTCGATGCTCGATATATACTTAACAATCACTTTTACGACAAGTAACCGAACAATATACTAATTTTAAATGAACATAACATGTAACACAATCAATTTCACAAGTTAACATATATAAATAATAACACAATCAGAATATTTGACAGGTAGGAATTTCATCCCATTAATTTTTAAACTAACACAATCCATTTAGATAGATGTGGTCATAGTCAAAAGGTTGTCCCTAAGTCTCTAGAAGGTCCTATAACCTCCAATGAAACAAGTCCAGCGGCCAAATAAGTTAAAAGTCGACAGGATGTGTTCATAACTTCCTAAAGTGACCTAATTAAACAAGCTAGAAATATTTTTTATGGGATAGTTCTTGTAATCATATTTAAATTTTATTTAGTTCAACACCACAATCTAAAAGGGTTAAACAAAACGCTGGTGAGCCAACCCGACCCGACACATTTCAGCCAGCATGAAATGTTCTAGCAGGTCTAATACTTTAACAGCAAACTAGTTAGAAACTAGTTCCATACAGCACACTAACACTTCGTATTCCTATTGGTCATTTGATCGTATAAGTATTCAAACAAGCTCAGAATCTAGCTCTACTTCATGAGAGTATAAGATCACCTCAACTATTAACAGCCCAAGTCAAGTCAACTACTAGTGAACATAGCAAATACTATTGACGGCGTATTAAAACAAGTAATTAACATAGCAAACAACTGATTTCACATGTTCGATAAACATTTAACAAACTCATACACATTCAGAATTTTCGATACTCGTGTATTAAAACAAGTAATTAACATACTGTCTCGGCTGTGGTCTCTCGGGTTGCGGTGTCGGGCTGCGGTCTCGGGCTGCTGTCACGGGCTGCAGTCTCGGGCTGCGGTCTCGGGATTGGGCTATATAAAAAGAGAGCACATTTATACCGGTTGCTTAATACACGAGCTAAAACTATTGACGGCGACATGTCGTCGGGGTACCAAAAGTTTAAAAAAAATAAAAAAAAAGGGACTACATTACCTATGTCTCGGCTGTCTCAGCTCTCGACTCTCGCTCTCGGCTCACTCTAGCTCTTGGCTGTTAAAAAAAAATAATAATTAACACTTAAACTACTACATTAATTAACACTTAAATTACATAAATTAAAAAAAAAAACAAAAACAGTAAAATTAAAAATACCGCGGTGGGGAAGAAGAAGAAGGAGATGCTAGTGGTGGTGGTTTCCTGTGGTGGTGGTGTGGAGAGGAGATGATAGTGGTGGTGGTGGTTTGCTGTGGTGTGGTAGAAGAAGAAGTGGGGAAGAAGAAGAGGAGATGCTAGTGGTGGTGGTGTGGAGTTGCTAGTAGTGGTGGTGGTTTGCTGCTTTTGTCGATCTCCGTTGAGAGCGAATAATTGAGTATAATCGATATATGTGTCTAAGTGTTGACCAGATCTGTTTTTGTTTACTTTTTAATTGTCCCGACGACATGTCGTCGGGACGAATAAAGTAACTTTTGTCGTCTTGTGATTTGGCGGGATAAATGAAAATTTTAGGGGGTTTTTAACACATAAATACCGACGACACGTCGTCGGTATTAATTACATATACTAAAAAAATTATTTCTTATAAATAATTTTATTTTATATATAATTTTAAATTAAATACTTTAATTTAAAATTAAATACTTTTATAAAATTAAAAAAATATTTAATTTAAATGCTTTTATTTAATATATAATTAAAATTAAATACTTTAATTTAAAATTAAATAATTTTATAAAATTAAAAAAATATATATTTAATTTAAATACTTTTATTTAATATATAATTAAAAATAAATAAAAAAACTAGTCAAAATTTTTGGGTGTATGTTTGAGATTAGTTTTAAGAGGAAGGCAAATCAAAGATGAGAGATTGGTTGTATCACTATATGCCTATATAATATGTTTGTTGAGTTGAGAGAGTAGTTGTGATATAAAAGATGGGTTTTTGATATTAAATTGGTGTATTGAATTTTTTGCCATGTAGAGTATTGTTGTATGACAAAAGTAGAATCAGCTTAAAATATGCTGATAGAAGTGTTTGCTTGTGGACAATGTAGTTGCATTGGATCGATGGTTGTGTAGCTGTTAATTGATTGTGCATTAAGTAATCACACCAACTCACTTTTTCCTGTTTCATGTAAATTCAAAAGATCAGGGTTGACTACATGCAACACCGCTGAAAGAGTTTATACATTGATACATTTTGATTTATTTGTTGAAAGTGAGCTTATACCACAAATTGAACTGTAAATGTATGTGAACTTATAACTTAAACTGGTTCATGGAGTTGGTGAGTGTTTAGATGAAGAGTTGGAGTCATGGGTTCGATGTATAAGAGTTTCCGAGTTATTGGTTTTCTTTTGACCTAGATCTGCATTAGTTAATGAAGATGTCTTTCTAATGTGTTCTAATGTGATATTGTACGTACGTTATCAACTATGTTTAGTACAACCATATCATCTCGGCTCATTCGTTTAACATCTCATGATATGGTTATACACGAGATGTTAAACGAATGAGCCGAGATAATATGGTTATACACGAGATGTTAAACGAATGAGCCGAGATGATATGGTTGTACATGAGATGTTAAACGAATGAGCCGAGATGATATGGTTGTACATGAGATGTTAAACGAATGAGCCGAGATGATATGGTTTTACATGAGATGTTAAACGTTGTACATGAGATGTTAAACGAATGAGCCGAGATGATATGGTTGTACATGAGATGTTAAACGAATGAGCCGAGATGATATGGTTGTACATGAGATGTTAAACGAATGAGCCGAGATGATATGGTTATACAGAGATGTTAAAC
The DNA here is from genome assembly GCA_021014915.2 of Artemisia tridentata subsp. tridentata. Taxonomy (NCBI): domain Eukaryota; kingdom Viridiplantae; phylum Streptophyta; class Magnoliopsida; order Asterales; family Asteraceae; genus Artemisia; species Artemisia tridentata. The sequence continues at coordinate 238,107,551 of CP139502.1, read as the reverse complement.
GAATGAGCCGAGATGATATGGTTATACATGAGATGTTAAACGAATGAGCCGAGATGATATGGTTGTACATGAGATGTTAAACGAATGAGCCGAGATGATATGGTTGTACATGAGATGTTAAACGAATGAGCCGAGATGATATGGTTATACAAGAGATGTTAAACGAATGAGCCGAGATGATATGGTTGTACATAAGATGTTAAACGAATGAGCTGAGATGATATGGTTGTAACCGGTCATCAAATTCACTCTTCCACATAAAATATCCACATCCATGATCACTTTCTCTTAGCTGTTACATAAATAAGGAAATGTTATGCGGTGTTATTATAGTTGGCTTCACTTTGCTGGTAAACTAATGTTTATGAGTTATTGAAACCAAGGTGTACACATATATTCCATCTTTCTGATTCATTCGTTTAACATCTCGTGTACAACCATATCATCTCATCCAAGTTGATTTGCCACCAGTCCGATCAACATCCATTTCATCAATATTCAAATCTAAACCGTCTTCAAATACAGGTTGATAACGTATATATGCATAACTAAACATAGCTAATAACGTACGTATGATATCACATTAGAACACATTAGAAAGACATCTTCATTAACTAATGCAGATCTAGGTCAAAAGAAAACTAAGAACTCGGAAACTCTTATACATCGAACCCATGACTCCAACTCTTCATCTAAGCACTCACCAACAACATCAACCAACCTTCCCTTTTATTAAACAGAACTCGAAAACTCTTATACATCGAACCCATGACTCCAACTCTTCATCTAAGCACTCACCAACAACATCAACCAACCTTCCCTTTTATTAAACAACAACAACAACAACAACAATAACACTACATATGAAGATTGTCCAAGTCACCTAACAGCTCACGGAGTATTGCAGTCGACTGACATGCGTGGTCGTGGTCATCGGGATTCGTTGCCATTTCAAGTCTTGCCTCCAGCATCCTTACTCTTGTCTCTTGCACCTGTTTTTGTGATTCCAGCATGTTTACTCTTGTCTCTAGCACCTGTTTTTGTGATTCCAACATGTTTATCCTAAGATCTTTGTCATTACAGTTTGAGCACTCTGTTGGTGCAGATCCATCACCTTGAGATGTTAAAGCAGAAGAGATTACTCGTAACCGGTTATCAAATTCACTCTTCAATATAAAATATCCACATCCATGATCTTTTTCTCTTGGCTGTTACATAATAAGGAAATGTTACGATTGTTTGAATATTTACATAAATAAGAAATGTATGATTGTTCACCTTCGAAAGTGGACATGCATAATATTTCCATCCAAATGTATCTTCTTGATGTGATGTTCTTAGTTTTATATTTCATGTTCCACAAGAACACATAAAAGGATTATATCGCTGCATCTCAGGTTTTAAAATTGGTGTGAAGATAAGAGGTTGTGAGATTGAGTGGTTTTGAGGATAAGAGTGTATATAATGTGTTTGGGACGAAAATCTCATCGACATGTCGTCGGTGTAAAACAGGCGGGAAAAAACCCCGCCCAATTATTCGCTATTATTCACACGCGGGAGGAGTCAAAAATTAGATCTAAATAAATCCCGACGACAAGTCGTCGGGACAATAACAGTAATGACAAAATAAATGTTAATCAAACGCTAATCAATCGTTAATTGCAATTATTTTTTGGGTTTATATTTTTCCGACGACATGTTGCCGACAATATATTGGCGGGGCAAATTCCCGCCCAGTTTTTCACCATTTTTGGAAAAGACAAATGTTTTTAATATTATCCCGACGACGTGTCGTCGGGATTTTTAAAGCGTAAAAATTCAACGCATCCTTAGCTCGGTCAAGCGCGTTTTTTGTCGTTTAGTACAAAATTCCGACGACAATATGTCGTCGGCATTTTTCTTGTCGCCCGTTCTGTCTTTTCTTGTAGTGAAAAGAGTCTGGGAAAGTGGGTATCGGTTTTGTAGCTCGTAATTACAACGGAGAAGTGTTACTTTCAGGAGCTCGATCAGAATTCTATGCAAATTCACCCTTAAAGGCTGAAACTAAAGCTGTTTGGTGGGCTACGAAACAAGCTCAAAGTAGAGGCTACTCTGAAGTTGTTTTTGAGTCTGATTCATTAACCCGTAACCAATCGATACCTCTACAAATTGCGACCATGTTTTCAGATATTTTATCTAACTCGCTTACGTTTAGTACTTGTAGCTGGTCATTTGTAAAGAAAGAAGGGAATATGGTAGCTCATAGTATAGCGACATGGGCATTAGGATGCACTAACGATGTTATTTTAGAATGTGAAATTCCAAGTTGTGCGTCTGTATTAGTTTCGAAAGATGTTGTATCTACTGTTTGTTGAATGACATATTCTCTCTTACTATCAAACAAAATAAAATAAAATAATAAGCAATGTAATTTTGAACATAACATATAATTATTATTGATCGACCATTACGAAAAAGTACATTAAGGCAATAAAATTAGTATTTGTTGGTTACACCAAAATACCCAAATTCATCTAAGAAATTCTCTCATCTTCAACACATGCAAGAAGCTCTTCGTCCATTTCAAAGATAGACATTTCTTCTTTTTCCAGATGCACTAGTGCCTCAATACCGTCTCCCGAGGGAGTGTCTAGCAAGATAACACCATTATCATCCACATCTGGATACCTAGTTGATACCTTAATTGGCTTTCCCCATCCGAAATCCACATTGTAAAATGGAAATCTACATAAGCTCGTACTAACAAAAGTTCGGCTTTCATCGTCACCCTCTAACATTGACAATGTGCTAAGATAATGTTTTCCAACTTCTTGTAGACTTTGTAGTCCATCAAGCTCCATTTTTCCTTTCTTTAACTCATAAATAACCTCAGCCAACATGATTTTACTTGTATTTGCTATCTTTGCGTTCATCAGCGTAAATATGTTTCCTGCTGCTGTATTTGGACAAATATTAATAACTTTGTTTCTCATGTTCACACAATGTAACAAGTTTGACGGCTTAAAACAACCCGATTTTGTTATGGTTGCACCCATCGAGCATTTAAATATTAGAGATGTCAATAATTCAACTCGAGAAGGGTTCATGGGAGTTGTTCCCATGGAAATAAGCTTTTTCTTCAGCTCGTTCAGTTTTGAGTTAGGAAAAATAAATTTTCGAGCAACATAGTTTCTTTTGTCTGTGCCCTTATTCATGACCTCGGGTATTTTTATTATGTGGTCACTTGTGGGGGACAAAATGAATTTAGGATTTACTGGTGATTGACGACTTGCAACACTAGCCCAATGGTTGATTAAACTAGCCGCAGTAAACCCGTCAGCAACTTTGTGAGATATCGACACTGCTATTGCAACTCCTCCACATGTGAAGTGGTTGAGTTGAACTTCTAACAAGTTATTTGGGCTAGTTGTGCCACCAATACAACCAAAACCATTAGGAATTAGCTGGTCCATTTTTTCATCTTGGTTCTTGTTGAAAACGAAGTCATCGATTTTACTATCGATTAAAGCCTCAGAGAATTCGATCCCTTCGTCATTACAATCGATATATGATGCTGAAGGCGAGGGAAACCTACCCGCAAATGGATAGTATTGTGTTAAACACTTAGATAGTGACTGCTTTAGATTTTTGGTGTTATCATCATTGTAACTTTTGTAGAAAAAAACTTTGGGCATGTGCAAGTTGGGAGCAAAGTGATCAAGTAATGAAAAGTTATAAGTTTTGAGGTGATGAGGGGTTGGAGAAGATGGTTTGATGGTTTCTTGAGATATAATGGTATGAAGTTTTCTAACTCCGCCATATCCACGAATCTTTGCCTTGATCGTGTTCATCATGGTTAATAAGGATGCAAGTATATGACAATATGAGAAAGATGTGTATATTTATATTAAAAATTTTGTTACTTTTCAATGTCAAAGTAATATGATAAAATTTAATGTATCAAAATATAATACAATATAAATGCAACATAATATCGTTTAATGCAATTCAATAAATTACTATGTAATGTAATGTAACTAGTATTAAATACCCGCGCGTCCGGAAGTGTATTGTTTTATCAGTTAAATCATCAGATTACTTTGCTTTTTTTGCACAAAAAATATTGCATATGTCTATATAATTTGATTTCATGTGTTTTTATACAATTCATATTCTTTATATGTTACTGTCTATACAATTCAAATATTTGTAATCATTTTGACTTGTTATCGGAAAAATAAGAAGTTGAATTTAAAATTTTAATCTCTATTTCTTTATAAAATTGTATGTAAGCTAACAACATTGCAAAGTTGGACTAACTTTTTTTGAAATTTTAAACACATTTTTATTGGTATATATTTATAAGAAAATTGCTAAACGTTTATTATATATTGATAGCAACTAAAATTTGTTATATAAAAAAGTTTTAAAAATTAAATGTTTATGGTAGTTTTCGTAACTTATTATATAGTTTAGGGGTTGTTTTTAATTTTTTTTAATAACTTTTTATTTTTTATATATAAATGTAAAGGAATATAGTTTTTGTAAATTGTTAGATAGTTTAAAGGTGTGATTTGAATTTTAGTTGTTTTTGTAAAACATATATTAAACTTCAACATTTTTTTATAAAATCGTACGTTAGTCAAAAGTAAATATTGGGCTTAGTTTTTTTTTCACAGTTTACAGGCATTTTTTCCATGTATTTTTTATAAAAAAAATCGCTAGATCTTTGTTAGATGTTTGATAAATAAAGTTTGTTATATAAAAAAACCGTAAATAGTTAAAAGTACAAAATATTTTTCGTAGTGTTCGGAGGTTTTTAAAACTGTTCTTTTCTTTTTCGTAAAACGAAGACAACGAAAAGTGTACATATAGATAATATAATATAATATAGCATTTTCTAATGTAATATAACATAATATGCATTGTGATGAATATAATGTATACTAGTCTAATCAAAATATAACTAACAATATTATTTTTGTAGCTAAATGAATATAAGATTATAAGTTATTATCATTATTATTCTTATAATAAATACCAATTTAAGTCATTTATACAACGTAGAATTATTGATTGTTTAATAAAACTTAGCAACATACTCGCGCGTTGTAGCGATGGATATTCTGTAATTAAAATTTTCGACAAACAATGTTTTTTGATAATACATTTTCTGTAACAATAACTTTATTAGATGACGAGATTTTAATATTCTATTAACTTTAAATAATGACAAACTATATTATGTTAAAAGTAGATAGTTAAGAACATAGACATGCCATTATTTTTATATTTTTTATAGTTGTTTTAATTTCTATTTTATGAATGTTTTAGCGTGTTTAAGGTGAGTATTTAAAATTTATTATATAGGGTCAATTCCATGTATTGCATGATGGAATATATAAGGTAAAACATTATATGCTAACATTTATTGTCATATATCACATAATCATATTTTTGTAGTCATTCTAACATTTATTGCATAATGGATAAGTTTATATAGAGTAAATTGCAAAAATCATCATTGTGGTTTCGCCAAATTGCACGTTTCGTCCTTATGGTTCATTATGTGCAAAGATCGTCCGTATTTACCACTGTTACGTGCGCTTTTGGTCATTCATTTTAACAGGCGTTAAGTGAGTTCCATTAGCAATTACACGTTAGACCTTTGGCTAACGATCGTTGCAGCATCCATCCTTTAAAATAACGGCCGTTGTAATTTAATATCTTTTTTTGAATATTTTTTTGAAAAATTTTTTCGTCCGTTTTTTTTCGATTTTTTTTTTGAAATTTTTTTTCGTCATGTGATTTTTTTTTCGAAATTTCTTTTTGGAAACTTTTTTTCTTCGAAAACTTTTTTTCACATGTAAAAATTTTTATCTAAAAAAGTTTTTATTAAAAAGTTTAAAAAAAAATGTTTTTTATATAAAACGTTTTTATATAATTTTTTTTATACAAAACGTTTTTTATATAAAACATTTTTATTTAAAAATGTTTTTTATATAAAAATGTTTTTTATCTAAAAAAGTTTTTTATATAAAAAATTTTTTACATAAAAATGTTTTTTATATAAAAAAATTTTATAAAAAAATTATATAAAAATGTTTTTCATACAATTTTTTTTTAATATAAAACGTTTTTATATAAAAAGTTTTTATATAAAACTTTTTTATATAAAAAATTTTTAAAAAAAGTTTTTTCATACGAAAAAAGTTTTTTATATAAAAAAAAGTTTTTATATAAAAAAAAAGTTTTTATAAAACTTTTTATATAAAAACATTTTTATACGAAAAACATTTTTTATATACGAAAAACGTTTTATATACAAAAAATGTTTTTTTATACGAAAAACATTTTTTATGTGTTTTTATATACGAAAAACGTTTTTTATAAAACATATGAAAAGTATATAAAAAATTTTATACCTTTTTTTTATAAAAAATTACGCTTTTTATACCTTTTTTATACTTTTTATAAGTTTTCATACGTATAAAAACGTTTTTTTAGAACATATAAAAACGTATATATGTTTTATAGGTTCCAAAATACTTTTTTTACGTATAAAAATTTTAGAACATATATACTTTTTTATACTTTTTTAGAACGTATATACTTTTTTTTATACGTTTAGAACATACATAAAAACATATAAAAAACTTTACGTTTTTCGTACATTTTTAGAACAAATATACTTTTTTATAAAAACGTATAAAAAATTTTAGAACATATATACGTTTTTCGTCACATATGAATTTTTTTATATAAAAAAATGTATAAAAATTTTAGAACATATATACGTTTTTATATGTTTTCATACATTTTTAGAACATATAAAAACGTATAAAAACATATACAAACGTATAAATATACCTTTTTCTAAAAAAAATTGAACATGTGCGAAAAAAGTTTTTTTTTCCCCAAAACAAACTTTTTTCCAAAAACAAAAAAAATCGAAAAAATAAAATTCGCATGACGAAAAAAATTATTAAAAAAAATTCAAAAAAAGACAGACGAAGAAAAAAAAAATTTAAAAATCGGAAAAAAATTTAAATTATAACGGTCGTTAGTTTAAAGGATGGGCGCTGCAACGATCGTTAGCCAAAAGGGCTAACGTGTAACTGCTAACGGAACTTACTTAACACCGGTTAAAATGAAGGAACAAAAACGCACATAACAGTGGAAAATAAGGACGATCTTTGCACTTAATGAACGATAAGAATGAAACGTGCAATTTGGCCAAACCACAAGGACGATTTTTGCAATTTACTCGTTTATATATATATGAAACTTGATCATTAACTCTATCAACTATTGCATGAATGCATAATTACCACAAGATTGTCTTAAGTTTCTATGAATTTGTAAATAGAAGATTTATTCCATTGTGATTGTCTTCTGCATTATATGATATCAATTTTTAAATAGAACAACGCGATTCTAAACAATTCATTAAAGATATACGTATAATTTTTTACTTGTTGCCGCTGCCACGCGACATTTTTAATACTCGTTCTTAACAAACATACCTTTAGTTTTTTTATGATAAGTTAAAGATTCATAAATACGCTAACTATTATTACTCATATTAGTTTCTTGCGAATAAAACTTATATTTTTAAATTAATCATGAATTATCTTAATATTGTATGAAACTTAATCCTTAATTTTGTCATTTATTGTTGACAGTTTACTTTTTCATTATCAGTTTACAAGATCGTAATCAATATTTTTATTTGCTCATATTTTTAAATGATTATTCTAACATGTGTTGCATATAACTTAATTGTTATACGGAGTATATCATAGAATCATATTTGTAAGTCACCGTAGCAATTATAGCATGATGAACAATTTATATGAAACTTAATCATTAACTTTAGATTAAAGATCATGAGGTAAGATCTAAGCAAAACAAGTATCACTTAAAAAACAAATAAGCCAATTTCAACCATCCATCCATCTTTCATCTAATAGCTAAAATCAAATCAAAAAATAACAAAGGGAGGGCAAAATTGGCATTTTAGCTCATTTAATATAAAAACCCACTTTCCACCTTTTTTAAAAAAATAACATATCTTGCAAACGGTAAATCTTCAAGCTACGAAAAATACACCATCGCGACGAGAAAAAAATTATCTTTCTATAGATATGCATTGTTATATACTTTCGACGAACTTTTTTTTTCAAAATTCCGTCCAGAAAAATCCCACGGGATTCGTAAAAAATCCCATGGGATTCGTAAAAAGACGATTTTTTTTTTTCAAAATTTCCGTCCAAAAAAATCCCACGGGATTCGTAAAAATCCCATGGGATTCGTAAAAAGACGAAAATTTTTTTTTCAAAATTTCCGTTTAGAAAAATCCCACGGGATTCGTAAAAAATCCCACGGGATTCGTAAAAAATCCCATGGGATTCGTAAAAAGACGATTTTTTTTCAAAATTTCCGTCCAGAAAAATCCCATGAGATTCGTAAAAATCCCATGGGATTCGTAAAAAGACGAAATTTTTTTTTTCAAAATTTCCGTCCAGAAAAATCTCACGGGATTCGTAAAAGGACGATAAATCACAAAGGATTCAGTATGAATCCCATGAGATTCTTTGGTGCATCCTATAGGATTTATTGTGAATCCCATGGGATTCTGTATGAAATCACAAGGGATTCATTGTGAATCCCATGGGATTCTGTATAAATCCTATGGGATTCAGTATTTTAAAAAATAATTTGAGGTAAAAATCACATGTTGTTTACACATTTTTTGTTGAGCCACACTGAAAAAAGTTAAAAAGTTACAAAAATAAACTACCATTTTTTCAAATAGTACATCTTGAAAAACCCATGAACACCTCCCACTCACAGAAATGCTATCCCATTCGCACGCCATCCTAAAACTCACACTCACACTAATAATCACTATCTTCCAAATTCACCAAAAAGCAAATACAAGAAGCATGTCAGTAACACTTTAGAAACAAATTTTTAGATTATCACTTTCAAATTTCAATGCCCACATCCAAACACCACATCAATGTCTTTGCTGCTGTAACATATAAATAATGAAAACGATGGAGTGGTGACGTCATCGGTGAGGTCGTCAAGTTCGGAGAAGGAGTGGCTCGTGGAGGTGCGTGTAGTGGGGGAAAGTGAGTCGGTGTCGATAGGAGAGGCGCGTGAGATGAGGAGGTGGCGGAACTCGTCTTCGAGATGCGCCATGGCGATCTGCAGAGTGGAGTTGACTTTTTTGTTGTTGACTGGTGGAACGGTGTCGTTTTGGTTTTGGTTGTTGAGATGATCGATTGCGTTTAGGTACTGATGGATGTCGTGACGGTTATCGGAATCGAAGAGCATACGAGTTGTTCTAGAAGATTCGTCGGAAAAAGAACATGATGATGACGTGTCTCATCGGAGGACGATTTCTTCCGCCGTTGAGTTGTCGTTAATTTCCGGTTGATCCAGTAATATGAAGAAATGAAAAGATGATAGATTTTTATAAAAGAACGTTGAATAAAGTTACAAAGCTACCCTCCTGCTATTTTAAAACGGCGGGATCCAGTTAATTCTAACCATCTGATGAAAACTAAATCAATGGCTAGGATTGGATGGTTTGATCTTTAAATAAATCTTGTTCTGCATTGAACTTTTCTCTAAAGATCATTCACATACCAATGGATCAATTTCCACTCCCTATCTTTATTTGATATAATTGATGAGATTAATCCTAACAATTTAAAAATCTCACTTTATTTATTTATTTTTTTTTCAAATATTAATATCTTTCAAACCGTTAACCGTTAAGAGAAAAAAAATATACCGTTACGACGAGCATTTAATTATCTTTCTATAGATAGGCACTTTGATATACTTTAGACAAAATTATTTTTTTCGTGTTTTTCACTTTTTTTTTTTTTTTTTTTTTTTTTTTTTTTTTGGTGCGTATTTTTCGTTTTTTTTTTCATTACTGAAATTTGCATGAAAAATCATATGTGATTTAACAGGTATTATCACATGTGATATTACATATCATATGTGATTTAACACTAATATCAAATGTGATTTTTTCATTCAAATTTCAATAATGAAAAAAAGACGAAAAAACAAGAAAAAAAGGTGAAAAATAGCGATTTTTTTTTGTCCAAAGTATATCAAAGTGCTCGTCTATAGAAAGATAATTAAATGCTCGTCGCGATGGTGTAATTATTTTCGCTTAACGATTAACGGTTTAAGATATATATTTAAATTATAAAAAATATGTGAAATATTAAAATGCTTTTAATCTCAAGCATTGATTTCTTTTTAGATGAAGGGTGGAGATGAGTCACTTGATATGTAAGAAAAGTTTAGCATTTAAAATAACCCTCATCTTAACTTTATCAATTATTGCATGAAAGATATGTTTTTACATATTTATAAATTTTAAATTATAGAAAATAATATTTTATTATTAATAGTAACATTTACAAACTCAACTTTTTAATATAACATTTAAATTTATTCATTAGTCAAAGACTTATTGCAAGAAAATTAATTTAGGTTATTTTATTATTGCAAACTTTAATAGAATCATTAATTAATTACTTTTTTCATTCATATTAAATGCTCAGTTTTGAATTTTGAAGTTTTTCTTTTTCAGCTTTTACATTAAATAGTTTTGTTTATGTTATATAATATTTGGTAAAATTTTTATTAATGAAAATACATTTAAAACTCAATCCATTCAATGTTTTGCATCAAGTATTATATTACACAAACAAAAATATTTAATGTCAATGTTGGAGAAAGAAAAACTTCACAAAGTCAAACTAGACATTTTATATGAGACGGAGGGAGTAGAAATCAATAATTGTTATGTGATGATAGTAGGGGTGAGAATCGGTCTAAGACCGGACCGGATCGGCCAAGACCGAGACCGAAATAGCCCAAAAACCTCGACTGAGGACCGGACCGAATGTGTTCGGTCCGGTCCTTTGATAGGTATAGTCCAAGAAGGCAAAATGGTCATTTTGTACGTCGGAACGGACCAGACCGAGACTGAAATAAGAAAAAATTTGGGACCGAGACTAGACCGTCGGTCATTTGGTTCGGTCGATTTTCGGTCGGTTTGGTCAGTTTTCTCGATCGGTCCGATCGGTTCGGTCGATTTGCTCAGTCCTAGATGATAGTACAACAAACCATCTAACACCAATATTCTGTAGAGAAAATTTCAATTTTAATCGATGTTTCTCCACCTTGGTCCACTTTCTGGTAAAAGAAATTGTTTTCTAAATTTACTCTTGTGAAACCGCTAAACTGTGCGACCAATTGAAAAGTGCTGAGGTGTTTTTGCTAGACCGAAGTGATATTTTGTGCGACCAAAGTTATGTTTTTCTAATAAAAAAATGGGACCCACATTTGAATTTTTGAATAATGTCGCAGAAAATGTCACTTCGGTCTAAAAAAAATAACAACTTTTGAACACTTGTCAAATTTTCAATGGATTCGCACAATTTAGCGGTTACACAAGAGTAAATTTAAAAACTTAAAAAAAAAAAAAAAAAAAAAAAAAAAAAAAAGAGAAAATAAAAGGTTGACCAGGGTGGAGTTTTATGAAATTATTTTTAGCATTTTCTCTATTCTACACTAAAAGCAGGGTACTCGCGCGTTGCGGCGGCAAATAACTTGTAATCAAAATTTTCGACAAACTGTGTTTTTTGATATTACGATTTTTATGACAACAATTTTATGAATGACGAGAATTTTATGTTCCAATAACTTTGTTAATACTAATATTGTGTAAAAACGTTATTTATATTTTTACGGTCTTTCAAGGTTTTGATAATGGCAATTACAAATTTATACGACGTAAATGTTTACGTAACCAAGTTATTAGTTGTAAGTTTACATTCTAACGTATATCACTTCAGGTTTGAATAATATGATTATAATGCACGTCGAATAATCAAAGAGGCCAAATAAATAAATATTTTCAAAACACACTTGAAACATATTTTAAATACATCTTAATTAAATATCTGCACTTAATACATTTTAATTAAATTAACTAATCATTTTAATTATGCATTTAGTTAAATAAAAACTAAATTAATTAAACTACTTCATGCCCAAGTAATTCTAGAAGATTTAGTTTTAAAATTATTTTTAGTACAATGCAACCTATAAATCAATAGACAAAAGTCTGATCAAAATACGCTCCGCGGATCCGTATTTACACGGGGGGATCCGTATTTTACGGATCCGCGGATCCGGCTAAAGGCGGTTTTGAGGCAGATTGTTGGACTATAAATACACACTTATTCTAACATTTCCAACTAATGATTCTCAGCCTTTCTAAGCCCACTACTACTCATTCTTTCATCTTCTAACATCATAATACTACTCTTTGGTCATTCCACTTGACCTATAACACATTCAAAGTGATTCAACGATTTCTAATTTGAATTCAAATGAAGAACACAAGAAGTTTTCCAGGCTTTCAAGTGTTGTAGTTAGTAGTGTGTCATCATATACTTAGTTGTGTAACTTTCTATATCACTAGTGTGTCATTATACTTCACCATCATCTACCAACTTGGGTAGTGTTGGGAATTATGTGTTTCTGAAGTTTCAACTGCTGGTTATAGTTAGTACTGTTAGTTATGTAGTTAGTACTGTTCGTGTTAGAAAGGTACTGTTAGCGTGTTTTAGTTAGTACTACTTATGTGATATGCCTGAGTTATTATTAGAATAGATATGCAAAGATATGCATGGAGTTATATTAGGAAGAGATATGTAACATCTCTTTACACGTTATTGTAAGCTGTTAGGGTTTCCTTAATGTATAAAAGGAACCTACGGCATTAGAACAAGGGTAACATAGTGTGCGTATTATCTTGTTTTTAGTTAGTAATCTGTAACCTAAGCAAATTAATAGTAATAAAAGTTCTTTTAGTATTCATTGTTCTTCTTAGCAATACAAGTTAGATTCCGCATAACTTATATTGTTCATAGTCGGTGTTTCTCTTGTAGTTAGTTTGGATCTATCCAGATTGACTACGACCTTTAATAGGCTAGAATGATCCATTCAGATTGGGACCAACAAGTGGTATCAGAGACAGGTTGAGAAACTCTGAGTAAGAAGAACCTAAACCAGATCCGAGATAATGTCAGGAGAAGAAGAAATTAATAAAATCGAAACCAATGAAGACAACAACCAGAAACCTCCACAAACACCACCACCACAAACACAAACACAACTAATCCCTCATACCATGTCATCCATTAAACTTCCTGTACTGAAGAAGGGTGAATATGACATATGGGTCATGAAGATGGAGCATTACCTAAGTCACACTGACTATTCTCTGTGGGAAATTATTCAGAATGGCAATGGTCCTGTTAAGATTGCAACAGATACCCAAGGGAATGTTAAGGTTTTGCCTCCTAAAACTGCTGAAGAGATTCAAGCCAGAGAAAGATAAAGAAAGGCTAGGACCACCTTATTGATGGCTATACCAGAAGATCACTTAGCCAAGTTTCACAAGATGACTGATGCCAAAGAGATGTGGGATGCTATCAAATCCAGATTTGGAGGGAATGATGAATCCAAGAAGATGCAGAAGTATATTCTGAAGCAGGAATTTGAAAGCTTTTCTGTATCCAACTCAGAAGGATTGCACAAAAGGTATGATAGGTTTCAAAACCTTTTGAGTCAGCTTGAAATTCATGGTGCATGTGTCTCAACTGAAGATGCCAATCAGAAGTTTCTTAGGGCTTTACCTTCTTCCTGGTCACAAGTATCCTTGATCATGAGGACTAAGACAGGAATTGACACTCACAGCTTTGATGATCTGTATAATAACCTTAGGGTTTTTGAACGTGATGTTAAAGGCTCAACTGGATCATCTTCAAGCACACAGAATGTGGCATTTGTGTCTTCTGAAAGCACTAGCAGTACTAATGGAGTTAGTACTGCTCATGGTGTTTCTACTGCTTCTGGGTATAACTCACAAAGGGAAGGCTCCTCATCATATACTGATGATCTTATGCACTCTTTCTTTGCTAATCAATCCAGTGCTCCACAACCGGATCATGAGGATCTAGAACAGATTGATAAGTATGACCTAGAAGAGATGGACTTGAAATGGTAGGTGGCCATGATTTCCATGAGACTAAATAAGTTTCACAAGGAGACAGGAAGAAAACTGAAGTTTGATGCAAAGGAACTAGTTGGCTTTGACAAGACCAAAGTTGAGTGCTTCAATTGTCATAAGTTTGGGCACTTTGCTAGAGAGTGCAGATCAAAGGGCAATCAAGAAGGCAGAAGGAGAGATGCTGGAAATAATGGATACAAGGAACCTGCAAAGTTTGATGAAGCCAAAGCATTGGTGACTATTGATGGAGATGAGATAAATTGGTCAGGCTATGCTGAAACAGAACTTGCTTTGATGGCTTTCAATGAGGTACAATTTTGTTCAAAAGAATGTGTAGAATCTTATGCTAAGATTAAAAAATTATATGATGAACAAAGAGATAAAATTGCTCATGATAGCATAGAAATACAAGCTTACACTAAAGCTTTAAAAACTGTAGAAGCTCAATTAGCTTGTCATCAAAGAAATCAAGTAATTTATGAAGAAAAACTTAGATTTATGAAGATTAATTTAGATGATAAAACTGATGAGCTTATATACAATAAGAAACTATTAGCTGTTGCTGAAAAAGAAAAAGAGGAACTAAAAACCAGAGTTCAATCTTGGCAAAGTTCTTCTAAAAACCTTAGTAATTTTATAGATTCTCAAATGAGTTCAAGTGACAAATCAGGGCTTGGGTATGGAGATAATTTGCATAAGGGAATGTTGAGTTATGAGCAAGAAATGTTTGAAAGTGTATTTTTTAGTAGTGATAGTGATGTAGAAGATGTTCCTGTGAATGATAGGTATGATAAAACTGAAGGAATGCATGCTGTTCCCCCTATCACTGGAATTTATATGCCTCCTAGGAATGATGTTGAGATAGATGATTCAATGTTTACATATGGTCCAAAACAGACTAAAACTTGTGAAACAGATGCTAAAACTAGTGAAACTAAGTCTAAAACCACTGATGTTGCTCCTTCTTGTGAGGAATCAACTGAGTCTGTGCCTAAATTGGTTATTAATGAACCCAAAGTAGTTAATGAACCCAAAGTTTGGTCTGATGCTCCTATCATTGAGGAGTATGAATCTGATAGTGAAGATGAATATGTGTGTAAAGCCTCTGTTGAACAAGAAAAACCTAGTTGTGCTTGTAGTAATAATGTTGAGCATGTAAAAACTCCTAGGAAAGATGTTAAGGAACAAGACACACATAGTAGGTCAAGGACTCAAAGATTTGGTTTGGGATATAGTGTCAATAGAAAAGCATGTTTTGTATGTGGAAGTTATAGTCATCTTATTAGAGATTGTGATTTTCATAAGAAAAGGATGGCTAAACAGGTTAAGAATGTTGTTAAAAGTGAGTTTAGACCAGTATGGAACAATGCTAACAGGGTGAATAAACAAAAAATTTCAAATCATAAGACTCACCCTAATAATAATAAGAACTTTGTTCCATCAGCAGTGTTAACTAGATCTGGAAAGATAGCAGTTCCTACTGCTAGGCCAATGACAGTTACCACTGCTAGGTAAAATGTTTTTAACAAAACTCATTCACCAGTCAGAAGGCCTTTTTATAATACAACAGTATTTAATAACATGATTAGGAAACCCAGAGTTACTACTTCTAAGGTAAATCATGTTTCTACTGCTGGGACACAAGTAGTAATTAATACTGTTAAGGGAAATAAGGGGAATGCTGTAAAAGCCTCAGCATGTTGGACTTGGGATCCTATGCAAAATGAATATACATATTGATCCCAAAGCAACAGTGGATCATGTTCTTATAAGACATTCAAATATAATGACCCACAAGGTAGACTCAAGTCATCTATGGCTTGGGTCCCAAAGAAAAACTGATTTTTCTTATTTGATGTGCAGGGAAATCCATATGGAGCTTTAAGGGATAAAGGAATTGTTGATAGTGGATGTTCCCGGCATATGACTGGAAACAAGGCTTACCTCTCAGATTATAAAGAATTTAGAGGTGGATCAGTTGCTTTTGGAGGTAGCAAAGGTCAAATTACTGGTAAAGGAACTATAAAAACAGGAAATTTAGATTTTGAGGATGTATATTTTGTGAAAGAACTTGAACAATTCAATCTCTTTTCTGTGTCACAAATTTATGACAAGAAGAACAAAGTTCTTTTCACTGATACTAACTGTTTTGTATTGTCTCCTGATTTTAAGTTACCTGATGAAAATCAAGTATTACTTAAAATCCCTAGGCAAAACAACATGTACAGTTTCAATCTAAAGAACATTGTTCCTTTTGGAGATTTATCTTGTTTGATTGCAAAAGCTACAGTTGATGAATCTAATAAATGGCACAGAAGGATTGGTCATGTCAATTTTAAAAACATAAACAAACTTGTGAAGGGAAATCTTGTGAGAGGTTTACCTTCCAAGATTTTTCAAAATGACCATACCTGTGTGGCTTGTCAGAAAGGAAAGCAACACAAAGCCTCCTGTAAGGCTAAATTAATGAATTCTGTTAGTAAACCCTTACAGATTTTGCATATGGACTTGTTTGGACCCACATCTGTAAGGAGTATAAATCATAAGACCTATTGTTTGGTAATCACTGATGACTTTAGTAGGTTTAGTTGGGTGTTCTTTTTGGGTTCTAAGGATGAAACTGCTGATGTTCTTAAAAGCTTTGTTAGGCAGATAGATAACCAATTAGATCACAGAGTTAAGATTTTTAGGTGTGATAATGGAACAGAATTCAAAAACAGGGATCTCAATGAATTCTGTGATCTCAAGGGCATAAAAAGAGAATATAGTAATGCTAGAACTCCACAAAAAAATGGAGTTGCAGAAAGGAAGAATAGGACCTTGATTGAGGCTGCTAGAACAATGCTAATAGATTCATTTTTACCTAGTATATTTTGGGCTGAAGCAGTTAGTACTGCTTGCTATGTTCTTAATAGGGTGTTAGGAATTCTGGGAAATAATATATTTCTCATTGCTGCTGGTAGTGTAAGCTGGTTCCTGCTGATAATGTGTGGTTCCTGCTGAAGTTCATTGCTGCCGATAGTTTATTTTTGTTTCTGCTGATAGTAGTCATTACTGCGGGTATTAGTAATTGTTATCCTGTAAGTTTAGAATGTTTGTTAGATTTATTTTTAGAAGAGATTGATGTATATCTCTTCACACGTTTTCTTGTATGACGGGTTAGGGTTAGGTCTTCTTGTTAGTATAAAAGGATCACTCGTCTATGAGTTTTGTACGACATTACAACTTTACAATCATCAATAAAATCATTATTAGTTCATAAACCGATCCATAGAGGATCAAAACCTTGTTAGTTACTTTCTTCTTTATATTCTTGTGTTTAGTTTCCGCATAGACACAAGTCTTACACCTAGAGATTCTCCTAAGCTATTTGTGTTTACATAAACGGTTTAACCAAGCTCAATCAAGCTAGAAGCACTCGATCCTACAAGTGGTATCAGAGACAGGTTAGGATCTCTGATAAAGAAGAAAAGCTCTTATAAATCAACCTCTTTAAACCCTTTTAACAATCGCAGAAGGAGTCAATCATGATGAGGGTGACAACCACGCAACCAAAACTGAAACCTCACAAGTCCAAACACAGATTGTCACCACTGTGTCCAACAACAATGCTAAATTCCCATACCTAAAGAAAGATGAGTATGAAGTCTGGGCCATGAGAATGGAATACTGGATCACGAACAGTGATTACAACCTGTGGAATGTGATTCTTAAGGGAAACAGCAAGAAGAATACTGGAAGGGATGATAATGGAAACATCTATATACTCCCACCTGTTACAGCAGAAGAACATCTTGTTGTACAAGGGGAAACCAGGGCAAGAACCCTTTTGCTTCAGGCTATTCCAGAGGATCATATGGGGGATTTCCATCACCTGGATGATGCTAGAAAAATCTGGCGTGCAGTAAAAGCCAGATTTGGTGGGAATGATGAGTCCAGAAAAATGAGAAAGTCTATGCTCAAGCAAGAGTTCCAAGAGTTTAAGATCTCTGAGGCTGAAGGGATTCACAAAGGGTATGATAGGTTTCACAAGATCCTGAGTCAACTCAACCAGTTGCAAGCTAGGCCGGACAATGAAGACTGCAACACCAAGTTTCTAAGGGCCTTGCCTCCATCCTGGTCTCAGGTTTCCATAACACTCAAGGCCAAAGGTGGACTGGACTATATGAGTTTTGATGATCTGTACAACAAGCTGAAAACCCTTGAAATTGATATCAAAGGGTATTCCACCTATTCATCTCAAACTCCAACCCATACTGCATTTGTTAGTACCTCTAGTACTAACAAAGGGACATATGGAGACAGTCCAACACCATCATCATCATCACTTTCCTACTCACCTGCCACACCAAAAGCTCAAACCAGATCTGATAATCTTCTGGAGGAAGTGTTTCATTCATTTGTTGCTGAGAGTACACCACAGCAGCAAATTGCTTATGAAGATTTTAATCAGGTGGATCAATTGGATCTAGAAGAGATGGACATAAAATGGCAGATGGCTATGCTGTCATTGAAAGTGAATAGGTTTGAAAAGAAGGCAGGAAGGAGGATTAACTTTGATGGACAGGAGGCTGCAAGGTTTGACAGAAGGAAGGTAAGGTGCTACAAATGTTCTCAACCAGGTCACTTTGCCAGGGAATGTACAGATAAGAAGGTGGATGATAAAGCCAGGTATTTTGCTTTCAAAATTCAAGAGTTGGAATCAGAGGACCCCAAGGCCTTGGTATCTGTGGATTCAATGGTGGACTGGGAACATCATGAGAAAGCTGTTGCAAGAGGAGCAGAGAAGGTCTATGGGATGATAGCTAGATATAGTGAGAAGAAACAAGTGGCTGGTCAACTTGGAATGATGGGTCATCCATCTCAGGTACAAAACTGCCCATTTGGTTGTGAACTTAAATATGCTAAACTGAAACAAGAATTTGATGATATAGAGTGTCAATATAAGGATTACTTTATACAAGTCCAGGCTTATAAAAATGCTGTTAACACATTAGAACAACAAAAAGTCTGGTATCAAAAACAACAGTTAGCATATGAAGAAAAAATAAGGGTTTTGGAAAGAGATTTACAAAACACCACTAATGTGTTCAAACATTCTGAAAGAGAAAAAGCTAAGGTGGTGTTAGAAAAACAGGATTTGCAGACTAAGCTAGATAATTCCTTGGCTAGGTTTGATAAATGGAAAGATTCATCTAAAAACCTAAACAAGTTAATCGATAGTTCTATGTCTATAAAAACTAAAAGAGGTTTAGGGTATGGTGACCTGATAGGGCCAAATCAAGTTTATGACCCTAATGAATATAGTATTTTTGACCCTGAACCTGTAGATTATAGAAAACCTGTAAAGTATGTAAAGGAGGGAGGAATGAATGCAGTTCCTCCACCCATAACTGGAACATTTAAACCTGCAGACCCCTATGTTGACTTTGATGATTCACAAATGACTTATGGCAAAAAGGCAAAGAACTTGCCTGATCTTGATTGTGACTCTAATGAATTTGTCTCTTGTTCTGACAGTGACAAATCTGCAGAAATCAAGACTGATGACTATGCCACATGTGGATCAAGTGAGAAGTCAGCTTCAATAAAATCAGAAGATCTGTCTTCAAAAGTGGCTACTGATGAATCCCAAAGAGCTGCAGCTGAAGATGTTTCTTTTGATAATGTTAAAAACAATAATGTTTCTAGTTTTGGTTTTGTTTCAAACAGTTATGGTTGTGGTTTTAATTTTGTTAAGGATAATTTTGTTTCATGTGTTGGTTTGAATACTTCTGGTTGCAATAAGAAAGATAATGTTAAGAAAAAGTCCCCTAGAAAGAAATCTTGCTTTGTGTGTCGTAGTTATGATTATCTTATTAAAGATTGTGACTTTTATGAGAAAAAGATGGGTATATATGGTTGTCAAAATAGGTCTGTGTGGAGCAATGTCAATAATATTCCCCCATATATTCCACAATCAGCAAGAATAAACTCTTGTAGAGTTTCTGTTGCTGCTGGTAAGCCAGTTCCTGCTAGTAAGCCGGTTGCTGCTGGTAAGCCAGTTCCTGCTGGTAAGCCTATTACTGCTGACAAGTCCATTCCTGCTGGTAAGCATATTGCTGCTGGTAAGGCAAACTTGACTGGTCAGCATATTCCAGCTGGAAACTTTAATTCTGCTGATTGGAGAAGAGATACTACTGGACCTCTTTACAGACCTACTAGCACTTATTTTCAAAATGATATGAGGCCTGCTTATTTTGACACCATGCACATGGGAGGGGGAAGATGGGAAACTGCTGTCAAGTCCTCAGCAAGTTGTTCTTGGAGAAACAATAACCAATATATGAGAATGGGGTCCAAGAACAATGGTGGATCTCATCAATCTCCATGGTTTAATACTTATTGATCCACTAGGCAGGCTCAAGTCAGCAATGGCTTGGGTCTCCCTTGTATATAATATTGTAAATGTATTCTTTGTATCAGGAATTTCATTTTAGAAGTAAAGATGTTGGCATTGTTGACAGTTGATGTTGCAGGAGTATGACAGGAAATTTAGAGAGACTGCATGACTTTGTGCCTTTAAATGGAGGTTCTGTGACATTTGGAGGAGGAGATGGCAAAATTAATGGGAAAGGAACTATCAAAACAACCAAGCTGGACTTTGAAGATGTGCTTTATGAGGAACTCCAAAACTTTAATTTGTTCTCTGTTTCACAAATTTGTGACAAGAAGAACAGTGTTCTCTTCACTGAGACTGATTGCTTTGTGTTGTCCAAAGACTTCAAGTTGCCTGATGAAAGTCAGGTTGAACTCAAAGTTCCAAGGACTTACAACCTTTACAGTTTCAATCTAAGTGATGTTCAACCTGAGGGTTCACTTGCTTGTTTGGTGGCAAAAGCTTCTGTGGATGAATCTAATAAATGGCACAGAAGAATGGCTCATGTGAATTTCAAGACCATTAACAAGCTGGCTAAGAATGGTTTGGTCCAAGGGCTCCCTCTCAAGACCTTCTCCAATGAACACAATTGTGTTGCATGCAACAAAGGAAAGCAACACAAAGCTTCATACAAGGCAATCACAGCTGTGAGCACCATCACTGAGCCTCTGCAGCTTCTTCATATGGATCTCTTTGGTCCTACTTCTATCAGAAGTATTGACCAGAAGTACTACTGCCTGGTAATTACAGATGATTTTAGCAGGTTTTCTTGGACTTTCTTTTTGGGTACTAAAGATGAAACTTATCCAGTTATTAGGGACTTTATTACCTTAATAGAAAATCAGCTAAGTAAAAAGGTTAAGTTAATAAGGTGTGATAATGGAACATAGTTTAAGAATTCAAATCTAATTGAACTCTGTGGGAGTAAGGGGATAAAAAGGGACTATAGTAATGCCAGAACCCCACAACAAAATGGGATTGCAGAAAGGAAAAATAGAACCCTTATAGAAGCAGCTAGGTCTATGTTAGCTGACTCTAAGATGCCCACTATGTTTTGGACTGAAGCAGACTGCACTGCTTGTTATGTGCTAAATAGGGTATCCATTACTAATGCTCATAATAAAACACCTTATGAGCTTTTGTCTGGGAAAGTTCCAAACATTAGTTATCTTAAACCTTTTGGATGTCATGTCACTATATTGAACACTAGTGATCATCTAGGCAAGTTTGATGGTAAGGCTGATGAGGGGTTTATTGTTGGGTATTCTGCTCATAGTAAAGCCTATAGGGTATATAATCTGTCTACTAAGAGGATAGAAGAGACTCTCAACTTAAGATATCTTGAGGATAAACCTAATTTGCAGGGTGCAGGTCCAGAGTGGTTCTTTGACCTAGATTATCTGACAGATACCTTAGGTTATACTAGATTCAAAGCAAATCAATCTGTTGGTACACATGTTTCTCAAACTAACAATGCAGGTACCTCAGATGATGATTCTGATGCTAAGAGTGATGCACGACCTATAGTTGTTCCTTCTTTTCCCTCTAACAACATTTCAGGTTCAGAGCTCGAAGATACTTCTGATATGGATGGAAGTGATTCAAGTTTTGCAGAAGATCTTGCTAGGCTTCAAAGACAAGAGTATAATGCCAAGAAAGCTGCTGAAATGTTTGGTTCTGGGTTTTCTAAAGAAACAGAGGAGATTCTGAGAAATGCTATAGCTGAAGTTAGAAGGAAACTGAATTCTGCTGGTGGTATTCCTATTCCTGCTGCTACCAATTCTGCTGGTAGTGCATCTGTTGCTGCTAGTCTTTCTAATGATTCTGCTGATGTCTCCACTCTAGGTGTTCCTGTGTCTACTCCACCTGTTGACTCACTGGGTATTGATAACTCCCTTGAAAGATTTCCAATCCCTTCTGACCTTGGAAATTCATTCTCTTCAAGAGATAAGCTAGAAGATCCTCATCATCAATCCAGAACAGGCATTTTCACTTCTTCCTCATATGATGATGACTTCAACCCCTCCATTACTAATCAGGCATCCACAATTGATGTCAATCCCATTTTTACCAAGAGGATCAATACAGTTCATCCTCAGTCCTTGATCCTTGGAGATCTAAATTCCCTTGTTCAGACAAGAAGCAGGTTACATCAACCCAAGTTTGGAGAATCTGCTTTTCTCAGTTATATCCAGGATCAGTTAAGGAGCAATCATACTGATTACCTACATTGCCTCTATGCTTGTTTCTTATCCCAAATTGAAGCAAGTAGTATAGCCCAAGCTCTTGATAATTCTGATTGGGTTGAGGCTATGCAAGAGGAAATGCAGTAGTTCCAGAATCAGAAAGTATGAAAGTTGGTACCTTTGCCTGCAGGAAAGTATGCTATTGAAACTAAATGGATTCTCAAGAATAAAAGGGATGCTAGGGGAATTGTGGTTCGGAATAAAGCTAGGTTGGTGGCTCAAGGACATAGACAAGAAGAGGGGATTGATTATGATGAAGTGTTTGCACCAGTGGCAAGAGTTGAAGCCATTAGACTGTTCTTAGCTTTTGCCTCATTCATGGGGTCTGTAGTGTATCAGATGGATGTGAAGAGTGCCTTTTTGTATGGAAGGATTGAAGAAGAGGTTTATGTTACTCAACCAAAGGGATTTGTAGATCCTCAGAATCCTGATTTGGTTTACAAAGTGGTTAAGGCACTTTATGGTCTTTATCAAGCACCAAGGGCTTGGTATGCAAGGTTATTTGCATTTTTGCTAAAACATGATTACAGAAGAGGGGCAATAGACAAAACACTTTTCACCAGGAAGAATTTCAAAGATATCATCCTGGTACAAGTTTATGTAGATGATATCATCTTTGGTTCTACTAATGAAGCCTGGTGCAGGGAATTTGAAGAATTGATGAAGAGTGAATTTGAGATGAGTGCTATGGGTGAAATGACTTTCTTCTTGGGTCTTCAGGTTAAGCAGAAACCAGATGGGATCTTTATCTGCCAAGAGAAGTATGTTTATGACATACTTAAGAAGTTTGATATGGAAAATGTAAAAACTGCAACAACCCCATTTGAACCTCCAAAGCCTAAATCCAATAATGAACCTGATGCTGCTGTTAATGTTCATCTATACAGGTCCATGATTGGGTCACTCATGTATTTGATAGCTTTTAGACCTGATATTATGTTTGCTGTCAGTGCATGTTCTAGACATCAGGTTACACCCTTGACTTCTCACTTAAATGCAGTCAAGAGAATCTTCAAGTATTTGAAAGGACAGCCTAAGTTGGGACTTTGGTACCCAAAAGATTCTCCTTTTGTGTTGGAAGCTTATAGTGACAGTGATTATGCTGGTGCTAACTTTGATAGGAAGTCAACTACTAGGGGTTGTCAGTTTCTGGGTAGAAGGTTGGTTTCTTGGCAGTGCAAGAAGCAGACTATAGTGGCTACATCTTCGACTAAGGCAGAGTATGTTGCTGCTGCTAGCTGCTGTGGACAGGTTCTTTGGATGCAAAATCAGTTGTTAGATTATGGGTTCAACTTCATGAACACTAAGATCTTTATTGATAACCAAAGCACTATGTGCATTGTTAAAAATCCTGTCTATCATCAAAGGACAAAGCATATTGAGATTAGACACCATTTCATAAGAGATGCTTATGAGAAGCATCTTATTCAGGTGATTAAGATTCATACTGATGACAATGTGGCTGATCTGCTGACCAAGGCTTTTGATGGACCAAGGTTTAACCATTTGGTGGTCCATATTGGGATGGTAAATCCTTAGGTACTGAGCTTGAGGGGAGGACAAAGCCTAAGGGGAGGATTTCTGTTGTATAATTTGTTATTTTCTTTTTTCTTTGTTTTCTTATTAGTTCAAAAAAAAAAGTATTATGTTGTACTAACTTGTATGGTTTTGAGCAACATCTTGCAGGTACAGTGTTGGTGTTTACACCTACACAACAAATGGTAATCAACTCACCATGTCTCACAGACAAGAAAGAGTTGACTCACCATGAGGGTACGGCTCTGGTGTGATCCTCAAATCCGTTGATAGCTGTAATAGCTTGCTCAAAGCTATAGGGTTCTCAACTCACCGATGTTTCATTACTAAGAGTTGAATGGTTTTCAATTCGCCGTGGATTTTACTCCTTTGAGGTTTCCAAAGAATTGGCTAGCCCACAAGTGTATGGCTTGTGGTAAAGGCAGTGGAAAACCATATTTGGTACTCAATTCACCAAAGGTTATCTTCAACCTAAGAATTGGCTAGTCCTGAGCAAACGGCTACAGGTAAAGACAAGTCAAATCCGTTTATAGTTGCTGATTTACTAAACATCAGATGGTTATCAATGTACCATGGTCTAACACACCAAAACATTGGCTACTCCAGTAGTGATGGCTATTGGTAAAGAGACATCAAATCCATTAATTTTCAATGATTCACCTCTCACAGGAGTTAACACACCTGGATGTGATGAGAATAGTATGAAACTTAAGTGATTTGATGTACATTTTGTCATAGTAGCAGTCAAGATCAAGTGGATGACATGGTGCCCAGCTTATTATTTTGAAGATGATTTCCTTTTGCTGCTGAACTATAGAGGTTGCTGCTGGAAGTTCAAGATGTTGCTGCTGGTTACTTACTATTGCTGCTGCTCAAATGCAATCCTCAAGCCTGAGAAGTTAAAGCTCTATCAAGTGGGAATCTTGCAAGTTAACCTAGTCAACTTCAAGATTAGGGGAGGATTGTTAGGAATTCTGGGAAATAATATATTTCTCATTGCTGCTGGTAGTGTAAGCTGGTTCCTGCTGATAGTGTGTGGTTCCTGCTGAAGTACATTACTGCCGATAGTTTATTTTTGTTTCTGCTGATAGTAGTCATTACTGTGGGTATTAGTAATTGTTATCCCGTAAGTTTAGAATGTTTGTTAGATTTATTTTTAGAAGAGATTGATGTATATCTCTTCACACATTTTCTTGTATGACGGGTTAGGGTTAGGTCTTCTTGTTAGTATAAAAGGATCACTCGTCTATGAGTTTTGTACGACATTACAACTTTACAATCATCAATAAAATCATTATTAGTTCATAAACTGATCCATAGAGGATCAAAACCTTGTTAGTTACTTTCTTCTTTATATTCTTGTGTTTAGTTTCCGCATAGACACAAGTCTTACACCTAGAGATTCTCCTAAGCTGTTTGTGTTTACATAAACGGTTTAACCAAGCTCAATCAAGCTAGAAGCACTCGATCCTACATAGGGTATTAGTGACCAAACCTGAAAATAAAACACCTTATGAACTTTTAACTGGCAAGGTTCCTATTATAAGTTACTTAAGACCTTTTGGGTGCCATGTGACCATCTTGAATACTTATGGTCACTTAGGAAAGTTTGAAGGGAAAGGTGATTCTGGATTCTTGGTTGGATACTCTCTGTGCAGTAAGGCATTTAAGGTGTATAATTTGGAGGCTCAGAAAGTAGAAGAGAACTTGCATGTAGAGTTTCTTGAAAATAAACCTAATGTTGCAGGAAAAGGACATGCTTGGATGTTTGATCTTGATTATTTAACAAATTCTATGAATTATATACCTGTTGTTGCAGAGAATCAAGCTAACAAAAATGCAGGTCCACAAGAAGCTAACCCAAATGCAGGTACACAAGAAGATATCAATTCAAGTGACTCTTCTGAGAAATCTTTTGTACTGCCCTTCTTGTCCAATTGCTCTCCAAATGTCAAGAATTCAGGTGGAAAGGTTGATGCTGATTCAAAGTCTGATTCTAAGCTTAATGACACAGAAGATGAAGCTTTTCTGGATGAGCTTGAAAGGCTTACAAGACAAGAGAAGGAAGCTGTTGAAACCTTTTCAAAGAAATCAACTAGCAGTACAAACCCAGTTCCTACTGCTAGCTCACCAGTTTGTACTGCCAGTCCTTCAAGAGTTTCTGATGATGATTTGTCATATCCTGAGCTAACCAAAGATGTTCTTTAAGATGATGATGCTATGCCTGATCTTGAAGATATTTATACCGGTCCAAGAGATGGGATTTTCTCTCATGCATCCTATGATGATGAAGGTGTAGTGACTGATTTCTCAAATTTGGAAGACACAGTGGATGTTGATCCTATTCCTACATCAAGAGTACATAATGTTCATCCTAAATCTCAAATTATTGGAGATCCAAGTTCTGCAGTTCAGACTAGAAGCAGAGTAAACAAGAATTCTGGAGCTCAAGCTTTGGTCAGCTACATTCAAAAGCAGAGGAGAAACAATCATAAGGACTTTTAACATTGTCTGTTTGCCTATTTTCTCTCTCAGATTGAACCCAAGAGTATATCTCAAGCTCTTGCAGAAGGAAGTTGGGTTGATGCTATGCAAGAAGAGCTCTTACAATTTCAATTGCAGAAGGTATGGATTATTGTAGATTTGCCACCTGGAAAGAAAGCTATTGGAACCAAGTGGGTCTACAGAAATAAGAAGGATGAAAGAGGTGTTGTAGTGAGGAATAAGGAAAGGCTAGTTGCTCAGGGCTATAGACAAGAGGAAGGGATAAACTATGATGAGGTATTTGCACCTGTGGCTAGGATTGAAGCCATCAGGATCTTCTTAGCATTTGCTTCATACAAGGGGTTTATAGTTTATCAGATGGATGTGAAAAGTGCATTTCTGTATGGCACAATTGATGAAGAGGTGTATGTGACTCAACCTCCAGGATTTGTAGATCCTAAATCCCCAAAGAAGGTTTACAAAGTTGTGAAGGCTTTATATGGTTTACACCAAGCTCCCAGAGCCTGGTATGCTACTTTATCTTCATTTCTGTTGAAGAATGGTTTTAGAAGAGGAACCATTGACAAGACTTTATTCATAAAGAAGGACAAAAATGATATTCTGTTGGTGCAAGTTTATGTAGATGATATTATTTTTGGTTTTACTAAGAAGTCTTGGTGTGAAGAGTTTGAAGCCTTGATGAAAAGTCAATTCCAGATGAGTTCTATGGGAGAGCTCACCTTCTTTCTTGGATTACAAGTGAAACAACAAGAAGATGGAATTTTCATAAGTCAGGATAAATATGTTGCAGAAATCCTGAAGAAGTTTGATTTGGTTAATGTGAAAACTGCCAGTACCCCCATGGAGTCAAAGAAACCATTAGTCAAGGATGAAGAAGCTGCTGATGTGGATGTACATCTTTATAGGTCCATGATTGGATCTTTTGTAATACCCCAACCCGATAAGGGTAGAAGTATTACGTTATGGTGACATATCAAAGCAAACACAAGCATATGACTTAAATAATACAAAAGAATTTCAAAGGTTACAAAGGGAAAATCTGAAATACAAGGTTACAAATGAGAATTACAATAAATACTAAGTCTAAAAATATAATCACTTCTAGTCATCTCTAATCCAGAATAGCTATCAAGGTATAGTCTTCTAAGTCCAAAGTACTCTCCACTCATAACCCAGCTTCCAACTAAAACCTGCCGCAGGAAAAGAAATGCGGCTGAGCTTAAAAAGCCCAGTGAACAGATATGTATAAACGAAGCAAAAGATAAGGAGCAAGAATATAATATGGTGCATTGGGGAAAAACATAAGGTATAAATAAATGGATATCAAGAGTAAGAAAAGGTCAGTAATCTACCACGAGCCCAAACAAATTAAATCTAATCTCATAGTAACCATAGAGGAGTGACCTCTCAAATATGTGAAGGACGTGTATTGCACACGGCATCAATCACCAAATCAAGTTATATCATATCATATCATATCATATACAAAGCAAACCTAGGATGCATCCATACGCCCCTGCAAAGATGTTAGTGGCCAAACATATATAAATAATTGAGCTCATAATAAATGACAGAAAAAGGGACGGTGTGGAACATCACTCGACCACACTAGAGTCATGCCATTGGTGCATCAATGACACGGCCATGGATCCCCCATGACTAGGAAACATAATGGCTCGGGTATCAAACTGTATGGTTTAAAAGTCATATTATATCAAAGGTCCATAAGTTTCATAGCAAAGGTTCATAGTCAAAGTTTTCTATCAAATGTTCATTTAAAGAAATCTCTTAATAATGGTTTTCATAAAAATGATCTTTAATAACGGTTCTCATAAAGGTAGTTCGTAAAAGTAGTTTTTATAAAAGTTAGTAAAATTCCATATAAAAGTGGTAACGCATCGTGCTCATAAACATCATTTTAAAATAGTTTTTCTCAAAACATTTCCATGATATAATTAAGAAAGGTTTTCACATCCAGTTACAATATCAACGGTTTACAATCTAAGGGAGCATAGCAAAGGCATAGATCAAATAAGAAAGCCATAATAAGAAGGCTCAGATCAACGGCATCATAGTCAAAGCTAATATCTAAAAGATGCATACGAATCATGAGAAACCTTAAGAGATAAGGTCAGAATATCTGTACCTTGGACCGCAAGTGAAAACACAACTAGAAACATAAAGATCGGAAGCAAACTCCATCTTCAGCGAATCTACACGAATTCATGATTGTCTTATTAATAACTTATTTTAAATTGGATTACTCATTTTAGTCGGCTTTCCATTTTTAGTAACTTTCCTTTTATAGCAGCTTTCCAAAAATTGTAACTTTCTAAAATAGTAAGTTTCCTCTTTAAGTAGTTTAACCATTTTAAGTAACTTTCTATTTTTAGCAGGTTTCCCGAATTAGCAAGTTTCCATATTTAGTAAGTTTCCATATAAGTTATTTTAGGGTTACCATTATCTTAATTAGGGTTTTAATCGTAGGTTTAACATTTAATACATGCACTAATCATGTCATAGGCCAATTTTAAGTTATGAAATGTATTAAGGTATCTTAATTACGCCTTTAAAGGTTATAATAATGATAAAGTGTAATTAGGTTAAAAGATGTTAGTGACAATTAGGTTTAAAACATTTATTTAGCCTTTTTAACGTTTTATCAGCTTTTACCCATAAACAGATCACAACTTGACGAATTTTTCTACTACATCAGAACTCAAAGATAAATTCCACAAAAATTCTCACTGATACTTCAATGTCTTTAGAACCCACACGAATTTTCCCAGAATTTATTTGTTAGTTTAACCCCACATGAAAAATACTCTAACTCAGACTACCCAGAAAACGTATCTGCTGTGGTACCCAGAAAGTATCCACTTGGTTGACCTACCAAAACTTCCAGGAAAAATCCCCAAAAATTCATGACATTACTAGGAATATAGAAGTTAAATAATGAAAAGTTTTATGACCCAAATCCTCATGGTTTGTAAATGAAAAATCGGCAAAACGGACTGATTTCCAGACCCTCAAATTCAGATTCAACACTTAATTACATAAAAAATCAAAAACATGACCAAATCAACTTGAAATCACTCCAAATCAAGTGGAGAACTTTACTAAGACACAAAACTAAGTTTTTATGAAAAGAAACCGAATTAAACCACTCTATATCCTGACCCAAGCGCGTTCACAAAATCGGTTATACATGCTGTCTAGTTTTAGGGTTTCATTTTAGACCATTATAACGATTGTTAACGCACCCAAACACATCCATGACCCTCATAATTCATACAACCTGAATTTTAATATCACATTAGCATGTTTTAAAAATTCCACATCAATTTACCCATGAATTCTATCAAAACTCTAGCCTTAATTCATTATTTTATGTGGCGAATGTTGTGATTTTATGTGAGATTCATGATCGTATAAACTTCATATCTTTTAGCCGAATCATATAGTAACAAAACCATGATGACAAACGTATGAGGAAGATTAAAAAGGAAGGATTGAACAAGGTTTAATCGTGAACCTTATAGATGATCGAATGACAAAGGAAACAAGGAACAGAGAACCGATTACAAGCCGAAAACCAAAACAATTCAAACCCTTATTCGAATCTGATAACTTACGATCCAAACCACCACTTCCTAGCCTCCTTTGGAAACCTTGAAATCAATTCAATTTCGTGAGAATGAAGAGAAAAGAGGGATGGCCGCCAAGTTGTATTATTAGGGTTTCATACGTGTTTGTTGAATTCTTTGATTTATCCGTGAGTTTGGTGAGGGAAATTAGGAAGGAGCGTGTAAATTTTTATGAAAGGGAGCATCAATGACCGTAATGTGTGGGATTGCTTTTGACCTTGTTTGCATCTTATCTCCAGGAAGTTATATGGGCTCCTATTTAGTTAACTTTCAAGTAAAAGGCCCAAGATCAAATGTTTATGTGTTGTGACAAGTTTTCGGCCCAAAGGTTGCATGTTAAACGTGTGATGGATCTTTGTGATAGCTTGTGTCTTTTAAACGTTAGTTAATTTGTTAGTCCCATTATAGCTTAAAGTTGTAGAATTGTTATAAGTGAATTAAGGATTAAGTAACTTAGGTTTTAGCTTCACAATGGTTCTTTATAGATTCAAAGTTGGAGGGTAAAATAGGAATTTCAAATGTTTTAGATTTTAGGGTTTCACAACTCTTCCCCTCTAAAATTTTTTTTCGTCATCGAAAATTGATGAGAAAACAAAACGGAAACACAACTGACTGTGAACAGAAATGTGAAAGACTTGTTTCTCATGACTCTATCTTGTTGATAAAAAAAAAAGCTTTGATTTTCCTCAGACAAGGCATACCATACATAATCCAGATCAAAAGAATAATATACCAAACGTAACAGATCATAATCGTATCCCCTCAGAAGGGATACAAGGAAAACGTAGGATTTGACGGATATATCATCCGTTGAATTTGATTAGACAAATCAGATGAGAACATACAGAAAACAGATTGTTTGATATCATCAAACAGCAGAAAGCTCTACAACAGAACCTAAGATTCTTATCAGAAGTATAGAGGTCAGTAAGCTCGTGACGAGAATCCAAACGTATCAAATCGTATAACGGTGAAGGCAGATTAAGCGTATAGGTGGAATGAACCTAAAGTCTCACTAACGCATATAATCTCAAACAACTATCAGAAATTATAAGGCTTCTAAGGCACTCCTCGAAATATCCTATGATAACAATAAGTGCACGTTATATGATGTAAGTATTATCACGTTGGCCAGACGTCATAATACTAGCATCATATAAATATGCCCTCATGATGACCATACTTTATCTCAAGTCGTGAAATAAGCAACTTATCTTAATCACCTAACAGTCCTTCTACCTCCTAGGGTTGGTCCGAATCAAATCATCACTACGGATTTGAAATCAAAGAAACAGATCGCATAGATAACGTGACGGAACCTAGTAAGTATCATCGAATGAAGCTTGTCGTCAAAAGCATCAATTCTTCCACCATTCATCAAAGTTATCATATTAAAACCGTCATCCAACATACGCAGGAAGAACATAAAACGGAAATACTAATAGAGAACCCGAATCATTCAAAGGATCTTATCATCAGGTAACGGAAACTTAAGTAGGTTGAGAGTAAGTGAATTACGTCATCAATAGCTTCATCCTTCACAGAATTAACTCTTCCAAACACAAACGTTCGCTTTAAAAATTCATCCATTCAAATACATGATCTCAAATCTCTTCCAAGTCCAAGCAGTCTGCCTACTTCTGTCCATATGATCATAGGATGAAAAGGAATTATAATCTTGAGTCTGGTTCCTCAAGCCTTCGGCAACTCTTCTTGGAATCGTGGTATAATAACGTGAATCTCTGACATGATCGTTGTGCATCCTTCCATCCGCAAGTCTGCATCTGCTCTCAATTCATCTTAGTACCACTAAAATGAATAGAGAAGCAAGACTGCGTGTCTTCGACAGGTCTTCTAGCACAGCTCAAAATTCGCTAATTCGATTACATTCTCCTTCAATGTCCGCCACCACCTTCGTCTTACAAGAAACGTTTTCCAATCTTCAAGGTAAACACCGCTGCTGTCGACTCCAGGTTATGTGTTGAATAGTTCGTCCCCTATGGTCTGATTGTCTTGATGCTGAACTGAAATCTCCACGTGCTGCATGAGGTATAATCGAGTCCTATCTCAGTTTTTTTTTTTTTTTTTTTTTTTTTTTTTTTTATTTTTTTTATTTTTTTATATATGCTTCTTTCACGGTAACGTCTGTCATGAACATCTTCTACTACTCTTCTTCAAGGTTTCTAACTTCGATAACTGTCTTCAATCTTGGTCCTTTCTGTGGGAAACTCTGTCATCACAGGATACCTGGTAGTGTTGTCGGCTACGATCTCTGAACACCAATCAAACCTACTCTTCCAGAACAAAGGGTCATTCTACTTAATACGAAAATGATCTACATGTTCCTCTTTCATCACTGGACACAACACAACATCATACTATGACAATTTGTCCAAATACTGGCGAAAACATGATTCTATTAGCCAATACAATTGGCATCATTACAACTCATAATGATCACAACGAGTACGAAAGCAGCTTCAGGAATCGTCTTAGGGAAACTTCATATCTACTTCACATCACCTATCTTCCTCTTCACGAATAAAACTGAAATGCTTCGCGGAGGTTACTCTCAGTTAGTCAACTCCCTTCTTAGAAGTTCTTGTGGTTGCTTCTTCAGTCCTTCAAACTTAATTGAGGCCGTCTGATACGGAGTTTCAAAGATAGACCAAATCAATCATTGATACGCGGAAATGGGTAATGATTACGGATAGTGATACGGTTAAGTTCACGATAGTCGATACGCCGCCACATACTTCCCTCTTTCTTCTTCATAACCCAACAGGAGCATCCAAAGAGAGACACTGAGGTGAACAAAATCAAATTCCATCAGCTCCTTCAATTCTCTCAACTTCTATGGCATCATGGTTTCGTCAACTGAGATCAATTCAATGCCAACTCCACTTCCCAAGCAGGGGGAATCCCATGAGGTTCATCAGAAAACACCAAAAAATTTTGTACAACAAAAACTTCCAATGCCAGAGCTTTCTAAGGGTGGATACTAATAGGTGTCAAAAGAAACTTGACAATCAAATGAGATCGGGATATGTGTTTTCATAGCAACATTAATCCTAACAAATTTAAGCGGTTGAGAGTCATCATAACAAAAGTAGGGTGAAGCAGATTGTTAAAGGTTACATTTCAGATACGGTAGTCTATGGTAGCTTTACGAAGAGCTATCCAATCCATAACCATAAGACCTCAAGGTCAATTATATCAAGAGTAAACAGATCCGTAGAACGGATACGGTCGTTAAACCAGATGGATAGTTCATATATCAGAGTCAAGTACAGGGTTCATCAGAGTGTTGAGATAGATAAGTGAACAGTTCAAGGTGTTGGAATTTTGTTTAGCTTTTTAGCATAAGGGGCAGGTAGGGTGTGTATCATTGGTAATACGAACATCGTATAACTGTCAAAAGTGAGATTTATGGAATATTAGTTATCAGCATCATCATGCTCAGTTAACAATTCCGTACTGAGATAGTATTTACATCATGTCCTTCCAAAGGAACTGGTTGGCAGACAAGGTTCATCATTCAAAGGGAGGGAACAAAACTTCCTATATCCGTGGTTAATAATTACCAGAGTTCTCATAGGAGTAGTAATGGATTTTGTAGGAGTGAGTGGTATCAGATGATACCTTATATCCAGCACATGCAATGAATTCACAGAATGTGTCAAACACATTACGGTTGAATGACCTTTCGGATGGTCGGAGAGGTATCAAATTGTTTATCCAACGAATCAAAGATGGAGATCAGAATCAGGAAGTGAAACTTAAGTGGTGTAAGGTATGCATGTAGTTCCCGAGGTATTCCAAACTTACTTGGTTACTAAGCTTAGGTTGCAAAACTTTCTAGCTTCTGAAACAAATGTTCTTATAAGGCATAGCTAAAGGCAGAGGCACGAATCAGGGTGATGCGGAAGCAATGCTACTTACATAGATGTCCTAGTCTCCCATTCCTCACCGGTTATAACTTATGTTCCTATGGGGAGATCCTAAAGCAAATTCTCAAAGGTTATCTTATGAGCGCCTACAGTGGAAACTTAAGGGTCCAACTTCACAGGTCAAGGTTTAATGTACTACAAGTCGCAACCTGTCTCTGATACCATAATTGTAACACCCCAACCCGATAAGGGTAGAAGTATTACGTTATGGTGACATATCAAAGCAAACACAAGCATATGACATAAATAATACAAAAGAATTTCAAAGGTTACAAAGGGAAAATCTGAAATACAAGGTTACAAATGAGAATTACAATAAATACTAAGTCTAAAAATATAATCACTTCTAGTCATCTCTAATCCAGAATAGCTATCAAGGTATAGTCTTCTAAGTCCAAAGTACTCTCCACTCATAACCCAGCTTCCAACTAAAACCTGCCGCAGGCAAAGAAATGCGGCTGAGCTTAAAAAGCACAGTGAACAGATATGTATAAACGAAGCAAAAGATAAGGAGCAAGAATATAATATGGTGCATTGGGGAAAAACATAAGGTATAAATAAATGGATATCAAGAGTAAGAAAAGGCCAGTAATCTACCACGAGCCCAAACAAATTAAATCTAATCTAATAGTAACCATAGAGGAGCGACCTCTCAAATATGTGAAGGACGTGTATTGCACACAGCATCAATCACCAAATCAAGTTATATCATATCATATCATATCATATACAAAGCAAACCTAGGATGCATCCATACGCCCCTGCAAAGATGTTAGTGGCCAAACATATATATAATAATTGAGCTCATAATAAATGACAGAAAAGGGACGGTGTGGAACATTACTCGACCACACTAGAGTCATGCCATTGGTGCATCAATGACACGGCCATGGAATCCCCATGACTAGGAAACATAGTGGCTCAGGTATCAAACTATAAGGTTTAAAAGTCATATTATATCAAAGGTCCATAAGTTTCATAGCAAAGGTTCATAGTCAAAGTTTTCTATCAAATGTTCATTTAAAGAAATCTCTTAATAGTGGTTTTCATAAAAATGATCTTTAATAACGGTTCTCATAAAGGTAGTTCGTAAAAGTAGTTTTTATAAAAGTTAGTAAAATTCCATATAAAAGTGGTAACGCATCGTGCTCATAAACATCATTTTAAAATAGTTTTTTTCAAAACATTTTTATGATATAATTATGAAAGGTTTTCACATCCAGTTACAATATCAATGGTTTACAATCTAAGGGAGCATAACAAAGGCATAGATCAAATAAGCAAGCCATAATAAGAAGGCTCAGATCAACGGCATCATAGTCAAAGCTAATATCTAAAAGATGCGTACGAATCATGAGAAACCTTAAGAGATAAGGTCAGAATATCTGTACCTTGGACCGCAAGTGAAAACACAACTAGAAACATAAAGATCGGAAGTAAACTCCATCTTCAACGAATCTACACGAATTCATGATTGTCTTATTAATAACTTATTTTAAATCGGATTACTCATTTTAGTCGGCTTTCCATTTTTAGTAACTTTCTTTTTATAGCAGCTTTCCAAAAATAGTAACTTTCCAAAATAGTAAGTTTCCTCTTTAAGTAGTTTAACCATTTTAAGTAACTTTCTATTTTTAGCAAGTTTCCCGAATTAGCAAGTTTCCATATTTAATAAGTTTCCATATATGTTATCTTAGGGTTACCTTTATCTTAATTAGGGTTTTAATCTTAGGTTTAACATTTAATACATGCACTAATCATGTCATAGGCCAATTTTAAGATATGAAATGTATTAAGGTATCTTAATTACGCCTTTAAAGGTTATAATAATGATAAAGTGTAATTAGGTTAAAACATGTTAGTGACAATTAGGTTTAAAACATTTATTTAGCCTTTTTAACGTTTTATCAGCTTTTACCCATAAACAGATCACAACTTGACGAATTTTTCTACCACATCAGAACTCAAAGATAAATTCCACAAAAATTCTCACTGATACTTCAATGTCTTTAGAACCCACACGAATTTTCCCAGAATTTATTAGTTAGTTTAACCTGACACGAAAAATACTCTAACTCAGACTACCCAGAAAACGTATCTACTGTGGTACCCAGAAAGTATCCACTTGGTTGACCTACCAAAACATCCAGGAAAAATCCCCAAAAATTCGTGACATTACTAGGTATATAGAAGTTAAATACTGGAAAGTTTTATGACCCAAATCCTCATGGTTTGTAAATAAAAAATGGGCAAAACGGACTGATTTCCAGACCCTCAAATTCAGATTCAACACTTAATCACATAAAAAATCAAAAACATGACCAAATCAACTCGAAATCACTCCAAATCAATTAGAGAACTTTACTAAGACATAAAAATAAGTTTTTATGAAAAGAAACCGAATTAAACCACTCTATATCCTGACCCAAGCTCGTTCACAAAATTGGTTATACATGCTGTCCAGTTTTAGCGTTTCATTTTAGACCATTATAACGATTGTTAACGCACCCAAACACATCCATGACCCTCATAATTCATACAACCTGAATTTTAATATCATATTAACATGTTCTAAAAATGCCACATCAATTTACCCACGAATTCTATCAAAACTCTAGCCTTAATTCGTTATTTTATGTGACGAATGTTGTGATTTTATGTGAGATTCGTGATCGTATAAACTTCATATCTTTTAGCCGAATCATGTAGCAAAAAAACCATGATAACAAACATATGAGGAAGATTAAAAAGGAAGGATTGAACAAGGTTTAATCATGTACCTTATAGATGATCGAATGACAAAGGAAACAAGGAACCAAGAACCGATTTCAAGCCGAAAACCAAAACAATTCAAACCCTTATTCGAATCTGATCACTTACAATCCAAACCACCACTTCCTAGCCTCCTTTGGACACCTTGAAATCAATTCAATTTCGTGAGAATGAAGAGAAAAGAGGGATGGCCGCCAAGTTGTATTATTAGGGTTTCATACGTGTTTGTTGAATTCTTTGATTTAGCCGTGAGTTTGGTGAGGGAAATTAGGAAGGAGCGTGTGAATTTTTATGGAAGGGAGCATCAATGACCGTAATGTGTGGGATTGCTTTTGAACTTTTTTGCATCTTATCTCCAGGAAGTTATATGGGCTCCTATTTAGTTAACTTTCAAATAAAAGGCCCAAGATCAAATGTTTATGTGTTGTGACAAGTTTTCGGCCCAAAGGTTGCATGTTAAACGTGTGATGGATCTTTGTGATAGCTTGTGTCTTTTAAACGTTAGTTAATTTGTTAGTCCCATTATAGCTTAAAGTTGTAGAATTGTTATAAGTGAATTAAGGATTAAGTAACTTAGGTTTTAGCTTCACAATGTTTCTGCATAGATTCAAAGTTGGAGGGTAAAATAGGAATTTCAAATGTTTTAGATTTTAGGGTTTTACATCTTTAATGTATTTGACTGCTTCTAGACCTGACATCATGTTTCGAGTCTGTGCTTGTTCTAGGTATCAAGTAAATCCAAAGACTTCACATCTTCATGCAGTAAAAAGGATCTTTAGATATCTCAAAGGCAAGCCTAAATTAGGTCTTTGGTATCCTAAAGTCTCCTCATTTGATTTGGAAGCTTACTCTGACAGTGATTATGCTAGTGCAAGTCTTGATAGGAAATCCATAACAGGAGGTTGTCAATTTTTTGGTAGAAGGCTTATCTCATGGCAATGTAAGAAGCAAATCATTGTAGCTACTTCTACAACTGAAGCAGAGTATGTTGCTGCTGCTAATTGCTGTGGACAAGTTTTGTGGATTCAAAATCAGATGTTAGATTTTGGTTTCAACTTCATGAACACAAAGATCTACATTGATAATGAGAGCACTATTTGCATTGTGAAGAATCCTGTGTTTCACTCCAAAACCAAGCACATTGAGATTAGGCACCACTTCATTAGAGATGCTTATGAGAAGAAGCTGGTTCAGGTGCTTAAGATTCATACTGATGATAATGTGGCTGATCTTTTAACCAAAGCCTCTGATGTTAGCAGGTTCAATTTCTTAGTGGTTAACATTGGAATGCTAAATGTATAGCTGCATTGGTTCAGGGGAGGTAAATAGGCAGGTTATGGAATGATTGTTATGGAGTATGTATCCAAACAGGGGAGGAAAATGAGCTAAGGGGAGGAAGAAGTTCCAAGAAGTTTAAGCCAAATTGAAAAGATCTTTTAAGCCCATCTAGGATATGTTGATGATTTTAATGATGTTCTTAGTAAAGCAATGGATTACACAGAAGAAGTGGAAATTCTTTCTACTGCTACGTATAACAGTTTGTACTGCTGCTTTGAAAAAATTTCTACTGCTTGTACAAAAAGTTTCTACTATTGCATCAGAAGTTTCTACTGCTAAGAAAATGGATGTCTTTTAAGAAGCAGTATGAAGAGTTGTGACATGTTTTTGGAAATCTGGAAGCTGTGATGGAATGAGAAGGATCTTTGAGTGTTGGTACCTCAACCACACAACAAATGGTCATCAGTTCACCATGTCTAACAGACATCAAGAACTGACTAGTCCAGATCAAACGGTGTCTGGTAAAGACTTCTCAAATCCGTTAATGGCTGATAGTTTGCCAAAAACTATATGGTTATCAACTCACCATGCTTCACTGTGAAGAGTTGGCTAGTCCAAAGCAAACGGCTCTTGGTAAAGACATCTCAAATCCGTTGATGGTTGATAGTTTACCAAAAACTATATGGTAATCAATGCACCATGTTTCTATAATAAAGCATTGGCTATTCCAGGGCAAACGGCTACTGGTAAAGAAATATCAAATCCGTTTATGGCTGGTAGTTTGCCAAAAAACTACAAAGCCAACTTAGTTGGTACTGCTGTGAACAGGTTATTGTTGCTGTTTATGAAGATCATCTGGATAGCTGGATAAAGATAAAAGAGTTCAAAATCGTCAAGAAGATATTTGAAGAACAGAGTGTTTGGACACATCCTCCACAGAAGAAATCAAAAGTAACCACAAGAGTTAAAAAGAGTTCAAGAGAAATCAAGAAATCAAGAGAAGCTTAAAGACAACACATAATCTGAAGAAACTTAGTGATTTGCAAAGAAATCATAAGTTTAGGGGAGGATTGTTGGGAATTATGTGTTTCTGAAGTTTCAACTGCTGGTTATAGTTAGTACTGTTAGTTATGTAATTAGTACTGCTAGCTTTAAGTTAGTACTGTTCGTGTTAGAAAGGTACTGTTAGCGTGTTTTAGTTAGTACTGCTTATGTGATATGCATGAGTTATTATTAGAATAGATATGCAAAGATATGCATGGAGTTATATTAGGAAGAGATATGTAACATCTCTTTACACGTTATTATAAGCTGTTAGGGTTTCCTTAATGTATAAAAGGAACCTACGGCATTAGAACAAGGGTAACATAGTGTGCGTATTATCTTGTTTTTAGTTAGTAATCTGTAACCTAAGCAGATTAATAGTAATAAAAGTTCTTTTAGTATTCGTTGTTCTTCTTAGCAATATGATGAAGCGAAAAGTGTACCGCTTTTAGGGAGTCATTTAAGCCCTAAATCGTATTTATTTGATCAAATATTGCCCTAAATCGTTCCTTTTGTCATTTTAGGTACTTTGAAGAAGAAATATGGAAAAGGAAGCATTTTGGACGTTTTTGGAGCATAAAAGTGAAGAAAACGACAAAGTCTGAAAATCGGCTGGAAAAGTACCTTTGACGGCGTCAGGGATTGCCCTTGACGGCGTCATGGCTTGGCAAAAGAGGTGGATATGAAAAATACACATGATAAGCCAGAGAATTTTACAATGGAAAATCTGACGGCGTCACCCTTTGAAGTGATCAAGGCCATCACGGTTTAAGCTAAAGCGAGACGGCGTCAAGCTTATTTCTGACGGCGTCAAGCCTTGATAAGCCAGGGAGGATTTTGGAGCATTAGAGAGGGACGGCGTCAAGAAGGCCATCCGGGAACCCTAGACACGGCGAGGTGACGGCGTCAAGATCTATAAAGTGACGCCGTCAGCCCCTAAACTCTATATATAGTTTTGCAATTTTTTGTCATTAGTGTGCAACTTTGTGAGGAGAAACCCTAAGACGAATTTCTGCCATTTTTAAGGGTTTTCATACCCTTGGATCTCCCATGTTTAATTGAAGATAAGTATTCATTTAATCAATCAATATGTCTATGTGTTGTTTGATTATATCTTGTTCTTGTCTTTTAATTAACATGCTAGGCTAGATTTATCTTGTGTTTGCTTAGATCTAATGAAACCTAACTATTGATTATTGCTTATTAGTGTGTTATTTATTGTATTGGATGATTGTTTATCGATGTTAGGCTTAAGAAAACTGGCTAACTTCCTATTCGGTAACTTGCTTGAACGTCTTAAGAAACATGAACCAATGCGTACTAAGGTTTTTATGGTTGTATTTAATGCATGAGCGAATTCTAGTGATCCCATGTTAGGAGCTTCTTAGCCGGCTCGACATAGGAGTGAAGTAGGAGCTTGTAGAGTTGGGGAAGTACGTACGCCACCCCACGATTGGTATTAAGGAATACACCCGTCATCCACGCAATTAATACACATTAATCAACCGGTAAAAGATAGTTAGGGAGTAAGGAAATCTAAGTAAACACATTTCTCTCCACATAAGTTTCACAACCTTTTCATTTTCAGTTATTTTATTTTATTTGCATTCGTAGTAATTTGGGTTAGTTGACTAGCAACTAATTCCGCCCACTCCTTCAAACCCGAGATTTTACT
The DNA here is from genome assembly GCA_021014915.2 of Artemisia tridentata subsp. tridentata. Classification (NCBI taxonomy): domain Eukaryota; kingdom Viridiplantae; phylum Streptophyta; class Magnoliopsida; order Asterales; family Asteraceae; genus Artemisia; species Artemisia tridentata. Next base: position 238,066,379 of record CP139502.1, on the reverse strand, counting down.
TGCTTTCATAAAAATATAAAAATACAAAAAGAATCTTCCCTCACCCTTAGACCTATTAGAGTAGTTTTTCAATCCTAACGACACTATTCCCTGTGGAGAACGATCAATCCCCCGTACTTACCACTACACTATACTACATCGGTCAGGTACACTGCCTGGTGGGGTTGTAAGCCTCTTGAGATCCCTCGAGAGGTAAAACCTGTTGTAAGGTCGCAAAACCACGCATCAAGTTTTTGGCGCCGTTGCCGGGGAATAGTTATTGTTTAGGTTGAATTTTTATTTTTTTAGGTGTACTCACTAGATTCCTTTCTAGTGAGATTTTTATTTTTCTTTTTATTAGATTTCTTTAGTCTATCTTTTTCTTTGTGCCCTTTGTTTGTAAAACCATTTTCATTTGTCACCATGGCGGATGAAATTCCATTTAGATCATTAACAATAGAGGAACAATTACTTTACACGGATAGATTTGCTTCCTGTTGTTCCAATAAATTTTTAAGTGATCTTAGATATATACAAGAGGAGATGGGTATAAAGTTTGATAGGTTTGATGAATTATGTGCATGTGTGGCTTCTATTAAACAATCATTGTTAGGATCAACTCCTTTTAATAAGACCCTTTGGAAAATTTTTGAGGAAAGCCTCCTAACCGTGAACCATAAGTTTAATGAATTAATGGGTTCGTATACATCACAACTTGAGGAAACAATTGAGGAGGATTTAGCCGAACATGAGCATATTGAGCAAAAAGACCTAGGTTTTATGATCAATGACTTTGAATCTCAAGGAACACATGATGAATCCTTTAGGCAAATTGAACATAGTAATCATGTTATCGGGGAAGATTCTTATGAATCGGACTTAGAACTTGAAATGGCTAGAGAAGGATTTGAGATACTTAGGAACATGTTTGGGTTAGATTCTACTAAAACACATGATGTGGATATAATTGATACAGAGACAAGGAAGGATGAGGTAAATAACACAAACCTAGAAAGTACCCCACAAGTCCTACCATCATTCGAGGCATACACACCGCCCGTGACTTACCCGGAAGAAGTAGAAGGGACTATAGGAACCCCAATTGAAGTAGAACCTTTGGAAGAAACAAAACTAGAAGAAATAGGTTTGAATACTTGTAGTCATAACCTTTCTTTTAGTTCTATGGAAGTTCCTAGTTTTGATGAACCGGAGCCTAAACCAAAACCGTTACCTAATCTTCCATCCTTAGATGTGAACTTAGGAATTGAATTAGGTCCCGATCCACCCATCAAACCATGTAGTCCGGGTAATGTTAAGATTAAGGTAGTAGACTCTAGGCCTTGTAGAGAGGAAGCTAACATAGGAGTGAACCATGACCTTACATACTTACATCACCCATTTATGATTGATCACAAGAAACATTATGGGTTTAAACCGGGTTTATTAGGTCAAAGTGGATTCTTAACTTGGAGTCTCTCGAAGTTGATAGAAGATGATCCCTTTCTAGGAGAAAATCTTAATCCGCCCACTAACTCAATTGAATTAGGTAAGGTTATGATGATAGGATCCCGCACCTTTGAGCATATAATTCACCCGTCACTCTTTCCTCACGTGGCATATTTCCACCCTAAGGGTGTGTATCGCTACTTTCACCCACACTTAATCCTAAGTGTAAGGAAAACCTCCCCTATTTCCGTTAAATAAGGGTAGAGTCAGGCTCGTGACTCGAACAAAAACAAGCGCTTCTTGAGAGGCAACCCAAGCTTTATTTGCTTTGTGTGTTTATTTATTTGTTTGTTTGATTTTATTTGCTTCCGTATGTATGTTTAATTTTTATTATTATTGATTCATGTTCGAAACTAAATTGTGAAAATGCTTTATCTTGTTTTTAACTTCGTCTTAACTACATAAAAAGGTATTTTGCAAAAGATAAGTGTAAGGGAAATCCAAATCGGTTTATTAGAACAAATGAACATGAATCGTAACAATAATAAATTAACATACATATTAGTAATTGTTTGAGTCAAATGCTTGTATCGAGTCATAATGATATTTTGCAGGAATTCCAGGAAGTAAGGTATAGGTTTTTCCAGAAATTTTCCGGAAACTTAACATGAAAAATCTGTCAGATCACTTCTGACGGCGTCAGATCCCAGACTGATGGCGTCAGGTTTTAATTTTCTGAAATTTTTGAAAGTTTTGTTTTCATAAAAAGTTTTTATTAAATCTCTAACTTATAAACTCCAGGAATCTGTAAAATTATCATTCCACAAGCATTATATCCTTATACAGATTTATCCCGCCGATGTTATGCAGGTTTTCTTGTTTGTTTTCTCAGGTTTAACAGGTTATTTTGGACAAGGAGATGTATGTGGAATCAAGCTTTTGGCGATGCTTTAGTCTTGGAGCTTCTACATTCACTTGGAAGAAGATCTAACCATGTTACCACATCATCCACCGAGCGAAACAGGGGAGTATTTGATTTCATTTTTTTTACCTTTTTACTTTTACATCTTGTTATTTGAACATTGGGGACAATGTTCATCTTAAGTGTAAGGGGGGGGTAAAGTACGATACTTTAGAGAATACAATCACGCTTGATTTTTGTTTGTTCAATAGTAGATGTGTAATGAAACTGAGAAAAAATACCTGTTAGGGCAACTTTAGTGCCAAATTTAAATTTTTTTACAACATTTAGGAGTAAAACTTTGATCTTAATGAGCGTCTCATGGATAGGAGTTATATGACTAGCACAAAAACCGTACCACTAAAAAATTTTCCAACCCCAAATATGTGAGGTTCGCCCCTAGAATTGGTAGGAAAAGCATTTATGCTATGATGTGTGTACCGGTAGCACTTAGATTCTAGAACTTGCGTTAGGACCATTCCGAGGCCACAAGTGAGACTACATTCGTGTAGTTAGATTTACTACATGATAAGAGGCATTAGGATTAACCCATTGTTTTACACCTGTGTTTTTGTTATAATTACATTGGCTACATTGGTCAAGTAATTCTCCCACACCCTCTGCGTTGTACTCATTTTTAGTACACGATACCCCTAGTACACCCCTCAGAGCCTATCTTTTCGTTTCGACCTTTAAGCATTTTACTTAAAGGAAGAATTTGTTTACACCCCACTTAAATGTACACCCAAATCGCCTTAGTCCACCTTGTATGCATTCATTTTTAGTGCATTATTGTGACAACATTTGTTTAAACCCTAAGTTAATTATCTAGTTGATTACATGGTTGCTAAGTCGAGTCATATCCTTGTACATATTGTTTTGGGACGATTGGGACTCATGGGTAAAGTACTAGTGTAATGGAGTAATGGGGAAGAACAACATTATTAGCCCCATATGTGCTAAATATTGTAAAAAGTACTCCAAGTGTTTCGATTATCTTAATTCGAGTAATTAGAATAGTTTTTTGTAAAGTTATGTAAAAGTTCAAGTGTAAGGGGAATGCAATGCCCCTATGATGTATTATTTTGGATGGTAGGGCAAGAGTGTATGAAAAAAAAAAAAAAAAAAAAAAAATCGAAAAAATCAAAAGAAAAAAATACAAAAAAATGAGAAAAAGAAAAGTAGAAAAAACATACGGACTACCATCCCGTTTCATTTTATGTTTATTTTATGTTTTTGTTATTTTGTTTTTAGCTTAAGTCGAGTCTAGTCTTGGCTTAGCAACGCCATATTGTACATGTAATTAATCAAGATCTTTAACTCGCCACCAGTAAAATATCCCTTATCCAACAAATCCGTGTTTATCATATCCCTACACCTCACGTTATAACCCATTTAAAAGCCCTCTTTGATAGTTTATCTTAGGTGCTTACGCCTAGTGGAGAAGGTTTTCGATCCTTTCCCAAGCCTATGGTAATCTATTTGCTATGACAGGTAGTGAGAGATATTATCCGTTTTCATTTATGAGATTTATTTTGATGACACCTGAGAGATGTGAGTATCTAAACACTACTTGTGAGGTGCTAGTTTGTAATCTCCGTGCTTATTATGATTAAAGTGGAACGACTATTTGTTGTAATTACTTTTATATTAGCATTAAATGACCCCTAATTTGTATTTTGATTAGAATAAAAGCGCATTTGCTTGAGGACAAGCAAATCTCAAGTGTAAGGGTATTTGATGAAGCGAAAAGTGTACCGCTTTTAGGGGGTCATTTAAGCCCTAAATCGTATTTATTTGATCAAATATTGCCCTAAATCGTTCCTTTTGTCATTTTAGGTACTTTGAAGAAGAAATCTGGAAAAGGAAGCATTTTGGACGTTTTTGGAGCATAAAAGTAAAGAAAACGACAAAGTCTGAAAATCGGCTGGAAAAGTACCTTTGACGGCGTCAGGGATTGCCCTTGACGGCGTCATGGCTTGGCAAAAGAGGTGGATATGAAAAATACACATGATAAGCCAGAGAATTTTACAATGGAAAATCTGACGGCGTCACCCTTTGAAGTGATCAAGGCCATCACGGTTTAAGCTAAAGCGAGACGGCGTCAAGCTTATTTCTGACGGCGTCAAGCCTTGATAAGCCAGGGAGGATTTTGGAGCATTAGAGAGGGACGGCGTCAAGAAGGCCATCCGGGAACCCTAGACACGGCGAGGTGACGGCGTCAAGATCTATAAAGTGACGCCGTCAGCCCCTAAACTCTATATATAGTTTTGCAATTTTTTGTCATTAGTGTGCAACTTTGTGAGGAGAAACCCTAAGACGAATTTCTGCCATTTTTAAGGGTTTTCATACCCTTGGATCTCCCATGTTTAATTGAAGATAAGTATTCATTTAATCAATCAATATGTCTATGTGTTGTTTGATTATATCTTGTTCTTGTCTTTTAATTAACATGCTAGGCTAGATTTATCTTGTGTTTGCTTAGATCTAATGAAACCTAACTATTGATTATTGCTTATTAGTGTGTTATTTATGGTATTGGATGATTGTTTATCGATGTTAGGCTTAAGAAAACTGGCTAACTTCCTATTCGGTAACTTGCTTGAACGTCTTAAGAAACATGAACCAATGCGTACTAAGGTTTTTATGGTTGTATTTAATGCATGAGCGAATTCTAGTGATCCCATGTTAGGAGCTTCTTAGCCGGCTCGACATAGGAGTGAAGTAGGAGCTTGTAGAGTTGGGGAAGTACGTACGCCACCCCACGATTGGTATTAAGGAATACACCCGTCATCCACGCAATTAATACACACTAATCAACCGGTAAAAGATAGTTAGGGAGTAAGGAAATCTAAGTAAACACATTTCTCTCCACATAAGTTTCACAACCTTTTCATTTTCAGTTATTTTATTTTATTTGCATTCGTAGTAATTTGGGTTAGTTGACTAGCAACTAATTCCGCCCACTCCTTCAAACCCGAGATTTTACATGCTTTCATTAAAATATAAAAAATACAAAAAGAATCTTCCCTCACCCTTAGACCTATTAGAGTAGTTTTTCAATCCTAACGACACTATTCCCTGTGGAGAACGATCAATATTCCGTACTTACCACTACACTATACTACATCGGTCAGGTACACTGCCTGGTGGGGTTGTAAGCCTCTTGAGATCCCTCGAGAGGTAAAACCTGTTGTAAGGTCGCAAAACCACACATCACAATACAAGTTAGATTCCGCATAACTTATATTGTTCATAGTCGTAGTTTCTCTTGTAGTTAGTTTGGATCTATCCAGATTGACTACGACCTTTAACAGGCTAGAAGGATCCATTCAGATTGGGACCAACAGGTAGTGATCATCATACGTTTTTATACGAAAAACATTTTTTATATACGAAAAACGTTTTATATACGAAAAATGTTTTTGTATATGTTTTTATATACGAAAAACGTTTTTATATACGAAAAACGTTTTTTATATGTTTTTATATACGAAAAACGTTTTTTTATAAAACATATGAAAAGTATATAAAAAAATTTATACCATTTTTTTATAAAAAATTTACGCTTATTATATGTTTTTTATACTTTTTTATACGTATAAAAACATTTTTTTAGAACGTATAAAAACGTACATGTTTTTTATAGGTTCCAAAAAACTTTTTGTACGTATAAAAATTCTAGAACATATATACGTTTTTATACTTTTTTAGAACGCATATACTTTTTTTTATACGTTTAGAACATATATAAAAACGTATAAAAAAACTTTACGTTTTTCATACGTTTTTAGAACATATATATATATTTTTTTTATAAAAACGTATAAAAAATTTTAGAACATATATACGTTTTTTGTTACATGTGAATTTCTTTTTATATAAAAAATGTATAAAATTTTTAGAGCATATATACGTTTTTATATATTTTCATACATTTTTAGAACATATAAAAATGTATAAAAACGTATAAATATACCTTTTTCTAAAAAAATTTGTTTCAAATAAAATTTGAACATGTGCGAAAAACGTTTTTTTTCCCCAAAACAAACTTTTTTCCAAAAACAGAAAAATTCGAAAAAAAAATTCACAAGATGAAAAAAAAAATTATTAAAAAAAATTTCAAAAAAAGACGGACGATGAAAAAAAATTTCAAAAAAAAAAAATCGAAAAAATATTTAAATTATAACGGCCGTTAGTTTAAAGGATGGGCGCAACGATCGTTAGCCAAAAGAGCTAACGTGTAACTGCTAACGGAACTCACTTAACGCCGGTTAAAATGAAGGACCAAAAGCGCACGTAACAGTGGAAAATACGAACGATCTTTGCACTTAATGAACCATAAGGACGAAATGTGCAATTTGGCCAAACCACAAGGACGATTTTTGCAATTTACTCGTTTATATATATATGAAATTAGCCTTAGGCCCGCCCCGATGGGGCGCTAGCATTAAGTTTTATTATTTAAAATATAAAATGTGTTGCATGTATTCTATATAAAAGAATATATATATAATGCGCAAATGCGCTAGCAAGATATATCTATTATTAATATAAAAAAGTATTACATGAATTCTATAAAAATATGTAAAATCCATAAATGCATAATGTTGACAGAAAAAAAGTTAACATAAAATGATATTTGTAATCGTAATGCTTCAGTGATCATTGTGTAATGTTTTTTGTTTCCCACTTTTGAGACAGCCACATAAAGACACACTGCAACAGTGAATTGATTACGGTTAAATTTTTACGCAATCTTAGCTACTTTTTTATTGACCAATTTCCAAATATTTCTAAAAAAAAAGCCTGAGCCACATATTTGAATAATAGTTAAGTAAAAGTATAATCTAGAAATTAACCAAAAGCACTTCAGCGACGTATTTCTGAGCTGTAGCATCTTGTTCAGCATATCTGTGAGCATTTTTCTGTTACCTTTTGCTCTTGCTCTACCCGCATTATAACCTTTAAAATAGAAAATATGTGATTAACTTGCAAAGCTCTTGTAAATAAAAAAGAAGAACGCTGTTATAACATGAAAGCCTCGAATTAGAACCTGAAGCATGGTATTCTCTTGTTCCTGCTTTCCAGAAAGGGCCAGTTGCAGGTCAGCAAATCTTGCTCTAATTGCTCGACCTATAGTTATCTTGTGTATTGTATCAGGGTAACATAAACCAGGATGGTTGAAACAATCAGATTTATTATATTATTTGAAAATGTATGCTTCATGGTGACAGTTTGTAGCATACCTTTTCGCTTAATTCATGACGATTATCATGCTTCACGATCTCCATCAATGCAGTTTCCAACTCTTTAGCTGTGAAGAGAAGAAATCATAGTAGACCAACTTTTAAGAAATTTAATAAGCAAAATCAAAATATTGAAGACTAATAAATGATTACAAAGGGCTGAAAAAGCCAACTCTAAAGTCTAAATTAAACTATGATGTTAATAAAAGTGAATTCGGTAAAACCTTAAAGGTGATTGTTTTGATATATTCATCCTTGCGCTCAGCTACATCCTTAGCCATTTTTAATCTCCTAATAGTTCAGCCAACAACTTAATATTATATAAATGTTTATGATAAAGTAGCTAAATTTCTAATATGTTATTTCAAATTTGCCGCATGACTAATTCGTTAATCATACAGGCTTACATGTATAATTCAAGATATTAGGAAAAACATTAATCTCCTCATATGTTTATGATAAAGTAGCTAAATTTCTAATATGTTATTTCAAATGGCAAATCACACACTCGTAGCTCACTCAGTAACTCAGTGATCTACTAACAGATGTTAACTCCCAACCTAAAAGTAGACTGTTAATTTGTTTGCAATACAAACGCTAAAAAAGATAATGGATTTAGACCTGCACAAACTTGCATTGAAGAACGCGGAATCATTCAAGCGACGATATATACATTTTATCACCTCCAATAGAATCACTGAATACACCATAAACTTACCTACATAATCAAAGTAAGCGACCCAAGAATCGATAACAAAAGTGGAGATCCATGGTACGTTGAACCTGCAAACAATCAAGCTCAATAAATCATTTAAGCTATACACAATCATTATAAACCTCATGAAACAAAAAAAATCAGTTAAATCTTATCAACCTCATTAACTTTGTGCCAACATACTGAGATTTGTAAAAGCCGATAGAAACTCACATTTTCAGCATATTGTATTAGGTATATGCACTTGAGCCGCAGGCACAGATGACATCATCCTCTTATACTTCCTGGTGGTAATATGAACATTTTTTATGAAGTCGATGGATAGTAAGTTAGTAACAGTTTGATCATGTCTAACCTTGATTAGGATAATCTGCCCATAAACATACACGATACTGGTCTGCCTCAATTTTGGCTCTTGTCAAGGGCTGCAACCACAACGGTGGCAAACACCCGCCATGGCTGCAATCAACATAAAATGACTGGATCATACTAATGCTTTAAATCCAAATAATCCAGCCTGTTTATAAATGGTTCAAAAGTACCTGAAGTGAATGGCTTTCAGTTTTTTTCCCCTAAAATGCACATGTGGTAAATATGTTTTAGTAATGCTCTACATTTTAGATATTGTTGTACACAAAGGTTTAGGAATTTAATGTGCACACAAGCATGAAACTGTTCAAGTATTTCAAGCATTTGTTTCATCAGATTTTTTCTTACTTTTGTTCTAAAACAATTAGAGTTTTAGAAGTTACCTCGAGTTTATTTTCTTGTGGCTTCTTTTCATGTTTTTTCTTCTATAGTGGCGAAATAATCTCAACATGCTTGCCCGACTTGCGCCTAACCCGCTCTGTGATTCTGACTGGGTTGCAATTTTTCCTCTTCATCGTCACACGCTTATCTTTCGTATTTGGTTCAACTACTTTCACACCTAATCAAGTCATAATCATTACCAACTAAAACTAAATACGGAATTTCCATTTTTAATCGTAATGCTTCAGTGATCATCGTGTTTAAGCCGCCATTAAAGAGCTATGACCTTAAAAACACATGTACCTATTAACGCTCTATAAATATAATTAACATTTTTAATTTTATGAAACACGCTTTATTGTTAAACAATTCCATAAACACTTTATATCCAGTTTAATCACAAAAAAAAAAAAAAAAAAACTACATTCTAAAGCAACAGGTTTCAATAAAAAAAATTCCATTCGACACTAAAACATAATATATATGGATTGCTGGATAATATTGATCTATAAACTACAAAAATTGCTACATTAATCATAGATTAAAAAACAAATTAAAATATTAAAAATAAAAAATGAATAACATTATTGATATTCGATCATTGTTATTGAACAAAGATTAATCTTGATATGTCGATCTAAGATTTTCACAAAAATGATCATAGATTAAAAAACAAATTAAAATATAAAAAATAAAAACTGAATAACCTGTTTGATATTCGATCATTGTTATTGAACAACGATTAATCTTCATATGTCGATCTACGATTTTAAATAATTTAATGTTGCCCCAAAAATTAGGGTTAGTTATGAATCAACACCAATTTCAGTGGGAGAAGTTTTTGTTGATCGAATATTGATGGGAGGGTGAATGGATGATTATTTAGGGTTAATTGTTTTGGTTATCAATTTTTTTTTGGTATAAGTGATTTGGGGAAAATCGGTTTTGGGGTGAATTAGTAAGGAAGCGGAAATGATTTTGGTGGGATTGAATATGGATGTTTGACGAATTATATTGGGATTTTGGATACCAAATTTGTGGTTTTCTTGTTTGTGGTTTTTTTGTTGGTGATATTATCATGTGTTTGATCTTGTTTTAGGGAAGATGTTTTTGTTTTTATGTTTACATTGAATGCAACAGGGAGTACTATAATACGGTCCATTGGATAAAAAAAAATGCCAGGTGTCATTATCTTGGAATTTTGAGGTAAAGGTTTCCTTAGAGAAACCTTGTTTTATGTAGGTGGAGATTTTATCATTAACTCTATCAACTATTGCATGAATGCATAATTACCACAGGATTGTCTTAAGTTTCTATGAATTTGTAAATAGAAGATTTATTCCATTGTGATTGTCTTCTACATTATATGCTATCAATTTTTAAATAGAACAACGCGATTCTAAACAATTCATTAAAGATATACGTATAATTGTTGGCTTGTTGCCGCTGCAACGCGACATTTTTAATACTCGTTCTTAACAAACATACCTTTAGTTTTTTTATGATAAGTTAAAAGATTCATAAATATGCTAACTATTATTACTCATATTAGTTTCTTGCGAATAAAACTTATATTTTTAAATTAATCATGAATTATCTTAATACTGTATGAAACTTAATCCTTAATTTTTTCATTTATTGTTGACAGTTTACTTTTTCATTATCAGTTTACAAGATCGTAATCAATATTTTTATTTGCTTAATCTAATTCTAATTCTAATAGTTATTACATGAAAGATACTTTTATATGGTGTATATTACACATAGATTATATTTGATCATATTTTTAAATGATTATTCTAACATGTGTTGCATATAACTTAATTGTTATACGGAGTATATCATAGAATCATATTTGCAAGTCACCCTAACATTTATAGCATGATGAATAATTTATATGAAACTTAATCATTAACTTTAGATTAAAGATCATTTAGATACCAATGGATCAATTTTCACTCACCATCTTTATTTGATCTAATTGATAAGATTAATCCTAACAATTTAAAAATCCCTCTTTATTTATTATTTTTTTTTCAAATATTAATATCTTTCAAACCGTTAATCGTTATATGAAAAAAATATACCGTTACGACAAGCATTTAATTATCTTTCTATAGATAGACACTTTGATAAAATTTAGACAAAATTATTATTTTTTCGTGTTTTTCACGTTTTTACATTTTTTTACATTTTTTTCGTTTTTTTTTTTTCGTTACTTAAATTTGCATGGAAAAATCATATGTGATTTAACAGTAATATCACATGTGATATTACATATCATATGTGATTTAACACTAATATCACGTGTGACTTTTTCATGCAAATTTCAATAATGAAAATAAGACAAAAAATCAAGAAAAAAAGTGAAAAATAGCGAATTTTTTTTGTCGAAAGTATATCAAGTTACCCGTCTGTAGAAAGATAATTAAATGCTCGTTGCGATGGTGTAATTATTTTTGCTTAACGATTAATGGTTTAAGATATATTTAAATTATAAAAAATATGTGAAATATTAAAATGGTTTTAATTTCAACCATTGATTTCTTTTTAGATGAAGGATGGAGATGAGTCACTTGATATTTAAGAAAAGTTTAGGATGTAAAATAACCCTCATCTTAACTTTATCAATTATTGCATGAAAGATAAGTTTTTACATATTTATAAATTTTAAATTATAGAAAATAATATTTTATTATTAATAGTAACATTTACAAACTCAACTTTTTAATATAACAGTTAAATTTAGTCATTAGTCAAAGACTTATTGCAAGAAAATTAACTTAGGTTATTTTATTATTGCAAACATTAATAGAATCATCAATTAATTACTTTTTCCCTAGGTTTTCAAGATCGGGATCCTACTCAGGATCATTTTCGTTTTTGCAAGATCGTGATCGTAAGATTGGATCAGGATCTTAAGATCCTATTCTAATGTTATTTCTTAATAGTTTTTGTAATATTATACAAATCAACAAATTATTATTCATTATAAACACAAAATATTATGAATGTTTCATAGAAATATTGTCCTAAATTTTGATTATGAAATGTTTAAAAATATTAACATGTTGTTTTTTGAATTCTACTAAAAAGCAACCCATAAATTTATAGTTTTTTAGTTTCTAATCCGAGAAAAGTAAGATCGGATCGGATTAGATCTTAAGATCGTATGGTCAAGATCGGGATCCTATAAGATCTTAAGCTTGCAAAGATCCTATGTAGGATCCGGATCGTTTTTGCTTTGCAGTATCGTAAAATCGTAAGATCCTAAGATCAGGATCGGGATCCTGACAACTATACTTTTTCCGATTCATATTAAATGTTTAGTTTTGACTTTTGAAGTTTTTCTTTTTCAGCTTTGACTTTAAATAGTTTTGTTTATGTTATATAATATTTGGTAAAAATTTTATCAATGAAAATACATTTAAAACTCAATCCATTCATATGTTTTGCATCAAGTATTATATAACACAAACAAAAATATTAAATGTCAATGTTGAAAAAAAAAACTTCACAAAGTCAAACTAGACATTTTATATGAGACGGAAGGAGTAGAAATCAATAATTGTTATGTGATGATAGCAGGGGTAAGCATCGGTCTAAGACCGGACCGGATCGGCCAAGACTGAGACCGAAATAGCCCAAAAACCTAGACCGAGGACCCGACCGAATGTGTTCGGTCCGGTCCTTCGATTGGTACAGTCCAAGAAGGCAAAATGGTCGGTTTATACGTCGGAACGGACCGGACCGAGACTGAAATAAGAAAAAAGTTGGGACCGAGACCAGACCGCCGGTCCTTTGGTTCGGTCGGTTTTCGGTTGGTTTGGTCTGTTTTCTCGATCGGTCCGATCGGTTCGGTCGATTTGCTCAGCCCTAGATGATAGTACAACAAACCATCTAACACCAATATTCTATAGAGAAAATTTTAATTTTAATCGATGTTTCTCCACCTTGGTCCACTTTCTGGTAAAATAAATTGTTTTCTAAATTTACTCTTGTGAAACCGCTAAACTGTGCGAACAATTGAAAAGTTGACAAGTGTCCAAAATTTGCTAAGGTGTTTTTGCTAGACCGAAGTGATATTTTGTGCGACCAAAGTTATGTTTTTCTAATAAAAAAGTGGGACCCAGGTTTGAATTTTTGAATTTTTGAATGATGTCGCAGAAAATGTCAGTTCGGTCTAAAATAAATACCAACTTCTGAACACTTGTCAACTTTTCAATGAATTCGTACAATTTAGCGGTTACACAAGAGTAAATTTAAAAACTTTAAAAAAAAAGAGAAAAAAAAAGGTTGACCAGGGTGGAGTTTTTTGAATTTATTTTTAGCATTTTGTCTATTCTACACTACTAGCAAGGTACTCGCGCATTGTGCCGGCAAATAACTTGTAATCAAAATTTTCCACAAACAGTGTTTTTTGATATTACGATTTTCGTGACAACAATTTTATGAATGACGAGAATTTTAGATTCTAATAACTTTGTTAATACTAATATCGTGTAAAAACGTTATTTATATTTTTACGGTCTCTCAAGGTTTTGATAATGGCAATTACAAATTTATACGACGTAAATGTTTACGTAACCAAGTTATTAGTTGTAAGTTTACATTCTAACGTATATCACTTCAGGTTTGAATAATATGATTATAACGCACGTCGAATAATCAAAGAGGCCAAGTAAATATATATTTTCGAAGCACACTTGAAACATATTTTAAATACATCTTAATTAAATGTCTACACATAATACATTTTAATTAAATTTGTTGGTATAACGTGTAATCATTATAAAGTTTTGGTCATTTAATATATGTATTAGGTCGTAAACTATAAGGCTTGTATGTTAGTTACAAGGCCCGCTCATGAAGCAAGCCCATGGGCGGCCTATTATTTGTTATTATGGCAACACCCCTTATGTTGTGAACACTATAAATACCACCTCCCTTGAAGGGAGAGGGTGTTGGTTCTTGGTTAATGAAACTTTCTTTATTACTTATACAAGTTCCTTCCACTCTTTCTCTCTCTAACTTTCTCTCTCTAGAATATCTCTTGTGTGATTAATATTGTGACCTAACAAGTGGTATCAATCGCCAAAGGATAGTTTAGGTTGTTTTAGGTTAGATTTTTGGGATTTAGTGAAGTTTTGTCTCGTAACTCTTCAACTTAGGCAGGTTTCTTCGTGTTAGACAGTTGAAATTCTTCGAGTAAGTCACGTTTCTTCAACTTAGTCTACGAGTTAGCTTGCTAATCTTCGAGCAAGATAATTCCTTTGATTAACGGCTTCTATCAACTTCTGTTTATATTTTCCGAGTTAGGAAATCAGAACTTCTCACTTATAATACTTCTACTAAGGGGTTATATACTTGGTGAAATTTAATTCTTCGAGTAAGCAGTTCTTCGAGCAAGTTAAGTTCTGTTTATATTTTTCGAGTTAGGAAATCAGAACATTCTAGAATTATTTCTTCGAGTAAGGAACTATTCTTCAAGTAAGGAACTATTCTTCAAGTAAGGAACAATCTTCGAGTTAGGAACTTTAAACAAAATCTTCTACTTAGACTTTCGCCAAAGCATCTAAGCTACAACAACAACCTTTGTTATCTTTAAAGATCCATCATTTAACACACAAGTTACTTTACTTCTACATAATGTTTCAACCACCTTATTTCAACTACTTTCAACAGCAGTATCCTCAGCAACAGCAGTATCCTCAGCAACCGGAGTATCCTCAACAACAACTATTCATGCAACAACATCAATTCTTTACACAGCAACAATCCCTTCAACAACAACCATGTCAACAACAACCAATGCAATCTTTCCCACTTCCTGCAAAACAACCACATTGGTTTGATCAAATATGCGAGGCCATCAGTAGCCAACAATATAGACATGAAGCTGGATCACTTGACATACCTCCAATGCTTACTCTTTGTAATTATGGTCAATGGGCAAGTCGATTCTTAAGGTTCATCGAACTCAAGAAACCACATGGCAAATATATGAAAAAGGCTATAATTGAAGGTTCATTCCAAATGCCAACTACAACGGTTCCTAGAGATCCAACTGCTACTCCTCCAAGACCTGACACTATGCTCCCTGTTCCTGAAACTCAACTTACTACAGAGCAAATACTTCATCGTGAAGCAAATGAACTTGCAATGTCATACATTCTTCAGGGAATACCTAATTTAATTTTTCGAAGCATTGATGCTCAGAAAACAACTAAGGATATGTGGGAACACTTTCATCTCTTAATGGAAGGCACTTAACTGAACCAAGAAGACATGGAATCCAAACTCTACCTCGAATATACAATGTTCATGATTGAATCAGGAGAGTCACTTGAGTCTTATTACCATCGGTTCACAAACATCATCAATGACTTGGACAGACACAACATTGTTTTACCAAGGATTGCAATCAACACTAAGTTTCTCAGCTGTCTTGGTCCTGATTGGCAAAAATATGTCACGTTTGTTCGTCAAGCAAAAAATCTACACAATGCATCTTATGGGTTGTTGTATGATTATCTGAAGCACCATCAGTCTGAAGTTGACAAAGATCGAGCTCTTCGTGGTACTTATTCACCTTCTACAACTCCAAATTCATTGGCACTGCTAGCTCAATCTCACTTTGCTCCACCACCACAGTCAAACCATGCTTTTGTCCAACAACAACATCACTTTACTTACCCTCAACAAACCTCATCGACCCAACCCATTCCATATGATTCGACACAGCAATCAACTGACAATCAACTTGTTCCCTATGACAACACTGACCCCATGTTCTACACAAATACAAACAATGACCAAGACGATGCATTCAACTCTTTGAATGAAGGATTTGCACTCATTGCTCGTGCTTTCAGAAAATTCTCTAACAAATCCAACAATCGTCTCCGCACTTCATCTAACACAAGGAATCAAGCTGTTCTACAAGATGGACGGGTTGAAATTCAAAATCGCAATTATGGAAGAACTGGATCAGGAGGTTATATGGGAAATTCAGGAAATGGACAACGGTTTAATGTAGCTAGTGGAAGTAGGAACAATGCAGGTGCTCCTCAGAAAAGGGTTGAAATTGGGAATACAGGGACTGGGAATACTATGGTCAAGTGCTATAACTGCAATGGAAAAGGTCATCTGGCTAATGCATGTCCCAAACCTAGAGTCAGAGGCAGTGAGTTTCATAAGTAGGCACTACTTCTAGCTCTAAAGGATGAATCAGGAGGCACTCTCACTGACAAATAAAACAGCTTCATGGCAAATGCATATTCAGATGATGACATGGAGGATTTGGAAGCAAATGCAGTTGTGATGCTAATGACAAACATGCAGGAACTTCACATGAGTGATACAGGCCCAGTATATGATACCGACGGTCTGTCTCAGGTACCTGATCTAACAACATGTCTAATACATGAAATTGTATCACCATCTGCATCTGCATCAGACGAGGAGCAAGTTGTTCAAAATGATTCATTATTATCTCCTCAAGAAGATGAACAAATGAACACAGTTGTTACATTTGATGATCAAATTAACCCAGTTGTTATATTTGATGATCCAATTGATGACGATAACAATGATCAAATTGAACAAAATGAACCTTCGCTCGGTCCAGATCGAGAACTCATGACCTTACTATTGACCACCCAATCCCAGTTGGACTCACAAAAATCTCAAATTGAAAAATGCAATGAGATCAACAGAAACTTAAAAGCCAAAGTTGCATCATTAACTAAGGACCTTGAGTGCTATAAAATACAACTCACAAATTTTGAAACAAAAGAAAAACGAGAACAAGGTTTTGAAGTTGCATTTCAAAAAGCTTATGCCAAAGAACAAGATTTACAACATCAAATACGAGAATTAGCTGCTTCTAAAAACAACTTGGTTTCTCAAATGGAACAAGAAAAATTAGAATTCAAACAACAGGTTGAACACCTCAATTCTGGACTTTCAAAAACAAAAATAGAGTTGTCAACTTGTCAAGCTAGTTTTTCTGCACATAAACAAGTGTCAAGGAAACGAATTGATTCTTATCTTAAAGAAATCGTAGATTTGAAAAGTAAATTAAAAGAGTTTCAAAAAGTTGTTTATAAAACAGGTGAGTCTGTAACAACAATTCAAAAGTTTAATTTAAAGCAAAATCCCCAAGGTTATGGTTTTGCTATTGGTGATGACAAACCACGTTTTCTAGACAAAGCACTCAAGGAAAACCCAAAGTCATATAGTGTAAACCACCTCTTTGATGATTCAATTATGCATGTTGTTGTACATAACTGTGAGGAAGAACAAGAACAGGAATAAGAGAGTCGATAAAAAATGAGCAATGTTAAGTTCAATAAACCATTTGATTACTCAAAAGTGCCTCATATTTTTGACACCTTCGTTCTTCAAAAAGATAAAATAGAATAACCATGGTTTGTAATGCAAATTCATGAATCTTCTTCTGAGGTTGGTCCTGTTAAACTAGTGACACAAATAAATGGTCCTTTACCAACTTCTGGAGTAACTGCACAATTACCTAAACAATGTCTTGTACTTAGATATTTTGATACGTTTATGGACGACATCAATTTTTTAGAACAAGCAATTGAACGTAATTCTGAGATAACAGTCTCCACTTTTCTATCTCCTTACGAAAACGAAAAGAGAGAAATTTTTTAAAAATAATTTTTACCATATGTTCAACATTTGCATCTTTGTGCTACAAACTGGGAACAAGAACTCCAAACAGAAGTAACATCCATGATGAACACTTTCAATGCAATTGAAAATTCGTTCTCAAAACAAAAACGTCGAAACAAAGTTTTACGAAATGAAGCTAATCGACTCTTGGAAGATGTTCTAAGTTCTGATATTATCTCTGTGGTTATGAATTCGATTTATGAGTCTTGCAATGCTATGCTTGTTGATAATCACACTGCTGACACTGAAACGTTGAGACACGAAATTGAGACTTTAAAAAGAGAAAATGAGAGAATCATTAAACACAATGATGATGTGCAAAGTAAACTTTCAAAAGAAAATTTTGAACTTAATCAGAAGCTACAATGGTGTCAAACTCAGAGTCTTGATTTTGAACTAAAATTGCAAAGTCAGAATGAAACGATGTCCTTTCATAACAGTCAAACGTCCAAAGTTGAGAATCTTGAAAATGAAAATGCTGTTTTAAAGTCAAATGTTCAAATATGAAAAGGAAATCGATGAAGTTTTTCAAAATCGTAATGACACCGTTCGCTTAAATAGAGAACTTGATTCAAAAATTCAACAAAAGAATTACATCATCATTGAACTTAAAGAGAAAATTCCGTTACTAGACAAAGGAAAGTTTGTTAACACAAATGTGATTGCACCAAGAATGTACAAAATGGACACAACACCTAGGCAAACATCCCCCCAGACAACTAATTTGAATCCTTCCACTTATACAGGAATAGTCCCCACTACTAGCGTTAGCAGATCAAAGCGTAAGAGCAACAAACAGAAGAATAGGATCTGGCAACGTAGAAGCAGGAAACTAGAAGCCCAAGAAGTAGAAGATCAATTTAGGAATTTGAATAAAACGCACGTTGCGTCTGATTTAGATTCGAACTTAAACACTTGTAATTCTATTATCGATGTAACGAATGCTCAGACTTTGAATGTTCTAAATGTTAAGGCATCTTGTGTGTTTTGTCATAAAAGCATGTTATCTGGTGATCATAAGGAATGTGTTGCAAAATCTCTTTTATCTCGTAACAAGAAATGTACATCTGGCATTCCCTCTAGGCCCACTATTGCTTCTAAATCTATGCTAGGAAAACCACCAGCTGTAGTTTCTAATAATGCCTTAGACACACCCATAGTTGCGAATACAACTTCTAAGAAAATCCCATCACCTAGCGAATTCACTAAGTAGAAGGCTAAAACTAGTTGGACATAGAAACGTTGGTTACAAAGGAAACCTAGTTTTACATGGCTACCTAAAGTTATTAATAACTGTGTTACTAACCCAACGGGTTCTACCGTTACCATTACTCCATCTTCGTCGTCTTCGTGTGATGCGGGTGGTACAAATTGTTCTATGGATTGTTGATAGCGGTTGTACCTGACATATGACAGGCAATCTCAAACTGTTGGTAAACTTTGTTGCAAAGTTCATCGGCACTGTCAGATTCGGGAATGATTATTTCGCTGCTATCATGGGCTATGGAGATTACGTCAATGACAACATCGAAATCAGTCGTGTCTATTATGTCGAAGGCCTTGATCACAACCTTTTCTCAGTCAGTCAATTTTGTGATGGGGATTTGGAAGTAGCATTTTGGGAGAAAACTTGTTTCGTTCGTGACTTACAAGGAAATGATCTAATGTCGGAAAAACGTGGAACTAGTCTTTACACCGTCTCAATGTCTGATATGATTGCTTCTTCTCCTATATGTCTGCTCTCCAAAGCACATTCGACAAAATCCTGGTTATGGCACAAACGACTATCTCATCTGAATTTTAAAACCATGACTGAACTTGCACGTCACAAACTAGTCGATGGTCTTCCACGGTTTTGATATTCAAAAGATCACTTATGTCCAACTTGTGAACAAGGAAAAAGTACTCGTGCACATTTCCCTTCAAAAACAGAACACAGTACTGATCATGTTCTTCAACTATTTCATATGGATTTTTGTGGGCCTATGCGTGTTCAAACGATAAACGGTAAACGCTACATTTTAGTAACTGTCGATGACTACTCCAGATGCACTTGGGCCTATTTTCTCCGAAGAAAAGATCAAGCTCCTTCAATGATCATCACCTTTCTCACAAAAATTCAAGTTCAGCTTCATCATACGGTCAAAAAAGTTAGAACAGACAATGGAACTGAATTCAAAAATCAGTCTCTTCGATCTTATTTTGAGAAAGTGGGAATTGAACATCAAACATCCATTGCAAGAAGTCCAGAACAGAATGAGGTTGTCGAAAGACGCAACAGGACGTTAGTGGAAGCTGTAAGAACGATGCTAATCAATGCTCAATTACCAGATTACTTATGGGCAGAAGCTTTATCAATTGCATGTTATACCCAAAACCGTTGTATGATCACTAAACGGCATCACAAAACTCCTTATGAGATTGTTCACAACCGCAAACCGAATATTCAATACTTTCATGTGTTTGGTGCTCTTTGCTATCCAAATTATGATCATGATGATTTTGGAAAGCTCAAAGCAACGGCTGACATTGGTATCTTCATTGGATATTGTGAGAACTCCAAAGGTTTTCGAATCTGGAATCGTCGCACTAGAGAAATTCAGGAGACTATTCATGCTAATTTCGATGAGCTTACAGAAATGGCTTCTGAGCAAAACAGCTTAGGACCTACAACCAACCGTCTAAATTTTACAGATCAATCAGCTGCACCACTTTCCCTTAACCGTAAAGAATTGGAAACCTTGTTTGCTCCACTGTTTGATGATTCTTTTGCATGTCGTGCACCAGGTGTATCACCAATTTCCGCTGCACACCCTGATAATAATCTGATACCTGATACACTTGTTACTACAACAACAACAGTTGCTACAGATGCACCTCCAAGTGAATCTCCATCAACAACAGAACAAACCGCTTCCAACACTGAAAATGCAGCTGAAGATCTACACCAACAAGAAGTACCCGCACCTGCAGATTATGATGGAAATGCCTTCTTTAATCCATTTGCTCCGGATCCAACCATTCCTGATATTGCAGAGTCGTCTACACGCAACTTCGATCCGTATAATATGCACACTCTTTTTCAACATTACCCTTCAACACACAAATGGACTAGAGATCATCCCTTAGTAAATGTGATTGGTAATCCAGATAATCCAGTCATGACACGACAAGACTTTACACGGATGGTGAAACATGCATTTATGCTCTTACCGTCAGTCAAGCTGAACCAAAGAACATTAAAGAAGCAATGACTTATGACAATTGGATTGAATCAATGCAAGAAGAACTCGATCAATTCAAACATCTTGAAGTCTGGGAATTGGTTGAAAGACTCGATGGAGACTATGTTGTCGGACTTAAATGGATTTGGAAAAACAAACTTGATGCTGATGGAACAATAATTCGTAACAAATCGCGTCTGGTTGCCAAAGGCTTCAGCCAAGAAGAAGGCATTGATTTTTAAGAATCCTTTGCACCAGTGGCTAGACTTGAAGCTGTCCGAATGTTTCTGGCGTATGCTGCCCACAAGAACATCATCGTTTATCAAATGGACGTGAAAACTGCATTTCTGAATGGTCAACTCCTTGAAGAAGTGTATGTCACTCAACCAGAGGGATTCATTGATCCAGTTCATCCTAATCATGTGTGCAGACTCAAGAAAGCCCTTTATGGCCTTAAACAAGCCCCGGGGGAATGGTACGACAAACTGTCCGCATTCTTACTTGCTAATCACTTTACCAAAGGATCAGTTGATCCCACACTGTTTATTCAAAGACACGGGGAGGACATCTTAATTGTTCAAATTTATGTTGATGACATCATTTTTGGTTCAACACATAAAAAGTACTCAAATGCTTTTGCAAGATTAATGAAACAAAATTTTGAAATGTCCATAATGGGTGAACTTACATTCTTCTTAGGACTTCAAGTTCATCAATCCCCCCGTGGTATTTTTCTAAATTAGTCAAAGTATGCTCTTGAGATTTTAAAGAAACATGGCATGACCAGTTGTGATACTTATAACACACCTATGTCTGCATCATCCCCAAAGCTGGATGCTGATTTACATGGTACACCGGTTGACCCTACAAAATACTGTAGTATGATTTGGTCCCTCATGTATCTAACAGCCAGCAGACTAGATATAGTTTTTGCTGTATACCTATGCTCTCGTTATCAGTCATGACCAACTGAAAGACACCTCTCTGAGGTTAAAAGAATCCTTCGATACATAAAGGGAACCATCCATTTGGGGATCTGGTATCCGAAGGATTCTGGTTTTGAACTAATAGCTTTTTCAGATGCTGATCATGCAGGATGTTTAGACACACGCAAAAGTACATCTGGGGGAGTGCAGTTTCTAGGAGACAAACTTGTATCTTGGCAGTCAAAGAAGCAGGATTGCACTTCATTGTCATCTACATAATCGGAATATGTTGCCATGTCAACATGCTGTGCTCAAGTCATTTGGATGCGATCACAGCTGATGGACTACGGTTACATTTTCAATAAGATTCCCATGTACTGTGACTCCAAGAGTGCCATTGCCATCTCATGCAACACGATTCAACATTCAAAGTCAAAACATATCGCACATCGATATCATTTCATCAAAGAGCATGTTGAACAGGGTACAATTGAATTATACTTTGTTGATACTGAATACCAATTAGTGGACTTATTCACCAAAGCCTTGCCCCATGCAAGATTTGTGGAATTAGTTCACCAAATTTGAATGCGGTGTTTGACTCCAGATGATTTGAATATCTTTCTTAAACACAACTAAAAAAGTCAAACACCAAAACTTTTTTTTTTATTTTTTTTTTATTTTTTTTTGTGTGTGTAAATATCTTATTCAAAAACACAAAAAGACTTTTCATTTATCTTTATTAAAAAAAAAAATCATCTCTTTTCAGTGTGCAAAATTCAAAACAAATCAAAATATGCTCTTGTTATACACACTTAATCAATTTTTTTTGATCACGAACATATTTTGAGGGGGAGAATTTTTACTTATCATAAATTTCGCACACTCTTCTCAAAATATTCATCATAAATAAAAATCTTCATCGTGCAACATTTCCGTGATCTCTTGAACTAAATGTTTGAAAAAGTTTTAAAAGTATTTGTTAGTTTAAGGGGGAGAAATGTAAATGACAAAAGTTAACAAACATTTGGACAAAGGATATAACAACAACAAACCTCAAGGACTGTTGTTGTCAATTGTCAAAATGTTGTAACATAAGGACTGCGCTTGAAGGGAAATACGGGTTAAGGGACTAAACATGACAAAATTCGAAACAATTCCCTATATAAGCAACTATGTAAAACCCTAATTTTTCCATTCATTTGAAATTTCCATTTTACCCCTCTAATTTCTGAATTTATAAGAACATGCGAATAACAATACAAGAGCATTATACATTTTAACCTAAGTTTGACGTTAAATTAATTATTTTTTTTCTATATGTTATGCTCATGAAATAATATTAATCTTAAAACTATACATTATAAATTAAATAACAAACTAAAACCTAAATAAGTTAATGTTGGGAATTAAATATTCAAGATGTCTAATATCGGGTTCTATTTAAAGATATATTCTAAGTGTGATTCTGCTGCTAGTGCAAATGGTTCCTGCTATTAATGTTGTTCCTGCTGCTAGAACATTTGATCCTGCTGCTAGTGATAAATGATTCTGCTGCTAGGCTTAGCATTCTGCTGCTGATTGATTCTGCTGCTAATGATACTTGTTCTTGCTGCTAGCGATAACTCATTGCTGCCGATAGTGAACATTCTGCTGCTGAGTGGATAAGATCGAAAATATATTATTTGTATTTTGGTCAACAATATAAGGTAGATAATATCTTACCCCATGTGCTTAGTTAACAAGTTGTGTACACAGATACATGTTGTATCTTATGTACCGACACTCAAGATAAGTTAACCAAGTAAGTCGGCTAAGACTTTAAGCAATATGTAAAAGATCTCTTGGACTATAAAATAGATCTTAGACTTGTGTTCTAGTGTAGTTGTCAAGTGTCCATGCATATGTGTTATTGTAAGAACATATAACTGTTAGATAAGAACAAACACAAAAACATCACAAGTTAGAAAAACATAAGATTCAAGGTTGTAACCCTAGTGATATTTCAAGATCACTCGTATTATTATCATTAATAATATTGAATCGTTTGGTGATAATCTTTATGTGTTCATTGCTAACTAACAAACATAACAATTCCATTTCCATAACATACACAACCTTCTAAGTTTGGTTGAGTGAATTCCGCGCACTTAATCATATTAACACAACATATCATACACACAAAGTCACAAGGTTTAACCACCTTAACCGTGTGTCCAGAGTCCTAGCAAGTGGTATCAGAGCTCAGGTTGATATTGTTGTTTTTAGAAGAAACAGAAATGGATGTACAAGATGTTCAAACCAATGTTGTTGCAAAGTTGCCCATGATCAAACCGAATGAGTTTG
This sequence comes from Artemisia tridentata subsp. tridentata, assembly GCA_021014915.2. Classification (NCBI taxonomy): domain Eukaryota; kingdom Viridiplantae; phylum Streptophyta; class Magnoliopsida; order Asterales; family Asteraceae; genus Artemisia; species Artemisia tridentata. Next base: position 238,042,083 of record CP139502.1, on the reverse strand, counting down.
AGTTATGGAGGATGAGAGTTGAGCAATATTTTATGGTTCAAGATTATGCTCTTTGGGACATAATTCAGTATGGTGATTCCTTCACTCTAGGCTATTCAGATGTTCTTGTTGAAGGGAAAACAGTTAGAAAAAGAAATACTGGACCAGTTTCCAATGATGAAAAGGTACAAAAGAGAAATGATCAGAAAGCAAGAAACTTGTTGCTTATGACCATTCCTGGTGAGCAGATGCTATCTTTTAGCAAATATCTTGATGTAAAAACTCTTTTTGAAGAGATTTGTGCATGGTTTGGTGGTAATGAAACTACCAAAAAGACACAGAAGACATTACTGAAGCACCAATTTGAAAACTTTACTGCTTTTAGTAATGAGTCTCTTGATAAACTATTTTCAAGACTACACAAGCTTGTCAGTCAGTTAGCTGTGTTGGGTGTTGAGACAGAGAAGGAAGATCTCAAAATGAAGTTCTTGAAAAGTCTACCTGATGAGTTCCATACTCATGTTATTGTCTGGATGAACTAACCAGAAATTGAAACAACGAAGCTTAATGATTTGTTCAATAACTTTAAAATTGTTGAACAAAGTCTAAAGAGGGGTGGAAACTATAGTACTAGTTCTGGGAATGCTGCACTCTTATCAGTTCCTAGTGTTAGTCATTCAGAAGAGGTAGATGAAGTTGAAGGTGTTTCTAATGTTACTTATGGTGTTCCTTCTGCTAGTTTACAAAAGGATATTGCTGGACTTGGAGATCCAACATTTTATGCCTTTATAACCAGTCAATCTAGTGGTTCTCCTCTAAATCATGAAGACCTTGAGCAGGTAGATGGTGATGATTTGGAAGAGATGGATATTAAGTGGCAAGTTGCTTTACTTAGCATGAGGGCTAAGAAGTTTTGGCAAAAAAATGGAAAGCAAATTACCATAAATGGTAATGATACTGTTGGGTTTGATAAGAAGAAAGTGGAATGTTTTAACTGTCATAGGTTGGGACACTTTGCTAAAGAATGTAGAAGCCCAAGGAAGTAGGATAATAGGAACACATGGTATAAGGAAGAGAGGAATAAGGAAGTACTGGTGGAAGAGCCAAAGGCTATGCTGGCTATTGATGGTATTGGATATGATTGGAGCTCTATGGCTAATGAAGAGGATGCACCACCAAATGCTGCTCTTATGGCCAATGAATTTGCTCTAATGGCCTCTTCTGATTCAGAGGTAGATACCATTCCTACTTGTACTAATTCATGCCCTAATCTTAAAAATTATGAAGACATTAAAAAGAGATTTGATGCTTTTAGAGAAGAGTTAATTGATGCCCTTCATAATTTAGCTAATCATAAGAGGTGTGTAGGAGTTTTAGAAAAACAAATACAACATTTTAAAAGGAATGAATCTACGTTTACTGATGACTTAAATGCTTTAAAAAGATGAATAGCATTTAGAGATGAATTACTTAATGATCAAAGTAAACGTTTATCTGAAGTCAAAAATGAAAAAGAAAATGTTAAGGTTACTATAGATACTTTAGCTCATGCCTTAGAAGGAATGAATAAAATTTGGGAAGCTCAGGTAATTGATAAAGCTAATTCAGGTGTAGGTTACAAAACTGTCCCTCCACCATATAGAGGTGTTCCTTCACCTCCAGGTGTTGACCTAGCACATACAGGTTTAGCTGAGTTTCAAGAACCAATCATGGAATATGGTTCTAAGGCTAGTAAGATTCTTAAGGTAGAAAAGGTAAGTAAAAGTTTAGATAAAACTTTACTTTATCAGGACAAGGTGTCCTTTGTTAATAAAGGAGAAACTATAGTTGTTGAAGATTGTACAACTGATAGTGATGATGAAGAAGAACAGGTTATGTCTAAACCTGAAGTGGTTAAGAAAGTAGGAACAAGTGTTCCTAAGATAGTCAAACACAATACTGATAGGCCTAAATCAAACATTAAGCATGTTAGGCAACCAGTTAGATATTGTGAACAATATAGAACCACCAACAAGCCCAGAGGTAACCAAAGGAATTGGAACAACCTCAAGTCTAACCAATTAGGTGATGACTTTGCTCTTTATAATAAAGCTTGTTACACATGTGGTAGTTTTGACCATCTTGCAGCTTTCTGCAACCAATGGGTAACTGGGTATGAAAACCATAGAGTGAACCACAAAAGGCAATCACCTAAATCTCACTTTTACTCTAGTTCTAAGAAATCAAACCCCAGAGTAGTAAAAAACAAGTCTATCTCAAAATCTGATCCTGCTGGTAGACCAAATGATCCTGCTGCTAGAAAATTTGTTCCTGCTGCTCAACCATTTATGACTATTAACCCAAAATCAATAGCTAAGGGTGCAAAAACATTTTTCAAACATGCACCAACAACTGTTCTAAGGCCCATTCAAACAAAAGAAGTGGTCCAAAAACAATTTTGGAAACCAAAGGATAGAATTGAAAAGTTAGCAGTTCCTGCTGCTAAGCAATCAGTTCCTGCTGCTAAGGGAAACAGGGCAAATGCTATTAAGGCCTCAGCATGTTGGATTCTAAAATCCAATATTGCATCAACTATCCTCAAAAGATTCAATTATATTGATGCAAGAGGCTAATCCAAGTCAGTAATGGCTTGGATCCCCAAAAGAAACTAACACTCTTATTTGTGTGTAGGAACATTCAAATGATCAGGAAGAAGATCAAGGATTTTCAGATAGTGGATGTTCAAGGCACATGACAGGCAACATGTCTTATCTCTCAGATTTTGAAGCTTTCAATGGAGGATATGTTACCTTTGGAGGGGGTGTTCGTGGCAAAATTTCTGGTAAAGGTACAATCAAAACCGGAAATTTAGATTTTGAAGATGTGTTCTATGTAAAAGAGTTAAATTATAATCTTTTTAGTGTCTCACAAATGTGTGACAAAAAGAATAATGTTCTTTTCTGTGAGACTGAATGTCTTGTACTTTCTCTTGATTTTAAGATGCCTGATGAAAGTCAAGTACTTCTTAGAATTCCTAGAAAGGGCAACATGTACAGTGTAGACATGAAAAACATTATTCCTAAAAAGAATTTAACTTGTCTTGTTGCAAAGGCTACATTGGATAAATCAATGAAATGACATAGAAGGCTTGGTCATATTAACTTCAAAACCATAAATAAAATTGTTAAGAATGGTTTGGTAAGAGGTTTACCTCACAAAAGATTTGAAAATGATCAAACATGCATTGCTTGTCTAAAAGGCAAACAACATAAAGTCACTTGTAAGCCCAAGATTTTTAACTCTATCAATCAGTCTTTGTTTATGCTTCATATGGACTTATTTGGACCTGTTTCAGTAATGAGCATAATGCATAAGAGATATTGTCTAGTTATTACTGATGACTATAGTAGATTTACATGGGTTTTCTTTTTAGCCACTAAGGATGAGACATCAAGCATCCTTAAGGACTTCATTACACAGATAGAAAACCAAGTAAGCAAGAAAGTGAAAGTCATCAGATGTGATAATAGGACAGAGTTTTAGAATAGAGTTGTGGATGACTTCTGCAAACAAAAATGTTTTAGGAGAGAATTTAGTGTTGCTAGAACTCCACAACAGAATGGAGTAGCTGAAAGAAAGAATAAAACACTAATTGAAGCTGCTAGAACAATGTTAGCTGATTCTAAGCTACCAATAAATTTTTGGGCTGAGGCAGTCAACACTGCTTGTTATGTTCAAAATAGAGTTTTAGTTGTGCAGCCTCACAATAAGACATCATATGAACTTTTTAATGGTAGAACTCCTGCAATAGGATTTCTTAGACCTTTTGGATGTCATGTGACAATTCTCAATACCTTAGACCATTTAGGAAAATTCGATGGTAAGGCAGATGAAGGTTTCTTTGTTGGTTATTCTCTTAATAGCAAAGCTTTTAGAGTTTACAACATAAGAAAAGAAATAGTAGAGGAAAACCTACATGTGGAGTTTTTAGAAAACAAATCCAATATAGAAGGTCAAGGATCAAAATGGCTATTTGATCTAGAATATCTAACCAATTCAATGAATTATGTGCCTTTTGTTGTAGAAACTAATGATTTTGCAGGTTCTACTACAACAAATGAGGCAGTATTAGAGAAAGATCAAAATGATGTGATAATGCCAATATGGTCAAGTACAATTGTGGAATCAACTTCAACAACTGATGAATCTTCTTCTAGCAAAGCTAAAGAAGGTGTTGAAGATGAAAGAAAAGAATATGGAACTCAGGAACAACAAAGTGTTTCTGCTGGTAGTATTTTCTGTTGTTGCTGGTAGTGTATCTGTTTCTGCTGGTGATTCTGCTGCTAAGCTTACTGATTCTGCTGTTCGGTTAACTGATTCTGCTGCTGGCCCTTCAGAAACAAAAGAAGCAGAATTCTCAGATAATGAGGTGGATTTCAACAATCTTCCATCAAATTATCAAGTTCCTACTACACCACAAACAAGAATTCACAAAGTCCACTCCCTGGAACATGTGATTGGAGATATACAGTCAGGTGTGAAGACAAGACAACAATTGATGTCTTCACACCAACAAGGGCTTCTTGATGCCCTTTATGCTTCAAAACAGCATGAGCTTTCAAACTCTTGCTTGTTTGTATGTTTTCTCTCACAAGCTGAACCAAAGACAATTCTTATCGCCCTAGATGATTCAAGCTGGTTAGAGGCTATGCAAGAAGAGCTTCTTCAGTTCAAGATTCAGAAGGTATGGGTGCTAGTTGATTTACCTACAGGTGTGAAGGTAATTGGCACTAGATGGGTTTTTAAGAACAAAAGGGATGAAAGAGAAATTATGATCAAGAATAAGGCTAGATTAGTAGCCCAAGGGTACACACAAGAAGAAGGGATAGACTATGATGAGGTTTATGCTCCTATAGCAAGGATTGAGGCAATTAGGCTTTTCTTAGCTTATGCTTCATTTTTAGGCTTCACAGTCTACCAAATAGATGTCAAGAGTGCATTTTTATATGGTAAAATTGAAGAAGAGGTGTATGTTTCACAACCTCCAGGCTTCATTGACCCATTACATCCAAATAAAGTGTACAGAGTAGTGAAAGCTCTATATGGCCTTCATCAGGCACCAAGAGCTTGGTATGCAACACTAGCTTCCTACTTATTAGAAAATGGATTTCAAAGAGGAAAGATTGATCAGACACTGTTCATCAAACAACACAAGAAGGATCTTCTGTTAGTGCAGGTGTATATGGATGACATTATCTTTGGATCTACTAGGAAAGAGATGTGTTTAGAATTTGAGAAGCTTATGAAAGATAAGTTTCATATGAGTTCCATGGGGGAACTCACATTCTTTTTGGGTTTGCAAGTTAAGCAATCATCTGAAGGCATATTTATTAGTCAAGACAAATATGTTGCAGAGATACTTAGAAAATTTCAATTTGCTGATTCAAAAATAGCAAGCACACAAATGGTCTCTGAGAAGCACCTTCTAAAAGATGAAGATGGAGAGAGTGTAGATGTACATACTTACAGATCTATGATAGGCTCTTTGATGTACCTTACATCATCTAGACCTGATATCATGTTCTCTGTTTGTGTTTGTGCAAGATTTCAAGTTACTCCAAAGGTTTCTCATTTAACTGCAGTCAAGAGAATTTTTAGATATCTCAAAGGTCAACCAAGGTTGGGTATATGGTATTCAAAGGAATCTCCTTTTGACTTGGTAGCTGATGAACTCAAATAAGTACATTTTATTACTATCATTTATCCTATTAATTTGACTTGTTTTACTATATTATGTATGAGGATTGATACTTAATCGTTTACTTTTGTAATTCTCAGGTAAAAACAAGCATTTGGTGAAACTTAGCGATTTTGGACTAATTATGGAGCAAAACATGCAAGAAGTTAAGAGTCTACTGAAATGAAGAAGATCAAGACTAATCTGCTCCAGATGCGCCGCATCTCACTCATTACATACGACGCATCTCTATTAAGATTCCACCAGATACGATCCAAGATACAAGAGGACATGCGCCGCATCTAATCATGGAGTTACGCCGCATCTTCTGGCGGTGTACGAATATTCCTGAATATTATAATCTTGGACCCCACGCGAAGTTAAGTCAATGCGCCGCATCTACTTAATAGATGCGCCGCATCTTCCCTCAGACAGAAACTATAAATACCCCAAGACCAGACGAATTTCGAGAGCAATAAATTAGATTCGAAGACCGAAGTAGCAGAACCCTAGGACGAATTCAGTCAAGGAGGCAGCACAAGACACACCAAACGAAGATACAAGAGCTGTAAGAAGGTGCTGCATGTGTTTAATTCATTAAGTAGTTTTTTTTATTGTGTTAGCAAACTTTAATTCATCAGGATTGGTGGCCTGTGTAATGTGACAACGAAAGATTGCACTCCCTTTAATACTTGCTTTCCCATCAATTAAAGTTTATATGTTGATGTCTTTGGTTACTACTTATTAGTGCATTGATAACCTCTGTGTTTATTAGTGGCTTGCGGGCATTTGACTGCGGAAAATAATGTGGCTCCCACGGTTATTACTAAATTGATCACTTAGGAATAACTTTTAGACATAAGTAATCATTAAGGGTTTACTCGCCGATAAGAATAGGACCAACGAGAAAGGGTTAACTACATACACTTCATATAAAGCTATCAATAAAACAAGTGACAATCTACTTAATCATAAGGACAACCCTCTTATTGTCTCGAGTATTTATCTGTGTACGTGTGTGCTACTTGCTGATTCGTGCCTATTGGTTTATTTTATTATTTAATTGCAAACAAATCGTGCCAGTCTCTCAGGCTGAAACCCCCTTGCGTTAGGATATTAAAATACTGATTAGAATAACGAGATAATACGTTCCACTCTTAGTGATCGACACTCTACTTACCATTATATTCATACTGACCGGGTACACTGCTCGTTAAGTGTGTGTGTTATTGATAAGTCGGCTAAATATAAATTTAAAACTTGAGTAGGCATTAAAACTGCTAAACCGCAACGACACATCACGCGCATCAAGTTTTTGGCGCCGTTGCCGGGGAGTGAATTGTTATTATCTGTTAATTTGATTAGTATTTTAATTAGGTTTTTCTTTTTATTAGATTAATTGCATCATTGTATTATTTTGCATATTTGTTGTTTTGTGTGTTATTTGTTTGCTTTTATTTTTGTTTTTGTTTGTGTGTTTTTATTTGTTTTTATTTTTCGTATTTTTTCTGTTCTGCTATCGTTGTACTGTGCTAAATCAAACGATACGGCGCATCTGATCTCTCAGATACGGCGTATTGCGTTTAATTTTTTTAAATACAACGCGTTTAATTAATTCGATACGACGCATCTTTTCCCCAAGATACGGCGTATCTGTTTTTGATAAAAAAATTTTCTAAACGTTAACGCCATACGACGCATCTGCTTTAGCAGATACGGCGTATCTATTATTTTAATTAAAAACAGTTTTCGAATTATTAAACAGATACGGCGCATCGATCTCTGTCGATACGGCGTATCCTCTGAATCAAAAATCTCGTATTTTTAAACGTAACGAAAATACGGCGCATTAACTTTCGTTAATACGACGCATTTAATTTTAAATAAATATCGATTTTTGATTAATAAATTCGATACGGCGCATTCATAAATTCTATGCGGCGTATCTATTTTCTGGATAAAAGTCTGATTAAATTTTAACGATTATAAGATACGGCGTATCCCATTTATTGGATACGGCGCATCAACAGCAGATATCAGAAGCTTTTATTTTACTTTGATCGTTTCACCCTTCTTTTGCACAAGTAAGTTTTATTCCAGGAAGATGGACGATCCGGATATTACAATGGAAGAATATATCAGACTTGGAGAGGAAAGAGCCTTGAGCAACAATGGGATCTACGATTGGGAAAGAGCAAGATATGGTGCACAAGTCATTGATACGAAAGAAATCACTATGGAAGAATACTTGATTCTTGGACGAGAAAAGTCAAGGAAAGAAAGAAACAAATTGCCATTTCAACACACCTGGTGTATGCCAAGTGATGATGAAGAAGATTCATATACCGTGAAACCAATTCCGGCAATTGTTATTGATAGTACTTTTTCTCCGGAGATTGCACAAGATGATGTGTATACGGAACCTTACGTTGAAGAATATTCTGCAATCGTATTACCACCATTAATCAATCTATCGGATGAAGATGAAAAGTATTCTAATTTTGATTCCGAACCATTTGACGCCATAGTTTATAATGACATACCTCAACCAGATTTTGACCCAACGTGGGATTTTGAAGAAATCTGGGATTACTTATTTAAGGATGAAATTCGGGACGATACTGAAATTGCAAGACCACTAGTTGAAGATGGAGATTCACAAGACGAATTGGAGTCACTTACAACACAAAGTGGTACAAATTTATTTAATATCATTAATCCCGTTACAAATAATCTTGCTAGTTTTCCTAAACAGGTTGAAAAACAAAAAGATGATGATGTGAAATTTATTACACTACCTATTGAAGCACCTGTGATCAACCCGTATTTGGTGGAGCTCGAAGAAGAGTTTGGTGATGAGCTCTTAAACACTGCTATGATTGTTGAAGATGATGATTCTGACCCTATGAAGATTATTGAGGAACTCGAACTTTTACTTGCTAAAGACCCTTTCTCATCTTCTGCGGAAGTCAAGGGACGCCTTACTACCAAAGAGACTAACCAAGAAGAAAGGAGACTCATAATTCCTCAACATACTACTCTTTCAGATGAAGTGGTCAAGTCATCCAATTTATCGACCAAACCGGGTATGAATAGGAAAGATGTACATGTATTGCCAAGGTATGATCTTTATTTATTTCTTCCATCTTTACTAGCAAATTTACACTCTTTTCGTGTTTATTGCTACTATCATCCGCACTTGATCCCAAGTGGGGGGAACAACACCCTATTACACAGTAAATAAGGGTGGAGTCAGGCTCGTGACTCGAAGAAAAACAAGCGCTTCGTGGGAGGCAACCCATGCTTATCTTTTACTTTATTTTATTTTATTTTCTAATTTTGTGTCGAGTCAGTCAGGCCGCATGAAGATACGGCGCATCTCATTCCTGAGATGCGACGCATCTCCTGCAATGGTCATATCTTATTTTAATTTTCTGCATTTTTTATTTCCGACTTTAAAACTTTTTATCAGTTTATTTTAATGCGGCGCATCCCCGGTTAAGGATGCGGCGCATCCTTTATTCTGATCCGTATTTATTCCAGGCTCGATACGGCGTATCTTCTTCAATAAGATACGGCGCATCGACTGACCTGATGATTTTCAGTTTTAATTTTTAAGTTTTATTTTTATCTAACTACTAATGTATTATGCAAGCTTGAACCTTTCTTATCTTAGGTGTGTTTTGAAGCTTTGGTGGTATTATAGTTTCCTGGATTTCCTGTGGATACATCAAGTATGAAGCTTAAACGTTTTCATCCACAAGAAGTTGATTTTTGCTCTTATACTAATGGAGGATCATACCGAGCAAATCTCAGGGGAGTTTTCCTGTTCTAATTCTTTTATTTTCCAGTTTTTAACCTTTTATACAAACAACGAGGACGTTGTTTAACTTAAGTGGGGGGATTGGAGAATTAGAACACTTAACAATTACTTGTCCTAAACTTTTTCAAAAATTATGCTTAAAATGTGCTTAATATATCAAACTTAAAAATTTTTAGCATGTTTTTGTTTAAGATCTAAGTTGCATAGCTGCACACATGACGTTATTTTCAAAAATTGTGATTTTTCAAAAATTCACAAATCTATGAGTGTGCCGGTGACTTGTAAACTTTAGAACTTGGCTTGTATACTATTCGAGACCACCATAATAAGTATTATATAATTGGAATGACTTGTCTAAATTGGTAAAATTCTAGGATTACACCCAAATAGCCTATTATATGTTATGTGTTATTAACTAACTACACTGGTTAGTTAACCCCCGTATAAACCCTTTTGTTACTCTCATTTTTAGAGTAAGATACCCCTAGAAAAACACTCAGAGCCATTCCTTTCGTTTCTTACACCTATGTTTAAAATGTTTCGTTACACCCTTACACCTTAGCCTACCCTGTAGATTAAAGTCCGTGGTTGGTTAATTGCTATAGGCAAAGTGTGTTTCCTTACATTACCTGTGTTCGCGTGCGTAATTCATTATCTTTGGTTAGGTCGGGAAATTGCACAATGCAATTGGAGTGAAAGTAAATATTGTATATCTTTGAGTTTATTTTTCGTGTGTTTACTACTTTCACTATTACCGTTATTTCTGAAGTATGAAAAGTATGGAAAAATTATCCAGAATTATCATTATAGTGATGTGGTGAAATTTTACACATCTATGTTTATGTTTGAAAAAAAAAAAAAAAAAAAAAAAAAAAAAAAAAAAGTTGGAAGTTTGTTTTAACCAACTGATGTAAAGTTATGTAAGTGGTCGATATCACCACTATTTGTTATATATTATATCTATGGATTGAATGGGAATTGGCAGTTATGGGAACGCCAATTAAGGTTTATTCTTTGATTAAGATCTTGTTGAGTATAATTCGTGTCTACCTAAAGCGTGTGTTTCAAGTGTTAAAGCGTGAGTTATTCAATGATATGAGTCTTATTCATGGGATGGTTGGGATAGTGATTAACCACACTTAGGATTTTAATTTATTTGTTTTGTTTATTTTTTATTTTACACCAATTTATATCCCAAATATTATCCATACCCTATATTATTCTTTATCCAACCGAACCTTTGATTTATTGAGATTAGGGATTTGAGCAATCTTAAGTATCGTAGTCGTGGATTCGGCTATGTATTTATGATTTTGTCGCCCTTTTTGATATATTATTATTGGTGAAGTTTGGACCTATCTTTAGCCTATTCGAGTTAAGGATTTGAGCAATTGCAAGTATCTTGTTCGTGGATTCGATCATGTATTTGTGATTTTGTCGCCTTTTCTGGAATTTGAGATCAATAGTGATTAAGAATAATTAACCCTTAAGCCTAAAAACCCTTTTTACCGCTTTAGACTTGTTATTCCTTGGCTTTAGTGGGGGAGATGTGTATACTTGCCAAGCTTATGATAGAATATTCGTCGCGACTGGACAGTTAAACGATTAGATTTGCTTTTATCAAATTATTTTATTATACTTCTAATTCGTTAAAGTGTTTAGTTGTGTGATTATGAATTAAACGAATACATGCTTGATATAAAAATAAATCCTAACATCTTTTAGGATACATTTTCATAAGAGAAATTCTAAGGTTTACTTGGGGACAAGTAAAGTTCAAGTGGGGGGATATTTGATGAACTCAAATAAGTACATTTTATTGCTATCATTTATCCTATTAATTTGACTTGTTTTACTATATTATGTATGAGGATTGATACTTAATCGTTTACTTTTGTAATTCTCAGGTAAAAACAAGCATTTGGTGAAACTTAGCGATTTTGGACTAATTATGGTGCAAAACATGCAAGAAGTTAAGAGTCTACTGAAATGAAGAAGATCAAGACTAATCTGCTCCAGATGCGCCGCATCTCACTCATTACATACGGCGCATCTCTATTAAGATTCCACCAGATACGATCCAAGATACAAGAGGACATGCGCCACATCTAATCATGGAGTTACGCCGCATCTTCTGGCGGTGTACGAATATTCCTGAATATTATAATCTTGGACCCCACGCGAAGTTAAGTCAATGCACCGCATCTACTTAATAGATGCGCCGCATCTTCCCTCCGACAGAAACTATAAATACCCCAAGACCAGACAAATTTCGAGAGCAATAAATTAGATTCGAAGACCGAAGCAGCAGAACCCTAGGACGAATTCAGTCAAGGAGGCAGCACAAGACACACCAAACGAAGATACAAGAGCTGTAAGAAGGTGCTGCGTGTGTTTAATTCATTAAGTAGTTTTGTTTTATTGTGTTAGCAAACTTTAATTCATCAGGATTGGTGGCCTGTGTAATGTGACAACGAAAGATTGCACTCCCTTTAATACTTGCTTTCCCATCAATTAAAGTTTATATGTTGATGTCTTTGGTTACTACTTATTAGTGCATTGATAACCTCTGTGTTTATTAGTGGCTTGCGGGCATTTGACTGCGGAAAATAATGTGGCTCCCACGGTTATTACTAAATTGATCACTTAGGAATAACTTTTAGACATAAGTAATCATTAAGGGTTTACTTGCCGATAAGAATAGGACCAACGAGAAAGGGTTAACTACATACACTTCATATAAAGCTGTCAATAAAACAAGTGACAATCTACTTAATCATAAGGACAACCCTCTTATTGTCTCGAGTATTTATCTGTGTACGTGTGTGCTACTTGCTGATTCGTGCCTATTGGTTTATTTTATTATTTAATTGCAAACAAATCGTGCCAGTCTCTCAGGCTGAAACCCCCTTGCGTTAGGATATTAAAATACTGATTAGAATAACGAGATAATACGTTCCACTCTTAGTGATCGACACTCTACTTACCATTATATTCATACTGACCGGGTACACTGCTCGTTAAGTGTGTGTGTTATTGATAAGTCGGCTAAATATAAATTTAAAACTTGAGTAGGCATTAAAACTGCTAAACCGCAACGACACATCACGCGCATCAGTAGCATATTCGGATAGTGATTATGCTGGTGCTAGCTTGGACAGAAAGTCAACAACTGGAGGATGTCAATTCCTTGGGTGTAGACTTGTCTTATGGCAGTGTAAGAAGCAAACAAGTGTGGCAAATTCAACAACTGAAGCTGAATATATAGCTGCTGCAAGTTGCTCTAGTCAAGTTCTATGGCTTCAAAACCAACTTCTTGATTATGGGTACAATTTCTTAAACACTGTTATTCATATTGATAATAGTAGTACAATTTGTATTATTAAAAATCCAGTGCAACATTCTAAAACAAAACACATTGAAATTAGACATCACTTTATAAGAGACTGCAATGAGAAAAGATTAATTCAAGTACTTAAAATTGCTTCAGAATTTAATTTTGCAGATCTGCTAACCAAAGCTTTTGATGTTGGAAGGTTTCAGTACTTAGTAGCAAGTATTGGAATGCTTAATCTTTAAATTTTCAATATGATGTGTTTTTATAAATAAATTTTTGTTGTTGCTGCTGATTTATCTAATACTGCTGTTATTACAAAAAGTTTGTGCTGTTAGTACAAATTTAAGATGTGTTATTCATACAGTTGGTCTTATGATTATTCTAATGCAAGACAAGTACTTTGTACTTTGTTCTTTTGGTTTTATACTAACAATTTCAGGTATGAATATGTGAACACAAAAGGATGTTTCAAGTGAAATGGAAGCAACAGAATTGAAATATTAACTGCTGACCATAATAGGTTTATGATGGACTGAGTTTGGGAATTCAAAACTCCTTAAAACTACTTTCTCGAAATCTAGTTATGATATTTCACATTGAATTGATAACTTAGTTGATCAGATAGTAACTGATGCAACTCATTTCTATCATTTTATACTTTTAAGTATAATGTGCAAGTCTGAGGACATCTGATAGAAAGAACAGCTAGTAAAAGTGAATCTAACACTTGTGTTAGAGGTAACAATTACTATGAGCTGGAAACCCTGTCAAGAAAGCCTTTTGAATAGGTTTATCTTTACACAGGCAGTTATTTATAACTGAAAAACATTGGTTCTCACACAACCAGAGGTTGCTTTAAACCGAAATTTTGATTAAGTGTCTGTTATACACTTGATCCCTTCAAAATGGTTGAAAGTAGTATGATTTTTCAATTCTAAAATCATGAACATACTGCTAAGTCAAAAAGGTTTCTTAAAAGGATTTTCAGGATTCAGAAAAACCATCCATTGATGGATCATGAATCAAAATGTCCACTGATTCACCTCTCATAGGAGTTAACACACCTAGAAGTGATGAGGACAGTAACTTAAACTCTTAAGGAATTGATGGCTTCATGTACAATATTGTCTGACAACAAGTTCACATTGATAGATCAGTCAAAGGTACATAGTGAGATCTTCCAAACAAGGGGAGGAAACAAAAGTTATTTGTATCTCAGGGGAGGTAACAATCTCAGGGGAGGAAATAATAGCCCAGAAAAGGAAGATAATCCAATAAAAGGAAGGAGAAGACAAGAGCATACAAGATGATGAGGAGGTTGAAAATGACAAGAATAGAGCTTATTCTGGAGTATTATATATATTCAGAAGGGATGAAGCATTCCAAAGGAGAAAGTTCTATCTAGGTCAAACGAAGAAAAGTTTCAGTTTCACTTCAAAGACATGTTGGTTAGATGATCTCACTTGTTGAAACAAGCATCCAAGATACACAGCATCATTGCCTCTTATAATTCCTCCATCCAAGGAAATTGCACCATCTTTTAGTCCAAGATTGGAGCAATGTGTTGATATTGTTAAAGTCAAAGAACAAAGCAAATGAATTACTGAGAAGATATTTAATCTTGAAGAAACAGAAGTGTTTGAAAGATCTTCACAATCCATGATTTAATTCCGAAACATGTTTGAAATGGATTCACATGTTTAGGGGAGGATTGTTAGGAATTAAATATTCAAGATGTCTAATATCGGGTTCTATTCAAAGAAATATTCTAAGTGTGATTCTGCTGCTAGTGCAAATGGTTCCTGCTGTTAATGTTGTTCCTGCTGCTAGAACATTTGATCCTGCTGCTAGTGATAAATGATTCTGCTGCTAGGCTTAGCATTCTGCTGCTGATTGATCCTGCTGCTAATGATACTTGTTCCTGCTGCTAGCGATAACTCATTGCTACCGATAGTGAACATTCTGCTGCTGAGTGGATAAGATCGAAAAGATATTATTTGTATTTTGGTCAACAATATACGGTAGATAATATCTTACCCCATGTGCTTAGTTAACAAGTTGTGTACACAGATACATGTTGTATCTTATGTACTGACACTCAAGATAAGTTAACCAAGTAAGTCGGCTAAGACTTTAAGCAATATGTAAAAGATCTCTTGGACTATAAAAGAGATCTTAGACTTGTGTTCTAGTGTAGTTGTCAAGTGTCCATGCATATGTGTTATTGTAAGAACATATAACTGTTAGATAAGAACAAACACAAAAACATCACAAGTTAGAAAAACATAAGATTCAAGGTTGTAACCCTAGTGATATTTCAAGATCACTCGTATTATTATCATTAATAATATTGAATCGTTTGGTGATAATCTTTATGTGTTCATTGCTAACTAACAAACATAACAATTCCATTTCCATAACATACACAACCTTCTAAGTTTGGTTGAGTGAATTCCGCGCACTTAATCATATTAACACAACATATCATACACACAAATTCACAAGGTTTAACCACCTTAACCGTGTGTCCAGGGTCCTAGCAGTTAAGTTATAATATAATTTTGGTACACCCTTTTTTCTTATATATTGGGCACGTATTCTTTTGGGTAAAATTGGAACCAAAACTTGGACTTGTGAAATTTTATCACACGTTAATAATGGCCCATGACTAGGATAAGTTCAACTTAAAAACAAGAACAAGCCTTTCATAATTTTAGCAAGATTTTCGGTTTTCCCAACTGTATATACGCTCCTTCTCATTCATCCCTCACAAAATGTATGGTTTATTATACCACTTCCGCTCAATCACATTGATGCCATATCAATCAAATTTTATCATACCAAATCTAAAACATGCTTTACCATATTCTATCATGAACCGTATATTATTTCCCTCGTGTGTTCTCCTTTTCCACACCGAATCCACAACCAAAAATAACACACCTCTTTTGAAATCGAATATGGAAAGTTCGAATGTGATAATCCTCTCTATATTTCCCACTTGATCTTTGACATAATTCACAAACAAACTGATTAAATAAAAAGATCACAAATGCTTGACTTTCTGTTCATGAGACTCTCCTCTATCTTACATAAGTTAACGCCACACACATGCACATCTTCTCCCATTTTATTTCATACGTACAAAACACACGCCCTCTTCTTATACTTCATACATGACAATTAAAAACAATAACACACAACAAAAAAAAATAATTATATGCGATCCACCTGTTTTGATAAACATGGCACGAAAAAGAAAAATAGGTTTCATTCGTGACGTATTGTGGTACGAGGAAGGTACGAAGATGGTTAAGGGGTGATAGTTGGTGAATTCTATTTGGCTGGATCGCGGGGTTGTACGTTTGGCTTTGTTCGTGTGGTTTTATAATCGAAGGTCTTGGGTTGGTTCGAATAGAATTTCTGGTTTCGGGTTCTTGCATCCATTGTTTCATTCGTTTGATCGTCCTTGAGGTACTCCTCTTATTATCGTTTTTGTGTTTTAATCCGACATACGAGTTAAGTACATACATATATAAAACAATGGGACCTAACAAAGTATGCTTGAGAAATCTGTTATGAAACCTTTAAGTCTCATGTAACATTTAATCATATAAGCTGATATAATAAGCGTATAAGATAAGTAAAAAAAAAAAAAAAACTGGTCCACCCATTGTGTTAAATATGGGGGTAAGATGGAGCGATAAGTCACATAAAATCATACAATTATATGATCCTAATTACGTCACGCATGGTCTGTTGTTGGTCGCGTGTGCATGAGTCGTTTTTATGTCATTATTAACAGCTTGTATCCACATATATATTATATAGCATAAGGCCCTAAGAACCTGTTATAAGAACACTAGGATTTTATGTGAGAGGTGTTGTGGTATTTTGGTATCAACCGATTAGGCATTTGAATACATGAATTTTGTGATCTTATACGAAAGTAACCTGATATTAAATGGATTGAAAGAAGTGTTAAATACATTCACTAAAGGTCGACACATAAACAGTAGCTTTAGGCTTGATGTTTGCAATATTTGATGATTGGAATGTTTCTGAAAAAGTAGTAAAAGAATAGTGTGTATAAGAACCGGCGTACAAAAGTTAGTTCTTGATCAGTACCACTTGTATGCAAATCCAAATTTGTTTCTAATGAACTTTCGTGAAAAGACCAGAAAAGAAATTGGCTTTGAATGGTTTATGGTTTATTGCCAATACGTGTACCTATATCAAGGATAAGTCTTTTTGTGATTTCGTGGGTGAACATGGCTGCATGTTGTGCAGTATGATCATGTCTCATTTTGTTTTTTTTTTCTTTTCTTCTTTTTGTGTTCGTGTGTGATGTCGACCCACCTTTGTCTTAGGATTACATCTTAAAGATTCTGTCCTACACACTAAATGTCATACGATATATATATTTACATAAAGACTTCGTTTTGTCCTACTCGAAGTTATATTATTGGGTTCTTAATTGTATAGGGTTGTGTCTTGTTGTCAAGAGAGTTGGTCTCGCTAAGGTTTACTTCCGAAAAGGGGTCTCAAGATTTCCTCGTCTCTAAATCGGTTTAACCTCATTTCTAATTCGATATTATAACATCCGAGTACATCTTAACCTATGTTTGGTTACATTTAATCAAACCTTAATTGCTTAATTGCGTTAAAATTAATATAGTATAACGGATGACAATAAGTATTAAATATACTAAATCAGTTATGAAATTAATTAATGGACTTATAAAAATAAACAACTCTTTAATCTTTATAGGTTCGGTGAAGGAGGAGTAATTCCCTGCTTCGGTATCCTTTCTTATTTTGGTTGCTTGCTTAAGGTACAGATATTCTGACCTTATCTCTTAAGGTTTCTCATGATTCATTTACATCTTTTTGAGATTAGTTTGATTATGATGCCTATGATCTGAGCCTCCTTATTGTGGCTTTCTTATATGATCTATGCCTTTGCTATGTTCCCTTAGAATTGTGAACCTTTGATTATGAACCTTTGCTTTGATCCTTTGCTATGAATCTTAATGATGAACCTTTGCTATGAACTTATGAACCTTTGATATGAACTTTGATATGATATGACATGTGAACCCTTCACTTTGATACCCGAGCCAAGTTCGTTTCCTATCCGTGAAGGTAACATGGCCGTGTCATTGATGCACCAATGGCATGACTCTAGTGTGGTTGAGTGATGTTCCACACCGTCCCATTTTTTTTATTATTATATGTGCACATTATATTTGTTATGGCCAATATGATTGTTCGGGGGCGTATGGATGCATCCTAGGTTCGATTTGTAATTGAGTGGATATGATATGATATGATATGTTCGGTGACTGATGCATGGGTGCAATCCACGTATTTCACATGTTCGGGAGCTGATCACTCCATTGGTTACTTGAGGACTCCCCTCCTATTACTTTTGGTATTTTGAGGTCACCCCTCCGAATACAATGGTTACTTATGCTATCAGGATATGATATGATATGATTTGTTTGGGCTCGGGTTTGATTAATGGTTTTCCATTACACTTTGATATTCATTTGATTATGCCTTCTGTATTCCCAATGCACCATATGATACTTTTCGTTCCTTATCTTTTGCTTCGTTTGTATATATCTGTTCACTGGGCTTTTTAAGCTCAGCCGCATTTCTTTTCCTGCGGCAGGTTTTAGTAGGAAGCTGGGTTATGAGGGGAGAATACTTTTGGACTTAGAAGACTATACCTTGATAGAAATTCTGGATTTAGAGATGACTAGAAGAGATGTTCAGTATCAGACTTAGAAATTATTGTTGTTCTCTTTTGTAACCTTGTATTTCAGAGTTTCTCTTTGTAACTTTGAGATTCATTTGTATTATTTAAGTCATATGCTTGTGTTTGCTTTGATATGTCACCATAACGTAATACTTCTACCCTTATCGGGTTGGGGTGTTACAATTATGGTATCAGAGACCAGGCTGCGACTTGTAGTACATTAAACCTTGACCTGTGAACTTTGGACCAATAAGTTTCCACTGTAAGCGCTCATAAGACAACCTTTGAGAATTTGGTTTAGGATCTCCCCATAGGGACATAAGTTATAACCGGTGAGGAATGGATAGACTAGGACATCTATGTAAGTAGCATTGCTTCTGCATCACTCTGATTCGTGCCTCTGCCCTTAGTTATGTCTTATAAGAACTTTGATTCGGAGATTAGAAAGTTTTGCAACCTAAGCTTAGTAACTAAGTAAGTTTGGAATACCTCGGGAACTTCATGGATACCTTACACCATTTAAGTTCCACTTCCTGATTCTGATCTCCATCTTCGATTTGTTTGATAAACAATTTGATACCTCTCCGACCATCCCGAAGGTCATTCAACCATAATGTGCTTGACACATTCTATGAATTCATTACTCATGCCGGATATGAAATATATCATCTAATACTACTTGAATCTGCATAATCCATTACTACTCCTATGAGAACTCTGGTAATTGTTAACCACATATATAGGAAGATTTGTTCCCTTCCTACGAATGATGAATTTTGTCTGCCAATCAGTCCCTTTGGAAGAATATGATGTTATTACTATCTCAGTATGGATTTGTTAACTGAACATGATGATGTTGACAACTGATATCCTATACAACTCACTTTTAACAATTATACTATGTTCGTATCACTGATGATACACACTCTACCTGTCACTTGTGCTAAGGAGCTAACAAGATTCCAACACCTTGAACAGTTCGCTTATCTATCTCAAACACTTTGATAAACCATGTACTTGACTCTGATATATGAACTATCCGTCTGGTTGACGACCGTATTCGTGCTATGAATCCGTTTACTTTTGATATATTTGATTTTTAAGTCTTTTGGTTATGGATTGGCTGGCCCTCATAAAGCTACCATGGACTACCGTATCCGATATGTGACCTTTAACAATCTACTTCATTCTACTTTTGTTTTGATGACTCTGTACCACTTAAATCTGTTAAGATTAATGCTGCTATGGAAACACTTACTCCGATCTCATTTGATTGTCAAATTTCTCCTGACACCTATTAGTATCCACCCTTGGAAAGCTCTGGCATTGGAAGTATTTTGTTGTACAAATTTTTTTCGGTTTTTTTTGATGAACCTCTTGGGATTCCCTCCTGCTTGGGAAGAAGAGTTTGGCATTGAACTGATCTCAGTTGACGAAACCACGGTGTCATAGAAGTTGAAGGAACTGAAGGAATGTGATTTTGTTCAGCCTAGTGTTCCCCTTGGGGATGCTCCTGTTGGTTTATGAAGAAGAAAGAGGGAAGTATGCAGCGGCGTATCGACTATCGTGAACTCAACCATATAACTATTCGTAATCATTATCCATTTTCGCGTATCAATGATTGATTTGATCTACCTCCGGAACTCTGTATCAAATGGCCTCATTTAGATTTGAAGAACTAAAGAAGCAACCACAAGAATTTCTAAGAAGTGGGTTTACTAACTGTAAGTAACCTCCGTGAAGTATTTCAGCTGTATTCGTGAAGAAGAAGGAGGGTGAAGTGAAATTGATGTGAAGTTTTTCCCTAAGATGATTCAAAAGCTGCCTTTATACTCGTTATAATCATTATGAGCTGTAATGATGCCAATTGCATTGGCTAAAATAATCATGTTTTCGCAAGTATTTGGACAAATTGTCATAGTATGACATTGTGTTATGTTCAGAGACAAAAGAGTAACATAGAGATTATGTTTGTATTAAGTTAGAATGACCCTTTGTTTTGGAAGAGTAAAATTTGATTGGCGTTCAGAGATCGTAGTAGACAACACTATCATGTATCCTGTGGAGACAGAGTTTCTCACAAAAAGGACCAAGATTGAAGACAGTTATCGGAACTAGAAATCTGGTAAAAGAGTAGTAGGAGATGTTCGCGACAGGCGTTACCGTGGAAGAAGCATATAAGAAGAAGAGAGAAACTGAGAATGGACTCAATTATATTTCATGCAACACGTAGAGATTTCAGTTGAGCATCAGGACAATCAGATCGTAGGGGACGAACTATTCAACACATAACCTGGAATCGACAGCAACAGTGTTTACCTTAAAGCCTGGAAGACAGTGCTTTCAAGACAAACATGGTAGCGAACATAGAAGGAGAATGAAATCGAGTTGGCGAATTTCAAACTGTGCTAGAAGACCTGTCGAAGACACACAAATTTGCTTCTCTATTCATTTTAGTTGTACTAAGATGAATTGATAGCAGAAACAGATTTGCAGATGGAAGGATGCACAGTGATCATGTCAGAGATTCACGTTGCTACACCACAGTTTCAAGAAGAGGTGCCGAAGGCTTGAGGGACCAGACTCAAGTTTATAATTCCTTTTCACCTTATGATCAGATGGACAAGCGTAGACAGACTACTCGGACTTGGAAGAAATTTTGAAATTTTGTATTTGAACGGACGAATTTTGAAGCAAACATTTATGCTTGGGTGAGTTGATTCTGTGAAGGATGAAGCTATTGATGACGTAATTCACTTCCTCTTAACTTACTTAAGTTTTCGTTACCTGATGATAAGATCCTTTGAATGATTCAGGTTCTCTGTTAGTATTTCCGTTCTGTGTTCATTTTGCGTTTGTTGGATGACGGTTTTGATATGAGAATTTTGATGAATTGTGGAAGACCTGACGCTTTTGAAGACGTGCTTCATTTGATGATACTTATTAGGTTCCGTTACGTTATTTGTACGTTCTGTTTCTCTGATTTCGAATTCGTAATGATGATTGATTCGGACGAACCCTAGGGGTAGAAGGACTGTTAGGTGGTTAAAATAAGTTGCTTATTTCATGACTTGAGATAAAGTATGGTAACCATGAGGGCATATTTATATGATGCTAGTATTATGACGTCTGGCCAACATGATAATACTCACATCATATAACGTACACTTATTGTGATCATAGGATATATCGAGGAGTGTCTTAGAAGCCTTAGAATTTCTGATATCTGATTGAGACTTTAGGTTCATTCTACCTATACGCTAAATCTGCCTTCACCGTTATACGATCTGATACATTTGGATACTCGACATGCGTTTGCTGACCTTTGTATTTCCGATAAGAATCTTAGGTTCTGTTGTAGAGCTTTCTGCCGTTTGATGTTATCAAACAATCTGTTTTCTGTCTGTATGGATTCGATCTGTTTCTATGAAGGAGTACACCTATGTTTTGCTATATATACATCTCACATTCGATGAATCTGTTCATGATGATCTGTTATGAATTAAGATATGAGATTTTGGATTCTGAGAAAACAAGACCTGTCTGTTTATGAGAATACATTTGAAAGGTTATATTGAAGACGAGACTATTTGAAAATCTGAAGAGTTAAGCATATTTATCACCCTTATATTTCTGCAATTCAGTACGTTCTCATCTGATTTGTCTAATCAAATCCCACAGACGATATATCTGTCAAATCCTACGTATCCCCTGTTTCTCTTCGGAGAGAATACAATTATCATCTGTTACGTTTGGTATATTATTCTTTTGATCTGGATTCAGTATGGTATGTATTTTCTGAAGAAGCCGAAGCTATTTTGATCAACAAGATAGAGTCATGAGAAACAAGTCATTCACACTTCCGTTCATGGTCCGTTGGTATTCCGTTTCGTTTCATTCTAATTTCGAGGACGAAAATTTTCTTCTAGAGGGGAAGAGTTGTAAAACCCTAATTTTTCCATTCATCTGAAATTCCCATTTTTCCCCTCTAATTTCTGAATTTATAAGAACATGCGAATAACAATACAAGAGCATTATACATTTTAACCTAAGTTTGACGTTAAATTAATTATTATTTTTTCTATATGTTATGCTCATGAAATAATATTAATCTTAAAACTATACATTATAAATTAAATAACAAACTAAAACCTAGATAAGTTAAGTTATAATATAATTTTGGTACACCGTTTTTCCTTATATATTGGGCACGTATTCTTTTGGGTAAAATTGGAACCAAAACTTGGACTTGTGAAACTTTATCACACGTTAATAATGGCCCATGACTAGGATAAGTTCGACATAAAAACAAGAACTAGCCTTTCATAATTTTAGCAAGAGTTTCGGTATTCCCAACTGTATATACGCTCCTTCTCATTCATCCCTCACAAAATATATGGTTTATTATACCACTTCCGCTCAATCAAATTGATGCCATATCAATCAAATTTTATCATACCAAATCTAAAACATGCTTTACCATATTCTATCATGAACTGTATATTATTTCCCTCGTGTGTTCTTCTTTTCCACACCGAATCCACAACCAAAAATAACACACCTCTTTTGAAATCGAATATGGAAAGTTCGAATGTGATAATCCTCTCTTTATTTCCCACTTGATCTTCGGCATAATTCACTAACAAACTGATTAAATAAAAAGATCACAAATGCTTGACTTTCTGTTCATGAGACTCTCCTCTATCTTACATAAGTTAACGCCACACACATGCACATCTTCTCCCATTTTATTTCATACGTACAAAACACACGCCCTCTTCTTCTACTTCATACATGACCATTAAAAACAATAACACACAACAACAAAAAAATAATTATATGCGATCCACCTATTTTGATAAGCATGGCACGACAAAGAAAAACAGGTTTCATTCGTGACGTATTGTGGTACGAGGAAGGTACGAAGATGGTTAAGGGGTGATAGTTGGTGAATTCTATTTGGCTGGATCGCGGGGTTGTACGTTTGGCTTTGTTCGTGTGGTTTTATATTCGAAGGTCTTGGGTTGGTTCGAATAGAATTTCTGGTTTCGGGTTCTTGCGTCCATTGTTTCATTCGTTTGATCGTCCTTGAGGTACTCCTCTTATTATCGTTTTTGTGTTTTAATCCGACATACGAGTTAAGTACATACATATATGAAACAATGGGACCTAACAAAGTATGCTTGAGAAATCTGTTATGAAACCTTTAAGTCTCATGTAGCATTTAATCATATAAGCTGATATAATAAGCGTATAAGATAAGTAAAAAAAAACTGGTCCACCCATTATGTTAAATATGGGGGTATGATGGAGCGATAAGTCACATAAAATCATACACTTATATGATTTGAATTACGTCACGTATGGTCTGTTGTTGGTCGCGTGTGTGTGATTCGTTTTTATGTCATTATTAACAGCTTGTATCCAAATATATATTATATAGCATAAGGCCCTAAGAACCTGTTATAAGAACACTAGGATTTTATGTGAGAGGTGTTGTGGTATTTTGGTATCAACCGATTAGGCGTTTGAATACATGAATTTTGTGATCTTATACCAAAGTAACCTGATATTAAATGGATTGAAGGAAGTGTTAAATACATTCACTAAAGGTCGACACATAAACAGTAGCTTTTGGCTTGATGTTTGCAATATTTGATGATTGGAATGTTTCTGAAAAAGTAGTAAAAGAATAGTGTGTATAAGAACCGGCGTACAAAAGTTAGTTCTTGATCAGTACCACTTGTATGCAAATCCAAATTTGTTTCTAATAAACTTTAGTGAAAAGACCAGAAAAGAAATTGGCTTTGAATGGTTTGAATGGTTTATACGTCAATACGTGTACCTATATCAAGGATAAGTCTTTTTGTGATTTCATGGGTGAACATGGCTGCATGGTTGTGCGGTATGATCATGTCTCATTATTTTTTTTTCTTTTCTTCTTTTTGTGTTCGTGTGTGATGTCGACCCACCTTTGTCTTAGGATTACATCTTAAAGATTCTGTCCTACACACTAAATGTCCTACGATATATATATTTACATAAAGACTTCGTTTTGTCCTACTCGAAGTTATATTATTGGGTTCTTAATTGTATAGGGTTGTTTCCTGTTGTCAAGAGAGTTGAGTCTAGCTAAGGTTTACTTCCGAAAAGGGGTCTCAAGATATCCTCGTCTCAAAATCGGTTTAACCTCATTTCTAATTCGATATTATAACATCCGAGTACATCTTAACCTATGTTTGGTTACATTTAATCAAACCTTAATTGCGTTAAAATTAATAAATCAATTATGAAATTAATTAATGGACTTATAAAAATAACTAACTCTTTAATCTGTATAGGTTCGGTGAAGGAGGAGTAATTCCCTGCTTCGGTATCCTTTCTTGTTTTGGTTGCTTGCTTAAGGTACAGATATTCTGACCTTATCTCTTAAGGTTTCTCACGATTCATTTACATCCTTTTGATATTAGTTTGATTATGATGCCTATGATCTGAGCCTCCTTGTTGTGGCTTTCTTATATGATCTATGCCTTTGCTATGTCCCATTAGAATTGTGAACCTTTGATTATGAACCTTTGCTTTGATCCTTTGCTATGAATCTTAATGATGAACCTTTGCTATGAACTTATGAACCTTTGATATGAACTTTGATATGATATGACATGTGAACCCTTCAGTTTGATACCCGATCCAAGTTCGTTTCCTAGCCATGAAGGTAACATGGCCTTGTCATTGATCCACCAATGGCATGACTCTAGTGTGGTTGAGTGATGTTCTTCACCGTCCCATTTTTTTTATTATTATATGTGCACATTATATTTGTTATGGCCAATATGATTGTTCAGGGGCGTATGGATGCATCCTAGGTTCGAGTAATTGAGTGGATATGATATGATATGATATGATATGTTCGGTGACTGATGCATGGGTGCAATCCACGTCTTTCACATGTTCGGGAGCTGATCACTCCAATGGTTACTTGAGGACTCCCCTCTTATTACTTTTGGTATTTTGAGGTCACCCCTCCGAATACAATGGTTACTTTTGCTATGAGGATATGATATGATATGATTTGTTTGGGCTCGGGTTTGATTACTGGTTTTCCATTAAACTTTGATATTCATTTGATTATGCCTTCTGTATTCCCAATGCACCATATGATACTTTTCGTTCCTTATCTTTTGCTTCGTTTGTATATATCTGTTCACTGGGCTTTTTAAGCTCCGCCGCATTTCTTTTCCTGCGACAGGTTTTAGTAGGAAGCTGGGTTATGAGGTAAGAATACTTTTGGACTTAGAAGACTATACCTTGATAGCAATTCTGGATTTAGAGATGACTAGAAGAGATGTTCAGTATCAGACTTAGAAATTATTGTTGTTCTCTTTTGTAACCTTGTATTTCAGAGTTTCCCTTTGTAACCTTTGAGATTCATTTGTATTATTTAAGTCATATGCTTGTGTTTGCTTTGATATGTCACCATAACGTAATACTTCTACCCTTATCGGGTTGGGGTGTTACAAACTAACTCAGTTTTTTAAAACACACAAACTAAAAAACGCACCAAATTACCGCTATTTTCAACCTTCAACCAAGCTTTTTGATTTTCTTTCATTTCTCAATTGTAAGTGTTTAACACATTCATGTATGCTTAGTAATCACTCGCCCAATTTATGGGAATATTTCTGTGACTAAATCTTTCATACGATGAATTAGGGTTTAAAGAATCAATTTGGGCATTTCTTGTGTATTAGGTTTTAGTCTAATTAAATTAGTACTTTAGCTCAACATCATGATTAGGATGGTTCTATTGCCTGTTAATTGTGAATTCAAACATCATTGTATGAAAATTGAGTGATTTAAGGTTTAAAAGGTCGAAAAGATTGCTGCTACTAATAGGTGTATTGTAGTTATGTTTTATGTAGTTGGTTTTGATTATATATGTACCCTAATCATGTGCATTAAGTACTGAATGCTAAAACAAACATATGCTCTAAGTTGAAGAATTTCGTATTGCATAATAATCTTTTGTGACCAATGTGTTAGTTTTCTTAGATTTCTGGATAATAGGGTTTGTTTAGAATTAGTTTAGGAAGGTATTTGATGCTTTCATGGTCCTTGAATCAGTCTGTTATAGATTTTGATTAAGTATGAAATCCTTCGAGTAAGCATGAAGGTCTTCGACTTAGGATGATTTTTTCTTCTACTTAGTAATATTTGGATGAATGTCTTCGAGTTAGAAGAAAATTTTCCTTACTTAGAAAATTTTATGATATTCTTCGAGTAAGAGATTAACTTCTCCTACTTAGAGAATTTTTTTAAAATCCTTCGAGTAAGGAAAATATTTTTGACTTAGAAATTTTTTCTTACAATCTTCGAGTAAGAAAAATTTCTTTGACTTAGAAATTTTTTCTTACAATCTTCGAGTAAGAAAAACTTCTTCGACTTAGAATTTTTTTCTTACAATATTCGAGTAAGAAAATTTCTTCGACTTAGAAGTCTTATTCTTCAAATCTTCGAGTAAGGGAAAACTTCTTCGACTTAGAAGATTTTTTATTAAATTCTTCGAGCAAATATGCAACCTTTTGAGCATGGATTTTATCAAAGTTTCTCCGAGTTAGGAGGGTTTCAAAATTTCTGAGTAAGAAAAATGGCAATCTCCAATTAAGGGATGTTCTTTTCAAATATTTTACTAAATCCTACGAGTAAGGAAGTTTTTCTTTCTTTCTTCGAGTAAGACCATTTTCTTCGAGTAAGTTTATTTTTTTCAGACTTGTAATTTTTTTTTATTTTTTATTATTATTATTATTATTTTAAGATACAGAAATGTGTCAAGTTGAAAATTTGTGTTTGCTTTTATATGATTGTTTGTTTATTGTGCGCTAATTACTTATGATCCTCATACATGTTCCTCTATATGGTGTATCATATCACTATAGTATAGATCATGTATTGAATGACGTACACTAACACAAATATGCAATTTCTATTGTGTTTCTTTGTTGGTGTTTGTGCTTCTCAGGTTCACAATGTCTCAAGCATCCATAGCAAGAAAGGAGTTGATACCCGAAGGAGATGAAAGGAAGATTGGAGAATCCAACTACCGGGTAGATTTAGAAACCTTACCATGCCACCCTACTTGTCAAATCATGGTGGAGATACTCAAGAAACACTTCTGCAGACTTGTTCTGACCAGATCTGCTACGGTTCCATAAATCCATGTTAATCAGTTCTGGCATTCTTTAATCATCAGTCGCGACACCAAAACCATGACAATCACCCTGGACAGCAAAGTTATCAAATTCGATGTTCATCTTCTTCGCAACGTTCTTGGACTTCCACCAACTGTCTTTGGGAAATACACACAGTTCTTAGATGATCCATCATTTGAATGTATAGTCAAATCCTTAAAACACCTTGGCTATGACGATTCATTTGAAGATGTTGAAGCAAATAATGTTTCTAAAAACGTTATTTATATCTTTCGATTACTTCACGTTTTGAGGATGACAAAATGTGAAATCACGTTACGTTAAAATTAACGTAAACAAGTTTTTAATCGGAAGATCCCGTTTCTACGCAAATCACTCTTAAACAAATTTACAAACTTGACAAATGATCAAAGAAGTAAATTTTAGTTTTGAGAACTCACATTTTTAATGGGACAAAACATTTTTTCAAAAATACACATGACAAATTATTTTTGAATTATTAAGAAATGTTTTAATGGAAAAATTAGATTGAAAATCACAACAGCTATTTCCCCCCCCCCCCCCCCCAAAATAAGCTCCAACCTTCCCCAAATAAGTTTTCACCAGAAAAGACAAAATTTGGAGCGTCCTAGTCTAGGACGGCTCCACGGTTCCACTAAATTTAGTGGAGCCGTGGCATGTTTAGTAGAGCCGTCCACCTGTAACGGTCAGATTTTCTTTGCCTATAAATACCAACCCACTTCACATTTTTTAGGCACCCAAAAACACACAGAAACTTCTGAGTTTAAAACTCTCTCACCTTTTTTTCTTTTTGATCATTTAGATTAGTTTTCTTTTGTTTTAAGAGTGATCCAATCATCTAACCAAGTGATCCTCTTCATTCCTCTTCATTAGCAAGAGAAGAACACAAGTATCCAAGTTAATAAAAGGTGTTGTCATTCCTCTTCATTTGCAAGAGAAGAACTCAAGGTATTCAAGAAGATACAAGAGTTATAGTTATTAGGTCTTTGTAACATTTGTTACAACCTTGTTGTATCATAGTATACATCAAGTTTATTTATCTTTGGTGAGTGAGAGTGAAGATCAAGTGTGATCTTATAAGAGACAGTGAACATCTCTTGAAGCCATTGGGCTTGTATGATTGATCAAGAAGATCAAGGGTCATTAGGATAGAGTTAGTAGAGTGTGAGTTGATCATCGTGATCGTGTTGAGATCTTGGTGATCTCTTGAAGCCATTGGGCTTGAGTGTTTAGTCACGTGGACCTTGGTAGATTGGTGCTAGCTAAGATTAGCACTCGACATCTAGCTTAGTGTCGGTGATGAACTCAAATAAGTACATTTTATTACTATCATTTATCCTATTAATTTGACTTGTTTTTATTATATTATGTATGAGGATTGATACTTAATCGTTTACTTTTGTAATTCTCAGTTAAAAACAAGCATTTGGTGAAACTTGGCGATTTTGGACTAATTATGGAGCAAAACATGCAAGAAGTTAAGAGTCTACTGAAATGTACAAGATCAAGACTAATCTGCTCCAGATGCGCCGTATCTTGCTTATCACATACGGCGCATCGCTATCAAGATCTCACCAGATACGATCCAAGATACAAGAGGACATGCGCCGCATCCAAAGATAAAGATACGCCGCATCTTCTGGCGGTGTACGAATATTCCTGAATATTATAATCTTGGACCCCACGCGAAGTTAAGTAAATGCGCCGCATCTACTTACTAGATGCGCCGCATCTTACCCTCAGACAGAAACTATAAATACCACAAGACCAGACGAATTTCGAGGGACATATAATATACATGAAGACCGAAGTACAGAAACCAAGGATGAATTCAGTCGAATAGCGAGCACAAGACACACTCAAATCAAAGATACAAGAGCTGTAAGAAGGTGCTGCATGTGTTTAATTCATTAAGTAGTTTTGTTTTATTGTGTTAGTAAACTTTAATTCATCAAGATTGGTGGCTTGTGTAATGTGACAACGAAAAGATTGCACTTCCTTAATACTGCTTTCTCATTAATTAAAGTTTATATGTTGATGTCTTTGGTGACTTTTATTAGTGTATTGATAACCTCTGTGTCTAGCTGAGCGTTGATCGGGTCGCCATGCCTCTGCCCTCGCCTATTTATTAGATCGCCTATGCATTCTATGGTCTGTAGAAAAGTAGGAGAAAGATAAATAGGATAGTCATAAGTAATCATTAAGGGTTTACTCGCCGATAAGATTAGAACCAACGAGAAAGGACTTAATCTCGGTGCGTTGCATCGAACTATACACTTCATATAACACTAGCAATAAAACAAGTGACAAACTACTTATCTTAAGGACAGCCCTCTTATTGTCTCAAGTATTTATCTGTGTACGTGTGTGCTATTCGCTGATTCGTGCCTATTGGTTTAGTTTATTATTTAATTGCAACCAAATCGTGCCAGTCTCTCAGGCTGAACCCCCTTGCGTTAGATTAGATTGTATAGCTAACTTAATATTTTAAAATACTGATTAGAATAACTAGATAATACGTTCCACTCTTAGTGATCGACACTCTACTTACCATTATATTCATACTGACCGGGTACACTGCTCGTTAAGTGTGTGTGTTATTGATAAGTCGGCTAAATATAAATTTAAAACTTGAGTAGGCATTATTACTGCTAAACCGCAACGACACATCGCACGCATCAAGTTTTTGGCGCCGTTGCCGGGGAGTGAATTGTTATTATCTGTTAATTTGATTAGTATTTTAATTAGGTTTCTAATTTTTTTTATTTAACTTCTAATTTTGTTGTGTATTAGATTAATTTGCATTCATTGTACTATTTTGCATATTTTCTGTTTTTGTGTGTTATTTGTTTGTTTTCTTTGTGTTTATTTTCGTTCGTGTGTTTTTATTTGTTTTTATTTTTCGTATTTTTTGTATTCTGCTATCGTTGTACTGAGCTAAATCGAACGATACGGCGCATCTGATTTCTCAGATACGGCGTATTGCGTTCAATTTTTATAAAATACAACGCGTTTAATTAATTCGATACGACGCATCTTTTCCCCAAGATACGGCGTATCTGTTTTTGATAAAAAAAATTTTCTAAACGTTAACGCCATACGACGCATCTGCTTCAGCAGATACGGCGTATCTATTATTTTAATTAAAAACAGTTTTCGAATTATTAAACAGATACGGCGTATCGATTTTTATCGATACGGCGCATCTTCTGAATCAAAAATCTTATATTTTGAAACGTAACGAAAATACGGCGCATTAACTTTTGTTAATACGACGCATTTAATTTTTAATAAATATCGATTTTTAATAATTAAAATTGATACGGCGCATTCTAATTTATAAGCGGCGTATCTATTTTCTGAATAATGTCTGATTTAATTTTAACGATTATAAGATACGGCGTATCCAACTTTTTGGATACGGCGCATTGTCTGCAGATATCAGCTATTTGTATTCTTATATCCGATTCTATATTCATTAATTTCTCTTCTAGCGAACAAATCCTACTGATGATTTTACCTTTGATGACAGATTTTGCTATGGAAGACATGTCAGTTAACGGATATCTTGCTAAGGAATGCTTGCTTTCGGATTCATTCAATGTGCTCATGATCGATGCAGATTTATTCTCTTGGGAGACCCCTCTTGAAGCTGCTTTTAAGGAATTCATGCGTTTATGCAACATTGACAAAGGGGTATTCTCTTATGATGTATTTGTGAGGTACACTAGAGATGAATTGTCGCTCTTATGGCCTATCATTGAATCCAAAGGATTGAACTGGACTACTATCGAAGAAGATGATGGGAAATTCTACCTTGCATACATGGACTCAAGCAACAACAGCTGTGGTGGAGGCAATACCCAAATCTCTTACATGCCTTATTCCGAACATTACTGGGGATTAAATGAGAACTATCTGGATGATGACAGAATTTATGCTGTGGCGGAGTTACTATTTCATGGCAGGTTGGTGAGATTGATGGACCTCTCCCTCAATGATTGGCTTGAACTTAAATATGGTAGTCCAAAATTTTCCCCTGCGAATGAAGTCAAGCGGATTACGACTTCATGGTTGACACGGAGTTTTAGGGAGCAATTTAACGAGTTCATGGAAATAAGGAGGAATATGATTGGAAAAGCTTGCTTTGACGTTGACCATGATCCTCACGATGTTGATTTTTCAGAATGGTTGGCTAGTAAGTTTAATAACCATAAGAGTATGGATCGAGCTACTAAGGATGCATTATGGGTATATTGGATGAGAGGAGAAGACGAAGAAGTAGAGAGCGACTATGGGTCGTCACTTCATGATTCAACAGTCAATGAGGGCATTGAAGAATTATTCAGAATAAACATTGACGTGTTCGATTATGAGACACCCTTATGCAAGCAATTCAAGGAATTCAATTACCTTCTTCGAGTCGACGATGATGTACTAACTGGAGATCTACCAGGATTTAAGACTTATGATGATTTTAAAAACACCTGGTACTATGAATGGAATGACCAAGTACCATGGGTTTGGGATAAACCATGGGAATTTGAGCACATTAATCACACTTGTACACCCTTCGTTTTCAAGGACGGGAGTAGTGTTTGGCCGACCTGTGATTATAAAAGTGACGGAACCTGTAATGGGGGAAGTATAATTGGGATGAAACGCGTTGGAAACGATGTAACCTTTGAAGATTATGAGTGGTACGATAATGTTGAAGACTGCCCACAAAAAGCGGAGGCTTTGCAAGAAAAGGGTAGAATTGAACGCTTGAAAGGACTTAAGGGAACATCGGATACTACTTTCTGGGAATGGGTGCATGAACAATTTGATGATTTCACGAAGCTTAGTCGACGGTTACAATGGGATTTGGAAAGAGAGTGGGAGGCGATTCAAGACAATAAGTCATTAATTGAAGAACTAGATGACTATTTGATTAAGGATCCTTACTTTAAGTTTGTTGATAAAGACGAGGAAGAATTCACCAAAAGAAAGTGTCAACTACTTGGGATTCCTTACAATGAGCCACCCATGATTATTTCTGAAAAATTTAAAATCATCAAATATTCTTTGGGACCAGATGAAGAGTATTTTGCGACGAAGACCAAGAGTTATAGAAGATTAAGCCGAACGGAAGAAAACGTCGCAAAGCTATATGGGAACATCTTTCGGATGAAGGAAGAAGGATGGACCGTAGCAAGGACTAAATGAAGAGCTGAACGTGAGTCTAACTTGAAGACTCTGGAATAAAGACAAGTGCTTACCGGGAGACAACCCGGATTTATCTTTTTATTATTCTGTTTTTGTGTCGAGTCAGTCAGGCCGCAGAGGATACGGCGCATCTCAATCCTGAGATGCGACGCATCTCCTGCAATGGTCATATCTTTATTTTTCCGCATATTTTATTTTCAAATTTAAAACTTTTTATCAGTTTATTTTAATGCGGCGCATCCCTGGTTAAGGATGCGGCGCATCTTCTATTCTGATCCGTATTTATTCCAGGCTCGATACGGCGTATCTTCTTCCATAAGATACGGCGTATCTTCTTCCATAAGATACGGCGCATCGACTGACCTGATGATTTTCATTTTTAATTTTTATGTTTTATTTTTATCTAACTACTAATGTGTTATGCAAGTTGAACCTTTCTTACCTTAGGTGTGTTTTGAAGCCTTGGTGGTATTATAGATTCCTGCATTTCCTGTGGATACATCGAATATGAAGCTTAAACGTTCTAATCCACAAGAATGATTTTTGCTCTAATACTAATGGAGGATCATACCGAGCAAATCTCAGGGGAGTTTTTCTGTTCTAATTCTTTTATTTTCCAGTTTTTAACCTTTAATACAAAAAACGAGGACGTTGTTTAACTTAAGTGGGGGGATTGGAGAATTAGAACACTTAACATTTACTTGTCCTAAACTTTTCAAAATATGCTTAAAATGTGCTTAATATATCAAAATTTAAAATTTTTAGCATGTTTTTGTTTAAAGTCTAAGTTGCATAGCTGCACACATGACGTTATTTTCAAAAATTGTGATTTTTCAAAATTCACAAATCTATGAGTGTGCCGGTGACTTGTAAACTTTAGAACTTGGCTTGTATACTATTCGAGACCACCATAATGAGTATTATTTATATAATTGGAATGACTTGTCTAAATTGGTAAATTTCTAGGATTACACCCAAATAGCCTATTATATGTTATGTGTTATTAGCTAACTACACTGGTTAGTTAACCCCCGTATAAACCCTTTTGTTACTCTCACTTTTAGAGTAAGATACCCCTAGAAAAACACTCAGAGCCATTCCTTTCGTTTCTTACACCTTTGTTAAAATGTTTCGTTACACCCTTACACCTTAGCCTACCCTGTAGATTAGAATCCGTGGTTGGTTAATTGCTATAGGCAAAGTGTGTTTCCTTACATTACCTGTGTTCGCGTGCGTAATTCATTATCTATGGTTAGGTCGGGAAATTGCACAATGCGATTGGAGTGAAAGTAAATATTGTATATTTTTGAGTTTATTTTTCGTGTGTTTACTACTTTCACTATTACCGTTATTTCTGAAGTTATGAAAAGTATGGAAAAATTATCCAGAATTATCATTATAGTGATGTGGTGAAATTTTACACATCTATGTTTATGTTATAAAAAAAAAAAAAATAAATAAAAAATAAAAAAAAAAAAAGAAAAAAAAAAGAAAAAAAAAATAGAAAAGAAAAAGAAAAAGAAAAAGAAGAGTTGGATGTTTGATTAAACCAACGATGTAAAGTTTTGTATTAAGTGGTCGATATCACCACTAATTGTTGTACTATATATTTATGGATTGAAATGGGAGTTGGCAGTTATGGGAACGTCAACTAAGGTTTATTCTTTGATTAATATCTTGTTGAGTATAATTCGTGTCTACCTAAAGCGTGTGTTTCAAGTGTTAAAGCGTGAGTTATTCAATGATATGAGTCTTATTCATGGGATGGTTGGGATAGTGATTAACCACACTTAGGATTTTAATTTATTTGTTTTGTTTATTTTTTATTTTTTATTTTTACACCAATTTATATCCCAAATATTATCCATGCCCTGTATTATTCTTTATCCAACCAAACCTTTGATTTATTGAGATTAGGGATTTGAGCAATCTTAAGTATCGTAGTCGTGGATTCGGCTATGTATTTATGATTTTGTCGCCCTTTTTGATATATTATTATTGGTGAAGTTTGGACCTATCTTTAGCCTATTCGAGTTAAGGATTTGAGCAATTGCAAGTATCGTGTTCGTGGATTCGATCATGTATTTGTGATTTTGTCGCCTTTTCTGGAATTTGAGATCGATAGAGATTAAGAATAATTAACCCTTAAGCCTAAAAACCCTTTTTACCGCTTTAGACTTGTTATTCCTTGGCTTTAGTGGGGGAGATGTGTATACTTGCCAAGCTTATGATAGAATATTCGTCGCGACTGGACAGTTAAACGATTAGATTTGCTTTTATCAAAATATTTTATTTTACTTCTAATTCGTTAAGTGTTTAGTTGTGTGATTATGACAAAAATGAATACATGCTTAAATATAAAAATAAATCCTAATATCTTTTAGGATACATTTTCATAAGATGAATTCTAAGGTTTACTTGGGGAAAAGTAAAGTTCAAGTGGGGGGATATTTGATGAACTCAAATAAGTACATTTTATTACTATCATTTATCCTATTAATTTGACTTGTTTTATTATATTATGTATGAGGATTGATACTTAATCGTTTACTTTTGTAATTCTCAGTTAAAAACAAGCATTTGGTGAAACTTGGCGATTTTGGACTAATTATGGAGCAAAACATGCAAGAAGTTAAGAGTCTACTGAAATGTACAAGATCAAGACTAATCTGCTCCAGATGCGCCGTAT
The DNA here is from genome assembly GCA_021014915.2 of Artemisia tridentata subsp. tridentata. NCBI lineage: Eukaryota > Viridiplantae > Streptophyta > Magnoliopsida > Asterales > Asteraceae > Artemisia > Artemisia tridentata. The sequence goes on along the minus strand of CP139502.1, from coordinate 238,006,337 downwards.
CTTGCTTATCACATACGGCGCATCGCTATCAAGATCTCACCAGATACGATCCAAGATACAAGAGGACATGCGCCGCATCCAAAGATAAAGATACGCCGCATCTTCTGGCGGTGTACGAATATTCCTGAATATTATAATCTTGGACCCCACGCGAAGTTAAGTAAATGCGCCGCATCTACTTACTAGATGCGCCGCATCTTACCCTCAGACAGAAACTATAAATACCCCAAGACCAGACGAATTTCGAGGGACATATAATATACACGAAGACCGAAGTACAGAAACCAAGGACGAATTCAGTCGAATAGCGAGCACAAGACACACTCAAATCAAAGATACAAGAGCTGTAAGAAGGTGCTGCATGTGTTTAATTCATTAAGTAGTTTTGTTTTATTGTGTGAGTAAACTTTAATTCATCAAGATTGGTGGCTTGTGTAATGTGACAACGGAAAGATTGCACTCCCTTAAAACTGCTTTCTCATTAATTAAAGTTTATATGTTGATGTCTTTGGTGACTTTTATTAGTGCATTGATAACCTCTATGTCTAGCTGAGCGTTGATCGGGTCGCCATGCCTCTGCCCTCGCCTATTTATTAGATCGCCTATGCATTCTATGGTCTGTAGAAAAGTAGGAGAAAGATAAATAGGATAGTCATAAGTAATCATTAAGGGTTTACTCGCCGATAAGATTAGAACCAACGAGAAAGGACTTAATCTCGGTGCGTTGCATCGAACTATACACTTCATATAACACTAGCAATAAAACAAGTGACAAACTACTTATCTTAAGGACAGCCCTCTTATTGTCTCAAGTATTTATCTGTGTACGTGTGTGCTATTCGCTGATTCGTGCCTATTGGTTTAGTTTATTATTTAATTGCAACCAAATCGTGCCAGTCTCTCAGGCTGAACCCCCTTGCGTTAGATTAGATTGTATAGCTAACTTAATATATTAAAATACTGATTAGAATAACTAGATAATACGTTCCACTCTTAGTAATTGACACTCTACTTACCATTATATTCATACTGACCGGGTACACTGCTCGTTAAGTGTGTGTGTTATTGATAAGTCGGCTAAATATAAATTTAAAACTTGAGTAGGCATTAATACTGCTAAACCGCAACGACACATCACACGCATCAGTCGGTAATAGGATAAGCGACGTGTACGGTTTTCTCCGCCTAAAGAGAGGTTGTTGACATAGTGCTTGAAACTATCGAGTGTGGTACTCGGGGAGTGGAGTAGGGCGAAGAAGAGCTTCGTAGCCGAACCACTATAAATCTCTTGTCTCGGTTTGATCTTTCCAACTCTACTCTTTACTTTCATTAGTTAGTACTAGTTAGTTTAGTGTGTAGTTCATATTGGTGTTGATTGATTAAGCATAGAGTTCGAATCAAAGCTTCCAATAACAAATCTTTTAAAAGGAACATTTTTAAAAGAACTTAAAAACCGACAAACTATTCAACCCCCATTCTAGTTTCCCACAGAAGAAATCACATCCCATTCCAAGGTTTACAGAAGATATATTCCTCAACCATGGTTTGCCATCTACACCATCCTAAGTCACTGCATCACGGGAAAGGAAACAGGTCACGAGCACCCCAGACTTGAACATCTACAATTCTTCTGGGGAGTCATCAACTTGGCACATCTTGACTATGCAAAGTATATATGGACTGACATGGTATACCAAGCTCGTCAATTTGGGCAAAAGAAAGACTACAAGATTCCATTCCATAGATTCACTAAGCTTCTCATTGCTTACTTCATGGCCCGAGAACATGATATTGACAAACGCCCAAATGAAAAATCTCATTCTGAACAAATGGACCATGTGCTTTCACGAGTGAGAATTCATGCCACAAACACCACCAAACAAGGTCTCAGAATTCTAGATGCATTAATTACAGAGACGGTGAGGGCAACAGAGGCCTATGAAAGATATGATGAAGCAGAAAAAGCAGGATTAGTGGGGATAACTATGAAAGGAACCACTGGCACTAAAGGTAGAGGAAGAGGAATCAAAGCTGGTACAACAAGAACAAAGAAGGTTTCTCGCGCAACTAAAAGGAAACCAATGCTCCGAGATGAATCTACTGAAGATGAAGAAAATGAACTGAGTTTAAGGGAAGAAAGAAAACTCATCATGAAGATCAAGAAAGAAAAACATGGTGAAGATCTGGTTAAAGGAAAATCACCAATGACCCAAGATAAACCTGATGATACCCTACAACAAATATAAAGAAAGAAGAAATTGCACAACTCAGGAAAGCCTTACAAGAAAACAAAGCAAAATATTTGGCTGATCTTGAGAAGTTCATGATGAAGAAGAAATGTGAAGGGTCTGGGTCAAAGGTTGGTGATGATAAAGCCTTGACTGAGACTGATGATGAAACGGAAGCCACGTTGTCTAAATCTGAAAGTGCATCACTGAGTGAATCTGAGGGTGAATCAGAAGAATCAGACCAACACATTCACTCGCCCTCAGGATCTGATAAAGACAATACTGATGAAGAAATGAAAGACGATGAAGAAGATAGAGAAAAAGATGATGAAACTGATGAAGACAATGACAGTGATAATGATCAGGATGACGATAAACAATACGATGATGATCAAGATGGTGACAACTCTGAAGGAGATGATCGTATACCTACTCCACCCATTCTACCATCTTCTGTTGATCAACACTCCAAAACCAAGCCTCCTCACCAAAACCTATACCCCAACAAACTGAATCTAGTGAACTGCAGGCTCTTAAGGAACAGCTCAACACGTTACAAGCTCAAGTAAAGTCACAGCAACAAGACATTGATGAGTTTAAGACGTATGATGTGTCTCAAGCAATGGAAGATTTCTTCAACAACAACTTACCAAGAGAGATCGACAAACACCTTCAAGAAACACTTCCATCAGTTATGAAGGAATATGTCAAGAGAAAGCTTGTTGGAATAGTTGTTCTTCATATTCAAACAACACCTCTTACAATTCAAACTAAACCATCAAAGCCATCCGCCGCAGATCTTAAAGGTCAATTGCTTGAAGCCATTGTCAATGGTCCAAAAGAAAGTGAACTTTGCAAAGCATTGATCAAGTCAATGAAGAAAGCTGAAAAGAAAGATGATCCATGCAAGAAGTTCAAGTCAAGCAAATGTCGTCATGATGATTCTGATAAAGATGACCAAGCTAAGCCGAGAGACAAACGTACTCGAATGACTGGACCTACGACTAAACTGCAATCATCCATTATTCAACTTACTGGCGAAGAAGAACTAGTACCACAAGATACTAGAACATTTGATGATGTTGAACCTCATGATGACATCACACACAACAACGAAGCTGAAACTATTCCTGAACCACCAGTGGATGCACCAATACAACCTGTTCCTGAATGGATTGATCCATCTGCTGAGAAGTTTGATTGGTTTGAAGAAATGGTGGATGCATATCCTGACATTCCAGAAGACGAAGTTCCAGAAGAAGGCTCAGTTGTGGATTTCACAATGAAACTTAAGCAGGCGATGAAGATCCTGAAACTACAACTGTCTGATATTGTTAATATCCAAAAATCAGGTTTCTCACAGTTCAAGACATCTATTATTTCTCAACTGGAATTCGAATACAATCTTGAAGTAGTTGCCAGAGCCTTATCAGAGAATGTTAGTTGGGATGTTGCAAGATCTTCACATAAACCCGACACATTCAAGTTTCGTGACTATTCTCAACCCTTACCGCTCATTGGTCAAGCTCACAATCCCAAGATCCCTAAGGCGTATTTCTTCAATCATGACTTGGAGTACTTGATATATGGGAACATTGATCCAGAGAAACAATATGCTACGTCTCTAACCAAGTTCAAAGCTGCTACTTATGTACAAGAAGGACTCGAAGAACAGATTGGAGACTTGTTCGGCATTTCAATTGCTGATTACAATGATGAAGTTGTTCTGGGAGTTTTTCACCGGCCAGAGATGCGCAAATGGTTCTACAAATGAAAACTGACGTTTACTTCGAAACACAAGTGATAACGCTCAAATCTAACATGTTTTTTGGAGCGTTATTGTGGATTTTATGCATATATATTGGTCACTTTTATGAACTTATGGTACTTAATTGAGTATAATTTACATTTTAGGTTCATGGAAGCTCAAGTACAAGAAAACGAGGAAAAAGACGAAGAAATGATCAATAAACGAAGATTTATGCATGTACGAAGAGTTCCCGACAAATGAGAGTCTCTTGGAGTATGTTCGAGAAGATAAAGTCATGAAGATTGTCACTCCAAAGACTCAAGAATAAAGCACAAGAGGGAAAACGAGGAAATAAATGAAGAAAAGAAGCTCAAACGAAGAATTACTGGAAGACTCGTTGTTCCCGACACACCTTCACTATTTTGGCCATAACTCGAGCATACGAACTCGGATTTCGATGATTCAAGCGGCCACGGAAAGCTAACAAAAAGTTCTACAACACAGATGTAACCATCCGATCGGTAGGAGCCCGCATCCGAATCGGATGGAGCAAAAACCGATCGGATGAAGTGCAAACCGATCGGATGGAGGTGACTGCTATGATAAAACTTCACTACTAAGACTCCAAACGTGTTCAAACCAATTCTAGATCCTTCCCAAGTGTATTCTAGGCCATTCCACTCTGCTTGGAGGCCAAGTTGAGCATTAATTCCCCTAGGCTTTGGTTCAAGTATAAATAGGACTCATTTGTAAGAGTTTTAGACACAACTCAAAATTACCTATCTCATCTATCATGTAAACTCTCTAGAAATATTCTCTATCCGCCCCTCACCTTCTCCAAAGGTGTTGGGTGGTTGGTTAGGTCGTTTGGCTATGGAGCAATTTAGGATTCATGTATTTCATCTTACAAACTTTGGTATGATTTCTCTTTTAATAATATTAATGTTTGGTTTCTATGATTATGTTGATGTGACTTCTTAATACTTGTTTGGTTTATATGATAACTTGTGATAATAGGATGTTTGGATAATATTAGTGTTTGTTTGATAACATCATATTTGGTTAAGTTGGAACTTGTCTTGTTTATTGTTTTGATTAATCATTGTTGGATCTAAATGTCGAAAGGATTCTTAATAGTGGTTGATTTCAATTCATTAGTCGACAAATGTTTGGTCTTGTACTTTGTGACGATTTTATGAGAAACTTAATAAACATAACAAGTAAAGGTTTAATTTGGATTAAAGGTCGAAGGACATCTTTTGAATATGTGTTCATCAAGTAAATGGAACTTCACAGATTAATAACATCAAAGTTATGGGATCGAAAGAACATCTTTGTTTGTTGTTGGTTTAGGCATGAGTTTTATGACATGACCAATTGATTAAGACTTATGTATATTTGATTTATAAAATGCTAAATTATTGGTTCTAGAGGCCGAAAGGAATACCAATGATACTATGTTTTCCAAACTAGTAAAGGCTTACACCAAGTCCTTACACCACGTCCTAGTTAAGGCTCACACCAAGTTCTTACTAACTTGTTATCATTGCCAAACATGTATGTTCTTTGTGTGCTTGTTCTCATATTGCTTTTCTTGTTGGTTTGATCCGTGACAATCATAACCATCAACTTGTTACTTGCTTAAACAAACAAACGACACTTGAGTACAACCAAGTCTCTTGGGACGATCTTGACTTACCCACCTTTACTACAACGGACGAGTATACTTGCTCGTATGTGTTCCTAATTAATCGGTAATTCATGTTTATAAATTTTAAAACCTCGTGTGAACGTATCAAGTCTTTATGCACGATCCGAACACATCAAGTTTTTGGCGCCGTTGCCGGGGACTTGCTTTGCACTTGTTTGTTCGTTTGTTTGTCTTCTTGTTTGAAAGATTGTTTGTTTGCTTGATATATTGCTCATGAATGATTGTTTCTTTGTTCTTGTTTGATTGCTTGCTTGCTTGTTGCTCATGATGTTTGCTTAAATTGCTTGCCGTGATTTTTGTTTCAAAAATTTCCCATTTCTCATATTTTCTAAAAAGGTCTTGGCATCAAAACAAAATTTTTGGTGTTGGGATTTGGTTTCATGTGTTCTAAAAATGCTCATTCAAATGTTTGCTTCATAAGATTGCTCAAAAGTTTTTGCGAAAGAAAAAAAAAAAAAACCACCCAAACAATCCCAACCGAATCGGATGGATTTCCATCCGATCGGATGGAGCTCTCGGTAAAGAAAAAAAAAAGTTTTTAAGTTTGTTATTTTTCGTTTTCTTTAGTATTTAATGTTTGGTTTATGTTAGTTAAGTTTATAAATGAAACTTATGAAAAAAAAATAATAATTAAAAAAAAAAAAAAAAAAAAAAAAAAAAAAAATTACCAAGCCTTCTATCCGATCGGTTTGACATTCAACCGTTCGGCTGGACCACCCAAACCATCTCAACCGATCGGTCACAACCCGTAACCGATTCGGTTGGAGGCTTCTGTCCCATTTTTTTTTTAGTTTGTGTTTTTCTTGTTTTGTGAGTTTTATATTTTATATGTTATGTGATCTCTTGCATGTTTTTGTGTTTCTTTTTAGTTTGTGTTTTTCGTGTCTAGATTAGTTTCGTATTAATTTGGAATAAGACTATCTTGTTTTAGATCGTTTTGTTTTGATTTGTGTTACGTGATTAATTGTGTTTGCTTGCGTCTATGTGCTTGTCGTTTTCTGTGATCGTGCTTTTATTTGCTTGTTTTTGTTTTAAGTGTCGGTATATTTGTGTTTATGTGTTATGAATTTTACTTGTGTTTATTTTCATGTTCGTTACCTTTTGTGTTCTTGTTTTAATTTGTCAATAAAAAGTTTTAGTAAACTTGTTTTTCAAAAAAAAAAAAAAAAAAAAAGTAAAAAAGTTTTTCCGAGCTGTCCAACCGATCGGATGTGCAAGCATCCGATTCGGTTGGAAGTTGCATGATTTAAAGAATTATCCAACCGATCGGTTAGATCCGCTAACCAATCGGACGGCGCTCTCGATAAATATTTTCCAACCCAACCGATTCGGTTAGATACCTTGACCCATCGGATGGACCAATCGCTAAAATAAAAAAAAAAATGTTTTTCATTTTTCGTATTTTGTTCTTGTGTGTTTGTGTTTAGATCGAATAAGTTTAAATGTCTTTTTTTTTTTGCAAGAGTATCATTTCTTTTATTCTACTTAAATTGTTTTTTTTTTTAATTTTGTTAATTTAGTACATTGTGAATAAATAAGTACTTGTTTTTTTAAAAAAAAAAATGTTTTGAACTTTGTGGGTATGTTCACTGGAAACCCTCACGAGACTTCACTCGTCCACTCGGGCCACCGAGGGGTTTAAAAGGCTTGTTGCATACGCTAAATGCAACCGTGATGCCTACGAAAGTGAGTTTTTAGGATTTTACGCGTTTTTTGTAGTTTAGTTTATTTTTGCAGATTTAATAAGCTCTTGGAGATTGGATTATTGGTGATATTATACTTGGTGTGGAGATGTTTTGTGAAAGAGAAATAGATTGATCTCACAAGCTTATGCTAGCATTTGCTTAGCACTTTATCATATGGAGTTCGATCGTGATTTCTTGGCCCGGGAAGTTTCGTTTCTCTTGGATTATTTATTTACTCATTTATTTTCCCTATTTTACATGCTTTGAAGTTTATTTTTCACAATGAGTATAATGCGTAACTTAAGTGTGGGGGAAAGTTAGATAGTGGAAAAACGAAACTGCTTTTCAAATTTATAATTTTTTAGGCCAATTTAAAGATTTGTAAACTTGTTTGCCCTTTGTGATCTAATTGTTTTCACGCTTTTAGGATAATATATTAGAATAACTGGATGAATCCACTGGTGTAATCTGAAATTTTGAAAAATTCGAGATGTGTCCCGATTAATATTGCAATCCATTCTGGGATCGATAACATTTGCTAGCACATATTATAACCCTTTTCACTAAATTGTGAGGATTTGAGCCTGTTCTATATATATAGCATACATCTTTTATGCTTGGATCTTTTGCTATGAGTGTGCCGGTGATTTTATTTATTCTAGAACTTGTACTTGTAAATCATTACCAGACCGCAGTAAGATCGCATTCGTGTGGTATAAGTGTATTCGTGTGATAAAGAGGCAACCTTAGGATTAAATCCAAATGGCCTTCCGTTTGCATCTAATGATATATTAGCTAGCTACATCGGTTAGTTAACCTCCCATATGGACCCATTTGTTAGCGTTTATCTTTAGCACTAGATACCCCTAGTTAAACCCTTCTGAGCCATTCCTTTCATTTGTTAAATCCAGAAAAATACAAAAATATTTTACACTTTAAACCTTAGCCTTACCCTTAGTCGAAGTCTAAACGGTTGGTTGCTAGTTGCTTGGTATGTTGGATTGTTTTTGATGATTAATAGTTTGGTTACACTTTGTTATTTGAATGTGCCGTTCCGACAAAGACGAAGGATGCATACTTCTTATTTGTATTTTTGTGGTGTATGCTTATGCGAAGTGTGGGGGAGATGTGATGTATGGAAGAAAGGTGTTAAAAAAAAATGTGAAAAGAAAAAAAATGAATAAGTCATCGAAAAAAAAAAGAAAGAAAGAAAAAAATATGTGTGATGACAATTATAGCCAATGTGCTATATTATTATGAAGATGAAGGAAGATGAAGTATGTTTGAGATATCGATTAGCCAATGTGCTAAGACGTGATATACATATATATTTGGTGATCGATATGAGAAGAGGAAGTTGTTAACTATAATCATTTATGGGTTCGTGGTTTGTTTGTTGACTAGCAACATGGGTATTAGACTTGACTTTATTTTTCTTTTAAAACCAATTTCATAAATACTCCCATGCCTTATCCCTACCCTTTTGACTTTGTGAAATTATCAAGTGTATTGACATGTAGTGACCATCCGATTTCTTGAGGAATTAGGTAGCGTTGTTAGTGATCTAAGGTTAATCCTTAGTGACCATCCGTTATTTGGTGATGCAAGAATTCGTTGTTAGCGAGCTATTATGTTTTGCACAAGATAGTTGCACGTAAGTCTGATATAACCCTTTAAGCCTTAAACCCGAATAAAAGTCCTCTTTAGATGTTTACACTTGGTGCTTACGCCTCGTCGGTGGAATTTTGTTTCTTGTACAAGCCTATGGTAATAAACGAATCATGACTGAGCAATGAATTTGATTTATCTTATATATACTCCACTACCTAAATAAATGAGTGATTGAGTGAATTATACTTCGTTTCTTTTTCGTGAGGTGTTTAGAAATGTTGCTCAAGCAAGAAAATCTTTATACATCTCGGTTTTTCACCATAAGCTTAAAACGATGAATCTTATCTTGTACTTGTACTTGGTAGATTCGCATTATAATTTTTAAAATCATTTTTCATGCACCATGTGGGATTTATTTTTCTTTATATTTGCTTGAGGGCAAGCAAACCCTTAAGTGTGGGGGAGTTTGCGCTCATTTTTCGCTTATTTTCTCTTTTATTATTAAATATATATAAAAAAAATATAATAATTTTTTTTTTTTTTTTGTCCAACCGATCGGATGTGAGAGCATCCGATTCGGCTGGCATGCTGCATGTTTATACGAATTGTCCATCCGATCGGATGGAAGTGCAAACCGATCGGATGGATGCCTCGTTAAAGTTTTCAAATTTTTTTTTTTTTTTCGTTTTGTCATTTAGGTATGAATTTTAATTTTTCTTTTCTTAGATTTGCTTGAGGGCAAGCAAAGTTCAAGTGTGGGGGATTTGATAACGCTCAAATCTAACATGTTTTTTGGAGCGTTATTGTGGATTTTATGCATATATATTGGTCACTTTTATGAACTTATGGTACTTAATTGAGTATAATTTACATTTTAGGTTCATGGAAGCTCAAGTACAAGAAAACGAGGAAAAAGACGAAGAAATGATCAATAAACGAAGATTTATGCATGTACGAAGAGTTCCCGACAAATGAGAGTCTCTTGGAGTATGTTCGAGAAGATAAAGTCATGAAGATTGTCACTCCAAAGACTCAAGAATAAAGCACAAGAGGGAAAACGAGGAAAGAAATGAAGAAAAGAAGCTCAAACGAAGAATTATTGGAAGACTCGTTGTTCCCGACACACCTTCACTATTTTGGCCATAACTCGAGCATACGAACTCGGATTTCGATGATTCAAGCGGCCACGGAAAGCTAACAAAAAGTTCTACAACACAGATTTAACCATCCGATCGGTAGGAGCCCGCATCCGAATCGGATGGAGCAAAAACCGATCGGATGAAGTGCAAACCGATCGGATGGAGGTGACTGCTATGATAAAACTTCACTACTAAGACTCCAAACGTGTACAAACCAATTCTAGATCCTTCCCAAGTGTATTCTAGGCCATTCCACTCTGCTTGGAGGCCAAGTTGAGCATTAATTCCCCTAGGCTTTGGTTCAAGTATAAATAGGACTCATTTGTAAGAGTTTTAGACACAACTCAAAATTACCTATCTCATCTATCATGTAAACTCTCTAGAAATAGTTCTCTATCCGCCCCTCACCTTCTCCAAAGGTGTTGGGTGGTTGGTTAGGTCGTTTGGCTATGGAGCAATTTAGGATTCATGTATTTCATCTTACAAACTTTGGTATGATTTCTCTTTTAATAATATTAATGTTTGGTTTCTATGATTATGTTGATGTGACTTCTTAATACTTGTTTGGTTTATATGATAACTTGTAATAATAGGATGTTTGGATAATATTAGTGTTTGTTTGATAACATCATATTTGGTTAAGTTGGAACTTGTCTTGTTTATTGTTTTGATTAATCATTGTTGGATCTAAATGTCGAAAGGATTCTTAATAGTGGTTGATTTCAATTCATTAGTCGACAAATGTTTGGTCTTGTACTTTGTGACGATTGTATGAGAAACTTAATAAACATAACAAGTAAAGGTTTAATTTGGATTAAAGGTCGAAGGACATCTTTTGAATATGTGTTCATCAAGTAAATGGAACTTCACAGATTAATAACATCAAAGTTATGGGATCGAAAGAACATCTTTGTTTGTTGTTGGTTTAGGCATGAGTTTTATGACATGACCAATTGATTAAGACTTATGTATATTTGATTTATAAAATGCTAAATTATTGGTTCTAGAGGCCGAAAGGAATACCAATGATACTATGTTTTCCAAACTAGTAAAGGCTTACACCAAGTCCTTACACCACGTCCTAGTTAAGGCTCACACCAAGTTCTTACTAACTTGTTATCATTGCCAAACATGTATGTTCTTTGTGTGCTTGTTCTCATATTGCTTTTCTTGTTGGTTTGATCCGTGACAATCATAACCATCAACTTGTTACTTGCTTAAACAAACAAACGACACTTGAGTACAACCAAGTCTCTTGGGACGATCTTGACTTACCCACCTTTACTACAACGGACGAGTATACTTGCTCGTATGTGTTCCTAATTAATCGGTAATTCATGTTTATAAATTTTAAAACCTCGTGTGAACGTATCAAGTCTTTATGCACAATCCGAACACATCAACAAGGTAAACTACAAACAAAAGATCCTTTCCATCAAGAGTGCTGAAACATAATCAAAATATTGGTACAACTTTCTGACAAAGATCACGGTTCGAAGACAAGATGACAATGAGTACTCGTACAACAAAGCAGACTATCCTCATTTGAATCTCAACGATATTGAAGATATGTACTTGCTTAAGATACAAGGAAAACTCGAGCATCTCCCTGGCAGCCTTCAATACGACATCATCAACTCCTTACTTCTTTACATCCGTAGAATAGTAATAAAGACATGAGTTGAAGATGTTCACCTCGGTGTAGAAAGTTACCAGAAGAAACTCAACCTCATCAAACCTGATCTTAAACCTCCGGGAATCGAAGAAATGAAGCCATATGCATTTATCGAAAGACCATTTGGAGTAGTATAGGTTAGATCTGGGAGACTAAAGTTCATGGGATACGAAGACATTCACAAATTCAGTGATCGAACTTTGATACAAGTCAGGTCTGAGCTTGATTTCATTCTAGAAAACCATACAGAAGGGCGTACGCAAGGTTGGTTACGACACATGACATGGAGACGAAACAATGTGAAGCAGGCAGTCAAGTTCTTAGCACGTATTGACTACAGGCTCAAGCACCGGGTTCAAATGAGGAGATTGGAAACCTATGTGGGGGGTAGAGCTAAGGATCCAAACATTCTCACATTTCGTCGTCTGGAGTAATCATTGGTATAAATGTCATCTCTTTTCATCATTAAATTATGGCTTGTGCACATATAACAGTGCACAACCCGCACCTTGTAAAGAAAGGACCTTGACACTAGTACAAAAATGAGATTTAGTCACACATGCTGTTTTTCGAACAGCCACACAGTCGCCTTTTTATTTGACTAAATGTACCAGAATAAAATAAACAACCACACTTGATCCGACTTGTGTGACCATTTCGGAATTACATCCGAGGCTACAGCCACACATTTGAATATTTTCGTGACCATACGTATCTGGTAAAAAAAATTTTGATTTTTTAGTCACTTATAATTTGGGACGTGTGACGGATACAAATAAGGTTGAAACATTAGTTACACTATATATATACATATGTGACAAATATATGTCACGCAATTGAAAAGTGTGACAAAAATCCATATATGGTCACACGAAGTAATTGTGTATGTGGCTAAATCATATGCTCAAGTTTGTCACACATTATTTAAGCGTGACTGCTAGTTTTTGTTGAAAATTTAGCCACATATGAATTTGAAATGTGTGACAACTGAAAAGTAAGTTTGAAGCATAGTCACGATATGCATTTAAAAGTGACAAATATATGTCACACACTTGAACAGTGTGACCAAATGTCATATATCGTCACACTAAACCATAGGTATACATGATTAAGTGTGACCATAATTCGATACAAATGGTCACGTAACTTAATATGTGTGTCTAAAGTTAAGTGTGTGTTTGCCTGCCTATTCCTAATGTGTATGGTCACACTTAATTGTAGCACAATCATGTGACTATAGGCTATACAATAGTCACACCATACCACAAATGTGCATCTAAATTATGTTTATGGCCACATTATAAGGGTATTATATGTGACCAATACATTGAAAATAGTCACACTATGAAATATTCATGTGACTAATATGTATAGCAAAATGTGAACTCAGTTATAATTAACCTTGATATTAGTCACATTGAGTGTTTGTGTGACTAAATTCAAGATGTTACATATGGTCACATGAAGTATTTATTTAGGTGTCTAAATCATAGAGTCATATTTTGAGTTCAGACTGTTAGTCATGACTCTTCATTTAATTTCCCCCATTACAATGCTGGGATTTTATAGTCTATCTAGTTTAATGCAGTAGTATGTAAGTATGTTACTTGCCCCTAGGAACCAGATTACTTGACTTTCTAAAGTCAATTTTCAACTTTATAATGAAGTAACATGTTACTAAAGTGCATGCAAGTGCATATACATGATAAATGGAAACTGCAAATACAATAAAGTTTGACTGCAAGTGGACATATAACAATGAAAACCGCAAAATTTTTCATTGCCATTGAAAAGCTTGACTTTTTTGAGTCAAAATCCATTACAACAGGCTAAATTACAGGAACAACTATTTAATACTAAAACTGATATTCATCTAACATTACTAACTTTACAATACCAGCTGTAACCTTGCACTTAGCCTTGAGCAGCAGTCTTAACTTCAACCAACAGGGTTAACTATTACACTAGCAGTCTTAATGCAGCATGACATGCTTCACTTGGATTTTCATATAACAATACCTTCAATGTCGGTTCGATAGTAGTCACTTCGTGATTCCTTGCCCAAGTCTTCTTTATATACACGTGGCAATATTTTTTCATTTTGCTTGTGAATGACTGTACTAAACTCCTCATCGACTTCGTCATATGTATCTTTGTAATTCTTGGTAGGTGTTTTAAAGACAATGGACAAATTTTTATGTACCTGGTCTTTCACATAAAACACTTGTGTTGCTTGTGACGCTAATATGAACGGATCATCCTTGTGGCCGAAAGTATTCAGGTCTACCAACGTATAACCAAGAGTATCATGTTTGACCCCATGAGTTTTGCGATTAAACCAATCACATTTGAAAAGAGGAATGTGCCTGAAACGGTAATCTAGTACCCATATCTCTTGTAAAACACCATAATAAGATGTTTTTTTATGGTTGCAACTTCTTTTTTGGATATGTGCACATCTACTGACTCAACACTAACCCCACTGTTCTGGTAAACTATGCCATCATTACTTTTCGTACGAAATGTATACCCATTGATGTTATACGCCTCGTATTTCACTACGCTGGCGCGTGGTCCAAATGATATCCACCTCATAGTTTCTGATACACTGTCATTGGATATCGCTAACTCTCTCTCAACCTGAATTTCATTACAAGTATATATTACCTTTAAATTGCAGGAACAACAAACAAACAATTAAAGAATAGGAGTGTTTGGGATAATGAAATGGTGTGCTGGTCGACCTCTATCTAATTTCATATACAGGAGGGACAATTATGATGATAGCAACAAACAAACAATTATAAACAACATACAAGTAATTACCTCTTCGAGTAACCACTTAGCAAAAGATTTACTGTGCTCATTCTCCAGCAATGCAATTTTTTTACCCGAGTTTTTTCTTTTCAAAACTTCCTTGTGTCGCCTGAAAAAAATAAATGTCTTTGATTATTATATTTGATAGAACATTTTAAGCAACGAAATCGACATGTGTTAGTGATACTTACTCGATATACGGTTGAATTTCATCCGTATTTTGTATTACATACAAATGTGCTTTCTGAAAGGATTCTCTGGAAACTTCACTAGTTTTGCCGGCCGACAATGGCTTTCCGTCCTCATCTTCATTGGTTACATGTTTATCAGCTGGGATACCAATAGTTTTCATGGTTTTATGATATTCGCTAAAAAACTCTATTGTTTCTTCCGCGATAGTCTCCTCGGCAATGCATCCCTCTGGTCTATTTCTGTTTCGCACATGTCCTTTAATAACCTTCATACATCTTTCGAAGGGATACATCCACCGAAAGCATATAGGACCACATAATTTTACCTCCCTAGTTAGGTGCACAGTCAAGTGTATCATAATATCAAAAAATGACGGAGGAAAGAACTTCTCGAGTAGGCACAGTGTAACAACAAGTTCTTCTTGCATCTTATCTAGTTCTTGCAAGCTGATTTCTTTCCTACATATAGATTTAAAGAAAAAGCAAAACCTGATAATAGCATATCGTGTGGGCGGGTGCATGACTGAACGTATAGCAATGGGTAAAAACTCTTGCATTAGCATGTGATAGTCATGCGATTTAAGGCCAATGAGCTTCCTATCATTTAGGCTGACCAAACTAGAGAAATTTGAACAATAGCCTTGTGGTACCCTGATGTTGCTTAACGTTTCACAAAAGATGTCTTTTTCAGCATTCGTTAATGTGTAACCTGCTGGTGGTAGTGTTGTTTTGTCTGCTTCTTGCCTAGGAAACAACTCTTCTTTTATCCCCAACTCTTCCAGATCCAGTTGAGCATTCATTCCATCTTTTGTCTTTCTAGGAACATTCAGCAAAGTTCCGAGTAGACTCTCACCAACATTCTTTTCTACATGCATGAAGTCAATACAATGCGGAACAGAATGATGCCTACAATACCTTAGCTTTCGATACCAAATTTTGAATTTCTTCCAATATGCTTCATTTGCTTGGCTTGAACTACCCTCTTCTTCTGTTGTTTTCCTTTTCTGCTTTTTAATCTTCCCACCTCTGCCTCTGGTATCTTGATCTTGGTTTTTCGAGTTTTTTCCTTTTCCCCACTTATTTTCAATATGTTGTACCTCGTTGTATATTTGTTCCCCGGTCAATGGATTTGGAGCATGACGTGGTTCTTCTTGTCCATTAAACGCCTTCCTTTGCGTTCTGAACGGATGGTTGTATGGTAGATATCGTCTGTGTCCAGCATAACTTTGCTTGGATGAGGCGGAAAGTCTAACACAGTGTGTATCTTTCCCACATACAACACAACCTTTGAATCCACTGTATGGGCAGCCACATAATGTACCAAGTGCAGGGTAATCATTTATCGTCCATAACACAACGGTGCGCAGATTAAAGTTTTCTTTTTTAGAAGCATCGTATGTATCAACCCCTTTCTCGAATAAGGTTTGCAGATCATCAACCAACGGTTCCAAAAATACATCGATATCATTTCCCGGGTATCCCGATATCAATACCGAAAGCATGATAAACTTTCTTTTCATACACAACCATGGAGGAAGGTTGTATATGACAGATAAAACTGGCCATACACTGTGATGCCTATTTCCTGAGTTGACGTCAACCCCATCAGCCGATATTCCTAGCCGTAGATTTCTCGGATCTTCAGCAATTTCGGGGAATTTTTCATCTATGGTACGCCATGCCTGTGAATCTGCGGGGTGACGTAAAACACCATCTATTATCCTCCTTGTTGCGTGCCATGTTAGATCTTCTGAAATACTTTCTAACTTAAAGAGGCGTTGCAGTCTTGGTATAATTGGAAAGTACCACATTACCTTTGCCGGAATGTTTTCGTACACTTTATGTGTCTTACTATCCACCTTCCATCTTGATGTCCCACAAGTTGGACAAACAGTCAACTCCTTGTTAACCTTCCAGTAAAGAATGCAGTTGTTGCTACATACATGTATCTTTTTGTATCCTGATCCCATCATTCTCACTAGCTTTTTTGCCTCATAAGTTTTTTCAACCATTTCATTACCAGCAAGTAGCATCTTTTTCAACAATCCTAGTAATTCAGTAAAGAACTTATCAGAAGCTCCATACTTACCCTTCAAGTTGAGTAGTTTAACTATTGCGGACAACTTTGTGAAGTCAGGACATCCTTCGTAAAGTGGCTTCTCCGCGTCTAATAATAGTTGTTGAAACTTAGCAAGGTTATCCTCATCAAAACATTCTTTTGCACCATTAACCATGTTCACTGTTGCTGGGCCATCTGTTGGAATTTCTGGAACAAAATCCATGTCGAAATCCGTGTCGTCAACAAACTCCTCTGTTGTAGCATTAACAGGTATTTGGGCAGTTGTTGCTTGCTCATCATTTTCTCCATGTTTATCCTATTTTGTGTAGCTTTGATTAATCCCGTGGCAAAATAAATGGAACTGCACATCCTCCACTTTATGCTCTATGCGGTTTAAACATGAGATACACGGACATGGCATCTTAAGCTGTTGTTTATTACCTCGTGGGTCGATGTTCATCATCTTCTGCAAGTTGTGTTCTGCATACTTAATAAACGCGTGTACTCCAGCAATATATTGTTTCTTCGTCCTACTAGTTTTCATCCAAGACTTGTCCATGGTATTGTTGAGGTCAAATGGTAACGTATGTATCCTACAAGTCACAAATTAAACCAATATAAGCATCAAATCATTTGTGCATAAGTAAACCAAGTATTTACCACTACTAGTACAAAAGGTACTGCTGCTAGTGAAATTTAGTACTGCTAGTATAAAGTTAGTACTGCTAGTACTGCTAGTACCAGTCACAAATTAAACCAATATAAAATTGTAAATGTTTGATACGTTTGGGCCTAACTCTAATGTGGGATAAAATGTTTATTTTGAAAATATTACAACCATACATTAGTAAAATCTAGTATTAATGGTTTTTGTTGCAAAGTGAAAATTAAAATAATACTCTGTTAGTATAGTATTAATGGTTTTTATTGCAACCTTGCAACTTGCAACTTGCAAGTAATTATGGGGAAGGCTATTTCATCATTACACACTATTCACATTGCTAGGCTCGATACATCTTCCTTCCTCTAGGTGTTTCTTGATTATTGTTGTATATAAAGCAACATACCTCTCATAATTTTCATCTCTTCTTAACAAACCAAAATAAAATTTAAAAATTACAAAAAATCTCAAAATTTTTTGTTATCAAAATCATATATGGAAACTAAACTAGTGATTTGTTCTGAATTGGCAACAGTTGCAAACTCAAAGCTTGTGAAAGACATGATGCTAGTTTACTATGAGCGACAGGTTGAAGCTACTTCCAAGGAAGTTCATGATTTGAGGCACAAGGTTTCTGAGAAAAGAATGCTGATAAACAATAGGGATAAGATGATCAAGGAGTTAGAGCTTTTATATGGTTTTGATTCTGCTCTTGAAAGCATTGCTGATTTAAGGAGGATGCAAGAGGAGGACATGATGGCATCTGATAGGTTGCTTGTTGATATTGCCCAAAAGCATAAGCGTCTAGGTGATTTGGGCAACTTTATCACGAAGCTTGGATCAATGAACTACTGATGTGGTTGATATGTTAGTTGACTATGTTTATGTCTTTTGTGTTTTGTGGTGTCATGGTTGATGTTGTTGGTAGTCTTTCTGATGTTGTTGTGTTTTGTGGTGTCATCGAATGGTAATGCGATAGATGTATGATATGATGTTAAATATTAATGCAGCTATGTTAATGTCAATATTATTTTCTAACAGCCTTTTGATTTGTAAAGTTACAATGTCAAGTGTTTAGTACTGCCTAGTTCCAAAAATGCATATACTTAAGAAAGTCAAACTTTGTTTATTACACCTAAATGCAGGAAGTTACCTACACATACCAACCAAGCCTTTAATGGCATTTACTTATACATTGAACTATGTGATCCTCTTTACTTTAAATGGCCATTACATAAACACAACATTACACACAACATTACACCATCAAAAACCTGTCAAACACTAAACCTCATCCACAATGACTTCCAAGCCAAATGTTATTGAAATATCCTCTGATTCATCAGGACTAATGTCTCCTAAACCTAATTGGAATTTCCCCTACCCTCCTACAGGTAGCTTTCATAAGAGAATACCACCTAAGGGAAAGGTTGTTGACTCAAGCTCTGACGATTTTAGCTCCTTTAACAGTAGCTTTTTTAATGATAGCTTGGTTTCTAGCTATCATTCAACATTTGAAGATGAAGTTGTCTCAAAAAAAGCCACAATGTCCAAAAACCCTCCTCCAGTTCACACTCTGTCAATCCCAGGAAAAAGGGAACAAGTTCTATGCCTACCAAATCAGGCAACTAAAGAAGAAATCCAAGCAAAGAAGAGAAAGGGAAAAGGCCCAATTGAACTCACTAAGGGTAAAGGGAAAAGGACAATTAGCTGAGCTTTACTAGTCTTGATGTTATGATGCTACTGTAATAAGTACTATGTTTTCTCCTTGTATGTAATCAACTATGCAATCAACAATGCATTTATGTATGCAGAATTTTGTTATGTAATAACAGTTGGTTTTTCAAGTTGAAGATGCTATTTTTCATTCATGTTAAACCCAAAATACAACTTTAAAAAACTATATATCCTACAAGTCACAAATTAAACCAATATAAGCATCAAATCATTTGTGTATAATTACAATGGATAGTGGGCAGAATTTGCTATCTTTATAATTGTAAAAAACAATTTCGAGAATAATATAATTTCACCATTATTGCATAAAAAAAAATGATTTCCTAATTAAAAAAATTACCTAATTTAGATCTAATTGAACCTCCCTCCGTTGTTGATGGCCAGACCGGCGAGTGGTGGATGGTGAGTGGTGGCTGTGATTGGTTACTGGTGAACGGTGGATGGTGAGTGGTGGCTGTGATTGGTGAGAAATGTGCGAAATTTGAAATTTGCTGAAAAAAATATGGGGGTCTTTAATTTTGAAATTTGCTGAAAAAAATATATATGGGTGGGTTTTAAAAAAATATATATGGGTGGGTTTTTTAAAAAAATATGGGGGGCTTTAATTTTGAAATTTGCTGAAAAAAAAATGGGGGCTTTTTAAAAAATTTGGGGAGGGAAATACCAAAAAAGAAGCCACAGGTATCGAACCTGTGACCTCCCCTTCACAACACCAACAACTCAACCATCTTCGCCCTTGGGTCTTTTTCGATTATACCTTCTTTTGTATTCCTCTTATAGACTATCTATTTTATTAAAGAAAATTGTTACAAAATCCAAATATCTTCTATACAAAGTTAAACCTGTTAGTACAACATTAAACCTAGCAACACTAATAGAGACACAAGCAGTAATAACATTATTTCCTTTTTGCTTGTCTGAAGATCTTTCTCAGTAACTCTCTTGCCATTACTGAGTCTTCATCAGTAACTGTCAGCTTAGCATCTAACATAACAAATAAGCTAGCTGCCCTTAATGGATAATCTTTTTCTATCAGCATGTAGACATCCACTCCATTCTTTGTAGATACATGGTGAACACCACATGTATCATACAGTCTCCATTTTGTACTCAACTCATGAGCTCGAAAATTCCATAAGATATCGTTTGGATCAGGTTCATACAACCTCTTCAATTCCACCCATAGCTCCTTCTCTTTGTCTTGCATACGATATGTAGATCTGAACATTTCTTTAACCAGAATCCATAGATTGTCCAAGTCTTCTCTATAAAAAATCTTCAGCATATCTTCAAAATACTTATAAATTTCTGAGTGTCCTCCTAGCCTGATTATCTTCCAAGCTTTCCCAAATGTATCTTTGTGTATCTCCAAATCAATAATTGGACGTTTAGCTTGAATAGGATGATGAACATCCAATGCTTCTGGGATTATAACAATCATATGCTGCTTGAGTCTTTCGTCAGTTAATTCCTCTGCTGTTTCTTCTTCATCTGCTGTAGGTACTTCTTCACCAATTTATGAAACCCTACTCTGTTCTAGAGTTTTTTTTAAGAGGTAAGTAAAGTAAAGTAATGTAAAGAAATAGGGAAGAGTGGAAGTAAAGTTTATAGTTTTTTGCATGTTCTTATACTAGTAAAGTAAAGTAAATGAAAGTAGGTGGTCCCATTTCTCCATAATAAATACACAATAAAGACAAAGGTTCTTTTCGACATTAACTCATTTGATTTTTGTCTTTATTCACTTTACTTCACTATAAAAGTTGGGACAAAGAAAACCAAGAACACACATAATTTTAGTTTCACTCCATTTCATTCCCTTTCATCTAAAAAAAAACTTGAGAATATAGTGTAAATAAAGCGAAGTAATTGACAATAGTTACCCCAATGGTTAGAAATAAACCACGGTTAAAACCCAGAAACGGCTACCCAGTACCCAGCAGTACAACGTTTTACTCTAGCAGAACAAAAGTTTTCCTAGTAGTAATAACTTTGTGCATCCACTCCATTCTCAGACAATTGATTAAACATCAAATATTTCATTGATATTTTTTAAGGCTACAAGTATATACATCTAATTATCCAACCTAAATACTAAACATACTAAAAAAAAAAAAAACCCATCATCCTAAACTGCTTCACTCCATTTCACCCCAACTTCTTAGAACCAGAGCTCTCTTCCCTGCTTCCCATCAATTTCTGGCTTTCCTTGAGTCGTTTAAACACAATTTCAAGATCGCTAACCCTCTTTTCTAGATTATAAGGGTCCTGAAACCCATCTTGTTGCTCCCCCTGGTTTTGCAGCACAAACCCATTTTGCTGCTCCACCACAATTTGCTGCTGATCCTCTTCTTTTTGCTGCACCACCTCCTCCTCTTCACCTTCCTCCTCCTCTTCCTCTTCATCTTCTTCCTCCTCCTCCCCGTAGTCACGCAATCCCCAAAACTCATCCCAGTAAAAGTCTTGCGCATGCAGCCAGTTCAAAATTTAACCCCTCATCCACGTATCTACCTTCCTATACGACCCATATTCTGCAATGGGTTCATCCCCGAAAGAAATTAACACTGCGTCAAACAGCAAATTGTTGTTTAACACCCACTCGTACTCTTCAGCATCATTTTGAAAGGTAACATTATTATTTGCTGCCATTGTAGAAGTTTTCTTTGAATTGAAAGGGATATATGTGCTTGTGTGTGTTCTTTGGTATATAGTCGATAGGTATAAATAGGCAGGAGAGGTAGATGAATGGCTCCCAAGACTTTAGGCGGGAAAAGGGATCGACGGCGGGCGCCAAAATTAAAGTGTCAATTGAAGTTTTACGATTTCCTTTTACCAAGTATTGACTTTTCAGGTACAATGAGTTGATGCAACAACAAGTTTTATATCATCCTTTGTGAATAATAAACTTCCAAACTCAATATTTCCAACTATTGATCAAGTGGTGGTTTGGTTTAATTAAGAGTGGCAAGATGTGTAGAAAAAAAAAGAATAGTAGTTAAAAAAAATAAATAAATAAATAAATAAAATCTAATGGTGTTGACGTGGCGGTGAAAATCAACTATAGTCGGTAACTAGGGATGGCAACGGTTCAGGTTCGTGGCGGGTTTTAGTGTACCCGTACCCGAACCCGTTTATAATATACCCGTACCCGCCCCATATCCCACCGGATACCCGATTAATATTATCCATCGGTTTTTCGTGTTTCCCCGCGGGTATCGAGGTTATCCGTAATTAAAAGTTAAAGAAAATGAATATCGTATCAAACGATTTAACGGATCTCGATTTTGAAAACCTTTCGTGTGACATTTGGGATAAAAACGGAACACACGAGGGATATTGGACTATTCGAGACATGCTACCCGTACACTAACATATTTGGATTTATTGGACTATTCGTTTGGTTATTGTTTGAGTTACGGATTGGTTTAGCGTTTATGGTTTAGGGTTTATATAAATACTCGTTATATTATAAATTACTCGGGAAATTGATTTTCAATAAAGTCTTTTGAATTGGAAACGTTCGATAAATGAAAGGGTCTTGGCGAAATTTTGTTATTTCCAAAGATTAATTTTGTCGTAAGTCCAAACTTGTTTTAAATCATAAAACGAGTATACCTTGCACTAATAAACGGGATTATGGGAAAATACAGACGATTACCAATCGACTCATCTTATTTGATATGTTTGTTGTTAGTTATCTCTTCGACTTGTTTTCGTCATCTCGTCTCGACTCGAGTTATTGTCAATACTCTTCTCGACTATTAATTCGGTTATTCGTTTTTTTGGAGTGAGTACTCGTGAGTCCGTGTTCTCTACCGTCACACGAATGAGGATACCAAACCCTTTTAAAAGGCTAAAACGAGATTATTTTTTGAAATGAGAATGATTAACTTTTGAAACCTCTTGCGCATTTGATTTTTTTGGTGAATATCGTGCCGAGTACGTTGCGTTGCGATATGTTGCGTTAAATCATTTGATACGATATTCATTTTCTTTAACTTTTAATTACGGATAACCTCGATACCCGCGGGGAAACCCGAAAAACCGATGGATAATATTAATCGGGTATCCGGTGGGATATGGGGCGGGTACGGGTATATTATAAACGGGTTCGGGTACACTAAAACCCGCCACGAACCCGAACCGTCGTCTATAGTTGGTTTTCACCGCCACGTCAACACCATTAGATTTTTTTTTTTTTGAACTATTATTCTTTTTTTTTCTACACATCTTGCCACTCTTAATTAAACCAAACCACCACTTGATCAATAGTAAAGGGGCAATTAATCCCTTTACCGATCAATTGTAAACAGACAAAAAAGTCAGTAAACCCTAATCAAAACACACATTCTTCTTACTCCCACGGCGGATTCCCACGGGTAACAGTAGGATCCTGGGGCAATTAAACCAAACCACCACTTGATCAATAGTAAAGGGCCAATTAATCCCTTTACCGATCAATTGTAAACAGACACAAAAATCAATAAACCCTATAATCAAAACACACATTCTTGATTCTTCTTATTCCCACGGCGGATTCCCACGGGTAACAGTAGGATCCTGGGCCACCTTTCATTTCATCTTTGTCTTTTAATTTAGCTAATGGTAATAGTTTGAAAAACAGACGTGGCAAACAAAAACACGCAAACAATGAATCCAAATGACAACAAAGGTATGTTTTTTAATGTTTTCACATATCAGTTGATGATTCATTGTACAATAATTAGTAACAGGCTTTTGATCTATAAATGGTGATGTTTGGGGTTGTTGTTACCGATTCTAATGTAAAGCTGTGTGAATTTATTGTTGAATGTAAAGCTGTGTGAAGTTTTAATTTATTCAAGTTTATGCTTTAACAGGTTCAAAGACAAAAATCCCTAGGTCCAAATTCAAAATCATTTCCAACAAGGTATATACTAAAGTTGTTATGTGTTTGTGGCTAAAGTTGTATACCTTAATTATACCATTAATTAATTTTTTTGAAACAAATGGTATGTTGAACTATTAGGAGGTATAGGAAAACACAGATTGGAAGAGAAAGAGCCCTTTCTATTTCTCTAGCGATGAAGAATTTTGTGATGCTGACACAAAAGGTGTGAATTTATTGTTGAATGTAAAGCTGTGTGAATTTTTAATTTATTCAAGTTTATGCTTTAACAGGTTCAAAGGCAAAAATCCAAACAACAACAACAACAACAAACCCAATCCCGCCGGGGCAGGGTATGGGGGAGGTAGGCTGTAGACAGACCCTACCCCTACCCCAAGGTAAACCGGGAGTAGAGAGGCTGCTTCCAAAGAGACCTCCGGCACTAGGTCCAAATTCAAAATCATTTCCAACAAGGTATACTAAAGTTGTTATGTGTTTGTAGCTAAAGTTGTATACCTTAATTATACCATTAATTGAATTTTTTGAAACACATATGGTATGTTGAACTATTAGGAGGTATGGGAAAACACAGATTGGAAGAGACAGAGCCCTTTCTATTTCTCTAGCGATGAAGAATCTGGTGATGCTGACACAAAAGGGGTAACAATGGTCCATTTAATAAGTGTTGTTTCGCTACCTTTATCACATTCTCAAGACTTAATCCATTATATATACTCGTTCAACTTGTAGGTATAAAAATAAATTTACTCAGGATATTGTCTTGGGACTGCCGTATAATTAAGAAGATGTACCAACCGATGGCCGTGAAGAAGACTTCTCGTACATTAAATGTGTTGAGAATTATGTAAAGGTGGTGATCATCTCGACTATTATATATGAACTAGAGGATAATTAGTTTATTAATATGGTACGTAGTAGTAGTTATGAGTAAGAAGATATACGTTGTATCAACCGATGGCCGTGAAGAAGACTTCTCATACATTAAATGTTGGGCCGTGAAGAAGACTTCTCGTACATTAAATGTTGTGTTGAGAATTATGTAAAGGTGGTGATCATCTCGACTATTATATATGAACTAGAGGATAATTAGTTTAATATGGTACGTAGTAGCAGTTACGAGTAAGAAGATGTTGTATCAACCGATGGCCGTGAAGAATACTTCTCGTACATTAAATGTGTTGAGAATTATGTAAAGGTGGTGATCATCTCGACTATTATGAACTAGAGGATAATTACTTTAATATGGTACGTAGTAGCAGTTCTGATATTTAATTTGGATAAATGTAATTATTAATGGTGCAGTAACTGGTAACTAGTGTAGTTTAACTGTATCTATTTTATAACTGTAATGATAGTATTTTGGTTTGTTAAATGGTAGCAATTTGTGTTCTTGATGTGATGATTGCACAGTTAGATTTTATGGTAGCAGTAATTCTGTTGTTGATTTGATGATTGCACATATTTATTTAATGGTAGCACTTTGTGTTCTTCATTTTTCATGTTGGTTTATGATTTAATGGTAGCAGTTTGTGTTAAATGGTGTCAAGTTGTGTTCATGATCTTGGTGTAATTGTGTAAATTTGAGTTCTTGATTTGATATGCAGTTTGTGTTCATGATCTTTGTTCTAGATCTTGGTTCATGATTTGCGATTAAGATAATGATATACGGAGTATAACATTTGGAGCCAAAATTTTAATTTTTTCAAGTTTATGCTTTACTAAACAGGTTCAAATTTAAGGCAAATTTTTAAAATAATTCAATTGTTATTTTGAAATTAGAATTTGGAGCCAAAATTTTGATCCAAAATTTTGAAATCGCCTAATTAGAAGCGGGTATACCAAGAATAAGGTACGATTCATCTTCTTCCTATACCCTCTTTTCTCTCCTAAAAAAAAAAAAAAAAAAAAAAAAAAAAAACTGCAAAGAAAACACAATAATCAATTCTTATATCACCATTACTCTCAAAGCCAGAATCATTTTCTTGTACCCATTGTTACTCAAGAGTCATGGGAATTCAACCCATTGTTGATAATCATCTTTTGCTTCCTGCTGATAATGAACATGATGATAACAACATAGACTATGAATCCGAAAAGTATTCTGATGATGAAGATCTAGATGCGCCTGGAACCAACCAATCAGATCGGATACTAGCTAAGAGAGGCATGACCAGGCTATTTAAGTTTCGCATGAAATATGGCAACCCTGGTGGAATAAAGCTCAAGGTAACCTTCGATGCATTGAATAGGGTATCAAGGTTACACAGAGCACTGTTTACGAGTTTTTTAGGAGATCTGGTTCGTGAGCACATAGGTTTGAAGAATCTTTCATGGAGGAATGTGAATAAAGAAGAAAGAGATAAACTATGGACTGACATCACTGTACATATATACTACTGTATTTTTTAACCCAGTACTACATAATTTTATCTATGCAGTTACATTATGTGCAACTAATTAACAACATTGTGTTAATCTTTGCAGTGATATTTTGATGTTGACGTGACATTCAGAAAATTGGTAATGACTCGTCTTGGTAAACTGCTAAGGACTTTCAGAACGAAGCTCAGAGAAGAATACATTTTACCCCACCTAAATACACCTTCCAAACTGAATGAAGTCCCGGCCAAGTATAGTCGATTTGTGAAATCAGAAGACTGGCTCGAGTTTGTAAACAACACGACCACCGATGAATACAAGGTTTTAATTAGTCATCTTTATTTAAGTCTATATGTCATTTCATAATTTTCAGTTTGCAGCATTACCACATGTAAATGCCTTATGATTTTGTGTTTTTAGAAGATAGCTGATAAAGCTAAAATGTCGCGTTCCAAAAATATTTATCAGCATAAAATGGGACGAGGTGGATATGTTTATTTGAAAGAGAAAATGGTAAGATCACATGTGTATGCACCTTCATATTTTCGTTTATCTTGTTTTAACTTTACATGTGTATGCATTTGATGTTTTTTAGATCGAAAATAAAGAGATTGAAGCAGATGAAGAACCCCCGCGTGGTATAATGTGGTTGAAAGGAAGGGTAAACAACGATGGCCAATTTCCAGATGATGAGATCACATCAGTGGGAGATACACTTGTAAGTTTGACTGCAAATTCTATTATTATGCTTATATACCAGCAGGATTAAATGTGTACTAGCAGTAGTAAATTGTGTACTAGCAGTGGTAAACACTAGCCATATTTGTAATTGAAGTTCATGAGCATCACTAACTCCATCTGAGCAGCATTGACACAAATAAGAGCATCAGCTACTCTAACAGCATCCAGAAGACTTTTAATCCCAACATTTCCTATATTTTTTTTTGCAGACAGAATCTGATGACCAGATCAAGAAATTGTCCAATGAGATTACAGAAACAAAAAGAATACTTACTCAACTGATGGCACAGTTGAGTCAACAAGGGGTGCAGTTAAATTTGTCATCTCAATTGCCAGTAGCCTCAAATGCAAGCCAACAAGGGTCTACAGATTCCCAATCGCAAGGAAATGTGTCTCCAACACAAGGAGTACCAACAATATGTATTTCAACATGTTTTTTGTTATTCTTTTGTTTATATAATGTAACGTGTTTTATATATACATATAGGAACCTGCTAAAACTGTCGGACCTAAGAGAAAGCCTAAGTCACGATAAAACGGGCCTCCAGATTCCCAATCAGAACAAAATGTGTCTCCAACACAAGCACTGCCAACAGTATGTATTTCAACATGTTTCTTGTTATTCTTTTGTTTAAATAATTTCTGATATATGTACATGCAAAAATTCTTTTTTTAAGCCATTTAACTGCAAACTGTGGCACTTAAAGAAATCAAATATCGTTGCTTTGGGTACATACATGTGTTTTTTCAACGTACATATATATAATTCTTGATATATAATTCAATGTTTGATACAAGCGTCTTTTGTTACTACAGGTTACACTGCCAACTACAATGCAAAAGAAAAGTGACAACAACTGTGGACCAACAGCACCATCGAAGCGCAAAAGTAATGTCTCTATTGAAGCCCTAAAGCAAGCTATGCCGGCGAAGAGTCAAAAGTCTTTAAATTATGGTACTTGAGAATTTGATTATGTACGACATTACAATTGTATATTCTGTTCAGTTATATACATTCGAGTTTTATTCAATTTCAAATTTCTTTTTGTTTATGATTCTGTTTTATATATATATAATATACTCATTCCAGCAGCACTAGCATAGTACTAGCAGTAGCAACTCTGCTCCAACAGTACTAACTTAAAAATACCAGTAATAACCCTGTGACTAAAAGATGCAGTCACGTATTATGGTCACGCTTATCAACATTATTGGTCACTCTTTGTTTAATTCGATGTGTGACTAAATATTACAAAAGGCCACACAAACATAAAATTCAAGTGGCCATTGGATGATCAATAGTCACACAAAATACAAATTTCTTCACTTTAAACAGCATATGCTCACACTTATTAACACTTTTGGCCACTTTATGCTTAAGTGTATGTGACTAAATACCCAAAACAAATATGCTTTGTGTGACTGAATATTACAAAAGGCCACACAAACTAAATATTCATGTGACCATTGGATGATCAATAGTCACACAAAATACACATTTCTTCACTTAAAACAGCATATGGTCACACTTATTAACACTTTTGGCCACTTTGTGCTTAATTGTATGTGACTAAATACCCAAAACAAACATGCTTTGTGTGACTAAATATTACAAAAGGCCACATAAGCTAAAAATTCATGTGACCATTGGATGATCAATAGTCACACAAAATACATATTTTTTCACTTAAAACAGCATATGGTCACACTTATTAACACTTTTGGCCACTTTATTCTTAATTGTATGTGACTAAATACCCAAAACAAACATGCTTTGTGTGACTAAATATTACAAAAGGCCACACAAACTAAGAATTCATGTGACCATTGGATGATCAATAGTCACACAAAATACACATTTCTTCACTTAAAACAGCATATGGTCACACTTATTAACACTTTTGGCCACTTTATGCTTAATTGTATGTGACTAAATACCCAAAACAAACATGCTTTGTGTGACTAAATATAACAAAAGGCCACACAAACTAAGAATTCATGTGACCATTGGATGATCAATAGTCACACAAAATACACATTTCTTCACTTAAAACAACATATGGTCACACTTATTAACACTTTTGGCCACTTTATGCTTAATTGTATGTGACTAAATACCCAAAACAAACATGCTTTGTGTGACTAAATATAACAAAAGGCCACACAAACTAAGAATTCATGTGACCATTGGATGATCAATAGTCACACAAAATACACATTTCTTCACTTAAAACAGCATATGGTCACACTTATTAACACTTTTGGCCACTTTATGCTTAATTGTATGTGACTAAATACCCAAAACAAACATGCTTTGTGTGACTAAATATTACAAAAGGCCACACAAACATAAAATTCATGTGGCCATTGGATGATCAATAGTCACACAAAATACACATTTCTTCACTTAAAACAGCATATGGTCACACTTATTAACACTTTTGGCCACTTTATGCTTAATTGTATGTGACTATATACCGAAAACAAACATGATTTGTGTGACTAAATATTACAAAAGGCCATACAAACTAAGAATTCCTATGACCATTGGATGATCAATAGTCACACAAAATACACATTTCTTCACTTAAAACAGCATATGGTCACACTTATTAACACTTTTGGCCACTTTATGCTTAATTGTATGTGACTAAATACCCAAAGCAAACATGCTTTGTGTGACTAAATATTACAAAAGGCCACACAAACTAAGAATTCATGTGACCATTGGATGATCAATAGTACACATTTCTTCACTTTAAACAGCATATGGTCACACTTATTAACACTTTTGGCCACTGTTTTTTAAATTGTATGTGACTAACTCGAAAAAAACAACACACGATGTGTGACTAAATCATCACAAACGTCACATTTATTATTTTTCGTGTGGCCATAGGATGGGAAATAGTCACGCATACTGATGAATCCAACAAAACTTGTGCCTAATTAGTCACACATATTCGGGTTTTGGTCACTCTTTTTCGATGAAAACGGCCACAAACTAAACAATGTGACCATATGATACCTACGGTGGCGCGACGTTTTGTCACACACACCCAAAAAAACATGTGTGATTATATGCATATAGTCACGCATTTCCAGTGTAAAGATAGGTGAAATCTGTACCAGTGTGAGGTACGCTTCAGTGCCTCAATCCTAATATAAGGAGCGAAAGCTTCTTACTTTTGCGTAGAATTAATCAAAATTTTGATAAGTTTTTCAAATTTCTGCTCAAAAGAACAAGTATTCCCTTTCATGTTTAAAACCTCAAAAAATGATTTCACTTGTTGAGGGGGAGTACTTGAAACAAATCTTTTTTCATAACAAAAAAGTTCTTGTTAGATTCTTCCCACAAACCTCAAAAAGCATATTTTAATCAAAATGTTTTCCAAAAACAACATCAATATGCTATTTTTGAGGGGGAGAATACAAATGTGATTAAAATATGTGTGTGAAGTCTGAAATCTCGCATGAGCTCGACTCAGATTTTACCCAAGAATTGACAAAACTTAACTGTCATTAATCGCAAGGACTTGTCTTGGATGGGTAATAACTTCAAGCTGGTCTAACCAGTGATGTAAGTGTGTCTCGAATAGGACTTGTCTGAGTAGAGTGTACCATTTCGAGAGATTTTCTTTGAATTTGACCAGGACGGGTAACAACTTCAAGCTAGTCTAACTAGTGATGTAAGCGTGTCTCGAATCGGTCATGTTCACTGAAATTCAATCAATTCAAAAAGTGCAAACTTCACCCAACACGTGCAAATTTATCTTAGAAACTTATGAGCACATGTGAAGGGGGAGTATTTTAGAAAAAGCAAAAGTCTCAAGGTGTTATCAAAATATGTTTTATAATCATAAACACTTTGAGAGATTTTTCAAATAAAAAGTTTATGGCAACATAGGATAGTCATGGAGTTATAAGGTGACTAAGGTTAGGAAATACGTCCTATGATCTACTAGAACCGGAGGGATCTACCCATGGACAATACCAATAGTTTAGAACTAGAAGTCCTTAGGTATGTTTGAAAAAAAAAGAAAAAAAAGGGAGTAAAGAAATGAAAGGGTGAAAAGAAATAGCCCTCCAAATGTTCAACCTTAGGGCAGAAATCGGGTTCAATTCATATGCTACTAGTAGTTACTACGGTAACACCGGTATTGAAGACAAGCCATCATGGACCCAGTGACGCACTGCACTAAACCTTCTAGCCACTCAAGTGTCTCTCAAAAGACGCTTGTTTCATTTCTCATGGAGAACCTCGCATAATCTATCGACCTCTCACTCCGAGATGTGTTGATATTGAAAAGTAGGCAATCTGCTCCATGCCTCCGATGACTTAAAACAAAATGCACTAAATCGAGTCTAGAGCCGTGAGATACATCAAAAGATCTCTTAGGAACACTTAAAATTTCTGCACTGGATGTTCAACATTAAGGACACCAGTTGTAAATAATAAGAGTCTTACGCAGATCTTAGCAATCTGCCAAGAACATTCATGAGGAAATTCACAATTGTAGTTCTTAGTGATTGAATGGAAATTTCTACCAGGGTCAACATCAAACAGCCCTGACAGCAGGTCACTTCGGTAATACCTTGTGGGTTACGCTTAGTGTTCACGGTGGTTTCAAACGGTCTACAGTCATGGAGTGGTACTTCGATATACTTCAACGGCTCACCCTGAATCGTTGATACACTTTGGTGTATCTGTGTAATCCCTCTTGGGGGCATCCGATTCAGGAACGGCCTTGGCAAGGATTAGAGAAAGTTTTCACACTATGCTGTTAACGATCTCGAAGTCCGAACCTGTAAGTATCGGATATTTTATTGCTAACTGTTTTCACGCAGGTACTTATGGAGACCAGGAGTTCCACCACCACCATTACCATCATCAACACTACATCAATTTCCACATGCTCATACTAAGATCACAAAGAAAGTTCTCAAAAAGATCAAAGCGAAGAAAACGTTCAAAAGTCAAAGATCAAAGCTAAAGAATGAGAATCACTTGAAGTATAAAGATCAAAGTCAAAAGAAGTATGAGCATGGTGGAAAAGACATAAAGACACTAGAATTAAAGACGTTGATGAAAGGCAGATCACAACATTATCATATCACACATAACAAGAACAAAGAACAAAGATACGAAAGACGTCAAAGCCAAAGAAGCAAAGAAGACGTCAGACGACCTAAGTATTGAAATGACCAACCCTTAGGGGGAGATTGTTGTGATTACGTGTAATCATTATAAATTTTCGGTCATTTAATATATGTATTAGGTCGTAAACTATAAGGCTTGTATGTTAGTTACAAGGCCCGCTCATGAAGCAAGCCCATGAGCGGCCTATTAGTTGTTATTAGGGCAACGCCCCTTATGTTGTAAACACTATAAATACCCCCTCCCTTGAAGGGAGAGGGTGTTGGTTCTTGGTTAATGAAACTTTCTTTATTACCTATACAAGTTCCTTCCACTCTTTCTCTCTCTAACTTTTTCTCTCTAGAATATCTCTTGTGTGATTAATATTTTGACCTAACAAAATTAACTAGTCATTTTAATTATTCATTTAGTTAAATAAAAACTAAGTTAATTAAACTACTTCATGCCTAAGTAATTCTAGAAGATTTAGTTTTAAAATTATTTTTAGTACAATGCAACCTATAAATCAATAGACAAAAGTCTGATCAAAATACGCTCCGCGGATCCGTATTTACACGGGGGGATCCGTATTTTACCAATCCGTGGATCCGGCTAAGGGCGGTTTTGAGGCAGATTGTTGGACTATAAATACACACTTATTCTAACATTTCCAACTAATGATTCTCATCCTTTCTAAGCCCAGTACTACTCATTCTTTTATCTTCTAACATCATAATACTACTCTTTGATCATTTTACTTGACCTATAACACATTCAAAGTGATCCAACGATTTCTACTTTGAATTCAAATGAAGAACACAAGAAGTTTTCCAGGCTTCCAAGTGTTGTAGTTTGTAGTGTGTCATCATATACTTAGTTGCGTAACTTTCTATATCACTAGTGTGGCATTATACTTCACCATCATCTACCAACTTGGGTAGTGATCGTCATACAACATCCTAGAGAGTTCGTGTTGGGAATTAAATATTCAAGATGTTTAATATCGGATTCTACTCTAAGTATAATTCTGCTGATAGTGCAAAATGGTTTCTGCTGATGATGTTGATTCTGCTGATAGAGCATTTCACTCTGCTGATAGGCTTAACAACTCTGCTGATGATTCTGCTGATAGCGATAGATTGTTCCTGCTGATAATGAACAACTCTGCTGATGGAAGGATAAGATCGAAAAGATATTTATTGTATTTTGGTCAACAATATACGGTAGATAATATCTTACTCCATGTACTTAGTTAACAAGTTGTATACATAGATACATGTTGTATCTGATGTACTGACACTCAATAGGATAAGTTAACCAAGTAAGTCGGTCAAGACTTTAAGCAATTTGTAAAGATCTTTTAACTATAAAAAGGATCTTAGACTAGTGATATTTATAGAGAGTGTGAAAAATATAGAAGCGTTAAGAGTTAGTCCATGCATACGTTAGAACATGCATAACTGTTAGAACAAACAAAAAATATATCACAAGTGATAGAAACATAAGATTCAAGGTTGTAACCCTAGTGATATTTCAAGGTCACTCGTATTATTATCTTTAATAATATTGAATCGTTTAGTGATAATATTTATGTGTTTCATTGCTAACTAACAAACATAACAAATCCATTTCCATAACATACACAACCTTCTAAGTTTGGTTGAGTGAATTCCGCGCACTTAATCATTTTAACACAACATATCATACACACAAAGTTAGAGGGTTTAACCACCTTAATCGTGTGTCCAGGATCCTAGCAGTTTGGTTAGTATTTTAGGCCTTAAAATACGTTGAGTGATAAGGTTGGTCTTACATTGGGAAAGACTCGATATCTAGCTTAGTATCAGTAAAGAAGTGAAGCGACATTGTAAGGTTTTCTCCGCCACAAGGGAGCTTGTTGATATAGTGCTTGTGAGCTCTCGAGTTGGGTACTCGGGGAGTGGAGTAGCGCGAGTAAGAGAGCTTCGTGCCGAACCACTATAAATCACCGTGTCTATTGGTTTGATCTTTCCTTTACATTCCGCATTTACTTATTGTTTATTGTTTATATATATTGTGTGTCGTGTTGATTTCACTTCAAGCAACCGAATCTAAATTTTCCGAAAAAGGCATAAAAATGGTAAAAACTATTCAACCCCCCTTCTTAGTTTTCCACAATTGGCATCAGAGCTACGTTAACCAAGATTTTTAAGATTTATTGGATTTTTAAACTTGAATCGATCTATATATTTTGAAAACTACAAAGAGGGTCAATCTATGCAACGGCCACTACTTTTTTCAAACCATGGTTTTAATATTGGAAAAATAGATTCGAGACCTATGTGAAATCAAAAGATCTTGATCTTTGGCATGTCATTACCGAGGGTGATTTTCAACCTACTGAAAGAAACGCAACTACACAGAAAGATGAAATTATTCCTTTTGAAAAACAATTGGATGAACATAAAAAGAAGCTTGCTGATGTGTCTCACGACTACTAGTTTTAAAATTATAAACACGAATTACCGGATAAAGCTAAGAACACACGGGCAAGTATGACCCTTTCGTATGTAGCTAGTTTTGGTTGGTAAGCCGAGGTCGTTCACTAGAATTTGGGTTTATTCAATTATGAAGGATCTATGTAAAAGTAAGCAATAAAAAGGTGGTAATTGGTTTTCACGTCCCAAATACCAGATAAGCAATAAATAACACAAAAATGATGATTATGTGAATTCAAATAAGATTAAAAACAATACTTGTTAGGAACTAGTGTCAACATCCATGGAGTGGGTGGAGTTTCAGGTTGAAATCAAACAATAGCATACAAATCAAAGTCATACAATTTCAATTCAATGGGTAATATCATGAAATTGTATACATCACGGTTTAGACTAACAAACCCTTTTGATCTATGAATGTTATTATAAACCGAGTCATTATAAACTATTTGTTAGAAATATTAGTTTTACTAATTTGTTCAATAGAGCCCTTTCGACATATACTCTTGAATCAATCATTACAAGTCCATTTAACATGTTTATTCATAGTTGTCAATTATGAAATACCAAACATATGTGCGCATTAACATTTGAAACAAATCATGACAAGAAGACCTTTCGACCTATAAATCCGGTTGTGATTCATCAACAAGTTATTTAGACATGTTACAATTCAAACAAACTCATAAACAAAACCATATGTCTAAATTTCCAAATACCAAACACTCCATATCAATATTCACATGATTCCAAACAAGTAAAGAAAACTACTCCATGATTATTTCAATCAAACACAAAGTCTCAACAATAACATCAATAACAAACATCTTGAAAATAAAAATTAGATTACCAAAGTAAGATTACAATAGGTAATGGAAGTAATTATAGCAATCCTTGGGCCTCCAATCAACTACAAGTTCTAACCAAACCAGGAAATTATTCCAAGCACTTTGCTTCAAGCGATCTTGCACTCTTCTGGAAATGACAAAGGTTTCTTGGTCTTTTAGGAGTAATAATGGTGGTGGATAATCAGCCCTTATAGGGTAAGGGAGATTGGGAAAGATGGGATGATGATTGATGAGAATTGGATGATAAAAACACACAAAAATGGGTTCTATTTATACTTCTCTCAAGCCCTTGGATGTTCAATGCTTCAACTTGGCTAACAAGCAGACTAGAATGACCTAGAATCATATTGGAAGGACCTAGGATCGAATGGTACAAGTTTAGAGTCTTAGTAATGATGTGTTGGTCAACCAGAGCACTCCAAACCGATCGGTTTGATGTCCAGCCGATCGGCTGGTCTTCTACACCTCCCTCTAGCCAAATTGGTTGCGGGCCAATACCGATCGGCTGGAGTCTTTTGGCAGAAAATGGTAAAAACCAAAGTTGTAGATCTTTCTCTTACCTTTCCTTGGCAGCTTGAATCAACTAAATCGGAGTTCGTATACTCAACTTATGGCCAAAATGGTGAAGGTGTGTTGGGGACAACTAGTCTTCCAATATTTATTCGTTTGAGCTTCTTTTCTTCATTTCTTTCTCGTTTCCCCTCTTGTACTTTATTCTTGAGTCTTTAGACCAATAACTTTATGACTTTATCATCTCGACTATACTCCCCGAGACTTTCATTTGTCGGGAATTCTTCGTACATGCATAAATATTCTTTTATTGATCGTTTCTTCGTTTTCTTTGTCTTGGCCATCTACAAACATGAAAACATAACTTTGTGGATATAAGTACCAAAAGTTCGTTAGTTTAACCAAATAACATGTGCAAAAACCATGATAACGATCCTAAAAACATACTCAATTTGAGCGTTATCAAATTCCCCCACACTTAAACTTTGCTAGCCCTCAAGAACATCTAGAATTAAATAAAATAAGTCCACATGGTGCATGAAAGTGACTAACAAAATATGATGCAAATCTACCGAGTACAAGTACTAGATACGATTCATTGTTTTAAGATTTAAGTGAAAACCAAGATGTTTGACAATACCTTATGGATTCTCTAACTTGATAACATGGCTAAGCACCTCACGAAAAGGAATAAAAGTATAATTCACTCAACACTCATTTATTAATTTATTTGGTGGAGTATATAAGAGAAATCAAACTCATTGCTCAGTCGTGATCTAAATATTAACATATGCTTGTACAATAAACAAAACTCCACCGACGTGGCATAAGTACCAAGTATAAACATCTAAAGAGGTCTTTTATTCGGGTTGTGTTGATCCCAAACACACGAGCTTGTATTAGAAACTTTGTGAATACTAAAGAGTATGCGGAATCTACTCTTTAATACTTAGAAGAATGTAAACAATATCAATGAAACAGTAAACTTTGTATGAACAATGATATCACCAAAACGCCCCAATATTATTATATCAATAATACGAGTACTATGTGTAGTACTAGGGTTTACAACCTTGAAGCTATATATCAAAAACACGTATGTATCACCTTAACCTAGGACCTCCTTTTATACACTAAGGAGTCCTTTACAAGATAACAACAAATCTTCTATAATATTAAACTTATACGTATCTTTCTAACTAAATAGAATATACACTGAATATCTCAATACATATCACTTCACACGTCTTTATCACTTTAGCAGTACAATCTTCCTTCACCAGTCTTAAGTTCTTCATCAGTCTTAAGTTAATACTCTGGCAGTACTAACTTTCCTTCTAGCAGTACTAACTGGTTAGTAATGGCAGTGTTAATCTTGAATAGTCTTAAGTCTTGGCTTGACAGTACTAAGTATGAATACATTAATTCCCAACAATCATACCCTAAACTTGTGATTTACCTCCAAATCATCAAGTTTCTTGAATTAAATCTTTGACTTTGAGAAGATTCTTCCAAACACTTCATCTTCCTGGTCTTTCAGCTTGCATAAAAATTATCCTCAGAAGTTCTCTTGCCATCTCTGTATGCTCATCCACCAGAAGTTTTGCTGTCAACATCAATGTAAGTGTTGCCCTTGACAATGGGTAGTCTTTCTCCACCAGCACGTAGATATCTGTTCCAGCTTTTTTAGACACATGATGAACTGCACATGAGTTGCACAAAGTCCATTTTAAACCATGATTATCAGCCTGAAACAACCATATCTCATCATCTTCATCTGGCTAAAAAATTATCTTTAACTCTACCCATAACATCATGTCTTTATCATTTGTAGGCTCAGTTGAGTTGAATCTTTCTTTGACTAACTCCCATAGCCTTACCGGATCTTCTCTATCAAATGCTTTGAGCATATCATCAAAGTGTTGATACACTTCAATGTGATTACCAACCCTGATGATCTTCCAACTCTTTATCAGTCCATCATCTTGAATCTCCCAATCTATAATAGGATACTTGGTCTGTAGAGCTTCAACATTCACTCTTTCTTCTTGAACAATGATCATCATCTGTTGTAACCTTTCTTTAGTCAAATCTTCTTCCTGCTCTTCTACAGTAGGTAAGTCTTCACTGACTTTTGGTTTCTTTGAAGACTCTGATTCCAAGGATATTTTTGCTCTCTTAACTCTTCTGCTCTCTTCTTCTATATCCATAGGAATAAAGTCTTGAACTTTCTTGTAAGCCTTATACTACAAATCTTCAATCTGTTCATATAATCTACCAACAAGTTGACTAGCAGTCCAGTTGTCTTGATTCTTCAAGTAGGCAGTCATATACTTCATCTTTTCTGCTCTAGTAGGTGGTTTATTCTTTCTTGCTTCAGCTTTCTTTGCATTCTGACTCTTCCTAATCACCTCCGGTAGCTCTTGAAGTGCATTCTCTCTTTCTTCTTCATTAATACTTTCCCTTTCCTCTTCATAAATCCTCTGAGCTAAAAGTTCATCAGCTTTTTCTTGTGCTAATCTCTTTGCTTCTTCAGCTTCAGCTATTTCTCTTGCAAGCTTTTGGTCTTCCAGAAATTTTGCAATCTTTTGTTCTTTTTCAAATTTTGCTTGCTCTTCATCATGTACCCTCTAAGCCATTTCCTCATCAAGATTTATCTGAACTTGAACTCACTTCTTGACCTTACTTGGTTACTCAGACTCTTGCATGATGCTTTTTCCCTTATCCTTTCCTGCACTTCTTCTTATGTAAACACTTGTAGGGCTGGCAGTACTAACTGATGCACCAGCAGTACTAACTGGTTCAGCAGTACTAACATCTTCAGCAATAGGAACTTCCTTAGCAGTATCAAAATCAACTCAAAAACCCATATCTTGCTCATTCCTCCCCTGAGTTTCTGCATCATCTTGTACCAATGTAACGTTTGGATCTTGATCAATTTTAGTAAGTTTCCTCCCCTGTTTGGAAGGAACCTCCAAATCATCTTCATCATTAGATTCTTCATCATCAGATTCCACTATATTTGCCTTTCTTTTAGCTTGGCTTGACTTGAATTTTTGCTCTAACTTCTTCACCTTTTTTATCAGTTTTGTATAAGCAGCACCATATATCTGCTTTAATTCCAGCTCCAAGCTAGTAACTCTGTCTGACAATTTGGTGCATAAATCCATCAATTCATTAAGTTTCAGACTGCCCTCATTACTTCCAAGTGTGTTAACTCTTGGGAGAGGTGAATCATAGGGTGTGTTAGGCATAGTCTCAAACCCAGTTTGAGTGTCCATACCCCTATAGTTTCTGGTTGGCTAGGACCAATACCTGAGCTAGTTCCAGAGGAACTTGACTTATTAAGTGTTGCCATGGGTTGGGTCTTACTTATGGTACCACTGGCCTGTCCAGCTTCTAAGCCAGAGACAGTTGTGCAGCCCTCAGCCATTCTGTCATAGACAGCCTCATCTGCTACATTGGTGTGGGTAGGAGATCTGGGCTGAGGAACCACAGATTCATGTCTGATTCTTCTCCTATAGGTTTATGAAATTGGAGGTTGAGAGGTAGTTAGAGAACTAGTGGGTGTGTGATGGGACTCAACTGGGATTATTGATCCTTCACCCTAAATGTTTTGGTTCTGATCAAGCATTGCTGAAAACAATGGAACTTCTACCCCATTATAACCCTTAGAAAGCATCTTCATATTACTAAAAAGTTTTTGAGTAAGGGTAGGAGCTTTATAAAAATTTTGTGAGGTAGAAGCATGTTCTTGTTTTTGTTCAAAAACAGTTGAATAAATCTTGGATACATTTAAAATTTGTATTTACTATCCAAGTTTTTCACCATACCATCAAAAATCAATTTTGAAAAGTTAAACTTTCTGTTTGTGACCAAGCAAATAATAGCAGTTGCTATATTTCTACTAAATTGTTCCCAAGAAGTTTTCTTTGGACTTAAACAATGTAAGATGGTATGAATGAGAAATCTCCATTGAGGGGAAAAATGTCCTTTTTGAAAAGTTAATTTATCAGAAGTTGACACATACCCCATCAAGGAAAGGTTTTCAAAAATTTCAGTATTTGGCAAAGAACTAATACCCTTATCATCTGCTAATTTGAGATGTCTCCTAACAGATGACTCAGTAATAGTCATGATTTTACCATCAACTGTTGATGTTAATTCTTGTTCTCCATTAACAATTGTTCAGACAGTAGCAGTCTGCCAAAACTGTTTGATTAGAGAAACATAGATAGTAGGATTCTCTGTAAGAGCATACCTTATGTGACTGGCATTGAGAAAATCCACTATCTGGTGAAATCCTTGACTTCCATCAGGTTTCTGCAAGTAGGCAACCGTGTTGTGTTTGTCACAAAATTCCAAATTCGCCATTAAGATTGATAAAAGTTTGATTAGAGTTCTGGGTTATGATCGTTTATGAGAGTATGTGTGTTTGGAAAAAGCAATTGAGATTATATAGATAGCACTTAGGGTTTCGATTGGATTGACTTAAGAAATTGTTTCTTTAGCTTGAAGAAATTTTATAAGTGAAAGAAAGATTCTGAATTATCCAATTTAAGAAACCTACAAGTAAAATAAGTGATAAAATTAACTCAACGACTATAATTAAAAAACAGTTATTCCCAAACAGCACTAACGATTACCCAGTAGTACTAATTTTAGCATAGCAGTACAAACTTTTGCCTAGCAGTACAAACTATTATAAAAACTTTTTCTCAGCAGTATTAACCCAATTTCCTTTTAAAACAATACTACACTCATACATTTTGAAGGGATTAAGTGTAAAGGAAGACACTTAATCATTTTGGTTGCATTTAACCTCTGGTTGTGTAAGAACCAGTGATTTTAGTATAAATACTGCCTGTGATCTGATAGACTCATTAAAATAGCCATCTTGACAGGGTTTCTAGCTCGTGGCAGGTGTGACCTGTAACACAAATGTATTAGATTCACTTTTTCTTGCTGTTCTCTAAATCAGATGTCCTTAGACTAACACACTATCTTAATGATAGAATGGTAAAGAGTGAGTTAGATCAGTTACTATCTGACTAACTAAAAACCATCAATTTGTGTTCAGCATAGCCTATGCCCAGATGTTTCATTAGGCTCACTGGCAGACATAGGTTGATTTCAAGAAAAAGATTTTAAAGAACCTCCTAACTCAGGTGTAACCCTTTTCAAGTGATTCCTAAATCTTCTATATCATTAATCAGTAGCATTACATCAAACAAGCCACCACTTGTGCCTCACACACAGCACCAATTCCAATCATACTTCTTTACTTATCCTGCAAATGTTAGTCAAAATCCAAGAAAACACAATCCAAATAATTTTCTTCTTAATAGTGTTAAGTATGACTAACAGTATTAACCTAACAGTCTTAAGTATAACTAATAGTACTAGTTATACTTAGCAGTACGAATTTACACAACTAACAGTACTAATCCTTTATAAAACATTACAAAGACACAAAGAGATTAAAACTTTAAGGATTTAGCATTCCAATACTTGCAACCAAGTACTGAAACCTTCCAACATCAAGAGCTTTGGTAAGTAAATCTGCAAAATTGTTATCTGTGTGTATTTTAACAACTTAAATTAACTTTTTATCATTGCAGTATCTTATAAAATGGTGTCTAATCTCTATGTGTTTTGTTTTAGAGTGTAAAACTGGATTCTTAATAATACATATAGTACTATTATTGTCAATATAAATCATGGTGTGCATAAAATTATACCCATAATCTAGCATTTGATTCTGAATCCATAGTACTTGTCCACAGAAACTAGCAGCAAACACATATTCAGCTTCAGTTGTAGAGTTGGCAACTACAGTTTGCTTCTTACACTGCCATGATATAAAGATGCATCCTAGGAAATGACAACCTCCTGTTGTTGACTTGCTATCTAAGCTTGCTCCAGCATATTCACTATCACTATATGCCACCAGATCAAAGGGAGAATCTCTAGGATACCAAAGGCCTAATTTAGGTTGGCCTTTTAGGTACCTAAAAATCCTTTTCATAGCATGTAAGTGTGAAACCTTAGGTGTAACTTGGAATCTTGCACATGCACATACTGCAAACATAATGTCTGGTCTGGATGATGTTAGATACATCTATGAACCAATCATTGACCTGTAGAGATAAACATCAACATCATCACCATCTGAGTCCTTGAGCAAAGGATTTTCTGTATCTATTAGGGTGCTAGCTGTCTTGACATCTGTTTAGTTAAATTTCCTAAAAATTTCAGCAACATATTTATCCTGACTGATAAATATGCCATCTTCTTTCTGCTTTACTTGCAACCCTAAGAAGAAAGTGAGTTCTCCCATTGAACTCATCTGAAACTTGTCATTCATTAGTTTCTCAAATTCAGTACACAACTCCTTCTTTGTAGAACCAAAGATAATGTCATCAACATAGATCTGGACAAGCAAAATATCTCCTTTTTGCTTCTTGATAAACAATGTCTGATCTATCTTTCCTCTATGAAACCCATTTTCCAATAAATACTTGGCCAATGTTTCATACCAGGCTCTTGGAGCTTGATGCAAACCATAAAGTGCTTTCACCACCTTGTAGACTTTGTCTGGATAGTCAGGATCTTCAAATCCTGGAGGTTGAGTTACATATACCTCTTCTTCAATCATACAATAAAGGAAAGCACCCTTATAATAACCTGAACATATGAGGCGACATTGAACTTTCAAATACGAATAAAACCTAAAGTAAGCTATACGTTACGATTTAGAACTATGTGATACGAAATCTAAAACCTAAGTTAAATGAAAATCGACACAACTATTTCCTAAACTAATATCACACGACATATATATATGTCGCTAAGGGTCTGATTTATTTCTATGATTTGTAAACAACTTATATCCTAAAAGTAAAGTCACACATTTAACAAGTCGCCAATTCCATCTAATCTTGATACACACCACTAGGGTCCGACTTCGTTTATTTCATATTATACACAACATCATGGGCCAAATACCTTTTAACTTGTAGATACAAAACTGTAAGAACCGAATAGGTGAACATGGCACAACCTATTATTTACTAGATCTGTCACACATTTACATGGTTCTTTAAGGTCCCATTTTATTAATTTTCATACACAACATATACACATTGAAAGATAAGTTTTATTTGAAACAATTTGAAGAGAAGTGGTCATCAACTACTTCCCATGATACTCGGCTGTATTCAGCCCATACACCCCATCCGCTTTTTACATAACCAACCGTATATTCTCATTTCACTCTCACACACAAACCCTAAATAAAACACACTAGACGGTAACCATTTTATCCAAGGAAGAACAAGAGACGTAGTGGTGTGTAGGCGTGGTGATCATGGTATAGCAAGTGGTGATCGTTGGGTTATTGTTTTGGTCTTTGTTCGTGGGGTTTTGATT
The DNA here is from genome assembly GCA_021014915.2 of Artemisia tridentata subsp. tridentata. NCBI lineage: Eukaryota > Viridiplantae > Streptophyta > Magnoliopsida > Asterales > Asteraceae > Artemisia > Artemisia tridentata. The sequence goes on along the minus strand of CP139502.1, from coordinate 237,962,665 downwards.
TCGAAGCAAGGTTTAGGTTCTGGTTCTCGTACTCTTTGTTTCGTTCCGTATATCAAATCAAGGTACCCTTAAATCTGTTTTGGTCTTCTTTGTAATACGTCTTGCATGATGTTCATACGTATACATGATCATAAAATGTTTTTTTTTCGTTATCAGAAAAGTTATACGAAAGTTATATAGGCATAGGTCACGACTCACATGTAACTTATCAAGTTTCGCTTTATGATAAAAAAAGGTGCATACGTAAAAAGAAAGAAGCACACCTAGTATATAAAACCTAATCTAATATACTCGTTATCATAAGTATACGAATGGAATATGTGTCACATGGAATTATAAAACATAATACACCTGTACGTCATGTTTGTAGCATCAGTTTTGTGGTACTGTATTGACGTCCTTGTGTCATCTTTTGTCGATATTAATATGCGTTAAACAAGCTCTAGATATCTAATGTAAATGGCTATCAATGAGACACATAATAATAGAAACCTTAAATGTAAATTAAGGAGTAACGAGGGGGTGTTTTCTATGATTTCATGTGCATCTTTGTGACCTATTTTGGCTCGATAATCTATGGGATTATGGGACAGTTATGTGTGTCGTTGTGGGTATTAAACAAAGCTAAACATATGAGTGGGTGTGTCGTATAAATCTGTATAATGTGTATCAATCAGTTCTAAAAATGGTCGTGTATTAGGGTCGTTCTTATCTCGTTAAAAATAGATTGTGGTCTTATCAAACCTTAGTCGCATGTGGTATGGCGTGTGTGAAACTATAGGTGTCAATTCATGGCTGGGTGTGATTTTATGTAAAACATACATGTACAACTGAGTTTTAAACAAAATTAAAGCTTGTGAAGGCGTGTGAGTGTGCATGTATATCGAGTATAAAAAGAGTTAGGCATAAGGTTGTTTTATTTCATCAGTGGGTCTCATTATTATGGCTATCAAATAGTGTGCATGTGTGTTGCATTTTGGTGGATCATTCAAGTCTACAAACGTATGTACAAAATGGTTTTAAAAGACTTGGGAATATATAGGATCAGTGGGTCTTTGTTAGTGACATTAAAAGTGTACCGAGGGGTGTGTCTCATTAAGGGAAAGGATCGTGTGTCTCGGCATTTGTATGAGTTAGCAGGTGGGTGAGTCGAGAGTGGGTGTGTGTGTTTAACGAGACATGTGTATGTGTGTATTCGAGATGTGCAATGTGTGTGTAATTCGGGTTGTTCGAGATGTCATGAACGAGTTTATATGTACCTTACTAATAAAACAAGTTTGCTAAGTCCTAAATTGGTTGTTATAAAATTAAGTTACGATATAAACCCTAAACTTTGATAAGTTACACATTCAACCCTGAACTTTACTAAATTGGGATAATAAACCCTAAACTATGAAATTGTCATTATTGAACCATTAAATTTACTTAATAATCATTTGTAACCCTAAAGTATGAAAGTTGATAATTCGGGAAACATACTTAATTCGGAAGGTTACTTAATTTGGAAAATTACTAATTTTGGAAAGATACTAAAAATGGAAAGTTACTAAAAATAGAAAGAAACCCCAAATGTGTAATCCGATTAAAATGAGCTTATAAGTAATACGTGATCATTAGTTTGTGTAGATCCTGTGAAGAAGGCGTAGTTCCTATTTCCGTGTGCTTTCCTGATTGTTTTGCTTGCTTTGCATAAGGTACATATATTCTACGCTTTCTCAGTAAGGGTGTTTTTCTCATGACTCATTATGAACCTTGATTCTGATTTTGATTCCATTTGATATGATCCTTTGCTATGATTCCCTTTTTGATATGATCCTTTAATTTGATATCCGTTTGCTATTCGTTTGCTATGATATTCGTTTGCTATCCATTTGCTATGATATGATTCAATTCAGTTTGATACAATCTGTTTAGACATGATATGATAACTTGATATGATATGATATGATTTTTTTTGTTCTGTTGCCCGAGCTATTTAACTAGCCATGGAGGTACCATGACCATGTCATTGATGGCACCAATGGCATGACACTATCTGTGGTGGTGTGATTAGTCCACGACGTCCCCATTTGATATGATATGATATGTGATAACTTGGCCATTATGATATGTGTGTATACTTGTCTAGAATAGGTATATATATGATTTGTCTTGTAGGGGGCGTATGGATGCATCCTAGGTACTTTGTTTCATTTTCTAGTGATTGGCTGTGTGTGCCTTACACCCCTCTCACATTTGGGAGCTAGCTACCCCATTTGGTACTTAAGAGGTCTCCCCTCCTTGTGCTCTTATGATTTGACGGGTATGTATATGTGGTTATGTGGTCTATTCATGTATCATGTTTAGACATTTGTTTTGAGCTCGTGTGCATTCCTATATGATTCATTTGATTCCTTATGATTATCTGATCCATAGTGTCTCTAGATCTCTCACTTCATTTGACTCATTTGACTTATGATATTTGTTCAGTTGATCTTTGATCTCTTATTCTTTTGATAGATGATATTCGTTTCAGCAGGAGATTATGTTTCCCTATCCCTATACTTACATATGTTTTGATTATTCATTTGTTATATATATATGTTCATGATGCGCGTGATGTGTCGTTGCGGTTTAGCAGTTTTAATGCCTACTCAAGTTTTAAATTTATATTTAGCCGACTTATCAATAACACACACACTTAACGAGCAGTGTACCCGGTCAGTATGAAGATAATGGTAAGTAGAGTGTCGATCACTAAGAGTGGAACGTATTATCTAGTTATTCTAATCAGTATTTTAATATCCTAACGCAAGGGGGTTTCAGCCTGAGAGACTGGCACGGTTTGTTTGCAATTAAATAATAAAATAAACCAATAGGCACGAATCAGCAAGTGGCACACACGTACACAGATAAATACTTGAGACAATAAGAGGGCTGTCCTTATGATTAAGTAGATTGTCACTTGTTTTATTGATAGCTTTATATGAAGTGTATGTAGTTAACCCTTTCTCGTTGGTCCTATTCTTATCGGCGAGTAAACCCTTAATGATTACTTATGTCTAAAAGTTATTCCTAAGTGATCAATTTAGAAACAACCGTGGGAGCCACATTATGTCCCGCAGTCAAATGCCCGCAAGCCACTAATAAACACAGAGGTTATCAATGCACTAATAAGTAGTAACCAAAGACATCAACATATAAACTTTAATTGATGGGAAAGCAAGTATTAAAGGGAGTGCAATCTTTCGTTGTCACATTACACAAGCCACCAATCCTGATGAATTAAAGTTTGCTAACACAATAAAACAAAACTACTTAATGAATTAAATACATGCAGCACCTTCTTACAGCTCTTGTATCTTCGATTTGGGTGTGTCTTGTGCTGCCTCCTTGACTGAATTCGTCCTTTTGTTCTGCTGTTCGGACTTAGGTTATAATATAATGCGTATAAAATTCGTCTGGTCTTGGGGTATTTATAGTTTCTGTCTGAGGGAAGATGCGGCGCATCTAAGGAGTAGATGCGGCGCATGTACTTAACTTCGCGTGGGGTCCAAGATTATAATATTCAGGAATATTCGTACACCGCCAGAAGATGCGGCGTAACTCCATGATTAGATGCGGCGCATGTCCTCTTGTATCTTGGATCGTATCTGGTGATATCTTGATAGAGATGCGGCGCATGTCGTGACTGAGATGCGGCGCATCTGGAGCAGATTAGTCTTGATCTTCTTCATTTCAGTAGACTCTTCACTTTATGCATGTTTTGCTCCATTATTAGTCCAAAATCGCCAAGTTTCACCAAATGCTTGTTTTTACCTGAGAATTACAAAAGTAAACGATTAAGTATCAATCCTCATACATAATATAGTAAAACAAATCAATTTAATAGGATAAATGATAGTAATAAAATGTACTTATTTGAGTTCATCAAATATCCCCCCACTTGAACTTTACTTGTCCCCAAGTAAACCTTAGAATTAAATCTTATGAAAATGTATCCTAAGAGATGTTAGGATTTATTTTTATATTTAAGCATGTATTCGTTTATTTCATAATCACACAACTAAACACTTAACGAATTAGAAGTAAAATAAAATGTCTTGATAAAAGCAAATCTAATCGTTTAACTGTCCAGTCGCGACGAATATTCTATCATAAGCTTGGCAAGTATACACATCTCCACCACTAAAGCTAAGGAATAACAAGTCTAAAGCGGTAAAAAGGGTTTTTAGGCTTAAGGGTTAATTATTCTTATTTCACTATCGATCTCAAATTCCAGAAAAGGCGACAAAATCACAAATACATGATCGAATCCACGAACACGATACTTGCAATTGCTCAAATCCTTAACTCGAATAGGCTAAAGATAGGTCCAAACTTCACCAATAATAATATATAAAAAAGGGCGACAAAATCATAAATACATAGCCGAATCCACGACTACGATACTTAAGATTGCTCAAATCCCTAATCTCAATAAATCAAAGGTTTGGTTGGATAAAGAATAATAAAGGGCATGGATAACATTTGGGATATAAATTGGTGCAAAAATAAAAATAAACAAAACAAATAAATTAAAATCCTAAGTGTGGTTAATCACTATCCCAACCATCCCATGAATAAGACTCATATCATCGAATAACTCACGCTTTAACACTTGAAACACACGCTTTAGGTAGACACGAATTATACTCAACAAGATCTTAATCAAAGAATAAACCTTAACTGGCGTTCCCATAACTGCCAATTCCCATTCAATCCATAGATATAGTACAACAAATAGTGGTGATATCGACCACTTACATAACTTTACATCGTTGGTTTAAAAACAAACATCCAACTTTTCTTTCTTTCTTTTTCTTTTCTTATTTTTTCGATTTTTTTTTCTTTTTATTAGATTAATTGCATCATTGTACTATTTTGCATATTTGTTGTATTGTGTGTTAATTGTTTTCTTTTATTTTTGTGTGTTTTATTTTTGTTTGTGTGTTTTTATTTTTGTTTTTATTTTTTTTTCGTATTTTCTGTTATGCTATCGTTGTACTGTGCTAAATCGAACGATACGGCGCATCTGATCTCTCAGATACGGCGTATTGCGTTTAATTTTTAAAAATACAACGCGTTTAATTAATTCGATACGTGGTAAGTATTCCCGCCTGTCACGCGGGTGACCCGGGTTCGATCCCCGGCAACGGCGCCAAAAACTTGATGCGCGTGATGTGTCGTTGCGGTTTAGCAGTTTTAATGCCTACTCAAGTTTTAAATTTATATTTAGCCGACTTATCAATAACACACACACTTAACGAGCAGTGTACCCGGTCAGTATGAAGATAATGGTAAGTAGAGTGTCGATCACTAAGAGTGGAACGTATTATCTAGTTATTCTAATCAGTATTTTAATATCCTAACGCAAGGGGGTTTCAGCCTGAGAGACTGGCACGGTTTGTTTGCAATTAAATAATAAAATAAACCAATAGGCACGAATCAGCAAGTGGCACACACGTACACAGATAAATACTTGAGACAATAAGAGGGCTGTCCTTATGATTAAGTAGATTGTCACTTGTTTTATTGATAGCTTTATATGAAGTGTATGTAGTTAACCCTTTCTCGTTGGTCCTATTCTTATCGGCGAGTAAACCCTTAATGATTACTTATGTCTAAAAGTTATTCCTAAGTGATCAATTTAGAAACAACCGTGGGAGCCACATTATGTCCCGCAGTCAAATGCCCGCAAGCCACTAATAAACACAGAGGTTATCAATGCACTAATAAGTAGTAACCAAAGACATCAACATATAAACTTTAATTGATGGGAAAGCAAGTATTAAAGGGAGTGCAATCTTTCGTTGTCACATTACACAAGCCACCAATCCTGATGAATTAAAGTTTGCTAACACAATAAAACAAAACTACTTAATGAATTAAATACATGCAGCACCTTCTTACAGCTCTTGAATCTTCGATTTGGGTGTGTCTTGTGCTGCCTCCTTGACTGAATTCGTCCTTTTGTTCTGCTGTTCGGACTTAGGTTATAATATAATGCGTATAAAATTCGTCTGGTCTTGGGGTATTTATAGTTTCTGTCTGAGGGAAGATGCGGCGCATCTAAGGAGTAGATGCGGCGCATGTACTTAACTTCGCGTGGGGTCCAAGATTATAATATTCAGGAATATTCGTACACCGCCAGAAGATGCGGCGTAACTCCATGATTAGATGCGGCGCATGTCCTCTTGTATCTTGGATCGTATCTGGAGATATCTTGATAGAGATGCGGCGCATGTCGTGACTGAGATGCGGCGCATCTGGAGCAGATTAGTCTTGATCTTCTTCATTTCAGTAGACTCTTCACTTTATGCATGTTTTGCTCCATTATTAGTCCAAAATCGCCAAGTTTCACCAAATGCTTGTTTTTACCTGAGAATTACAAAAGTAAACGATTAAGTATCAATCCTCATACATAATATAGTAAAACAAGTCAATTTAATAGGATAAATGATAGTAATAAAATGTACTTATTTGAGTTCATCAGTTCACTAGGCTTTTTAAGCTCAGCCGCATTTCTTTTCCTTCGGCAGGTTTTATTTTGGAAGCTGGGATTGAGTGAAGAGTGCATAGGAGCTCTTAGTCGACTACCCTGCTGATAGATGCCTTTTGCTTCTGGATTAGACTTGGATTTAACTTCAGTTAGATTTAGTTTGGATTTGTATTTTAGTTTTGGAACTCATCATGTTTAGAGTTAGTATTTCATTGTTATCTTAGAATAACTTTGTAATCATTATGTTTATAAGTCTTCCGCTTACGTTTGTATGTTCTGATGGACACCATAATGTGGCATTTTAACCCTTGTCGGGTTGGGGTGTTACAACTCTTCACATCCATCTGATACACTATAAATCCCATAAAAGAAGCATAAGCTAAGAACAACCTTATTGCCTCAATTCTTGCTACAGGTGCAAAAACTTCATCATAGTCTATGCCTTCTTCTTGAGTATAACCCTGTGCAACCAGCCTTGCTTTGTTCCTAATCAGTATACCTCTCTCGTCTTTCTTGTTCCTAAAGACCCATTTTGTACCAATAGCCCTCTTACCCTTAGGCAAATCCACAAGTATCCAAACCTTTTGTAGCTTAAACTGGAGAAGCTCTTCTTGCATAGCCTCCACCCAGCTTGAATCCTGTAAGGCTTTATGTGCATTCTTGGGTTCTACATGTGATAGGAACCTTTAAGTCTTTTATTCGGGTTGTGTTGATCCCAAACACACGAGCTTGTATTAGAAACTTTGTGAATAGTAAAGAGTATGTGGAATCTAACCTTTAATACTTAGAAGAATTTAAACAATATCAATGAAACAGTAAACTTTGTATGAACAATGATATCACCAAAACGCTCCAATATTATTATATCAATAATACGAGTACTCTGTGTAGTACTAGGGTTTCCAACCTTGAAGCTATATATCAAAAACACGTATGTATCACCTTAACCTAGGACCCCCTTTTATACACTAAGGAGTCCTTTACAAGATAACTACAAATCTTCTATAATATTAAAATTATACGCATCTTTCTAACTAAATAGAATATCTGAATATCTCAATACATATCACTTCACACGTCTTTATCACTTTTGCAGCACAATCTTCCTTCAACAGTCTTAAGTTCGTCAGCAGTCCTAAGTTAATACTCTAGCAGTACTAACTTTCCTTCTAGCAGTACTAACTGGTTAGTACTGGCAATGTTAATCTTGAATAGTCTTAAGTCTTGGCTTGGCATTACTAAGTATGAATACATTAATTCCCAACAGGTTGTAATGTTTGGCTTAAGGGTTTTACCAGGCTTATGTTCAAACATCTCGTACTAAAACATAATAGATCACTGGCGTGAATTCTTGATTTACTCGAACATCGGATGGTCACTAAAGTAATATTCCTTAGATCGTTGGCGCGTTATTTGATTACTCAAAAACCAGATGGTCACTAGAATATTAATGCACTAGATATTTTCACGAAGCCATTACTATATTCGGATGCTCGAAAGCTAACAACGGATAAAGTAATTTGCTAAGGGTAAGGATAAGGCATGGGAATATTCATGAAATTTGTTTTAAAAGAAAAATAAAGTCAAGTCACAGTCCCATTGTTGCTAGTTAAAATCTTCTTTTCGCACATATCGATCACCAAATATATATATGACGTCTTAGCACATTGGCTAATCGATATCTCAAACATACTTCATCTTCTTTCATCTTCATAATAATATAGCATATTGGCTATAATTGTCACCTTATAGTTGCGATGACCTTTTTTTCTTCATATCACATCTCCCCCACACTTCGTATAAGCATACACTACAAAAATACAAAACATAAAGGTGATCAATCTTCATCTTTGTCGGAATGGCACACGCGAATGGCGAAGTGTGGCTAACTAATAATCATCAAAAACTCCAATATACCAAGCAACTAGCAATCCATCGTTCAGACTTTGACAAAGGGTTAGGCTAAGGTTTAAAGTGTAAAATCTTTTTTTCTTTTTAGTGGATGTAACAAAAATGAAAAGATTGGCTCGAAGGGTGTAACTAAGGGTATCTAGCGCTAAAGATGAGCGCTACAAATGGGTCCATATGGGTGGTTAACTAACTGATGTGGCTAGCTAATATATCATTAGATGTAAAAAGATTCAAGCATAAAAGATGTATGCTATATATGAAATAGGCTCAAATCCTCACAATTTTAGTGGAAAGGGCTATAAAATGTGCAAGCAAATGTCATCGATCCCAGAATGGATTGCAATATTAATCGGGACACATCTCAAATTTTTCAAAAATACAGTATTTCACCAGTGGATTGATCCAATTATTCTAATATATTATCCTAAAAGCGTGAAAACAACTAGATCACAAGGACAAACAAAATTTTTAAAATTAGCACAAAAATATGAAAAATTAAAAATCGCTCTCGTTTTCCCTATTTACTCCCCCCCCCCCCCCACACTTAAGTTAAGCATTGTCCTCAATGTGATAAAACAAACTTCAAACCGTTAAAATAGGGAAATAAGAGTAAGAGATAAAACCAGACTTCTTGAGCTACAAAAATCGCGATTGAACATCAAATGATTAAATGCTACGCATAAGCTTGTGAGATCAGTCTATTTATGATCCAAGCATCCTCCTCCATCACCTGCTGCAATTATTCAAACAAAAACAAACGAACAAACAACACACACAAAATGCAAGCAATATTAAACATCATTAGCACGTAACACCCCCACACTTAAGATCTTCCAAGTTTTAAAAAGAATTTTTGCAAAAAGGGTGTACATGTTTATTTAAAATAGAAATAAGCAAATAAACAATTAAAAGCTCGGGTTGCCTCCTGATAAGCGATTAATTTATTACTAAGTCATTAGCTAGACTCTTCCCCGGATTAGGATACTTTGACGATATGGTTCAAATGGGGAATCTCAGTTAGGTGCCATAGATAGTGATAAACGTTTTTGTTGTGAGGAACCGCTTTTTCATTTAGCTTCCATTCTTTTTTAGGTTCCTTTGGCAAACCATTCTCATCCTTCTTAATTTCATTCTTTGTCATCACTCCAATTCCAACGTCATCAACTGTATCGATCACTTTGTCACCAACATGATTCGACAATTTATCATGTACAAACATCTTCTTTTTCGCTGAACGTTCAGTGGCAAGGATATGCACAGTGAAATCCTTAAGAAAAGGTGATACGGTTGGTGAATTAGACATGATTTGGATCGGCTTAGGCATGGTTGGAATGGGTTCTGTTTCATTTTTCTTGATAACTTCAACATCACCCTTATCATTCTCATTTCGAATTGAGGGTGATTTGAATATTCCTCCCGCAACTTGGTGTCTAGACTTGGGTTTTATGGCATGAGGAAGGGATTTTGTACGTTGTATTTCTCGCTCCTCACTTAATCTTTTTATACTCATTTCCAGGTCTTGGATCATGGCTTGGTGGTTCCTTCTTCCTTGATCAATTTGACGTTCCATTTCAACCAACTGGTTCTTCATATCCTCATTCATTTTCAATTGACCAGCCATCCACTCTCTCATCATCTCCTCCGATGAGGTTTTGGGTAATTTGAAATATTGTGATCGATGTGGTATTCTATTTTGTGGTAGGTATCGAGGATAGTTACGGTTTGGGTTGTGGTTTGGATAGGAGTACGAATTTCTAGATTTTCGGTCTTGATACCCTCTGTGATATCCTTGGATGTAATTGGCTTCGTAAGGTTCACACATTGGTGTGTCATCCTTCAAGTAGTAATCTGCATCGCGGTGACCTCCGTTGTCTCTACGATTATTTCGCATCTCCTTCAGCTCTCCTCTTAAGATCAGGAATTCAGAATTGATTTTTGTAGCGAGAGTTTCAAGTTTTTCCATCAAAATGGTGTGATTGGAGTATACATTGCTTCCACTGGCGGAAACAACGGTTTCTGGTTTGGGATTGTTTTGAGAATTTTTTGAGAAATCGAGCTTGAGTTGGACCTTGTCCTCGAGGATTTTGTAAGCTTCGTTCGGAGTATTGTAGAGGAAGATTCCTCCGGCGTCGAGAATTCTTTGAGTTGGATCGTCTAAACCATGATAGAATATTTGAATAATCGCTCCTTTGGTTAGACCGTGTTCGTGACAAGTGCGAAGCATATCTTTCATACGGAGCCAAGCATCAACGAGAGTTTCGTGATCGATTTGGTGAAAGTTGTGAATGTCATTTAGGAGACATTTAAACTTTGCAGGAGAAAAGTATCGGCTAACAAAAGCTTCTCTCGTTTCTTCCCACGTAGCAATCATTCCTTCATTTAATTCGTTCAACCAAATCGGCTTCTCCGGATAGTGAGAAAGGGAAGGTCCTCAATTTAACCGCTTCCTCTTGATTTTCACCATATTGGAATACGCTACTAATCTCAAGAAAATCAGCTATGTGTCGGTGAGGATCGGACCGGATTCTCCTATAAATCGATTCTCCTGGATCATTTGCATGTGGGTACCCTTGATATGGAAATTGTTTGGAAAAGGGCGTTGAATAATAACGGAACTAGGTGTTGGTGTAACGGTCCTAGTGCTTGACCACATGGGTTGCTCATCGGGAATCGGGTGGAGTTTTGACTTTCTCCTCAAATATGTTGAGTTTAGATATAACGAAAAGTTCCTCAATGAACGGTTGTTTGGTGTAAGGTTCGGGTGATTCAATTTCGAGGGGTACGTTTGACTCGATCTTGGGGGTACGTTTGTGTTAGGATTCGACACACGGGTAAGGTGGTTAAACCTTTTGTACTTTGTGTGTATGATATATTGAGTTAATATGATTAAGTATGCGGAATCTACTTAATCACACTTAGAAGGTTATTATGGTTATGGAAATGGAACAGTTGTGTTTGTTATATGTCAATGAACAATGAAAGATTAACACCAAACGATTCAATATTATTAAGATAATAATACGAGTGATCTTGAGTTATTACTAGGGTTACAACCTCGAATCTTAAGTTTTTCTTTGCTCTTGAGAGATATATTTTCACCGTATATTTAACACACTTGAATACTATTAGATATATATCTCTAGTCTAAGATCTTTCTTTTATAAGTTAAGAAAAGATCTTTACAATATTGTTAAGTCTAGTGAAACTACTTGCTAACTTATCTTGAGTGTGTCAGTACATAAGATACAACATGTATCTAAGTGCACAACTTGATATTGATCACTTTGCTAAAAGATATTATCTACCGTATATCCTTGACTTTAGTACACAAATATCTTTTCAATACTTATCCAACCAGCAGTTGTATATGTGACAATTATCCACTCAGCAGTATCAACTAGCAGTCCCTTCTTTGTACTACCAGTACCAACATCAGTTAGTACGGTTAGATATAACTTGAACAGTCCTAAGTTATACGCCAGCAGTTGGAACTGTTAAAGTATTCTTCACAGCAGTTGGAACTGTTAATACTTGTAATTCTTGATACTTAATCTTCAGAACATTTAATTCCCAACAATCCTCCCCTAAACATGTGAATTCTCTAATCATCATGTTTCTTCTGAATTAAATCATGATTGTGAGGATCTTGCAAATACTTCATAGTCAGACCCTTGGACTGAACTTTCTTCTATTCTGAGAGATTGAATACCTTTCTCAGTAGCTCATCTGCTTTCTGATCTTTGACTTCAACAATATAAATACACTAATCTTTAGTCTTCAAACATTGACCTAAAGATGGTGCAATTTCCTTGGATGGAGGAATTATAAGAGGCAATGGTGTTGTGTATCTTGGATGCTTGTTTCAACAAGTGAAATCATCTATCAGCATGCCTTTGCAAGTGATGAATAAACATGGTAAACTGAAATTGAGAATTTTCTTCGTTTGACCTAGATAGAACTTTCTCCTTTGGAATGCTTCATCCCTTCTAAATATATATAATACTCCAGAATAAGCTCTATTCTTGTCATTTTCAACCTCCATGTCATCATCTTGTATGCTCTTGTCTTTTCCTCCCTTTCATTGGTTAATCTTCCTTTCTTGGGCTTTTATTTCCTCCCCTGAAGCAAATAACATTTTATCCTCCCCTGTTTGGAAGATCTCTCACCATCATCCCATCATTATCTGATCTACCAATGTGAACTTGTTTTCAGACAATGTTGTACATGAAGCCATCAATTCCTTAAGAGTTTAAATTGCTGCCCTCATCACTTCTAGGTGTGTTAACTCCTATGAGAGGTGATTCATTGGACATTTGACTCATGGTCCATCAATGTGATGGTTTTTGTGAGTCTCTTTTAAAATCCTTTTTAAGAAACTTTTGCCTTAGCAGTATGTATATGATTTTATTATGAAAAACCATACTGCTTTCAACCATTTTGAAGGGATTAAGTGTATAACAGACACTTAATCAAAATTTCGGTTTAATGCAACCTCTGGTTGTGTGGGGAACCAATGGTTTCAGTTATAAATAACTGCCTGTGTGCAGATAAACTCATTCAAATAGTTTTTTTGACAGGGTTTCCAGCTCATAGTAATTGTTACCTCTAACACAAGTGTTAGATTCACTTTTACTAGTTGTTCTTTCTATCAGATGTCCTTAGACTTGCTCATTATACTTTGAAAGTATAAAATGATAGAAAGTGAGTTGAGTCAGTTACTATCTGACCAACTAAGTCATCAATTCAATGTGAAATATGATAACCAGGTTTCAAGAAAGAAGTTTTAAAGAATTAATTAACTTAGGTGTAAACCTTTGTTAATGATTTCCCAAACTCAGTCCATCATAAACCTGTTATGAAAGCAACTAGAATCACTTTTCTTCTGCTTCCATTTCACTTGAAATTTCCTTATTGCTCAAAGTTCATACCTGAAATTGTTAGTCCAAAACCAAGAAATAAAATGCATAGCATTTGTCTTATAGCAGTATCAATATATGACCAACAGTATGAACTGTTTAAACAAAATTTGTACTAGCAGTACTAACTGTTCCATTAACAGTATCAATTTACAAAGATATCAGTACAACCTTAACATATATAAAAACCACATAGATTAGAAATTTTAAGGATTAAGCATTCCAATACTTGCTACCAAGTACTGAAACCTTCCAACATCAAAAGCTTTTGTTAGCAGATCTGCAAAGTTAAATTCTGAAGCAATTTTAAGAACTTGAATTAATCTTTTCTCATTGCAATCTCTAATAAAATGATGTCTAATTTCAATGTGTTTTGATTTAGAATGTTGTACTGGATTTTTAATAATGCAAATAGTACTACTATTATCAATATGAATAACAGTGTTTAAGAAATTATACCCATAGTCAAGAAGTTGGTTTTGAAGCCATAGAACTTGACCACAGCAACTTGCAGCAGCTACATATTCAGCTTCAGTTGTTGAAGTAGCCACAATTGTCTGCTTCTTACACTTCCATGAGATAAGTCTACACCCAAGGAATTGACATCCTCCAGTTGTTGACTTTCTGTCCAAGCTAGCACCAGCATAATCGCTATCCAAAAATGCTACCAAGTCAAAAGGTGACTCCCTGGAATACCATAGACCCAACCTAGGTTGACCCTTGAGATATCTAAAAATCCTCTTGACTGCAGTTAAATGAGAAACCTTTGGAGTTACTTGAAATCTAGCACAAGCACAAACAGAGAACATGATATCAGGTCTTGATGATGTAAGATACATCAAAGAACCTATCATAGATCTGTAAGTGTGTACATCCACATTTTCTCCATCTATATCTTTAAGAAGTGGCTTCTCAGAGTCCATTGGTGTGCTTGCTACCTTTGAATCAGCAAATTTGAACTTCTAAGTATTTCAGCAACATATTTATCTTGACAAATAAATATGCCTTCATATGACTGTTTAACTTTCAAACCCAAAAAGAATGTAAGTTCCCCCATGGAACTCATCTGAAACTTATCATGCATAAGTTTCTCAAACTCCAAACACATCTCCTTCCTTGTAGATCCAAAGATAATGTCATCCACATACACCTGTACTAACAGAAAATCCTTCTTGTGCTGTTTGATGAAAAGTGTTTGATCAATCTTTCCTCTTTGAAATCTGTTTGCTTTTAAATAGGAAGCAAGTGTTTTATACCAAGCTCTTGGTACCTGATGAAGGCCATATAGAGCTTTAACTACTCTGTACACTCTATCTGGATGTTCTGGATCAATGAAACCAGGAGGTTGTGAGACATAAACCTCTTCTTCAATAATACCATATAGAAAAGCACTCTTGACATCCATTTGGTAAACTGTGAAGCCTAAAAAGGAAGCATAATCTAAGAAAAGCCTAATTGCCTTAATTCTTGCTACTGGAGCAAAAACTTTATCATAGTCTATCCCTTCTTGTTGTGTGTACCCTTGGGCTACTAATCTAGCCTTATTCCTAATCAATATACCCCTTTCATCCTTTTTATTCTCGAAAACCCATCTAGTGCCAATTACCTTTGTACCCTTAGGTAAATCAACTAGCACCCAAACTTTCTGAATCTTGAACTGAAGAAGCTCCTCTTGCATAGCTTCTACCCAGCTTGAATCATCTAAGGCTTTCAGAATGTTCTTTGGTTCATCTTGTGAGAGAAAACATACAAACAAGCAAGAGTTTGAAAACTCATGCTGCTTTGAAGCATAAAGAGCATCAAGAAGCCCTTGTTGGTCTGAAGACATCAGTTGTTGTCTTGTCTTCACACCTGATTGTACATCTCCAATAACATTATCTAGGGAGTGGACTTTGTGAATTCTTGTTTGTGGAGTAGAAGGAACTTGATAATTTGATGGAAGATTATTGAAATCCTCCTCACTGTCTGAGAAATCTGCTTCAGTTGAGTCTGAAGGGCCAGCAGTCGAATACTCTGTCTCAGCAGTACAAACTGCCTTTGAACTGCTAACTTGACTGTCTTGTTTCTCAGTTCCATCTTCCTTGCTTTCATCTTCAACACCTTCTTTAGCTTTGCCAGAAGAAGATTCATCAGTTGTTGAAGTTGATTCCACACTTGTACTTATTGGCATCCATACATGATCTTGGTTTGTCTCCTTTTCTAACCTTGCCATATCTGTTCCTTGTGAACCTGAAAAATCATTAATTTTTGCATCAACAGGCACATAATTCATTGAATTGGTTAGTGTTTCAAGATCAAATAGCCATTTTGGTCCTTGACCTTCTACATTGGATTTATCTTCTAAAAACTCCACATGTAGATTTTCTTCTACAATCATAGTTCTTGTGTTGTATACTCTAAATTCTTTGCTATTAAGAGAATATCCAACAAAGAATCCTTCATCTGCTTTACCATCGAATTTTCCTAAATGGTCTAAGGTATTGAGAATTGTCACATGACATCCAAAAGGTCTAAGAAATCCTATTGCAGGAGTTCTTCCTCTAAAAAGTTCATATGATGTCTTATTGTGAGGTTGTACAACTAAAACTCTATTTTGGACATAGCAAGCAGTGCTAACTGCTTCAGCCCAAAAAGTTATAGGTAGCTTAGAATCAGCTAACATAGTTCCAGCAGCTTTAATTAGAGTTCTATTCTTCCTCTCAACAACACCATTCTGTTGTGGAGTTCTAGCAACACTAAATTCTCTCCTAATACCGTTTTGTTTGCAGAAATCATCCATAACTCTATTCTTAAACTCTGTCCCATTATCACATCTAATGACTTTAACTTTCTTGTCTACTTGGTTTTCTATCTGTGTAATGAATGTCTTAAGGATGCTTGTAGTCTCATCCTTAGTAGATAGAAAGAAAACCCATGTAAATCTAGTATAGTCATCAATTATAACAAGACAATATCTCTTATGCATTATACTACTTACTGAAACAGGTCCAAATAAGTCCATATGAAGCATAGACAATGATTGATTGATAGAGTTAAAAATCTTGGGCTTACAAGTGGCTTTGTGTTGTTTGCCTTTAAGACAAGCAATGCATGTTTGATCATTTTCAAATATTTTGTGAGGTAAACCTCTTACCAAACCATTCTTAACAATTTTATTTATGGTTTTGAAGTTAATATGACCAAGCCTTCTATGCCATTTCATTGATTCATCCAATGTGGCCTTTGCAACAAGACAAGTTAAATTCTTTTTAGGAACAATGTTCTTCATGTCTACACTGTACATATTGCCCTTTCTAGGAATTTTAAGAAGTACTTGACTTTCATCAGGCATCTTAAAATCAGGAGAAAGTACAAGACATTCAGTCTCACAGAAAAGAACATTGTTCTTTTTGTCACACATTTGTGAGACACTATCTGAGTATCCTTGATCCTCTTGTTGATCATTTGAATGTTCCTGCACATAAATGAGAAGTATTAGTTTCTTTTGGGGACCCAAGCCATTATTGACTTGGATCTGCCTCTTGCATCAATGTAATTTAATCTTTTAAGGACAGTTGATGCAACATTGGATTTAAGAATCCAACATGCTGAGGCCTTAACAGCATTTGCCCTGTTTTTCCAAGCAGCAGTACTAACTGCTTTCCTAGCAGTTTTAACTGCTGGACTAGCAATACTAACTGCTGGTTTTGCAGTTGTACCCTTTGGTTTCCAAACTTATTTTTGGACAACTGCTTTTGATTGAATGGGCCTTGTAACAGTTTTTAATGCATTTTTGAAAGTTGTTTTTGCATTTTTAACTGTTAGTTTTGGGTTAACAGTTATAAATGGTCTAGCAGTTGAAACTGCTTGCCAAGCAGTAGAGACTGCTGTCGAAACTGCTCTGGGTTTTATACTCTTGGACTTAGAGTGAAAGTGAGTTTGAGGAGTTTGCCTTTTGAAATTCACCCTATTATTTTCATACCCAGATACCCAATGGCTGCAGAAAGCTGCAAGATGATCAAAACTACCACATGTGTAACAAGCTTTATTATAAAAGAAAAAGTCATCACCTAATTGGTTAGACTTGAGGCCATTCCAATTTCTTTGGTTACCTCTGGGCTTGCTAGTGGATCTATATTGTTCACAATATTTAACTGGTTGCCTAACATGTTTAATGTTTTAACTAGGCTTAACAGTATCCTTTTTGATCACTTTAGGAACCCTTGTTCCTGCTTTCTTAACTACTTCAGGTTTAGACATAACCTGTTCTTCTTCATCACTATCAGTTGTACAGTCTTCAACAACTATAGCATCTAATTTCTTAACAAAGGACACCTTGTCCTGATAAAGTAAAGTTTTATCTAAACTTTCACTTACTTTTTCTACCTTAAGACTCTCAGTAGTCTTAGAACCATATTCCATTATTGGTTCTTGAAACTCAGGTAAACCTAAATTCCTTAGGTCAATCCATGGGGGTTTTGGGATGCCTCTATAAGGAGGTGGGACACTCTTATATCCTGACCCTGACTTAGCTCTATTAATCACTTGACATTCTATTATGTTGTGCACACCTCTAGAAGCATGTTCTAGTGCCTGTGTAGTCAAGTGAATGTTTCCATTTTTCTTTTTGACCCTATCAAAAGCTTCTCTCAAAAGCTTAATTTCAGCATCTCTAAAGAATATGTCCTGTCTTAGGAGAGCTTTGTTATCAGAAAAAGCTAATTCATTTTCCTTATAGTGTGTGATTTTTTTCTCTAGAGTCTCTAATCCACACTTATAGTTTATAAAGTTTTGAAAAGTGCTGCTTAGCTCTTTCTTTTGATCATCATATTGTTTGATTAAAACTTGTAGAGCATTAAGAGCAGAACAAGTATTTGAACAAGCTTTATGATTTTGTACCTCAGTAGCAAAAAAAGCCATAAGTGCCATCTGAGCAGGAGTTTCTTCTTCATCTGCCATGAAGCTCCAATCAAAACCTAAGCCATCAATAGCTACCATAGCCTTTGAGTTCGGCTCAGAAACCTCCCTTGTTTTGGATGTTCTTCCAAAACCTTTGTTCTTGCTATCTTGCTACCTTGGTCTTCTCCACTCTCTTGAGAAATGACCCATCATATGGCAGTTATAGCACTCAATCCTTGACTTATCAAAACCAGCAGCATCAGTGTTGCTGATTACAAGCTTCTTCCCCGTCTTGTGATAGAACTTCTTGGCTCTCATGCTAAGAAGAGAAATTTGCCATTTTAGATCCATTTCCTCCAGATCATCTTCATGGATCTCTTGGAGGTCTTCATAGGTGAGCATGGACCCATTATTTTGACTTGTAAGAAATGCACAACAAGTCTTTTCATCTAAAATACCTATGGTACTGCTTGATGAACTAGCAGTACCAACACCATCAACAACTTTCACCTCTTCACTTGATTTTGAGGTACTAGGAGTTGACATAAATGCCATGTTCCCAGTATTAGAACTATTACCTCAATTCTTCTTCAAATTTTGCTCCACAATCTTGAAGTTGCTATACAAATCTATAAGCTCCATTATATCAAGGTCTGGCTTATTCTTCTAGAAAACAACATGCATAGCCCACTCTTCTGGTAGGCTTCTCAGAAATTTTGAGTTCAAATCTTCTTGAGGTATTTCAACCCCAAGAATAGCAAGTTGGCTCACAATGTTCTGAAGCCTATTAAACATATGGTCAAGAGATTCATTGTATGTAGAGGAGAAGTTTTCAAACTGCTGTTTGAGCAGTGTCTTGTGGGTTTTCTTGGTGGCTTCATTTCCACCATACCTGGCAATAATGGCTTCAAATAATGACTTGGCATCTTTGAACTTGCTGAAGTTTAGAAGTTGATCATTGGGAATAGTCATCATCAGCATGCTTCTTGCCTTCAAGTCATTTTTCTTCTTTATTCTGCAGATTTTGGCTTTGTCTGTAGAGTTGACACCACTTTTCCGTCCACTGTTGATGTAGTGGTGGTAGGCTGGTAAGAGTCTCCATCTTCAATGATTTCCCAAAGTGCATAATCTTGGACTTGGAAATATTGCTCTATCCTCAGCCTCCACATCTCAAACTCTTTCTGTTTGAGCATGGGAATCTTCGCAGTAACATTTGTCTGAACAGATTCAAAGTCCATTTCTACTTCTTCTTCTAAATCAAATATCAGCCTGAGCTCTGATACCACTTGTTAGGATTCGACACACGGTTAAGGTGGTTAAACCTTTTGTACTTTGTGTGTATGATATATTGAGTTAATATGATTAAGTATGCGGAATCTATTTAATCACACTTAGAAGGTTATTATGGTTATCGAAATGGAATAGTTGTGTTTGTTATATGTCAATGAACAATGAAAGATTAACACCAAACGATTCAATATTATTAAGATAATAATACGAGTGATCTTGAGTTATCACTAGGGTTACAACCTTGAATCTTAAGTTTTTCTTTGTTCTTGAGAGATATATTTTTCACTGTATATTTAACACACTTGAATACTATTAGACATATATCTCTAGTCTAAGATCTTTCTTTTATAAGTTAAGAAAAGATCTTTACAATATTGTTAAGTCTAGTGAAACTACTTGCTAACTTATCTTGAGTGTGTCAGTACATAAGATACAACATGTATCTAAAGTACACAACTTGATATTGATCACTTTGCTAAAAGATATTATCTACCGTATATCCTTGACTTTAGTACACAAATATCTTTTCAATACTTATCCAACCAGCAGTTGTATATGTGACAATTATCCACTCAGCAGTATCAACTAGCAGTCCCTTCTTTGTACTACCAGTACCAACATCAGTTAGTACGGTTAGATATAACTTGAACAGTCCTAAGATATACACCAGCAGTTGGAACTGTTAGAGTATTCTTCACAGCAGTTAGAACTGTTAATACTTGTAATTCTTGATACTTAATCTTCAGAACATTGAATTCCCAACAGTTTGGTGTCTTTTTGGGTTTACGATTCCTCTTTTTGAACTTACGTTTAAGTACATAAAGTGGACTAATGAGTTGTTTACCGCAAAGAACGTGGGTTTATACAAACCCGAAATGATTTGCAAAATGTCATATGAAATAAAAACTAAGTGAAACTTAAAAATGCTAAAAACAAAAATCTTTTTGTATTTTTTATGACATAGAAAAAATTAATAAATAAACAAATAAACTTAACGACTATAAGCAAAATGTTACTATTATTATTTATTACTATTACTATGAGAAAACTTTGAAAAACAAACTAGTTATGACTTTTTCTTCCAAAAAGTTCTCGGTAGCTCCATTGAACGCACAAAGAAGCGGAGAAGTGGGTTAGAGTGAAGCATATTAAAAACCAGACTTCTTTAGGGAAGCAAAGCGACCCGCCTTATACCTCTCTTATAGTTTGTTCACTATGGGTGAGCCGATTTCGTGGGAAAAAATATTATAAAATAATCTACCAAACAAACAAACAAGGCAAAAATAAAAAGGAAACAAAATAAATCACTTCTAAGGGTGGGTTGGGTGGTGTTTGTTTTGGGTGAATGGATTAGACAAAAAGTAACAAATTGGTTCCTCTCCTGATGAACGGACGTTCATACAAGAGCAAAACACAACTAAGAAGGGTTTGGGGTAAGGCTCAAACTAAAGTAACGAGGTAAAATGAGTTTTGTAATAAAATGGTTTCTAAACAGAAGGCTTCAGCCGATCGGCCTAGGTTTCCAGCCGATCGGTTGGGTGGTGTTTTTGGGTCAAAAAATGGTCTAGCCGATTCGGCTACGAGCTCGTACCGATCGGTTAGATCGATTTGGTTGGGTTAAGTTGGTCTAACCGATCGGTTTGGGCTAAAGCCGATCGGTTGGACGGGACTAGTAAGAAAATGATTTTTCAAAAGCAAAAGCATGCAAAACGAAGGAATGATTAAAACACAGATTCAAAGCACACAAAAACACAAATAAATCCCCGGCAGCGGCGCCAAAAACTTGATGTGTCTCGCGACTACTAGTTTTAAATTTATAAACACGAATTACCGGATAAAGCTAAGAATACACGGGCAAGTATGACCCTTTCGTATGCAGCTAGTTTTGGTTGGTAAGCCGAGGTCGTTCACTAGGATTTTGGTGTTTTCAATTATGAAGGATCTATGTAACAGTAAGCAATAAAAATGTGGTAATTGGTTGTCACGTCCCAAAATAACAGATAAGCAACAAATAACAAAAAAAATGATGATTATGTGAATTCAAATAAGATTAAAAACAATATTTGTTTGGAACTAGTGTCAATATCCATGGAGTGCGTGGAGTTTCGGGTAGAAATCAAGCAATAGCATACAAATCAAAGTCATACAATTTCAATTCAATGGGTAATATCATGAAATTGTATACATCACGGTTTAGACAAACAAACCCTTTCGATCTATGAATGTTATTATAAACCGAGTCATTATAAACCATTTGTTAGAAATATTAGTGTTACTAATTTTTTCAATAGAGCCCTTTCGACATATACTCTTGAATCAATCATTACAATTCCATTTAACATGTTTATTCATAGTTGTCAATTATGAAATACCAAACATATATGCGAATTAACATTTGAAACAAATCATGACAAGAAGACCTTTCGACCTGTAAATCCGGTTATGATTAATCAAAAAGTTATTTAGACATGTTACAATTCAAACAAACTCATAAACAAAACCATATGTCTATATTGCCAAATACCAAACACTCCATACCAATATTCACATGATTCCAAACAAGTAAATAAAAATACTCCATGATTATTTCAATCAAACACAAAGTCTCAACAATAACATCAATAACAAACATCTTGAAAATAAAAAGTAGATTACCAAAGTAAGATTACAATAGGCAATGGAAGGAATTATAGCAATCCTTGGGCCTCAAATCAACTACAAGTTCTAACCAAACTGGAAAATTATTCCAAGCACTTTGCTTCAAGCGATCTTGCACTCTTCTGGAAATGGCAGAGGTTTCTTGGTCTTTTGGGAGTAATAATGGTAGTGGATAATGAGCCCTTATTGTGTAAAGGAAATTAGGAAAGATGGGATGATGATTGATGAGAATTGGGTGATAAAAACACACACAAATGGGCTCTATTTATACTCCTCTCAAGCCCTTGGGTGTTTAATGCTTCAACTTGGCCAACAAGCAGACTAGAATGACCTAGAATCATATTGGAAGGACCTAGAATCGAATGGTACACGTTTGGAGTCTTAGTAATGAAGTTTTGGTCAACCAGAGCACTCCACCTGATCGGTTTGATGTCCAGCCGATCGGCTGGTCTTCTACACCTCCCTTCAGCCGAATCGGTTGTGGGCCAATACCGATCGGCTTGTTGCTTTTGGCAGAAAATGGTAAAAACCAAAGTTGTAGACCTTTCTCTTAGCTTTTCGTGGCCGCTTGAATCAACTAAATCGGAGTTCGTATGCTCAACTTATGGCAAAAATGTTAAAGGTGTGTCGGGGACAATGAGTCTTCCAATATTTCTTCGTTTGAGCTTCTTTTCTTCATTTCTTTCTTATTTCCCTTCTTGTACTTTATTCTTGAGTCTTTAGAACAATAACTTTATGACTTTATCTTCTCGAATATACTCCCCGAGAATTTCAATTGTCGGGAATTCTTCGTACATGCATAAATCTCCGTTTATTGATCGTTTCTTCGTCTTTTTCTTCATTTTCTTTCTCTTGGCCAACTACAAACATGAAAACATAACTTTGTGCATAAAAGTACCAAAAGTTCATTAGTTTAACCAAATAACATATACAAAAACTATGATAACGCTCCTAAAAACATACTCAATTTGAGCGTTATCACTTGGCAAAAACAACGAAGCTAAAATATTTCTTTATAATGTTTTACCTAAGAAAGAATATAAAATAATTTTTTGTGTAAAACGACAAAAGAAATTTGGCAATCTTTACTAATCACCCATTAAGGTAATAGCCAAGTCAAATATAACAGGATCGACTTACTCGTGCAACAATATGAGCAATTCTCAATTTCCGAGGATGAATCTATTGATGATTTGCTAGGTTTAACACTATTATATCTAGTTTGAAAGCTCTTGATGAAAGTTTTTCTAGCAAGAACTATGTCCAAAAGTTTCTTAGGGCACTTCATCCAAAGTGGAGACCGAAAGTCACCACCATTAAAGAATCCAAAGATTTGTCGTCACTTTCACTTGATAAATTCATTGGAAACTTGAAAGTGTATGAGTTGATCATAGAGAAAGACTTAAAAGTAATTAGAGGTAAAAGAGAAAAGGTGAAATCCATTGCCTTGAAAGCAAGGAAGGAGTCGAGTGAGGAAGAAACTTTGTCATCGGATAATGATGATAAGGAATATGAAATGGCTGTGAAGGACTTTAAAAAGTTCTTTAAGAGGAGAGGTAGATTTGTTAGACAACCTCGAGACGAAAAGAAGTCAATCCGGAAAAGTCGGGATGACAAGAAAGGCAAGAATGATCGGAAATGTTATAGATGCGAAGACCTGAATCATCTCATTGGTGATTGTCCAAAACCACCAAGAAGCAAGGACCAAAAGGCATTTGTCGGAGGTTCTTGGAGTGATATTGGTGAAGAGGATGATGACAAGACCAAGGAGGAAACGACTCTCATGGCTCAAGCATCTAGCGAGGCATGTTCTGATTTATCTTACTATAGTGATGAAGCATCTTCTATAGATGATCATACTATGCAAAATGAATATAATAAAATGGGCGAGACTAGTCTGAAAATCATACTTAAAAATAAAGGTATGAAATTCATTAGAAAACGGCTAGAAAACGAGATAATTGAATTAAAAGAGAAAATAAGGACACTAGAAAACGAGATAATTGAATTAAAAGAGAAAATAAAGACACTAGAAAGAAATAAAGCCATAGAATGTGAGTCATGTCGAGTTTTACAATTAGAGAACCTAAAACTAATGGAAACACAAGCTAAACTCGAAAAGAACGCATCAAAATTTTTACAATTCGAAAAGAGTACACATAAGTTAAAGAATATAATAAACGAAGGTAAGAATCCTAATGATAAAGTAGGATTAGGCTTTAATGTAAACGAAGCGTCAACAAGTGGAACCAAAAGTGTAAAATTTGAAAAATAAAGTTCTGGACTTTTTGCACCCTGCGGATCCACAATTTCAACGGATGGATCCGTATTATACAGATCCGCGGATCCGCCGAAGTGCAAAAGTGAGACAGAATTGTTTAATATGCGTCATAAGTCATTTAAACCAAAACGTGAGATTAGTGATGATCAAATAGAGTCTAAGGCTAGTGGGGAAAAGGAAATTCCAAAACATAACAGTTCATCTAGAACCGATTTTGTTAGAGTTAGTCAGAAAACGTCAACTAGCAAAAACAAATCAACACAACCATTAAAACCTTCACTTAGGCATGGTTTAGGTTATGTTAAGAATGAGTCTAGATCAACAACACCTCCACCTAGGAGAATCATTAATTCTCAACCTAGATCAAAAACACCTCAACCTAGGAGAAGACAAAATGTTCTAACACAACAACAATTATATCCCATATCTTGGAACACTAGTCAACAACAACATTTCATGCCTTAGGGAGCTTGTCGACCATTTGCTTACGTGAAACAAACACCTCAAATGGCTAGAATGTTTGACACTAACACTTACGAACCCATGAGACAATAGGGACCAAACATTTGAGTGTTTGTGTCATTTAACTAGGTATGCTTAAGAGTTGCTTTGGAGCCAAACGAATGGGTAAAAGATTGTGGTTGCTCCAAACATATAACGGGAAATAAGAGTCTCTTCTCGACATACAAAGCATATGACGGAGGCAACGTTACTTTTGCTAGCAACCTAAAAGGAAAAATCATTGGCAAAGGTACGGTTTGTAACGACTCACTCACTATAAATGATGTGGTACATGTTGATAACTTAGCTTTTAATTTGCTTAGCATATGAAAAATATGTGATACTAAGTGAAAAGTTATATTCTCGGAGCATGAGAGTGAAATCACTAAGGATGGTAAAACCATAGGTAAAGGCATTAGGAAGCACGGGTTATATGTGATGAAATTAGGAAATAACTCGAAGGATCAAATTTGTCTGGCCTCTATAGATGATAGCTCAACTTTATGTCATAGGAGACTAGGACACGCAAACATGCGTTTGATTCAATCACTTGCCTCTAAGGAACCAGTTAGAAACCTTCCCAAACTTAAGTATGACCGACATTTTTGTGATGCTTGTAACAATCAGCAAACAAACTCATGCTAGCCATAAGGCTAAAAACATGGTTTCAACTAATAGGTGTCTAGAACCTTTACACATGGACTTGTTTGGTCTATCCGCTATCTGAAGTTACGGAGGAAACTTCTATACTTTGGTAATAGTGGATGACTACTCAAGAGATACTTGGACAAGATTTTTGAAAACTAAAAATGAAGCTTTTGAACAATTTGAAATCTTGAGTAAGAAAATTCAAAACCAACAAGGTTGCTCACTTATTTCTATAAGAACGGATCATGGTCGGGAATTTGATAATGAGGCGGAATTCGGAGCTTATTGTGATGCACATGGGATAAGTCACAATTTCTCGGCTCCAAGAATTCCTCAATCAAATGGTATAATAGAAAGGAAAATTCGTACTTTACAAGAAATGAGTCGTACTTTACTAAATGAGCAATTTATACCTCAAAGTTTTGGTCCAATGCCGTAGACACTTCAACATATATTTTGAATAGAATTTTAATTAGACCATTCTTAGGAAAAACACCATATGAACTATAAAGAGGTAAAAAGCCCACATTAGAATACTTCAAACTGTTTGGAAGCAAGTGCTTCATTCTCAACACTAAAGACTACCTTACCAAGTTCGACAAAAAGTCTTACGAAGGTATATTTTTAGAATATTACCAAAATAGTAAGGCTTACATAGTCCTAAATAAGGATACTATGAAAGTCGAAGAATCATTGAACACCACGTTTGATGAATCTCCTCCCCCACCTAAAATTTAACACCCCCAATTTCGAGATACGCAGCGGAATTCAAGCTGGGTGTTACTCGACGGCACGACAGTTATAATAATAGAAAACGATCTCTAATTGAATCGTTTTAAAAGATTTATCATTCGAATTTTATAAATAACAGAGTTTACAAAATGAGGTCCCAGTAGTTTTACAGTCTGTTAAATGAGTTTCGAATGATAATTAGATTTTAGCCTTCTATCAGTAACCGTGCCCCTCCGTGCCATCCTCGTTCATTATGGACCTGAGATAAAAATGCTAAAAGTGTCAACACAAAGGTTGGTGAGTTCATAGAGTTTATAAATAAAACAGTTGATTTCAGTAGTTTCAAGTTTGAGCGATGATTACAAATATCGATAAAATGAATAGTGGGCTATGTTGTTTTACACCCATAGTTTGTTTGTTTGCCCTAAACGGGTCAAAGATTGTGTGAATCCATAGTGTTTGCATGCAAATCAGTTGAACACAAGTTTCAAGTTTAAGAGAATAATTGCAACGAATACAATTATGGGTAATTAATAATTATTGCTCTAAGCTCATGACACGCAAAACTTAACAGTGGGACATCATAATAATGATGTTAATTACAGACATCATAAAGATGATGTAAGTAACAAGGCCCTCGGGCAGGAGTTTGCCAACTTCCTGTTTAATCTCAAATAAAGTGCATTTGGCTACTTATCCAACAACACAAATGGGGCGTCAACTGCCAATAGATCTATTCACTATATTCGCGTTCACTCGCAAGTGATTAATGGCTCATGATATGAGGGACTTTTAGTGGCAATAGTGTGTAACTTAGGAAATAACAATCAGGATAGCATACATAAAGTACTTGTGCTGAGGTTTGTAACATGAAATATGTTTCAAATAAGCAAGTAGAGGGTTTCATCAACCGAGTAAAATGTTTAAGTAATCGAGTAACATGTGTAAGTAAAATCGAGTATGTATGTCCCCTAAAGAGTTCAAAATAAGTAAAAGAGGGGCTATGACTCAACTTGGTGGTATAGTAGTCCAGATATAGATATGTCAAGTGTGGATGGAAACGGCTCAAATCACGCTACCTAAATTGATAAGGTAAACCTTAGATTTCTAGGGCTTACGTTCGTGACTTTAATGTTCAAAAGACAATGTTTGAAAAGTATTTGTACTGTCGTTACTTGTGTGGCAAATGCTTAAAGTTCAAAAATAAAGTTCTATACCCATATAACTTGTGTGTATGTAATCGTTTATCGAGAAATGGTTTAAGATTTAACAAAGTTTAGTGCATGATAAGTTAAAATATTTATTTCTAACTTTTTTAAGTTTGGTGAACGTTAAGTTGCTAAGAAGTTTGTATTATTTGTTTTTAAGCTATTCGATTTATTATTCGATTGAAAATAGCATCGTTATTTATATTTTGATATTGTCGTTTTTAAATCTTATATGAAAGTTTTTATAAAACATTAACTACATAAATTTGTAAATATAAGTATTTCAAAAATATTATGAAGTTGCAAAATTAACCCTTAGGTTATAAAAATTTACACTTCTTACCCAAAACTTAAAAGTTTTATATTTTTAGTCCAGAAGTATAAAATTTTACTTTATATTCATACTTCCTGAAAATTTACAGTTTCTACCCTAATACTTAATTATTTCAGTTTCAGAAGACGCAATTTACAGTTTTTACCTTGTACTTTCCAAAAGTTACACTTTTTACCCCTTGGTTAAATATAATTTGCAGCGGAGTCCTTTTTCTAATTTATTAATTCATTATTTACACTTTTTATCCCCAAGCATTAATTTAGTTTTTAAATCTAATCCTTTTTATATATAGTTGCAGAAATTTTGGCAAAACAGGCCCTCTATGCATTTTCCAATTTACATGCATAGTCCTTATTCTATATTATTTACTAAATTTACAGTTTTGAACCAAGAATTATAAGTTTAGTATTTTTACCCCCATGCATGTTTGTCGTTACATTTCTTGTCCTTGTTTTTGTAAATTTGCGTTTTTGTTTTAGAAAAAGGATATGGCATGTCATGGCATATTAATATAAGTTATTTTAATTTTGAAAATAAGTTGTTGATGGCTTATTAGCTTTTGAAACAGCTTATGAGCCTTAAAGCCCAATAAGGGTGCGTTTGGTTTTCTAGCTCGCGACAAGAAAGAAAAGGAAATGAAATAGATTTTAAATCTTATAAACTTATGAGCTTTTTTTTAGAGCTTGTTAATATGTTGATTTGCTTATCTAAATGACTTATGGTGTAGCTTATAGCTTGAGGTTTTAAAAGACAAAATCATATAATAAAGGGGTGTTTGTTTTATGTCTCGACAGTCAGAAAGAGACACAAATAAAAGCGAGGCATCGAGCTTATTTGATTACGTTTTGAGGGTGTTTAAAACTTGAGAGTATAGAGATTACAAAGGTGTAGATGGTGTATCATGATTCGAAGCCATGAGTTTAAAATAAATGGACAAAACTCTAGTTTTATCCGTATATATATTGTTTTGTTCGTATAACAGAAAAAGAAGAAAAACTTATCTGTGGCGTGTATGATGATTTTGATAGTTTTAATTCATGATAAATAGATAGTATATCATATATGAGATTGAACAAAGGTGTCACACCCCCAAATACCTGATTTGCAGCGGAATGGAATACCTGGGGCGCGACTGCCATAACATCACAGTTTCAGTTATATTGAATGACCTAAAGTGTCATTTTAAAAGTACATCGTTTGATTTCATAAAACATTCAGAGTTTACAAAAGGTAGGTCCCAAAAGATGATTCAAGTTTGCGGAAATAAGTTGTTACAAACCAAACGATAGTTTAAAGTGCATATAAATACAAGTCAGATGCGTCATCACCGCGACTCTATGATATGTCCACATGCAGGCCATGATGCGAATGCCTTAATTACCTGAAAATACATTGCTAAAATGGTCAACAATAATGTTGGTGAGAATCATAGGTTTAAGTAAATGGTAAATCTCTATGGTAACCACAAGTATAAAGTGAAATGATAAAGATGCTACATAAAAATCATACATTGGCTCTTAAGCTCATGACCTCGAAGCTAGACTGATTATGAAGGCCGCACCAGAGTGTTTTGCCGGACACTCTGAATCTGATATTAAATAAAATGCATCCGTTTGACCTGGTTGGATTTACCAACCCGGATGGAGGAGTCACCTTCAATAGATCTATTCACTCACCCTCGCTTAGTACGTAATTAACGGTTCATGATAAATGAAAGGGGACTTTAACATGGCAATGAGGTAACTTAAGCAATGTAAATGAATTTGATACTTTGGTCCGTATGAAAAATGGTGCAATGCATTCTCCCCCACAAGTTTAGAAATGAAAATATAAATTGAAAACGGGGCTATGAAAACTCACCTGATGCGATAGTTATGATGACAAAAGTGGATACACTGAAATGAGGCACGATCTCTAACCGCAACCTAATATGAATGATATGATCTAATGTAAGTCATGAAATAATGCTACACATGCAAATACGTATGTTATTGATACCACTCGTGAAATTTAGAAATAATGTTTATCGTCGAAAAATATATTTTTGACGTCTTGTTAAGTTATAAAACACTTTTCGCGTATATATGTTATAACGGCCTTCTACGATAGTCGTTTGGTGATTTATCGAAAAATAGAGTTTTCGTCGCAATTAGAACACTTTGATAAATTTCTGAAAATGACTAAGTAGCCTCGCAAAGCTAGTCGTAAGTTGTTGAATATTGAGTGTTAGGAGACGATCTCCGTGTTTTTAGAAAGCTCGTAACAATATCTTAAATTCGTATCATCGAAATTTTGTCCATACGAGTCCCGATCATAAAGAAAATTAATGGTTAATTTAGATAGTCGGCTAAATTTGCTGTTTTGTGTAGTTTTTGGGTATATTTGAAAGGTCGTATCTTACTCGTTACAAGTCCGGTTGACGAACGGCTGGTCAATTTGGAAAATAGGCCGGGAGTACTTGATTTTACTTCAAAGGGTTAATGTCTCAAACTGACTCGATCATAGAGAAAAATGGCTCCAAACTTGGTTACTTGCAAAAACAGTTTTACACTTAGAAACATTTTTAATAAAAAGCTGATAAAAATGTGTTGTGAACGTCGGGTTTCAAACGCTTGTATCTCGGTCGTTATAAGCTCGTTTTCTACGTTCTTTATATCCTCGGCTTCGTATTACGGTGAACTAATATATTTTTGATATGTCGGCTTGTCTAGTTCGCGTTCAACGCCTCATTTTAATCATTGAAAATCGTGTAACAGCTCACTAATTTTTCAGAAAATAGTTTTTAGTCGTCAAACTTAGAATTAACGTATCCTTCTCGTCGTAAGCTCATTTTTACTCATTCCAGCGGCCACGGATTCGTTTTTGAGTGTATTTTCTAAATATGTAAACCAAAATAACCCATGGTCTACTGAGATTTCCAGAAATTGCAAAAATGGACAGAACCTCATCTATATTTGGTTAAAACCATTTTTATTAGTTCAATACTTGTATATATCCCTTCCAATCAACACCAAAGCTATTCTGAAACCTACCATACACCATCTTAGCCTTTTTCAACCTTTCATCCCTTTTCTGCCTAAGAGCAATCATCTCAGCATTCTGAGCTTTCATAAAGCTCTCACCACCTTTTCTTCCAGCAAGGGCTTGTGGTTCTATTCCAAGCTTTTCAGCCTCTTCACTGACCACCTGGATGAGGGCAGACTTGTTCAGCCTTTCTTTTTCAGCTGCTTTCTTCAACCCTTCTTCCTTCTCCATATGAGCCTAAATATCAGCCTTAGTGAGAAGATGCATTTCTCCATTAATCTCATAAGGGACCTTGACTGGTTCATCAGGGTCAGGCCTTATCTTCAAGGAAGCAGGCACCAATATTGTTGGTTCAGGCTCAGTAGTAGTAAGAATACCTTTGCCTTTATCTTGGTGAGTAGATGGGGTTGTTTCAGGAGCCTGAGTAGGTGGTATCTCCCCCTCAGTGTGAGGAGGTTGTTGGCTGGAAGATCCTTCAGTGACTTTCTCCCCCTCAACTATTGCTTGAGCCATTGTGAGAACAAGAGTTGGAGTGCTCACTGAAGTTGAGGGAGCAGCTTAACCTTTGAAAGCCTGATAAATCTCAGTCATCATGGATTTGATGTCTGAGGTGTCTTGCTGAAGATTGGTCACCTTTGCCTCAAGAGATGCCTGAGAAGTCTCTATAGCAGTCATCCGAGGCCCAAGATTCCAGGCCAAGGAATTCGAAGACTTGGCCCAAGATGCCAAATTTGCCTCCATAAGAACCATGGAAGACTTGATGGAGTCCACTGAAGAGCTGAGACCCTTAAGGTTGAAGGATGTCAGCATGTTGACAAGCTTACTGAACTGAGCTGACTGTAGCTGATAGGTCTCAGAAGCCTGAAGAATTTTCTTTTTGAGCTCAGGGTCATCTTTCACTGACTCTTGAATAGTTGCAACGCTCTTCGTAATGTTGGTAAGAGTAGCATTGAACATTTTAAGATTCTGATCAAGAGTTGTCAAGGAGTAGGAAATCCCTAATTGTTGTTCATTAATGTCATCATGATAAGCTTCAACAGATTCCTTCAGGTTGACATAATGAACTGCAGCTTCACAATGTTGGTTAAAGATTTCTTCAGTAAGCCCTTGAAAGAGAGCATTGTTGGATTTCTACAAGAATTTGACCAATTATCTTTCAGTGAGAGGAAGAATGTTGTCATACTTCCTGAGATTGGCTGGGTAGGATGATTCAGAGTCCGATGAATGATCAGCCTGAGATGCTGATTCTTCACCCTGTGGTGGAGAAGACTGATGCGATTGTTCAGTGGGTTGAGCATCAGTGTCCATATCATCACCTGCCTCAAACACTTCTTCCTCACTGTCAATGCTGAGCTCTTCATCAGACAAGAGAACAGCCTGAAAATCCTCCATGGACTGAATCTGCAACTGGTTTTGGCCAGGTCCTGACCCTGCCATAATAATTGAGTGGGTTTGCTCAGCCTGGCTTTTGGAGTCAGTTCCTGAGGGAATGGATCCGCCTTGAGGGGGTTGTGGTTCCATATCAGTGGGTGGTTGCATGCCCCCTGAGTCTTTGTCCCCATGTGCGCCTTCAAGCACTGGTGGGTGTTTTCCAGTACTATCACTCGGCACAGTTTGTGATTGTTGATGGACCCCCTTCCCATCAGGGTTGTACTGCCCTTTTGGGGATTTAGGGTCCTTGACTCCCTGAGACTCTGAGTGTGATTTCTTAGAGCCGTGAACAGGAGGTGATTAGGTGTGGGTCCCCTTCTCAGTAGAGTAGTGCTGCTCTACCAAGGATTCAGGACCCTTTACTCCCTCAGGCACAGATTGTGATTTATCAGTACCTTCATCGGGATGTGATTGGGTGGAGGTTCCTGACTCCACTGACTTGTATATGTCAGTAGAGCCATGAGGAAGGGTTTTGCCCGAGGATACTGAGGATGATTTCTCAGTACCCTCTATTGGCGTTTGTTTTAAGGTCAAGAGGGTCTCAATGATGGGTGTCTCTGAGGTCTTGGCCATTGTTTCCCCTTCTTTGGTTTCTGAGGTAGAGGTCTCAAGGACGAGTGATTTGGGTTTAACCACCTTCTTGGACCCTGCCTTCTTTTTCTTTTTCTCCTTTGTAGGAGAAGGAATGGGTGAGATAGCGTTTGCACCCTGAATGATTACCAACATGTAGTCGGTCAGGGCGACTGGTTGTAACTCAGTAATGCCACTCGTATAATTGGCCTTGTGTAGGACGTCAGGTTTAGATCCTTAAACATCAGGCCTAATATAATCAGAGCCAAGTAAATCCTAAAGCACACAGGAAATGAACCTAGGGTAAGACACGTGTTTTAGCCTAGATTTTCCTGAGAGCTTGGCCACGAGGTCACGGAAGATTATTCCTCCGATGTCAATTTTTCTACCCTCCAGGAGACTGAACACCATCAATTGTTGTGATGAGTTCAATTGCTCCGTGGAGGATTTATTTCCCCAAGGACCTGAATGACAAAAGTCATCAGGATCCTCCAAACAGGATGAAACCAGGTTTTGACAATAGGCGCTTTGGCCAAAAGGGATCCTGAGGCCACATCAGGTTGTTTTAAGTCATGTGGCCCTAGTAAAAGCAATTCAGCCTTTACTTCTTGGTCAGTGGGGTTGGACTCATAGTTCTCAGTGAAATCAAGACCTGTGGCCTTGATGAAGGTTGGGTAATCTAGGGAGAGGGTCCTTCTCCCATTCATCACTGAGAACGTGATAATTGAGTCTTTGGTGTCTTCAGGGCTAGTTGCCACTGCTGTACACCAAAATTCCCTTAAATAGTCATTGTATATGACTGAGGGGGTCTTTGTGAACGTCGTAGCAAGAAAGCAGTTTTGAAGGTATTTAACTACATTCTTGTACGCCCAAAACTTTTGGGGGTAGGCAAAGTTTCCTACCACGTTGTTCTTGGTAATGTCTACGCCCTCCATGAGGAATTCCATATTTGGGGCGTATGTGATAGCTTTAAACGTAGCCATTTTTTGTTGGGAGGTCTTGGATTTGCAAGAACAAAAACTAGTCTAGGTTTCTAAAGATTAAACACACACACAAAGTTTTTTTTTTTTTTTTTTGAAAGAAAAAAAAGGGCAAGAATTTGCTTATAGATTTTCAAAAAAACATGTTTGTGTTATTTTGTTTGGGGGTATTTATAGGGAAGTGGAGTGGAGGGTGTTTTGGGTATTAAGAGGTTTTTAATTTCGCAAAAGAGATTTTCAAAAACTGTTTTGTATAAAAACGTTTGAGATCCGCATTTAATGCTCAACCACTCCACTTTCCCTGTTTTGCGCAACTGCCGAGGTAAACAGTTGTGCCGTCTGCAAAAAGTGTAATTTGCAAGGTTGAGTCATCACACATCTGTTATGTGATTGGAGAGGCATTAAATACCAAGTGGGAAAGTGGCGGCCTATGAGGTGTATGCCAGAAAGGCAAAATAACAAATATTCTTATATTAAATAAGAATTCAGTTACCAACCTCGGACATTTACTAACTAGAGACTTAGAGCATTTAAGTTAGCATTGAATGTCTTCTGAGGGACCTGAATGATTCTTAATTCAGTGAACCTGCTTGTTCAGGACTCGGGTTTAGATCCTGATGCGTGGTTTTGCGACCTTACAACAGGTTTTACCTCTCGAGGGATCTCGAGAAGCTTGCAATCCCCACCAGGCAGTGTACCTGACCGATGTAGTATAGTGAAGTGGCAAGTACCGGGGGATTGATCGTTCTCTAGGGGAATAGTGTCGTTAGGATTGAAAAAACTACTCTAATAGGTCTAAGGGTGAGGGAAGATTCTTTTTGTATTTTTATATTTTTTATGAAAGCAAGTAAAATCTCGGGTTTGAAGGAGTGGGCGGAATTAGTTGCTAGTCAACTAACCCAAATAACTACAATTGCAAATAAAATAAAATAACTGAAAATGAAAAGGTTATGGAACTTATATGGAGAGAAATGTGTTTACTTAGATTTCCTTACTCCCTAACTATCTTTTACCGGTTGATTAGTGTGTATTAATTGCGTGGATGACGGGTGTATTCCTTAATACCAATCGTGGGGTGGCGTACGTACTTCCCCAACTCTACAAGCTCCTACTTCACTCCTATGTCGAGCCGGCAAAGAAGCTCCTAACATGGGATCACTAGAATTCGCTCATGCATTAAATACAACCATAAAAACCTTAGTACGCATTGGTTCATGTTTCTTAAGACGTTCAAGCAAGTTACCGTATAGGAAGTTAGCCAGTTTTCTTAAGCCTAACATCAATAAACAATCATCCAATACAATTAATAACACACCAACAACCAATAATCAATAGTTAGGTTTCGTTAGATCTAAGCAAACACAAGATAAATCTAGCCTAACATGTTAATTAAAAGACAAGAACAAGATATAATCAAACAACACATAGACATATTGAATGATTAATTGATTACTTATCTTCAATTAAACATGGGAGATCCAAGGGTATAAAACCCTTAAAAATGGCATAAAATTCGTCTTAGGGTTTCTCCTCACAAAGTTGCACACTATGAATAAAAATTGCAAAACTATATATAGAATTTAGTAGATGACGGCGTCACGTTGTAGGAGGTGACGCCGTCACCTCGCCGCGGCAAGGGTTCCCGGATGTTCTTCCTGACGCCGTCCCTCTTTAATCCTCCAAAATCCGCTCTGGCCTATCAAGGGTTGACGCCGTCACAATTGTGCTTAACGCCGTCTCTCATTAACTTAAACCGTGACGGCCTTGATCACCTTAAAGGGTGACACCGTCAGACTTCCATTGTAAAACTTTCTGGCGCGTCACGTGTATTTGTCATATCCACCTCTTTTGCCAAGCCGTGACGCCATCAGGAGCAATCTTGACGCCGTCACGTGTACTTTTCCAGCAGCTTTGGAGACTTTGTCATTTTCTTCACTTTTATGCTCCAAAAACTTCCAAAATGCTTCCTTTTCCAGATTTCTTCTCCAAAGTACCTAAAATGACAAAAGGAACGATTTAGGGCAATATTTGATCAAATAAATATGATTTAGGGCTTAAATGACCCCCTAAAAGCGGTACACTTTTCGCTTCATCAAATACCCTTACACTTGAGATTTGCTTGTCCTCAAGCAAATGCGCTTTTATTCTAATCAAAATACAAGTTAGGGGTAATTTAATGCTAATATAAAAGTAATTACAACAAATAGTCGTTCCACTTTAATCATAATAAGCACGGAGATTACAGACTAGCACCTCACAAGTAGTGTTTAGATACTCACATCTCTCAGGTGTCATAAAAGTATATTTCATAAATGAAAACGGATAATATCTCTCACTACCTGTCATAGCAAATAGATTACCATAGGCTTGGGAAAGGATCAAAAACCTCCTCCACTAGGCGTAAGCACCTAAGATAAACTATCAAAGAGGGCTTTTAAACGGGTTATAACGTTAGGTGTAGGGATATGATAAACACGGATTTGTTGGATAAAGGATATTTTACTGGTGGCGAGTTAAAGATCTTGATTAATTACATGTACAATATGGGATTGCTAAGCCAAGACTAGACTCGACTTAAGCTAATGAAAAAAATAACAAAAAGATAAAATAAACATAAAATGAAACGGGATGGTAGTCCGTATGTTTTTTTTTTTTTTTTTTTTTGCATACACTCTTGCCCTACCATCCAAAATAATACATCATAGGGGCCTCGGTTCTCCCCTTACACTTGAACTTTTACATAACTTTACAATTAACTATTCTAATGACTCGAATTAAGATAATCGAAACACTTGGAGTACTTTTAAATACATTTAGCACATATGGGGGTAATAATGTTGTTCTTCCCCATTACTCCAATACACTAGTACTTTACCCATGAGTCCCAATCGTCCCAAAACAATATGTACAAGGATATGACTCGACTTAGCAACCATGCAATCAATTAGATAATTAACTTGGGGTTTAAACAAATGTTGTCACAATAATGCACTAAAAATGAGTGCATACAAGGTAGGCTAAGGCGATTTGGGTGTACATTTAAGTGGGGTGTAAACAAATTCTTACTTTAAGTAAAATGCTTAAAGTTAGAAACGAAAAGATAGGCTCTGAGGGGTGTACTAGGGGTATCGTGTACTAAAAATGAGTACAACGCAAAGGGTGTGGGAGAATTACTTGACCAATGTAGCCAATGTAATTATAACAAAAACATAGGTGTAAAACAATGGGTTAATCCTAATGCCTCTTATCATGTAGTAAATCTAACTACACGAATGTAGTCTCACTTGTGGCCTCGGAATGGTCCTATCGCAAGTTCTAGAATCTAAGTGCTACCGGTACACACATCATAGCATAAATGCTTTTCCTACCAATTCTAGGGGCGAACCTCACATATTTGGGGGTGGAAAAATTTTTAGTGGTACGGTTTTGTGCTAGTCATGTAACTTCCTATCCATGAGACGCTCATTAAGACCAAAGTTTCACTCCTATATGTTGTAAAAAAAAATTTAATTTGGCACTAAAATTGCCCTAACAGGTATTTCTCTCAGTTTTATTACACATCTACCATTAAGCAAACGAAAAATCAAGCGTAATTGTATTCTCTAAAGTATCGTAATTTACCCCCCCCCCTTACACTTAAGATGAACATTGTCCCCAATGTTCAAATAACAAGATGTAAAAGTAATAAGGTAAAAGAATGAAATCAAATACTCCCCTGATTCGCTCGGTGGATAAAGGGGTAACATGGTTAGATGTTCTTCCAAGGTAATGTAGAAGCTCCAAGACTAAAGCATCGCCAAAAGCTTGATTCCACATACATCTCCTTGTCCAAAATAACCTGTTAAACCTGAGAAAACAAACACGAAAACCTGCATAACATCGGCGGGATAAATCTGTATAAGGATATAATGCTTGTGGAATGATTATTTTGCAGATTCCTGGAGTTTATAAGTTAGAGATTTAATAAAAACTTTCTATGAAAACAAAACTTTCAAAAATTTCAGAAAATTAAAACCTGACGCCATCAGGTTGTAAGGCCTGACGCCGTCAGAAATGATCTGACAGAATTCTTATGTTAAGTTTTCGGAAAATTTCTGGAAAAACCTATACCTTACTTCCTGGAAATCCTGCAAAACATCATTATGACTCGATACAAGCATTTGACTCAAACAATTACTAATATGTATGTTAATTTAATATTGTTATGATTCATGTTCATTTGTTCTAATAAACCGATTTGGATTTCCCTTACACTTATCTTTTGCAAAATACCTTTATATGTAGTTAAGACGAAGTTAAAAACAAGATAAAGCATTTTCACAATTTAGTTTTCGAACATGAATCAATAATAATAAAAATTAAACATACATACGGAAACAAATAAAATCAAACAAACAAATAAATAAACACACAAAGCAAATAAAGCTTGGGTTGCCTCCCAAGAAGCACTTTTCTTTATTAACGAGTCTTGTAGCTAGACTCAAAGTCACCGTACATTACGTGACTCCATCATTGGTCCCGGTTCCTACGCCATTCTCATTTCCGGTTTTATATTCCGGTCCTAATTTCAAACAATCCTTGTAGAAACCGGATATCCTTTCCATAACATAGTCTACTCCTTTATTTCTATCCTCATCATTCCTATAGTAGACCGCTTGCTTAAGCTCCTTCTCAATATTTGACAAGTGTTGGAATTGCTCTATTTATATGGCATTTGGTAGTTTACCTCATCGGTCTCATCCTTAAATCTAACTATCCCTAAGGAAGGTTCATAAGTCATTCTAGAGACCTCAACAAATGGTTTTCCAAAAACTACTTGAGTTAAGCATGCATCGACTATTGGGCGGATATCTTCTACAATTACAAAGTCGGTGACATAGGTGAAGTTTCCTACATAAACTGGTAATCCCTTAACTCTTCCCGTGAAGTTACTCATCCAACCCTTATCAAGGAACATCTATACCCAAGTTGATTTTTCATTATCAAGTTGTAGTGGGCTCTAGTCATGATGTTTATGGGCGATCTAAGGTCGATGTAAGCTTTCCACACATGCAAATGTCCGATGTTGCATGGTATGTTGAGATTAGAAGGGTCGCCTATTTTTATAATTGGTCTACCTAGGAAGTATGGTGTCTCAGGGTCATCGAATAAGTCTGTATGATATGCGCGCTCTTCCTTAGTGGGTAGCCTATTGAAGTAGTCCTCATCATCATCTACTTCTTCAATCTCACTTTTCCTAACTTCTTTATCAACCTCGACTTTCTTAACCTCATCCTCAGGTTCACTATTATCCTCATTTCTATCAATTGGTTTAATAGTGACAATGTTGACGAAGTGGACGTGTTTGGATGAAGAGGGGTCTTTTACTTGGGGTCCGCTATTTCTGTTCCTAGTGTCCTTATGTGGAGGTGATAGCACTTGGTTATTGAGGGCTTTCAATAAGTTGTCAATTTTATTGGTCATCTCCGTTTGTTGTTGATTGAATTCGGATTCAAACTTGGCCAAACGAGCTTCTTGAGATGCCATAAATTGGGACATCAATCCTTCAAAGTTATTGGTACTACCATAATTGTTGGAAGGATTGTTATTGAAAGTACGGTTCGAGGGTGAACCGCTTGATTGGAAACGATTAGGTGGGTTGGAAGAATTGGTATGTTGTGCGTTTTGGTTTTGTTTCCACCTAAGGTTTGGGTGATTTTTCCATGAGGGGTTGTATGAATCACCGTAGGGGTTTGGCTCGGGTTTGAAAGTGTACCACTTGTCTCCCGCTCCGTCGGTACGCGAGGATGCGTAGTCCGCAAAAGCTTGTTCGGGGAGTTCCACACAATCACGAGTGTCGTGGGGACCACTACATAATTCACATGAAGAAGTGATTTTGTTCACTTGGCTTGAAGGTTTAGGAGCCTCGTAGGATTTCATAAGAAACTTGACTTGGTCTTCAAGTTCTATGATCCTACGGTCGGAAGTGCTTGAATTGTTCGAAGGCAAAGATATTGCCTTGACCGTTTTATTCAAATCACGGGGATCATTCCAACTTTCGTTGTCATAAAGAGCAAGATCTTCTAGGAGAGCCCATGATTGTTTCGCACTTAGGTTACGTAGCTTACCACCGGCCGATTGGTTAATGGTTTACCTTGTGGAGAGATTGATGTGGTCATAGAAGATTTGGACTTGGAGCCAAAGTTCTATGCCATGGTGAGGGACTTTTTGGAGTAAGTCCTTGAATCGAGTCCATGCCTCGTAGAGGGTTTCGCCTTGACGTTGTTGGAACATCAAGATATCATTCCTTAGCTTGGTAGTTCTCCCTGGTGGGAAAAACTTAGCAAGGAAACGAGTGGTGAGATCATCCCAAGAGGTGATGGATCTTGCGGGTAGACGCTCTAGCCATTGACTAGCTTGATCCCGCAGAGAGAATTGAAAGAGACGCAGTCGGGTCGTCTCTCAAGTGGCAACATCAAGGTCTATGGAATCAACGATTTTAAGAAAGTCCTTGAGATGTTGATTAGGATCTTCGGAACGAAGTCCATCGAATGCGCATCCACTTTGCACCAACCGGATGGTGTCGGATCGCAAGGGAGTGACATTGGTTCCTTGAGTGAGCTCAATGGTGTTTCGATAGCCATGGTGGCTAGGACGAGAGTAGTCTCCTAAGGTACGGACTCTAGGAGGTGGGTGTTGTTGTGGTGGTGGGTTGTTGGGATCGAGGATATTACCACCTTCCAGGTTATCGGATGGTAATGGTTACGAACAAAGAAACGAAGAAAAAAGATAGACTAAAGAAAACCTAGAAAAATAAAATAAAAATCTCACTAGAAAGGAATCTAGTGAGTAGACCTAATAAAATAAAAATTCAACCTAAACAATAACTATTCCCCGGCATCGGCGCCAAAAACTTGATGCGTGGTTTTGCGACCTTACAACAGGTTTTACCTCTCGAGGGATCTCGAGAAGCTTGCAATCCCCACCAGGCAGTGTACCTGACCGATGTAGTATAGTGAAGTGGCAAGTACCGGGGGATTGATCGTTCTCTAGGGGAATAGTGTCGTTAGGATTGAAAAAACTACTCTAATAGGTCTAAGGGTGACGGAAGATTCTTTTTGTATTTTTATATTTTTTATGAAAGCAAGTAAAATATCGGGTTTGAAGGAGTGGGCGGAATTAGTTGCTAGTCAACTAACCCAAATAACTACAATTGCAAATAAAATAAAATAACTGAAAATGAAAAGGTTGTGGAACTTATATGGAGAGAAATGTGTTTACTTAGATTTCCTTACTCCCTAACTATCTTTTACCGGTTGATTAGTGTGTATTAATTGCGTGGATGACGGGTGTATTCCTTAATACCAATCGTGGGGTGGCGTACGTACTTCCCCAACTCTACAAGCTCCTACTTCACTCCTATGTCGAGCCGGCTAAGAAGCTCCTAACATGGGATCACTAGAATTCGCTCATGCATTAAATACAACCATAAAAACCTTAGTACGCATTGGTTCATGTTTCTTAAGACGTTCAAGCAAGTTACCGTATAGGAAGTTAGCCAGTTTTCTTCAGCCTAACATCGATAAACAATCATCCAATACAATTAATAACACACCAACAACCAATAATCAATAGTTAGGTTTCGTTAGATCTAAGCAAACACAAGATAAATCTAGCCTAACATGTTAATTAAAAGACAAGAACAAGATATAATCAAACAACACATAGACATACTGAATGATTAATTGATTACTTATCTTCAATTAAAAATGGGAGATCCAAGGGTATAAAACCCTTAAAAATGGCAGAAAATTCGTCTTAGGGTTTCTCCTCACAAAGTTGCACACTATGAATAAAAATTGCAAAACTATATATAGAATTTAGTGGATGACGGCGTCACGTTGTAGGAGGTGACGCCGTCACCTCGCCGCGGCAAGGGTTCCCGTATGGTCTTCCTGACGCCGTCCCTCTTTAATCCTCCAAAATCCGCTCTGGCCTATCAAGGGTTGACGCCGTTACAATTGTGCTTGACGCCGTCTCTCATTAACTTAAACCATGACAGCCTTGATCACCTTAAAGGGTGACGCCGTCAGACTTCCATTGTAAGACTTTCTGGCGCGTCACGTGTATTTGTCATATCCACCTCTTTTGCCAAGCCGTGACGCCGTCAGGAGCAATCCTTGACGCCGTCACGTGTACTTTTCCAACAGCTTTGGAGACTTTGTCATTTTCTTCACTTTTATGCTCCAAAAACGTCCAAAATGCTTCCTTTTCCAGATTTCTTCTCCAAAGTACCTAAAATGACAAAAGGAACGATTTAGGGCAATATTTGATCAAATAAATACGATTTAGGGCTTAAATGACCCCCTAAAAGCGGTACACTTTTCGCTTCATCAGTTCCTGAGGTACAAGGGTTCAGGAACTTAGGTTTAGTTCCTGAGTTTCAGGGTAGGTGATTCAGTGATCTTTTTCACTGAGGAACACATTGAGTCAGGGACCTGGGGTTTTCAGAATTTACACTTAGTTGGATGGATTCAATTGGTGGACTGATTCTCAATATCCAACATTCCTAGTTCAGCTTTCTGTCTTGTGAAAGTTGGTTCATCCAATGGTTTGGTGAATATATCAGCTAGCTGATAATCAGTAGGAATGAAGTGTAATTCAATGTCACCATTCATGATATGGTCCCTAATGAAATGATATATAATATCAATGTGTTTTGTTCTCTGATGAAGAACAGGGTGGTTTGAGATGGTAATTGCACTTGTGTTATCACAAAAGATGGGAACCGTCTTATACTGGATTCCATAGTCTCTGAGTTGACTTTTCATCCAGAGTACATTTGCACAACAACTTGCTGCTGCAACATATTCAGCTTCAGCTGAGGACATGGCCACTGATTGTTGCTTCTTAGCACTCCAACAGACTACTTTCCCACCAAGGATTTGGCAGGAGCCTGAGGTGCTTTTTTTGTCCATGTTACATCCAGCATAGTCAGAGTCTGAGTATCCTTTGAGATCAAAGGCTGAACATTTTGGATATTATAATCCAAGGTTTGGAGTACCTTTCAGGTACCTGAGTATCCTTTTCACAGCTGTGAGATGAGATTCTCTTGGGTCAGATTGATATCTAGCACACAAGCACACTGAGAATTGGATATCAGGCCTTGATGCAAGTAGATACATCAGTGACCCAATCATTTCTCTAAAAAGAGTTTGATTCACTGATTTTCCAGTAAGGTCAGGACCAAGGTTGTTTGGGGGGACCATGGGAGTTTTGACTGAGGCACAGTCACTGAGCTCATACTTCTTCAGTAGGCTCCTGACATACTTCTCTTGACTGATAGAGGTTCCTTTATCAGTCTGCTTGATTTACAGACCTAGGAAGTAAGTCAGTTCTCCCATCATGCTCATTTCAAATTTCTTTGCCATCAGTTTTTCAAACTGTTTGCAAAGTTTATAACTTGTTGAGCCAAAGATGATGTCATCAACATATACTTGTACAAGTATGACATCATTATTTGTCCTATAGATAAACAATGTGTTGTCTATCTTGCCTCTGACAAATTTATTTTGGATCAGGAAGGCTGAGAGAGTTTCATACCATGCCCTGGGAGCTTGTTTCAGTCCATATAGGGCTTTGTTAAGCTTGCAGACATAGTCAGGAAACTCATGGCTTTCAAATCCAGGAGGTTGCTGAACATAAACTTCTTCTTTCAGTGACCCATTTAAGAATGCACTTTTAACATCCATTTGGTACACCTTGAATTTCATGTAGGTTGCAAAGGCAAGGAAGATCCTGATGGCTTCCATCCTTGCCACTGGTGCAAATGTTTCGTCATAGTCAATGCCTTCTTGTTGGTTATAGCCTTTGGCTACAAGTCTGGCTTTGTTTTTATTGACTATGCCATTTTCATCATATTTGTTTTTGAACACCCATTTCATGCCAATGACTGAAACATCTTCAGGACATTTGACCAAGGTCATTACCTTGTTTCTGTCAAATTGTTCTAGTTCGTCATGCATGGCCTGAACCCAACTTGGATGATTAAGTGCTTCCTTGACACTTTTGGGTTCAATTGTGGAGATGAAGTCCACAAATAGGCATTCATTGGCTGAGGCTGCTCTTAGTTGTGCAGCCATGCTTCTAGTGAGCATGCCTTAAGTAGGCTCTCCAATTATATTTACAAGTTCTATATCCTGAGACCTAGTCCAACTGTCCTGAGGTCTAGGGAACTGATTAGAACTTGAGGAGGCCTGATGGGTAGGGTCAGGATCAGACATATGATGATCTTCAGCATCTTGAGTGTCTGAGTGGGTTAACTCATCACTGTGATTGTTTGATTCCTGAGCACTGTGTACAGAATGAATG
Source organism: Artemisia tridentata subsp. tridentata (assembly GCA_021014915.2). NCBI lineage: Eukaryota > Viridiplantae > Streptophyta > Magnoliopsida > Asterales > Asteraceae > Artemisia > Artemisia tridentata. The sequence continues at coordinate 237,918,433 of CP139502.1, read as the reverse complement.
ATTGCATCAGTACTTCTTGGTGCTTCAACAAACTCAGTGATGGTTGGGTAAGGAAGGTTGTGAGGGATGATGTAATAGGAGATGTCAGCATTTTCTTGGTACTGAGTGGAAGGACCATTGTCAGGATGATGTTCATCAGGAGGGTATTTTGATGAATCATCAATGCCTATCTCTTCCACTGAGGTGTTAGAGACACTGATTGCATCTGTGCTTTCATCAAAGGTAACATGGAATGTTTCCTCAGTTTACTGTCTTCTAGTGTTGAACACCCTGAAGGCCTTTGTGACAGGAGAGTATCCTAGTAAGTATCCATCATCAGCTTTGGCATCAAATTTCTCTAAGTGATCCTTGTGGTTATGAATAAACACAGGACACCCAAAGACATGAAAGCAGCTGATGTTAGGGATCCTTCCTTTGAATAACTCATAAGGGGTTTTGCTATGTCTCTTGACCATGATGGATCTGTTTTGTGTGCAACAGGCAGTCTTTACTGCTTCAGTCCAGAAATGTTTGGAAAGGACTGATCCATTTAGCATTGTCCTAGCTACTTCAATGAGTGTTCTATTTTTCCTTTTAGCCACACCATTTTGTTCAGGTGTGTAAGGAGAGGAAAATTTTTGGGAAATTCCTTTCTCATCACAGAAACATTCAAGTTCATAGTTTTTGAACTCTGTTCCATTGTCAGTCCTAATCTGTTTGACTTTGATGTCATTTTGATTTTCAATGTTCCTAACAAAGGACATGATTGTTTCAGCTGCCTGACTCTTTTTGATCAGGAAGTAAACCCAAGTGTATCTTGAGTATTCATCCATAATTACCAGAGTATACTTCTCATGGTTAATGGTTCTAGGACTGATGGGCCCAAACAGATCCATATGGAGAAGATGAAGACAGTTCCTGATGAAAAAGTTTGTTTTAGTTTTAAAGGATGCTCTATGATGTTTACCTTTTTCACAGGCAGAGCATGGTTTATCCTTTGAAAACACAAGTGATGGTAAGCCAATGACCTTGTTTTGTTTCACAAGATTATTTATGTTTTTGAAGTTCAGGTGGGAGAGTCTCTTATGCCAAAGCCAGTTGAGGGTTTCAGTGGCCTTAGTAAAGAGACAAGTTCCATTCTGAGTTAGACTGGACATGTCTAACACATAAACATCTTGTCTTCTAGGTGCAATAAGGACAACTTCCTTATTTGCATTGAAGATGATTCCTTCCTTATCATCAAACTGAACTATGTATTTTGCATTACATAGTTGACTGACATTGATCAAATTGTATTTAAGACCATTAACATAAGCTATCCTAGTAAAGACTATACCATTGCAGTTTATTGAGCCATAACCTTCAGTGAGACATGATGAGTTATCAGCAAATATCACTTTGGGTCCTGATTCATCCATATATTTGTGCAGATAATCTTTCACACCAGTCATGCTCCTTGAACATCCACTATCTAGATGCCAAACAGGCTCACTGGCATGCCTCTGCACAAATGGTAAAGTGAGTTAGTTCTTTCTAGGACTCCACATCTTGGAGGGCTTGACTTTGGTGGTCTTTCTAAAAGTGACAATTGATTCATGGTCAGTGGTAGAGTGGACTGAGCTACCACAGGTTTTGCATTTGATTGCAGAGGTAGACTCAGTAGACTGAGAGGATGACTTAGTCATACCTCTTCTAGTCTGAATGACCTTATCACGTCCTGAGGTGTCATGAGTGGGATCTTCACAAATTTCACAACTATTGTTCATTAGACAATCCTTAGGAAGGTGGTCATTGAATCCACAGTGAGGGCGCAAAAGGCTTGGCCTTTTGTTTCTGTTTCTGTTTGGAATCAGAAGGGTATTTTAAAGCCTGAGCTTTAAAGTTTGCCATCTTTATTGTGGATGTGTATGATTGGTGATCCGAGGTCCTGTGATCTTCCTTTTTGCATATCATGCAGTAAAGGATTCTATAACAATCATCAGTGAAATGATTGGTATAGTGACACAGCTCACACCTTTTCAGGGGTTTGGAGGGTTTTAGTTTGGTGCTTGAGGAAATTGATTTGGGTTCCTTCTTGGATTGAGAAGGTTTCTCAGAAGATTCAATCTTCTCACTCAGCTTCCTGACAAGCTCAACCAACTGATCAATTTTAGAAACAGGGCGTTCTATTTTTACTTTTGAAGGGACTGAAGTTGATGAGTCATCAGAATGTACTGAGATTTCAGGGGTTTGCCTTTTCAGGATGGTATTTCCCATTCCTGGATTCTCCTTTGGAGAATACTGAGAGTAGACCAATGGTGGGAGGTCTGAGCTTGGTGCAGCACCATGAAGGATATTCAGAGGTGGGAGTGGTGTGAATGATTCAGATTCAGACTCATTGACTGACTCAGTAATACTGGGTTGGTCAGTGAGTCCAAGCAAATTTTTTAGAGCCTGACTTTCAGGAAGCAATATTTTTCCAGTCTCAAAGTTTGGTAACTTACTGACTGGGTTGTCCCTGACAATCCAGTCATTTGACTTGGGTTGCATTTCTTGCTCAAAAGATATGCCAGCTGGAATAAAGGCCATTTCACTGTGACTCTCACTAGGGGTTTCAGTGAGTTGGTCAATACCTATAGTTATCTTAGGAATTAAACCCACAGTATCAAAAACCTTGGGGTTCTTTTTAGTCCAGCCTTCAATGACAGCCTTTTAGTTGTTAAGTTCATTTTGAAGAGCTTAATATTGCTTCAAAATCTCAGTGTGTTGAATTTGTAGTGTAATATTTTCTAACTTGGCTTGTTTTAGTACAACCAATTCATATCTACACTTGTTCAATTCTAACACAAGATGGTTATATTTTGAAAGCAAATTAAGCCTTTTTTCTTCCACAAACTTAAGATCTACACAAATATAATTCATATAGGACTGCCAGTCAGAATAATTATCCATTGAAAGTAAAGTGTTTACCTTCTTCATGGTTATGTTCACCCACTCTCCATTCCTTGCATGGCTTTTTCAAACAGCCACCTGATCACCTTCAGAAAGTGCCATCAGTGCACTCACTCTAATTTCCTCATCATCTGAGGAGACCTCTTCTTCATCCCAGTCATCAGCTTCAGCTACAAGAACCTTGTTCTTTGTCTGAACAGGTTTGGAAGTGTGAGCATCCTGAGATCTGAGGGATTAGTTTCTAGAAGAGCAAGTTTAGCCTTAGCTTTCCTATATTTAGTCTCAAAGTCTTTTTGACCCTTTTGAACATTACTGTTTTGAAAATGTTGGGTCGATTGAAACATTCTAGGTTGAAACTTGCTGGTTCCTGAGGAACAGTTTCCAGAAAATTTATAAGAGGGTTCTGAGATGGTTTTTGAATAACAGTCTCTAGCAAAGTGGCCCTTTTTACCACATTTGAAACACTCAGTGGTTTCACTTGCTTTAGCATTAGAAAAGTTGGACTGATTTCTTTTGATAAAACGTTTTGAATTGGCTTGGAATGCCCTTTCTTGGAATTCCAAGTTTAGGTCATTCAGGTACTCATCACCAGTTCTTTCATCAATCTCATCTTCAGAATCCTCTTGAAAATCCTGTACCACACCATTAGAATAAAAGGCAGTTGATATGGGTGAGGCGGTCAAGGCCTTTTTGGTCTCAAGAGCTGTTGAGTCTGGGTATCTCCTAGAGATTAAGTTGTCTTCATAGACAAACTTCCCATAGATCTCAGGGAGCTCAAGGGTCTGAATGTGATTAGCATTCCTGAGGCCTTGTGAGAAGTTTAGCCACTTCTCAGGGAGACTGTTGACAAAGCCAACATTTTTCTCATGCTTAGACAAAACTACACCATCGTTTGATAATTCGTTTATCAGGGTCTTGTATCTGGTATATGTCTGTAAGAGACTTTCAGAGTCCTTTGCCCTGAAAGTATTTTACTTAAGTTTCAGGTCCATGATCCTGTTTTTCTTGGTATCTGAGGGACCTTCAAAGCTATTGATCAAGTCATCCCAAGTTTGCTTGGCTGTAGAACAATTAATGACTGATTCCTTTATATCTTCAGGAAGACAAGATATAATGATGCTTTTCAGGCGTTGGTCTTGATTGACCACCCTTCTCTCATCAATGGCCCACTGAGCTTCAGGCTTGTTTAGCCCCTCAGTAGTCTTTGGGACATAAGGACCTTCTTTGACACAAGTGATGTAGTATGGTTCCATACCAGTCAAGTAGCAAAGCATTCGCTTTTTCCACTTGCAAAATTTTCCAGCTTCAACTCTGGGGGCAACAGATGAAAAGCTTCCACCCTTTTTATCGACTAGCTGTGGCATACTAATATCAGCTATAGTAGGATCTTCGTTTTAAAAACCTTGAGCACTCTTAGTTTTTTTTGAAAAGATTTTATAAACCAGAGGCTTTGATACCACTTGTTGTTCCCTTAACACGCTAAGAGATAACTAACGAGTTAATCTAATTGTTTTTATGACTAATACAATGTATTTGATTAATTACAACTGATAAGTAAAACGTAAATATAAAAGTTTTTCAACGTTTAAATTCTTATAAGAAATCAATCAAAGAATCTATTACCTAAGTGTTTTGCGGAACAAACACTTGGGATTGAATAGACAAGGTATGGTGTGTCTCCTATCTAAACTCAAGCTATGCTTAAGTGGCAACAATATCAACCCACTGAGCTATCTCAGGGATTGGTTACTCTTTGTAGGAGAAAAGGGGTTTTGTGAAAGTCTCAGCTTTTAATGCACAAAAACCTAACCCACTTTTCTTCATCTGTTTGCTATTTATAGGCAAACATCAAAGAGTCCTGAAGATTAAAATACATAAAGGATAAGAAGGCGTGTCTGACAACTACAACAGTATTTTTCATTTCCAAGAACCAATAGGAATGCTCCAAAAAGTCTTCGAGTGTCAGTTCTGACACTTCTTGACTTTTAGCCGCTTTAGGGATTGTTTGTTTCTGGCCCGATAAGACTTGTAATTATCTCTTCAAACTCTTCCCGCTAAATCCCGCCTTTCTTTCAGGCTTCAGGTTCTTCAGTCTTCGCCTTTAGTTTTCAGTCTTTAATCATATTGTTGTTGAGGAGACTGGGGTTGAGTGAGTTCTTGTCCAACACTCACTGAACCCATTACCTTCTTCTTTGTCTCAAGTAAAAATCATAGAGATCCGCCTCCCTGAGTGGTGAGTCTTTCTTCTTAGACTCGTCCTGAGCATCTTGAAGGTAACTCACTGAGTGACTGTTCACTCAGTGACTTAATTATGTGTTCAGTTGATTAACACTTGGTGTAATTTGTATTCAAATCTTGTTTTAAGGATCCTTGGGTACTGACGGACCCAACAAAACTACCACCTTGATCCAATCTCATATAGCGAACAACTTTCCAAACTTCCCAAAGAAACCGAAGAATTCAAACAAACAAAGAGAATGATCAAGTGTCTTGCTCATTTTATCACAAACATGGGAAAGAAGAAAAAGTGAAGAGATTGAAAGTTGTGGTTTAAACATCTTTTGAATATTTTTTAAACAATTGTAGTCACTTATCTTTTGAACTATTGTACTTTTCCACTATGATCTCTTCTGAATATTTTTTGGTCATGCTTATGTATGTTTGACATATTTGATCATATGGTTAGTACTGTGCCTTATTTCATTTGATTATCTATGTGTGCTCTTTACGTGCTCTACTTGCTGTATCAGTAGAGTATCTATGTATAAGTGTTACTTGAATCGTTAGATATTTTATTCGACATGTGAATCAAAATTCTACGAGCCCACTGTGAAGTAATTTGTCTTAGAAGCCGGATCCCTTAATTTTAACTAACCGGATCCCCTTTGAACAGGAACCGGCAAATCCGGCCATACAGAAAAAAAAAAAAAAAAAAAAAAAAAAAAAAAAAAAACTTCTTATCACCCTCAACTTTCTAAACTTTGTTGCACTAGTTATCCATCTCCTATTAGTCACATTTGAGCTGAACTTGAGGTTAGTAGCTCTTTGGATCTCTTAGGAAAACCTTAAGTTTCTTCCCAGATGTTTATGATTTATCATCTCCAAGATAATCAACATTTTCCTATTCCACTTCTTGCATCACCTTTCTCTTAACATATTACACAATAAATAAAATTTTCAAATATTTATTTCTACCATCTCTACCTCAAAATGCTCTAAAACCAATCTTTTAATTCTTATGATTTTTAAAGAATTTTTAAAATTTTCATATCACCTTTCCCTGAATCCTACAAACATTTAAAACTTAGTGATATGATTATCTTAACCCATATTCACCTATTTCCCTTCTTTAGATTTCTTTCTTCTCTCTAAAGATCATTAATGGCAACCCCTCATCATTAGTGTTAGCCACTCAGGATTTTATCATTTCAGACACCTTCTCAGACTCATCACAACAGGAAACATAGGGCTGCTATAGCTGGATCCTAATCATTTTTCCCTCTCATCTGATCTGTTAACCGGATCCCTCAGCTAAAGCTAGCCGGATCCCTGTTGAAAAAGATCCGCTGGATCCGGGCAAACAGACACATGTTTAATCACTTATAGCCTTCCAAAACTCAACTTTACCCATTTAAACACTCCACATTGCCTTTAATAAATCTCCTAGAAGATTGTATCACTGTAGTTGACCTTGGTGCATGCAAATCATTGCAATTCAAAGGATTTTAGTGGTTTAGGCTTTAATTCCTTCACTTGATCATTCACTATATAAACCACTTGTGTTTGTGCTTCAAAACCACACCTTAACAAACATTCTTCTACTGTAAACTCAATCTCTAAACTCACCTCAAAACATGACTAAAGCACCAAGTGCAAGATCATCCACTAGATTCCCTCTAAGAAAATCGCACGTATTGTGTATGAGATGTCCTCACCCATCAACACCCTCTACTAGAACACCTCTCTCAAACTACAACCCGTCCTTCTAATGAACCAACTCCACCACAACTTGCTTCCACTAAACCAACCTCACCACAACCTACTTCTCTTGAACCTATCTCAACTCAACCCATACAAGCCTCACCTCTTCAACCTCAACTTCTTTCTTTTGCCACACCAATTCTTAAACACATTGGAGGACTTACCTCCTAGAACCTTCAATCCATCACCATTGCCCACATTCTCATCTATTGTGAGAATGTCAACTCAACCTCCATCCCACAACATAGATGTTGACATAAACATACCACCACCAATAGCAAACTTACCTTCCTCTCCTCCACCCTCAAATGACTCATTTTTGGTTATGAGAAGATGTCAACCATCACAACCACCTCAACCAAACAATGACACACTTCCTCCCATACATACTTCTCCACCAACACCCGTGGTACATCCACAGCCTTTCCACCTAGGTGCTTCCACCTCAAACATGCCTAAAGAACCTTCTATCTTAGGCTCTTACCAACCAAGTCATGAGGAGACTTGTTCTCATTTCCATCATACTCAAACCGTGGTACATGAATTACGCAATGAAAAGCGTTTCATGTTTCATCACCTACTTGAATGTCTAGAAGACGTCACCAAATCTAACCAACCTTAGAAACCTTGAAGTACAAGCACAAGTGGTATTCCTCCTCTAGTCTTAGGCTTAGATTTTTTTACTAGTACTTTTTCATGTTAGATCATTTCCTTTGTTTTAGAGAATTGACAATTGTTGTATCATTTCTCTTATTTTTATTATATGATTTTTCATGATTATGGGCTTTGTGTTTATGTGAGCATGATTGGTGTGATTATTACTTGATTTCATACCATTTTCTATCTTTTACTACTGCTAACAAGTTTTAGGTAGCCGGATCCCTCATTTTACACTTGGCAAATCCTTTCTGAGAAGGATCCGGCAGATCCGGGCATTCAGAAAACTAACTGAACTCTTTTGCAATTCAAATTTTAGCAAAGGGACACAATATACCTCTTTTCTAACCTTTGTTTTGTAGATTTTCAAAAATACACATGGAGTACTTGACGCCCTGAATAAGAGGGAGCTTTCGTCCAAGCAAAACCATTGCAAATACTTGCAATAATCACGCGTTAGTCTCCCTAATTACTTGACGCCCACAACAAGGAGGAGCAACCATCAATGGGGAGCAACTAAGAACTTCTTACTCTCTTTACTCCATTTTTACACCTCTCTTTCTTTTTTTCTAAAAGCTTGCATTCAGGTTAGTTTCTTCTCGACACTCTTTTTGTTTCGGCAAAAAGGGGGAGAAAAGAGTAAAAACTTACGAATTATATCGTTTTACTTAAAATAATTTTATGTTTTGTCAACAACAAAAAGGGGGAGATTGTTAATACAAATAAACCTTAAAAACGTTTATTTATATTTTACGATCTTCTAATGTTTTGTCGATAACAAACGTAAAATTATTTTAACGAGATATATAAAATACGTAACGCTTTGAGCCAAAAGTTTACTAACTCATTTCATTAAACAAATAAACCTTAAACATATTTAGTTAACAAGTTTACATAAAACCAAAACCATTTTATAAAAACACTTAAGTAACTTAGTTACTTGCATTTTATAAAAAACATGTTACTTGTAAAAATAAACTAGGAAAGACTTGGACTATCCATGACCCAAAACCAAGTCCATAACCCATAACCCATGACCCATTACATGACATCATGCATTACACCAAAATGGGTAAAACCCATGATCCATGAGCCAAAGTCCATAACCCATAACCCAAAGTCCATAACCCATGTCCCAAGATGTCCTTGACATTATGCACGACATAAAATGAACCGTGGATCATAACCCATAACCCAAAACCCGAAATTGTAACCCACAGTCCGGACAGATGATACCAAATGGCCGGATCCCTGTGGGAAGGGATCCACAGGAACCGAGGGAACAGTGCTCAGTTTTGCCTAGAAATAGTGAGCCATTTCTCTCTTATTCTTCACCCCTTTTAGACATATCTTCTCTCTATATTCTAAACTCTCTAACCTTAGATCCAAGGATCTTTCTATGTAGTCTTTCTTTGTGATTCTCTAGGTTCCTTCTAAAAGGCGAGATCACAAACTCTCAGTGACTTGCAAGCTCTTGACATAAGTAGCGAAGATTCTTCTTCTCTTCAAGATCACAGAAGTGCATCTTGTTCTTTCTTCTTCTCAAGGGTGGTGTAGATGTGTTAAGTCGTTAGGTGTAAAAAGACATTGGTTCCTTTAGTTGTGTTGTGCTAGTTGTGTTGATCGGGTAGTGGTTCCTTCTTTGTAATGGAACCCGGTATCTAGCCTTGTACCAGATAAAGTGTAGGCGACGAAGTTTTGGCTCTACCTCGTCGAAGAGCTCGGTATTTAGCTTTGTACCGGATAAAGTGTAAGCGACGTTGTGAAGGCTTCTCCGCCAGTGAAAGGAGTTTGTCTTGTGTAGTGTTTACGGAACTCTCAAGTTGGGTACTCGGGGAGTGTCCCTCTATCCCTCTCTCGTAGTTTAGTTTTATATGCTTTTCTACTATCAATATCCAACATGCCAAAACTAGATTGACATAAGTTGATCTATAAGTTTTAAAACGAAGCTTTAATCGGTAAAACTATTAAACCCCCCATTCTAATTTTCTTCAAATGTCATTAAAGAAACTATCTCTGAAAGAACCTCACACTTCAGAAATAATCCCAAAAAGGGCAACATTGCCAAGGACCCGAATCAAACCGAGACAAATGAGGTCTTTCCTCAATATAAGGAATGGGAACTTCTCATCATGGAGAATGTCACCAGTACAGTAGGAAATAGAAATCATCTTCATGTTGTTCCAGCTCTTTTCCTCTACTGTCTGGCAACCAGAACTCGGTTCAGTCTTGCATCCTACATTGCCAAACGGATGGCTGACCTTCCAAATCACCCCACCAAAGTCCTACCCTACGACATGCTTTTGACATGTCTCTTTTCACACATCAAAACCAATTATGAGAACACTCTAAATCATTGTTTTGCTCTCTATGACCCCGTCATGAAGATAATTCCCACCAAAAATGGAAGGGGTCTAGGAATGAGCAAACAAGTGGACTTAGGATCATCTTCCTCATCACTCCAAAACTCCTTAGGAACAGACAATGATGACACCCGTATACCTAGCTCAAAACTCTTACCCATGTCTTTCATGAGAGCTCTCCAACCTATGGAGAACATGTCACTTGAGCACAAGGAAACTAGGGGAATGTTCAAGTCAATACCAAGAGAGGTGAGTAAGATAGGGAAGAAGGTGAGGAGAATTGCCAAGAAGGTGCGAGGAACATGATATGTGGTTGATTGTGTTGGGGTGGTTATCTCAAAAAGAATAACTTATATCCTATAGCTTATTATGTGGTAACAATACTTGACTTGATTATCTGGATTGATTATGCTTATCTTTGTTATGCTAGGATTATGAACTATTATGTTTTATTATCTCTATGTGTCGATTGCATGATATTATTTGTTCTTGAGATCGCTAATAGCATAAGAATACAAGAAAAATTAGTATAGTAATTTTTGGACTATCCTAAACTGCACAAAAGTTCTGTCCAAAATAGTGGTTTTGGCGGATCTGCGGATCCAAAAAATGTGGATCCGCCTGTATAAAATACGGATCCGCCATAGGTCCAAAGTATCACCCAGAACTTTCACACGACCAGATTTGCGGATCCAAAAATAAAGATCCGCCAGTATAAAATACGGATCCGTGCCTTTCCAGATTTTAAATCTTCTATTTAAACTTTAAGCACTTTCCCACAATTTTCCATGCAACCTTTATAGATAACTATAGGATAAAACCTTAAACCTATATAATCAAAATACCTTAGGTTAATACATTACACCTCCTTTCTCTTAAGTCTAACCCTTTCATCCCAAGTTTCTTGCACATTTGCAAGATCTAGATCCTCTTCTCCATTTCTCATCACCACCATGACTTGCTCATTCAAGTCCTCCTCCAACATTGTCAAGAAAAGGCAAACCGCTAGGATAAGAGTAGGAAAACCCAAAATCATCAACCTTGAAAGTTCATCTAGTGATAAATTCTCTACTCCATCTCCACCTCCTTCAAAAAAATCACCAAGTCCACCTAGAGCTCCATCCAAGAGCACATCTTCAAAAACCATCTCCAACTCACACTTGCACTCACCCAAGGAGACTCCATCCTTGACTTCACGTTCACCAATTAATCTTGGTACACTCAAGACACTTTCTACCAACATCTTTCCAAGTTTGGAGCCAAATCAAGACCTCACTCAACCTCTAAATCCATACATTGATGACAAAGAGAATGTCCCTTGATGAGTCTCGTATTATACATGTTTATACCCTCGATATTATGTAAATTATATAGCTAAATACTCTTATTTATAGAACTTTTGGTACTTAATATATGAATAAACATGCAGGGCTAATGATCTAAGCAAGGACACGATAAAGCCGAGAAACTAATGACTCAAAAGACATAAGAGAAATAACACATGGTTTGGCAAAATCACGCCGACTTTATTGAGAAAGAGCGCCACTTATGGGCACCATTGGTCAACTATGTACTTACGTGTCAACACTGAAGTACGCCGGTTTTATACTTAAAGAGCGTCGGATACGTGAGGTGAAGCACGCCGGTTTTGTGCTAATGGGCGGCGTACTTCCCCTGACAGTTATACTTCTTCATTAATGAGATACATCAATGATAAGGCCGATCACTTGCCTATCATTACTCACCAGGCACATCTTAAGGTTGCTCCTACACCTATAAATAGTGGCCTAATTCAGAGCATAAGGGGCACCACACGCACCAATCATCATAAACTAATCATAAGAAGTTTAGGAGTGGTTTACACCAAGACCATTTGCTAAAGAGCCTGGAAGCAGCAGTAATTTGGAGTATAAGTAGTGAACGTGGTTCATTCCTTGTAATCTTGGTATAATCTCTATTACTTTATGAGTTTGATAATCATTTATTCATATGATACTTGTTACTTTACTTTGAATATGGAGTAGTCGAATTATGTTTGTTTTAGGCATTATAGCCATATGATATGAATCTGAGTTTGTAATATATGTTCTGAATCTATAAATTTTGTATTTGATATGTCCTTATTCAGTTTACTATCTCTTGTTTGGATTGGTCATTACAATTGTCAAAATGTTGAAAGATGCACTTGTGTTGATTATATTATGAATCGTGTGTCTATAACGAGTCATTGCTATACTTGTGAGAATTGGATAGTAAAACATTTGACAGACCGGATTATGACATGTTTAAAGATTAATCTCACGTCTAATGACTTGATTAGGGGAAATACATTATTTATAATTCATACACAGACCACACTTTACGCACTTTATGTGTAACACCCGTTCCCCGGATACAAATAGGCCCCACCCTAGATGGAATTTGCTAAGGTTTAACGTGATTGGCTAGTCAACGAATGTTGCGTTATAGTCAAACCCGATAGTCAAAGTGATAGTCAAAGAATGTTCTATACAATTATGGAAGTATTATGTGGCACAAATAGAAAAGAATAGACCTAAGGGGCTAAAGTTGTAATGGACTAAATGTGTTATAAGTTGGTTGTGGCCAAAATAGAATAAAAGGGACTTGAGGGACTAATTATGTCATTTGGCCAAAGATGCAACCTAACTAATAATATATAGGGAATTCTAGAGAATTCCACCATTATTTTGGGTGTGTTTGTGTGACCGATTATGGAGAAGATAAAGGGAGGGAAAAGTTAGTCTTGATGGTTTTATGAAGAAGAAGATGAAGACCTCATGCTTATGGTGTTTTCTAGCAATGATCCACCACTAGAAGTAAGAATGATGATGCAGAAGAATGATGATAATGGAGGATGATGATGGTTAAAACTTATAGATCGACTTATGTCAATCTAGTTTTGACGTGTTGGATATTGATAGTATTAAAGCATATAAAACTAAGCTACGAGATAGAGTTAGAGAGACACAACCACAACACAAGTATTTATAGTGGTTCGGCTACAAGGTCACCTTCCTTGCCCTACTCTACTCCCCGAGTCACCTACCTGAGAGTTCGTACACACTTCACAACACAAACTCCTTTCACTTGGCGGAGAAGCCTTCACAACGTCGCTTAAACTTTATCCAGTACAAAGCTAGGTATCGGGCTTTTCCACGAGGTAAAGCAAAACCTTCGTCGCCTAGACTTTATTCGGTGTAAGGCGAGATACCGGGTCCTTAGCACGGCGGACCAAACCAACACACCTAGCACAACCTGACTAAAGGATCCAACGTCCTTTTACACCTAACGACTCAACACATCTGCAACACCCTTTTGAGAAGAAGAAAGAACAAGATTCATGTTGATCCCAGTTGAGTTATTGATCTTGTTAATTATCTTAGATATAAATCTAAAATAATAAGTATAGAAACTGTTCTTGAATGATTATTAAGTACTATGTGGAATCTAATACTTAATCTTAAGAAGAATTATTAATGAACAATCAAATTCTCAATTAACACTTCAATATATTAATACGGTTACTCAAAAGTAACAGGGTTCCAAAACCTTGAAGTGATTCGACTTAGCAATAATACGTATGCTAAACTAAACCCTAGATCCTCCTTTTATAGACTAAGGAGTCCTAGTCGGTTACAATAACTTTCTATACAAGAATAATCTTTTCGTATCTATTCTACAATTATCCAAACATACTATACATAGTTATCTAATAAGCGGCAAAATACTAACTCTAGCAGTAGAATCTTCGATGCCTAGTAGTAGTATCCACTTAGCTTATTTTCTTGATCTCTTCAGTAACTCCAGCAGTAGAATAAATACACCAGCAGTAGTATGATTAAGCCTAGCAGTAGAATCATACTTAGTGTATTTTCTATTTAGCACAATAAGAAGTAGTATCCATTCTGAGCAGCAGCATCTCAAAACCCAACAATCCTCCCCTAAACTTGATATTTTCTCCCAAAATCATCAAGTTTCTTTTAAATCTTAAACCTTCACTTGGAGGATGCTTCCAAACACTCACTTCTTCTTCTTTCTCCCATAATCCTGCCCATAGAGTTTTCTTTGTATCTTTCTGATAAGATCAATAACCATTTGATTCCAACGATCAACATGAAGTTTAATATCTCCTTCAACCATCATCTTAAGTGTAGACTTAGCCAGAGGGTAATCCTTTTCTACTAGCATGTACATTTGAAGTCCTCCCTGCATCACTACATTGTGAACTCCACATGACTCATACAATCTCCAAAGAGTAATCTTAGTACTTCTGCCATGTTCCATCCACACTCTGTCATTAGCATAAACTTCAAACATGATCTTTAGATCTCCCCAGAGTACTCTATCAATCTTATCTTGTGGCCTAGTATCTCTATATTTGTTCTTGACTAATCCTCACAAGTTCACCAAATCTTCTCTATCAATGTTTTTGAGCATCTGAGAAAATGACTTAAACCTTTGAGTTCTTCCACCAACTCTATAGATCTCAAACCAAGGAATCTTCTTATCATCATATCCAGCCTTCCATCCAGTAATAGGAGCTTTAGAATGTAAAGGAGCAGTATCAACAAATGTATCATCATCATTATCTACAATTTTAGTCATTTGTTGTAACTCAATTGTTTCCTTGTAGAACTGCTTTGATTGCTCTGTTTTCTTTGTTTCTTCACTCTCAGACTCAGAACTTTCCACAATTGCCTTATACTTATTAGATTTTCTTTTCTTCCTTCCAACACTTTTTAACCTTCTTGTTCTCTTCACACCAATACTAGAAGTCACTTTCTCTTCTTCCTTCACTTCAACCTTCTCTTTTACATTTTCTTCTGCCTACTCTTGTGTTGGATTTAGTTTCTCATCTAACTTTTGCTTTAAATCTGCTTCTAATACTTCAGCAGTTCTCTTCTCACCTTTGCTAGATTCAGTTTCAATTATAAAACCTGAAGCAAAAGGTCTTTGCAATCTTCAATGTGTGTTAATATAGATCTTTTGAATTTCTTCGTAAGGCCTATGCTTGAAGTATTTCTCTTTCCAATTATCTTGACCTTTCAAGTAGGCCTTCATATACTTGAGCTGCTCACTTTTGGAAGGAGGTTTCTTTTGATAGGACTTTTTCTTACTAAGCTTCTTCCTCATTTGAATCAAAAGATCATCAATTTCATCTTGTTGCTCTTTAGGAGTAAAATTTATCCGTTCTTCTTCTTGTGCTTTTGCTGCAAACTCCCAATCTGATTGAGCTTGCCTTCTTCTTTCCTCTTCCTCTTGAGCATCAAGATCAGCTTGCATTTTTCTTGCAACCTCTTCATCAGTAACCATTTGTTGTTGTTGTTGACTAGGTGATTGAAACTTGAATTTCTTCTTAGGTTCTTCAACCAACAACCCTTTGCCTTTGTCAGATGATGAGATTGTTGTTGTTGATGTTTTTACTACTAATACAGGTTCCTTAATCACCACTCCTTTGACAGGTGCTTTTGTTGATGTTTTTAATGGTTCAGATTGTGGTCCTTGTTGTGATGTGGGTTGTTGTGATTGTGGTTCTTGTTGTGATTTAGGTGGTTGTGATTGTGATTGTTGTTCTGGTGTTGGTTGTTGTGATTGTGGTGGCTTTGGTGTTGATGATTTAGTAGCTTTAAGTTGCAGAATTACCTTAGCCAAACTAACATCATCATCTGACTCCTTAGCAGTAGAATCAACCTTCTCAACAGTAGGATCTTCAACACCAGCAGTAGCTTGAGCCGCAGAATCATTAACACTAGCAGCAGAATGAATCACCTCAGCAGTAGAATCATCCTTAGCCATATTTTCTTTGTCACCAACAGCAGATTCCAATTGCACCTTTTCAACACTCTTCCCTTTTTCCAAGGCTACTTCATTCCTAGATTTGTCTTTAACCACAAATTCTTCATTCTTGCCAGAATCCATATCCATCTCCACATTTTCACCACCATCAGTACCTTCAACATTTAATTTTTTCCCTGTTTCCTTGTTAGCCTCCCCTGAAGTCTTTGTCTCTTTCCTCCGCTGTTTGGGAGCATCCTCCCCCAAACTTATGTCTTCAGAAGAGCTAACCCTTTATGGTCTCCCCACTTTCTTTAGTTTTTTGAATGCCCTAGTTCTTGACCTCTTCTCACCTTCCGAATGCCTAACTCTCATCTTCAAAGTTTTGACTGTTTGTGTGAGATCAAGAAATTGTGTTTCCAATTTGGTACATATTTCCATCAATTCATTGATTTGTTTCATGCTATCATCACCACTTCGGCCTATATTACCTGGCCCGAGAGGTGGATCCTTGGATTTTTCATTTTGTACATTTTGAGTATCCATCAATTCCTTTGTTTCAAGTCTATCCTCATCACTTCGGGATGCGTGACCTTCCCTGAGAGGTGAATCATATATGTAAACTCAGTATCAAACCAGGTTTAATCATATGAGCCCCCCTGTTTGCCATTTGGCTGGGGTTTCCATCATCTGTTTCTGGTTCATGTGAACCTTCCACAGTAGATGTTGCCATGGTTGAGGTCTTACTTATGTTAACACTTTCCTGCCCAGCTACTAAGCCAGAAGCAGTAGTGTTAGCCTCTTCCATCATGTCACCACCCACACCTGTAACAGCCTCATCTGCATGCTTAGTGTTCTTATTTGGTGAAGTCCTAGGTGTTTGGATCTTTTCATGTTGAGGAGGTGATGTTTCCAAATTGATTGTGTGTTGGGAAGTAGTTGGGATTTCTACTCCTTCACCCTGATTTTGAACTAATGACAACATATAAGGAAATAATGGTGTCACAGTTCCAGAAAAATCCTTCCCATCCTTTTTCAAATATGAAAATAATTTCTGTTTAAGCACAGGACAAAGAAATTTCCTTTTATGTACCTTAAGATTTGAAATTTGATTATTAAAAATGAGTTGCAAAAATCTTGGGTAAATGTAATGTTTGCCTTGAACATGCTTTTTCAACCCATCCATTATCATAGCCGAAAAATTAAAAGGTTGTCCTTTGGCCAGACAAATCAAAGCAGATGCTTGAGTTGTACTGAACTCATTCCAACCTGATGTTTTAGGACTTAGACAATGGAGAAGAGTATGAATCAAAAATCTCCATTGGGGACAGAAAAGACCTTTATAAAATTTTAAATTATTATTTTTCTTCTCATACCCCATATGTTCAAGTTCCTAAAAAATGACAGAATTTTTAAGACAATTTATTTCTTCATCATCTGCAAAGTAAAGTACTTCCCTTACATATGCTTTAGAAATAATTACCTTGTGGCCTTATACCTTGGCCTTTAAATATTCTTCCCAATTTTTAGTTTTGATATTAACAGTAGACCAGAACTTTTCAATGTGGGAAATGTATATGGTAGGGTTTGCTGTTAATGCATACCTTATGTGAGTAGCATTAAGAAAGTCGATTACCTCAGCAAAACCTTCAGCATCGTTGGGCTTTTCAAGAAAAGCAACCTGATTGTGACTTTCAGAAAATGTTCTTTGCGACATTGTGAATTAGGGTTTTGATTTTGGGGGTTTTTCAAATCAGATTTCAAAAGGTGTGTGAGGGTTTGAAATAAAGTTAATTTTGGGCGTACAAAGTTAATTGTGAGATCCAATTAGATTTTAAGGCCCTTCGGATCGAATCAGGTTTTATTCGCGCCAAATTTACAAAACCGACCCTTAACTTTCAAACCAAGCAGTAGAATCCCAAAAGTTCTAAAGCAAGCAGCAGAACCCCAGCAGTAGAAAGTTTTGCTTAGCAGCAGAAACTTTGTAGCTAGCAGTAGAATGTCTGCTGATCCTTCCAAACACCTTTTTCTCATCCAATAAGCAATCCCCTTTGACTTATCCTGCAAGAGATTAGTCCAAAACCACAAAAACACAGGAAAGAATATACCACAATAATCACAATCCATAGTTATACTTAGCAGTTGAATTAACAACTAGCAGCAGGCTAAATATAACTAACAGCAGAACCAACCATACATTATAGCAAGCAGTAGAAACAACTTATTGTCTAATAACAGTACAAATCCTTACAAAACATTACAAAAACACAAAGAGATAAGAAATTTTCAAAGATTGATCATTCCAATACTAGCAATTAAAAATTGAAATCTACCCACATCAAAACCTTTTGTGAGTAAATCTGCAACATTATTGTCAGTATGGATTTTAACAATTTGAATTAATTTCTTTTCAAAAGAATCTCTTATAAAGTGATGTCTTATCTCAATATGTTTTGTTTTTGAATGAAAAACAGGATTTTTAATAATACACATTGTACTGTTATTATCAATGTAAATTTTGGTGTTCATAAAGTTGTACCCATTATCCAGCAATTGATTCTGAATCCAGAGCACTTGTCCACAGAAACTAGAAGTAGCCACATACTCAGCTTCAACTGTTGAATTAGCCACCACAGTCTGTTTCTTGCATTGCCATGAGATCAACCTATGTCCAAGAAATTGACAACCTCCAGTAGTTGATTTCCTATCCAAACATGCTCCAGCATAATCACTATTTGAGTATGCCACCAGATCAAAAGGTGAATCTTTAGGATACCAAAGGCCCAACCTAGGTTGACTCCTTAAGTACCTAAAAATCCTCTTCACAGCATTCAAGTGAGAAACTTTAGGGGTCACTTGAAATCTGGCACAAGCACACACAGCAAACATAATGTCTAGCCTTGAAGCAGTTAGATACATCAATGAACCAATCATTGATCTGTATAAGTGCACATCAACTTCTTCCCCATCTTTATCCTTGATCAAAGGTTTGTTGGACTCCATGGTTGTCTTTGCTGGTTTCACATCAGAAAAGCCAAATTTCTTCAAAATATCAGTCACATACTTGTCTTGACTGATGAATATCCCATCTACCTTCTGCTTAACTTGAAGCCCTAGAAAGAAAGTGTTGTGAGTGAAAACCACTCCTTTATCATACCACAAACACTAGATCAAATGGCATACAAACACACTAGAGATTGAATGGTATAAGATGGAGAATAAGAGAAGAATAAGAATAAAGATAGATGAGATGGGCGGCACAATAGAGAATAAATGGGAACTGTAAATGTATTAGATTGGATGAGAAAGAAAAGAGATACAAGATAAACACACACACACACACTCCCCTTATCCACAACAATGCACACTTAACAAATGTGGTGGGAGAGTGTTTAAGTATTACATGAGATGCCCTAAAGGGCTTGGGAGTGGGCTTTGGTGTGGGCTTAAGTTGGATAGATCATTAAGTGATCTTTTCTATTCTATATTAACACCAAAAGCCCACTCTTTCTTAACTAACATATCCTACTCGACACACATTACATTTACAATACAATGACCATCACTTCATAATAAAATCAATGCTAACAATCTCCCCCTAAGGGATGGTCATTGCAATGAATCTCCCAGTGATTGGTCTTTTGACTTTGTTGTCTCGAACTTGGTGTGTTGATGTAGTATAGTCTTTGTTCATCGTTCCTTCATGCACTGTGATCTTTAAAGAATCGTCTTTTGGTCTTTCTTGCCTTGATCTACATCTTCTGACCAGATGTGTCGTCGTTGTAGATGATGATGGTGGATGGACTTTCGTCGGTACCTGCATAAGATAGTTAGCAATAAATCGTCCAGCACTTATAGGTTCATATTTCGGGATCGTTATCAGCATAGTGTGACAACTTTCTCTAATCTTTACCACGGCCGTTGAGAGCCTCTGAAGTATACCGAAGTATCACTTCAAGACTGTAGACCGTTTGAAGCGAGTAACCATCATGTCACAAGGCAAGATCCTTAGATCTCATTAAGACTCATACAACTTGTATTCTTTGAAATGAACACAAGAGTATTGCATAGGAAGTGTTCCTAAGAGATCTTTTGATGAATCTCATGTCTCTAGACTCAATAATGTGCGTTTTGGTTTTAGTCATCGTAGGCATGGAGCAGAGTGCCACCTTTTCAATATCAACACATCTCGGAGTGAGAGGTCGATAGATTATGCAGTGTTCTCCGTGAGAAATAAAACAAATATCTTTTAAGAGATATCTGAGTGGATAGGAGGGGTGGTGTAATGCGTCACTGGGTCCATGACGTGTTGTCTTCAATATCAGTATCACCTTAGTGAGTACCGATAGCAGATGTATTGACCCGGTTTTTGACCAAAGTTTTCATGGAGGGCTATTTCTTTTCACCCTTTCATTGAACTTTTCTTTTGAATTCTTCAACCCCTTCTTTCTCCTTTCTCATTTACTCATTTTTTCAATCTAATCTAAGGACTTCAAATTCTAAACTATTGCGGCTCTGGCGGATCATAGGACATAACCTAAACATAATCACCTTATAACACCATGATTATCCTAGGTTTGTTGATCACTTGCCATAAAACCATTTGTGAAAAATCTCTCAAAGTGTTTATGAATAAACACGTTTTGGTTAACACTTTGAGAGTTTTGCATTTTCTGAAATACTCCCCCTTCACATGTGCTTATGACATTTAAGAAAGAATTGCACATGTTGGGTAGAGTTCGCACATTTTTGAAATGATCGATTTTCATTTAATATGAACATTGCGAGACACGTTTACATCACTAGTTAGACTAGCTTGAAGTTATTACCCGTCCCGGTCATATCAAAAGATCATCTCTCGAATTGGTACATTCTACTCAGACAAGTCCTTTGCGAGACACGTTTACATTAATGGATAACCATCTTGAAATTATTACCCGTCCCGGACTAGTCTTTTCGATTACTGACATTTAGCTTTCGTCAATTCGAGGGTTCATGCTGAGTCTTTTTGGAGAGCTCTTTTTGAGATTCGCTTTTGATCACATTTTAATCACATCTTCTCCCCATCAAAAATAGCATGAAGTGGTATTTTTGATATCCACTGATTAAAATGAAACTTTTTGGAGAGATAGGCGGATTTGAGCATGAAATTAGAACATTTTTTGTTTTACATTTTTATACTCCCCCTTAAATAAAGCATGTTTTATCGGGTTTTGGAGGGAGTTATCTTTAGCACTTTATGAAAGATTTTGAAAAATCTTTTTGAAACTTCTTGAAGGAAATGTGCTCAAGATAGAGAAGATTTTGAAAATCTGTGAAGATATGGTAGGAGAAATATCTTCATTTGTTTTTAGGTTAAGTGTTTGAAAAAGATATGGGTTTTGCACAACACTTTCCTTTATTTTAAGTTCGGGTCCGAAATTGAGTTGTCTTGAAGCCATTAGGTTAAGCGCGGGTCCTAATCCGATATGATTAGAAGCCATTGAAGAAAAATTTTGAGAGACGACATGTTTTGAAGACATTTAAATGAACTCTTGCTCAAGCATCTGTACATGCCCGTATCATTGTTAAATGAAATTTCTAGGTACGTACAGAATATCGATTATACGAGAGACATGTCGGAGAAAAATATTTTTGGATTTTTGAAATTTTCTATTTTTGTATTTTGCGTTTGAGTTTTTTTTTTTTTTTTTCAAAAAATGTATATATGTACAAAGAATGATTAAGTATGAACAAGTAAAAGTGGAGTTAAAAGTGGAACAAGACCAGGATTTCCAAATGAAATGTTGGCATAAAGCTCTTCTTTTCCACATTCAGCGTATGAAATCTCAACACTTTCACGAGTACCTGCATTCACAGAATCCACAAAAGAAGAATATGCACAAGTAATAGTGTTAGAAGAACATGAATCATCACATTGAGGATGTCCACTATCAATGGTTGTAGTGATTTCTACATCCTTATCTTGATGATTTTCACTATTACTTATCGTGGTGCAGCTATCAAGAATCTTTCCTGTGGGAATCCATCTAAGACCAACTGTTTTAAAAACTTTTCCCATGGGAATCAACCTAGGGCAAGATCTAGGAGTTGTTTTCTTATCAGATGCAGTGGAAGTCTCATTTTGAGAAAAACTACGTCCTGTAGAGATCCACCTAGTTGGTTTCTTCGCCTTTTGCTTTTTATCAACGGGCTTGTTTCTTTTTGGTGTCTTAGTGGATTGTGCCTTTGCACTTGCATTTGTTGTCTTGATATATTGTGCAACACATGCATCATGATTGGCTGAAACGACACATTTTTGACATGTAGGACAAACAAATTCAACATTCTTGTTTAAAATGGCAACCTTAACTTTGTCACTACAGTCATTTGAAGCTTGTTTCTGGTTCGAAGAGGAATTTGAGTTCATAGTGTTGGATTCTACATGAATAACATTTTCTTTTTCGCAACTACTCTTAGATGCAAGCCAATCCCTAGTCTTTAGTTGAATGATCCTAGGTAGTGGTTTACTACTACTAGCAGTGCTTTGTAATGTTGTAGAATTCATCACTCTAGGTTTTGTGCCTAAAATTTCGTCTTGTTGAACCTGTGCCTTTTGCCTAGCTTTTTCTAGGTAGTGATTGTGGACCGTGTTGTTTGAACCAACTGATTCCTTAACTGTTTTTGTGGTCACATTCGGTGAGCAATTCCTAGAAAGGCCAGGTGTTATCACTTTTGATGTTTTAGGCAAGGGTGTTGGAGTGACTGGTTTTGTCAAATCAATTGTCACATCGACTTTTGGAACCGTTTGAGAAATTGACATTTTTGGTTGTTCCGAAGTTGATGGTTTTGCAAACTTAGTTTCCTAACCCTTCCTATTTTGACGTTCAAGCTGAGACTTCAAAAGATCATTTTGTTCTTTCATGTTTTTGTAAGCACGCTCATACGACAATTTGTCATATTTGCATTCTTCCTTTTTCTGATCAAGTTGTTTAAAATATGTGACATTTTGTTTCTCAACCTTAGCAAGCGCATTTTCATATTTTAAAACAAGTTCAGAAGTCTCAGCTCGAAGTCGTTCATCATCCTCAACAGAATATTTTTGGTAAATAATAGACATAATGTCGGTCGATAGAGCTTCGAAGGAGAGAGAGTCATTTTGATGTTCCAAAACCTTTATTCGTTCCAGGTATTCATTTGCTTCCTTCACTAAGGATTTGTGATCCTTAACGAATTATGCAGACTCTTTTAAAAGATTATTTTCCACATTTTGAACAACCGCATAGATTGCCGCAATATGTGGATTAATTTCCGTTTCAAAAACTTTTTTAATTTCATCCTGAACACCTGGAAACCATTCAGATTTTTTATTATTTGTTTTGGAAGCCACAATACTTTGAAGTGTTTCAATTCTCTGTTTAAGATCCACCAAATATAGTCTAGCTGCACTTGAATCATAAGTGTTTTTAGATGCCATTCGTTGAATGTTAGACAGATGTTTTGAGACAAATATTCGTTTTGCGACAGCCACTGGTTGTTTGAAAAACATTGGTGACTCTTTTTGAACAAGATGAACCCCAGAAAGTTTGTTAAGTTCATTATAGTCTATGGGTTTTATTTCTCTGTTCAATTGTCGCATTTTGATTCTACTCTCTTCGGAAAGCTTAATCGTCTCAACAGAATCATAACCCGCTGGAGGGCCATGGTTATCATTTATAAGCGTACCATCATATAACACATTCTGGTTTTTCTGAGCCTTTTTGAGATTATAAGGGTTTTCACATCCAATTGCCATTTTCTTTAAAGTATGTAAAATCGGGTTTTTATCGTTTATTAACAAATTAATTGTTTGCGCAGAATGTCCCGTTTTTACAAGTAAATCTTCCAACTTTGCAATGGTTTCCTTTTTGTCAGTAATTTCTTTAAGAAGATCCTTTTCACGTTTTGAAAACCTTTCATTCAACTCCTTCTTTTCTTTTCCAAGATTAGAATAAGTTGATTTTTGTTTTGAAAGCTGGTTGGTTAGTTCAGAAATATCTTTGTTTAGAGATTTGATTTGCAAATTCAAATTAACATCTAGGGTGTCAAATTTTATTTGCAAACGTTTCTCTCTTAACTCATAATCTCTTAAGCTAACCTCAAGTTCAGACTGACGTTTGTTGTGAAAATCAAAAGCTCTTGCATTATCCTTATAACTCTTAAGCTCAGTGGTCAATTTTTCATTTGCGGCCTTTACCTCGCGATTGATCTTTTTGACCTTTTCAATCTCTATTTGACAATTTTGAAGTAACGATTCAAATAGAGCACGGGTTGCCTCATCATTAGCATCATTTTGTGCAACTTGAACTTCATTAGAATCTATATATGAAGTTTCACAGTTAATATTGCTATTAACTTGCTCCCCCACATATGTATCGAAATTAGGTTCGAGAGGCACAGAATGTGGCTTTTCATGGGCAAACGAAAGTGGTACCTCATGGAGTGGTTCTGTGTCATAGGATGGAGGAGTTTCAGAATCACTACATGATGTTGGTTCTTGCTGATTAGGCATAGGGTCGGAGACTCCAGTGACTTTTGTAGAATTATCATTGATTCTGGTTGAAAGCAAGAAGTCGGATTCCTCAGCAGTCAAAGGTATTCCCGAATGTTCCTTGTTGGCTAGCATCAACATGTACTGGAGCTTTTCTACTTTCGTCATTGCATGAGCATTAACAATTCTGCCTATATCACTCCTTTGGATTTCAGATGAAGTCATGAAACAATAATCCTCATTCGGATTGACCCCATTCTGATTCACAAAAGGATCTGCTTGGTTTCCCGTATACAACCCTGCATATTGCATTTGATTCCCCATCTGTATACCTGTAGCATTTCCTTGCTGATTCTCAATAACATCAACCGTTTGACCTTCTTGTCCCAAATATAACTGCGTATTATCAGTGTACGATGAAATCCATTGGTTGTTGTTATGTGGTTTGATGTTTAATGCCCTGTATAACGAAGCAAAACCATTTGCCAAAGCAGCTGTGATATCGTCTTGGTGCGTTGCCATTGATGATTGGTATGATAAAATGGATACAGGATCGTTGCAACGAAGTAGGAGTTGAGGTTGTTGAAGGTTAAACTCAGTTGTGTTGGTGACGGATTGTCGATTCGTGATTTCTGGTTTCCCTCCAAAATCTGAATTTGAAAAAAATTTCTCTACCAGAATTTGAAACACTCCGTAAAATGCAATTATAAGGTTATTAGAAAATTTTGAGTTTTGAAAATTTTTACGTCAAATTTTGCCGAAAAAATTTGAATTTTGGCCTAAAAATTTGAATTTTGGGCCAAAATTTTCAATGTAGTACCAGAATTTGAATTTCGCGTAAAAATTGAACGTTTAGTCTCCTGTAAAAATTATATATTTTTTTTAACCTTACAATTGTGATAGAGTATTTGAGATTGTGTTAGAGAATTTTTTCAATTTCGAAAAATGGAAGGCTGAAGTCAATTATGAAAACTGGTTAAAACTGCCTCAATTGCGAAAGATTGCTCCAATTGCGAAATTCTGATCCAATTTCGAAACTTTGGGACAATTGCGAAAAAGTGTTGGAATTGCGAAACTTTGTATCAATTGCGAAGGACAACTTGATTTGCGAAATTCAGGCCCAATTATGAAAAGGTAGTCCAATTGCGAAACTGTAGCCAATTCCAAAAGACTTTGAATTGCGAAATGCCCTTTTAATTGCGAGACCAATTCAGATAAATGGCAATTGCGAAAATCTTTACCAATTGCGAAATGAATTCCGAAAGTGAGGACCAATTTAGAAGGCATGTGAATTGCGGAAATCTAATGCAATTTCGAAACCAATTTCAAAAGTCTGGTCCCACTGATTTGCGACAGAAGACAGCTTCACCAACTCTTGTTCTTTTCCTTATTAACCCACTGACATGCCCATTCTTTGAAGACTTTTCACTGCCAACTTTCACCAACTTACCAACTCAAGTCAAATCAATAATTCACAAACAGTTAAGGCCAAAACAATCAAAGATTATCCAAAAATATTCGTATAATCCTTTGTTGGATTTGTGTCGATCTAAACAGTTAGAACACCACAAGAATCCAACTTTTATAAAAAAACAAGATTCGACTGTAAAACTATGAGATCTTCACAAGACCACGCATCAAATCACTAACAAACACAACCTTAAACCTTTATTTGTGCATACGATTCCAAGAGAAATACAAGAGGTCAAGTTTTTGTGAGATAAAAAACGTAACAGTTTGGTACTTGAAAACACAAACCGAACACAAACAAAGTCCTACCTCAATGTATGGTTGTTGATACCACTTGTTGTGAGTGAAAAACACTCCTTTATCATACCACAAACACTAGATCGAATGGCATACAAACATACTAGAGATTGAATGGTATAAGATAGAGAATAAGAGAAGAATAAGAATAAAGATAGATGAGATGGGCGGCTGATGAGGCGAAAAGTGTACCGCTTTTAAGGGGTCATTTAAGCCCGAAATCGTATTTATTTGATCAAATATTGCCCTAAATCGTTCCTTTTGTCATTTTAGGTACTTTTGAGGAGAAATCTGGAAAAGGAGGCATTTTGGACGTTTTTGGAGCATTAAAGTGAAGAAAACGGCAAAGTCTCAAGAATCGGCTAAAAGTTACTCTTGACGGCGTCACAATTAACATGGGACGGCGTCATGCCTTGGCAAGAAAAGTTGGATGTGAAATTTACTCATGACGGGCCAGTGAGTTTGCATGAGAATTCTGACGGCGTCACGCTTTAACTAAATTAAGGGCGTCACGGCTTAAATCATAAGGGGACGGCGTCACGTTCAGGATCCGACGGCGTCAAGCCTTGATAAGCCAGAATGGATTTTTGAAGAGCTAAAGAGGGACGGCGTCAAGATGGTCATCCGGGAACCCTAAAAGCGGCGAGGTGACGGCGTCACAATGCATAAGGTGACGCCGTCAGATGTCAAAGTCTATATATAGTTTTCTAATTTTTTGTCATTGGGGGAGAGCTTAGTGTGTGGAATTTTGGGATAAAACCCTAAGACGATTTTAGCTACTTTTTCAGGGCTTCTTGCCTTGAGATCTTCCATGTTTCATTGAAAGATAAGTTATCAATTAATCATTCAATATGTCTATGTGTTGTTTGATTCTATCTTATGCTTGTCTTTTGTTTAACATGTTAGGCTAATTTTATCTTGTGTTTGCTTAGATCTAATGAAACCTAGCTATTGATTATTGGTTGTTAGTGTGTTATTAGTTGTATTGGATGATTGTTTATCTATGTTAGGCTTAAGAAAACTGGCTAACTTCCTATTCGGTAACTTGCTTGAACGTCTTAAGAAACATGAACCAAACGCGTACTAAAGGTTTTTATGGTTGTATTTAATGCACAAGCGAATTCTAGTGATCCCATGTTAGGAGCTTCCTAGCCGGCTCGACATAGGAGTGAAGTAGGAGCTTGTAGAGTTTGGGGAAGTAAGTACGCCACCCCACGAATGGTATTAAGGAATACACCCGTCATCCACGCGACTAATACACACTAATTAACCGGTAAAAGATAGTTAGGGAGTAAGGAAATCTAAGTAAACACATTTCTCTACACATAAGTTTCTCACCACTTTTCATTTTTGTTATTTTATTTTATTTGCATTTGTAGTAATTTGGGTTAGTTGACTAGCAACTAATTCCGCCCACTCCTTCAAAACCCGAGATTTTACTTGCTTTCATAAAATTATAAAAACATAAAAAGAATCTTCCTCAACCCTTAGACCTAATTAGAGTAGCCTTTCACACCTAACGAACACTATTCCCTGTGGAGAACGATCAATCCCCCGTACTTACCACTACACTATACTACATCGGTCAGGTACACTGCCTGGTGGGGTTGTAAGCCTCTTGAGATCCCTCGAGAGGTAAAACCTGTTGTAAGGTTGCAAAACCCACGCATCAAGTTTTTGGCGCCGCTGCCGGGGAATAGTTATTGTTTAGGTTGAATTTTTATTTCTATTAGGTCTACTCACTAGATTCCTTTCTAGTGAGATTTTTATTTTATTTTCCTAGGTTTTCTTTAGTCTATCTTATTTCTTTGTACTTTTGTTTGTGATACCTTTCACTTACCGCATGAGTAACATTGGTCATTTGATCCCTGTTATTCGTGTTTTTCGCCGTGCAAATTTTCAACTACCCGTTCCCGCCCCCATAGTAGCAAACAACAACCTTTCACCCGACCACCACTTTGATAACAATTCTGAGATGGAGGAGTCTGACCATGAGAATGACTATGTTAGTCCATTTTACTACTCAGACTCCGATGAGGATATCGGTAATGGAGAAGTAGTTAACGAGGAATGGGGAAAAGAGGAAATTGATCCCTTTAAGTATGTTGACCCTAGGACTAAGATCGAAAAGGATAGCCTCTTTAACATGCAATTTCCGTGTAAAATTGGTTATCATGATTTTTATGCTTATCTTAACTCATCTTTGCCTATGAACATTATCTCTCGCGCTAATTATAATAAAATCATGGTTGATGAGCTTGAATATCAAGGAGATGACATTGTTGCTAGGATTAAGCCACTACACGTGTTCGTAGGAAGTTTTGTGTATTTGGTGGATTTTATGGTTATGGAGAAGTTAGGAGAATTTATCGATGACAAATTAACCCAAGTCATTTTTGGAGGACCCTTCAAAAGGTTGACCAACCTTGACGAAAAACTTGCGGACGGGTTAATTACATTCTCGGATGGGGATGAGGATTTTGTCTATCAAATGCCCCGAGCACATCCTAGGTTTAAGAACTACCCCATTGAGTCTTGCAATAGAATTATGCCTATCGACTTGTTAAGTGAGAATGATAAGAGGAAGGGGCTCAAATATCCACATGAGAAAAATAAGAGATATTATCATGGATGTTTGGAGCTAAATGATGAATACAAGAAAGATGAGGCAACAATTAGATGGCTCACACTCGGGTACGTGAGCATAAGCGACACTAGATGAGCCTTACTTTGAGTCTAGCTACAAGACTCGTTAATAAAGAAAAGCGCTTCTTGGGAGGCAACCCAAGCTTTATTTGTTTTATTTGCTTTGTGTGTTTATTTATTTGTTTGTTTGTTTTTATTTGTTTCCGTATGTGTGTTTAATTTTTATCATTATTGATTCATGTTCAAAAGTAATTTGTGAAAATGCTTTATGTTGTTTTTAACTTCGTCTTAACTACATATAAAGGTATTTTGCAAAAGATAAGTGTAAGGGAAATCTAAATCGGTTTATTAGAACACAATGAACATGAATGTAATAATATTAAATTAAATACATTTTCGTATTTGCTTGAGTCAAATGCTTGTATCGAGTCATAATGATGTTTTGCAGGATTTCCAGGAAGTAAGTTAAAGGTTTTTCCAGAAATTTTCCGGAAACTTAAAACGAAAATTTTTGTCAGGTCATTTCTGACGGCGTCAGGGGTTATAACCTGACGGCGTCAGATTTAATTTCCAGAAATTTTTGAAAGTTTTGTTTTCATAAAAAGTTTTTATTAAAATCTCCAACTTATAATCTCCAGGAATCTGCAAAATTATCATTCCACAAGCATTATATCCTTATATATAGATTTTTTCCCGCCGATGTTATGCAGGTTTTCGTGTTTGTTTTCTCAGGTTTAACAGGTTATTTTGGACAAGGAGATGTTTTTGGATCAAGCTTGTGGCGATGCATTAGTCATGGAGCTTCAACATTCTCTTTGGAGGAAGATTTAACCGTGTAATTTCATTATCCAACGAGCGAATCAGGGAGTATTTGATTTCATTCTTTTACTTTTTTCTTTTACATCTTGTTATTTGAACATTGGGGACAATGTTCATCTTAAGTGTAAGGGGAGGGTAAAAGTACGATTTTAGAGAATACAATTGCGCTTGATTTTTGTTTGTTTAATAGTTGATGTGTAATAAAACTGAGAGAAATACTTGTTAAGGTAATTTTAGTGCCAAATTTAAATTTTTTTACAACATATAGGAGTGAAACTTTGATCTTAATGAGCGTCTCACGGATAGGAGTTATATGACTAGCACAAAAACCGTACCACTAAAAAATTTTCCACCCCCAAATATGTGAGGTTCGCCCCTAGAATTGGTAGGAAAAGCATTTATGCTATGATGTGTGTACCGGTAGCACTTAGATTCTAGAACTTGCGTTAGGACCATTCCGAGGCCACAAGTGAGACTACATTCGTGTAGTTAGATTTACTACATGATAAGAGGCATTAGGATTAACCCATTGTTTTACACCTGTGTTTTTGTTATAATTACGTTGGCTACATTGGTCAAGTAATTCTCCCCACACCCTTTGCGTTGTACTCATTTTTAGTACACGATACCCCTAGTACACCCCTCAGAGCCTATCTTTTCGTTTCGACCTTAGCCTATCTTTTCGTTTCGACCTTTAAGCATTTTACTTAAAGGAAGAATTTGTTACACCCCACTAAAATGTACACCCAAATCGCCTTAGCCTACCTTGTATGCACTCATCTTTAGTGCATTATTGTGACAACATTTGTTTAAACCCAAGTTAATTATCTAGTTGATTACATGGTTGCTAAGTCGAGTCATATCCTTGTACATATTGTTTTGGGACGATTGGGACTCGTGGGTAAAGTACTAGTGTAAAGGAGTAATGGGGAAGAACATCATTTATTACCCCCATATGTGCTAAATGTTTTAAAAGTACTCCAAGTTTTTCAATTATCTTAATTCGAGTCATTAGAATAGTTATTTGTAAAGTTATGTAAAAGTTCAAGTGTAAGGGGATGCAACGCCCCTATGATGTATTATTTTGGATGGTAGGGTAAAAGTGTATGTCAAAAAAAAAAAAAAAAAAAAAAAAAAAAAAAAAAAAAAATCAAGAAAAATACAAAAAAATGAGAAAAAAAAAAAAAAAAAAAAAAAATAGAAAAAACATACGGACTACCATCCCGTTTCATTTTATGATTATTTTATGTTTATGTTTTGTTATTTTCTTTCATTAGCTTAAGATCGAGTCTAGTCTTGGCTTAGCAACGTTGTATAGTACATGTAATTAATCAAGATCTTTAACTCGCCACCAGTAAAATATCCTTTATCCAACAAAACCGTGTTTTCCTTTTCCCTACACCTAACGTTATAACCCATTTAAAAGCCCTCTTTGATAGTTTATCTTAGGTGCTTACGCCTAGTGGAGGAGGTTTTCGATCCTTTCCCAAGCCTATGGTAATCTATTTGCTATGACAGGTAGTGAGAGATATTTTCCGTTTTCATTTATGAGATTTATTTTGATGACACTTGAGAGATGTGAGTATCTAAACACTACTTGTGAGGTGCTAGTATGTAATCTCCGTGCTCATTATGATTGAAGTGGAACGAATATTTGTTGTAATTACTTTTATGTTTGCATTAAATGACCCCTAACTTGTATTTTGATTAGAATAAAAGCGCATTTGCTTGAGGACAAGCAAATCTCAAGTGTAAGGGTATTTGATGAGGCGAAAAGTGTACCGCTTTTAAGGGGTCATTTAAGCCCGAAATCGTATTTATTTGATCAAATATTGCCCTAAATCGTTCCTTTTGTCATTTTAGGTACTTTTGAGGAGAAATCTGGAAAAGGAGGCATTTTGGACGTTTTTGGAGCATTAAAGTGAAGAAAACGGCAAAGTCTCAAGAATCGGCTAAAAGTTACTCTTGACGGCGTCACAATTAACATGGGACGGCGTCATGCCTTGGCAAGAAAAGTTGGATGTGAAATTTACTCATGACGGGCCAGTGAGTTTGCATGAGAATTCTGACGGCGTCACGCTTTAACTAAATCAAGGGCGTCACGGCTTAAATCATAAGGGGACGGCGTCACGTTCAGGATCCGACGGCGTCAAGCCTTGATAAGCCAGAATGGATTTTTGAAGAGCTAAAGAGGGACGGCGTCAAGATGGTCATCCGGGAACCCTAAAAGCGGCGAGGTGACGGCGTCACAATGCATAAGGTGACGCCGTCAGATGTCAAAGTCTATATATAGTTTTCTAATTTTTTGTCATTGGGGGAGAGCTTAGTGTGTGGAATTTTGGGATAAAACCCTAAGACGATTTTAGCTACTTTTTCAGGGCTTCTTGCCTTGAGATCTTCCATGTTTCATTGAAAGATAAGTTATCAATTAATCATTCAATATGTCTATGTGTTGTTTGATTCTATCTTATGCTTGTCTTTTGTTTAACATGTTAGGCTAATTTTATCTTGTGTTTGCTTAGATCTAATGAAACCTAGCTATTGATTATTGGTTGTTAGTGTGTTATTAGTTGTATTGGATGATTGTTTATCTATGTTAGGCTTAAGAAAACTGGCTAACTTCCTATTCGGTAACTTGCTTGAACGTCTTAAGAAACATGAACCAAACGCGTACTAAAGGTTTTTATGGTTGTATTTAATGCACAAGCGAATTCTAGTGATCCCATGTTAGGAGCTTCCTAGCCGGCTCGACATAGGAGTGAAGTAGGAGCTTGTAGAGTTTGGGGAAGTAAGTACGCCACCCCACGAATGGTATTAAGGAATACACCCGTCATCCACGCGACTAATACACACTAATTAACCGGTAAAAGATAGTTAGGGAGTAAGGAAATCTAAGTAAACACATTTCTCTACACATAAGTTTCTCACCACTTTTCATTTTTGTTATTTTATTTTATTTGCATTTGTAGTAATTTGGGTTAGTTGACTAGCAACTAATTCCGCCCACTCCTTCAAAACCCGAGATTTTACTTGCTTTCATAAAATTATAAAAACATAAAAAGAATCTTCCTCAACCCTTAGACCTAATTAGAGTAGCCTTTCACACCTAACGAACACTATTCCCTGTGGAGAACGATCAATCCCCCGTACTTACCACTACACTATACTACATCGGTCAGGTACACTGCCTGGTGGGGTTGTAAGCCTCTTGAGATCCCTCGAGAGGTAAAACCTGTTGTAAGGTTGCAAAACCCACGCATCAGCGGCACAATAGAGAATAAATGGGAACTGTGAATGTATTAGATTGGATGAGAAAGAAAAGAAATACAAGATAAACACACACACACTCCCCTTATCCACAATAATGCACACTTAACAAATGTGGTGGGAGAGTGTTTAAGTATTACGTGAGATGCCCTAAAGGGCTTGGGAGTTAGCTTTGGTGTGGGCTTAAGTTGGATAGATAATTAAGTGATCTTTTCTATTCTATATTAACACCAAAAGCCCACTCTTTCTTAACTAACATATCCTACTCGACACACATTACATTTACAATACAATGACCATCACTTCATAATAAAATCAATGCTAACAGAAAGTGAGTTCCCCCATAGAACTCATCCGAAATCTGCTATGCATGAGCTTCTCAAATTCCTCACATAACACTTTGTTTGTAGACCCAAAAATAATATCATCAACATATAGTTGTACTAATAAGATATCCTTTTTGTCTTTCTTGATAAACAAAGTCTTGTCAATGGTTCCCCTGCTAAAACCATTGTTTAACAAATACTTTGATAAGGTGTCATACCAAGCTCTAGGAGCCTGATGTAAACAATATAATGCTTTCTCCACCTTGTAAACCCTATCAGGATAATTAGGATCTTCAAAACCAGGTGGTTGGGTGACATATACTTCCTCATCAATTGTCCCATATAAGAAAGCACTTTTCACATCCATTTGATACACAGTGAAGTTCTTGTATGAAGCAAATGCCAAGAATAGTCTGATAGCCTCTACCCTTGCTACAGGTGCAAATACTTCATCATAATCAATTCCCTTTTCTTGAGTGTATCCTTGAGCCACAAATCTTGCTTTGTATCTGATCACTATTCCTCTTTCATCCCTCTTGCATCTGAACACCCATTTAGTACCAATTACCCTTTTTCCAGAAGGCAAATCAACCAAGGTCCAGACTTCTTGAAGCTTGAATTACAACAACTCCTCTTGCATAGCTTCAACCCAACTCTCATCTTGTAAAGCTTTGTAGAAATTCTTGGGTTCCACTTGTGACAGAAAACAAGCAAACATACAATTTTGTAGATCCTTGTGGCTATTTCTTTGATGAAGAGATTGAGCAAATAACCCTTGATCAAACAAATCTCTGAAACCTTTTGTTTTACTTCTTGTTTGAATAGCAGAATGAACATCTCCAATAATTTGCTCCTTTGGATGATCCTTGTGTATTCTGGTGGTTGGAATAGGACTGACAGGAATTGCATTCTCCATATTGTTTAAGTCAGCCTCTGCACCAAACCCATCCAGAACTTCATCATCAGTATCTGCATAGATGTTGACCAAACCAGGGATATTGGGGTCACTTGGATAGTTAACATCATCAAAGGATCTTCCTTCTTCATCAGCAGCAGAAAAACTTGGTTCAGCAATAGGATCAAAAGGCTTAGCAGTAGTCTCTTTTGGCTTAGCAGCAGAATTAAAGCTACTACTGCTGGTCTTATTCTGCACTTCATCAGCAACTTGTGGTCCTTCATTAACCACCTTTTCAGCATTAGAAGGTTTATCCCCACCTTGTACATCTTTATGAACAGCATCATCTTGTGAACTCTTGCCCTCTTTCTCTTTGGCCTTGAAAGTTTGATCAAGCTTCCATTTCTCTATCAAGACAAACTCCTTTGGAGATTCATTCTCCTTAGCTTGTGTACCTGCATTGAAATTATCTTGTGTACCTGTAGATGTGTTAGTTGTACCTGCAATCACTGGCTCATAATTCATACTTTTGGTTAATGAATCAATGTCAAACAGCCATTCAGGTCCACTCCCTGCAACATTAGATGTTGTTTCACTAAACCTAACATGCAGGTTTTCTTCTATATGCCTAGTTCTTTTATTGAATACTCTAAAAGCTTTACTATTGGTAGAGTATCCAACAAAGAAACCTTCATCTGCTTTCTCATCAAACTTGCCTAGGTTATCAATTGTATTTAAGATAGTAACAGGACACCCAAATGGTTTCAAGAAATCTATCATAGGTTTCCTACCATGAAATAATTCATAAGGGGTCTTGTTATGAGGCTTCACTACCTTACTCCTATTTTGCACAACACAAGCAGTGTTAACTGCTTCAGCCCAAAAAGTAGTGGGTAATTTTGAATCAGACAACATAGTCCTAGCAGCCTCAATTAATGTCCTATTCCTCCTCTCAGCAACACCATTTTGTTGAGGAGTTCTAGCCACACTAAACTGTCTTAAAATACCTTTTTCAACACGAAACTGATTCATCACATTATTCTTAAACTCAGTTCCATTGTCACATCTGATTACCTTAACTTTGTGATTAACTAGGTTTTCTACTCTTGTTATGAAAGCCTTAAGGATACCAAAAGTCTCATCCTTAGTTGCTTGAAAGAAAACCTAAGTAAATCTACTATAGTCATCTGTGACAACTAGGCAATACATTTTCTTATTCAAACTTTTCACATAAGTTGGCCCAAACAGATCCATATGCAACATATATAAGGGCTCAGAAATAGAGTTCACCACTTTGGACTTACAAGAAGCTCTGTGTTGCTTTCCCATCTGACAAGCAACACAGGTTTCAGAATTTTAAAAAACTTTTGAAGGTAAACCTCTTACAAGGTTTGCATTAACCAATTTATTTATAGTTTTGAAATTTAAATGTCCAAGCCTTCTATGCCAAAGTTTGGATTCACCATTGGTGGCCTTTGAAAATAGGCAAGTTAAATCTCTTTTGGGAATTATGTTCTTTATGTCCACACTGTATATACTGTCTGTTCTAGGGACTCTAAGTAGCACAGATTGATCATCTGGCAACTTAAAATCAGGAGATAAGACAAGACATTCAGTGTCTGTAAAAAGAACAAAATTCTTTTCGTCACACATTTGTGAGACACTAAAAAGATTGAACTTTAGCCCTTTTACAAAGTACACCTTTTCAAAATCCAATTTCCCTGTTCTAATAGTACCTTTACCAACTATCTTTCCACCTTTAGGATCATTACCAAAAGCAACATAGCCACCATCAAAAGCTTCAAAATCTTTCAGGTTGCTTTGGTCTCCAGTCATATGTCCAGAGCATCCACTATCAAAAATTCATTTATCCTTTAGCTCATCTTGTAGATTGCCCTGCACATAAAGTAAGAGAGTTAGTTTCTCTTGGGGACCTAAGCCATCACTGACTTAGATCTGCCTTGTGCATCAACATAATCAAATTTCTTCAAGTCCATTGATGCACTGCTGTGTCTGAGAACATGATCTAAAACCTTGATTTTAGGTTTCCAGACCCAGCAAGCTGAGGCCTTAACAGCATAAAAGTGATTGCCCACAACAGTGTCTGTAATTACTTTTGGCTCAGCAGTAGAAACTACTTTTGCCTTCGCAGTAGAAACATCTGTTTTCATTTGATTGAGCCTTTTTGGTGCAGCAGTAGTAATTATCCTAGTAGCACCAGTTCTCAGCAAAACTTCCCTAGGAACCATGTCTCTCTTAGGATGTGGGTGAGTCTTTTTAGCAAAATTCTTATGGTTCACCCTAGTGTGTTGGTTACAGACAGGTTTTTGGTAGTAGTAACAATCTTCTTGAAGATGCTCAAAACTACCACAACTATAACAAACCTTCTTAAGTAACTGAAAATTACTACCTAATTTTTGTGAAATTAGGCTATTCTAATTTATTTGGTTTCCTCTAGGAAAGTTATTAGTTTTCCTAGGATATTCTCTAGGTTTCACATCAAATTCAGCCATTTTCCTAGAGATGCTACTACCTAACACAGGTTTTATAAATTCAACATGTTTAGCTTTAGAGTCAACTAGTTTAGAAATTTCTTCCTCTTTAGCCTTGGGAGTTGACTCAACCTGTTCATCTTCACTATCTGACACCCAATCTTCAATGATTAAGGTATCAGAAAACTTCTTTTCTACCTTAGGTGCATAAGTTCTATCAGGTGTTTCATTATTTGATTCACTGGTTTCACCTACAGGTTTTGCATCTATCTCAGTAATGAAAGACAATTCCTTCCTAGGAGGTGCAAAGGCACTTTTGACTGGGGGAGCTACTTCATTGTACCCTAAGCCACTCCCTCTTCTCGTTAATTGACTTTCAATTGACTTATTGACCAGGTCATATGCAAATTTTTGTTTCTCTACCCTAACAACATGTTTCTCTTTCTCAGATAAGGCTATATTTTTAACTTGTTCTGCTTCCTCTAGCCTTTTATTTAGCACATTAATCTCACAGTTTTTCTTAATAAGCTCACTTTCTAGAATATGAATTTTATCAGCATACTCTAGCTCATTTTGCTTAAGAAATTCAAGTCTATCTTCTACTGATTTTAGACCATATTTATACCCTAAGTTATCAAGTTTTAGTTTTTCAACTTCAACTCTTAAACTCTCATTCCTAGACTTGAGTTCCTCTACAGTATCCAAGCTTGATTTAAATGAACAAGTAGACTCATTAGATACCTCAGAGTCTGAACCAGATGATGAAGAAGCATAAGCCATCAAAGCAAAGTTGTGTCCTTTCTGTCCTTCTTCAGCCATAAATGCAGCATTTGGTCCTTCTTCAGCTTGATCACTCCAATCATACTCTCCCAAACCATCACAAGAAATCAGAGCTGATGTAGTCTTGACCTCTTCAACAGGAACCTTCCTTACATTCTCTCTGTTCTTCTTGGGTTCTCTGCACTCCTTTGCAAAATGTCCCTTTCTCTGACAGTTATAACACTCAACCTTGGACTTGTCAAACCCCACATTGGTATGTCCTCTGTACTTGAGTTCCCTACCAGTCTTCTTCAAAAATCTTCTAGCCCTCGTGGTTAGCATAGCCATCTGCCACTTTAAATCAATCTCCTCAAGATCATCAGGATCTATTTGTTCCAAGTCCTGATCAGTAACAGAAGTACTTATGGTGAGATCAGCCAAGAAGGCACAAATAGCAGCATCACTGATGTTGTCACTATTTGAGCTAGCAGTAGAACCAACAGCAGAAACTACATGCCCAGCAGCAGAATAGTTTTCTTGAGAATTTCCAGAACCCTTGTTGTTTGAAGACATAAAAGCTAGGTTGTTTGCACTAGAAGATGAACTGGATGATCCTTTGACTTTAGACTCATATACCTTCAGATTATTGTACAAGCCATCCAAACTCATCTTCTCAAAGTCCTCCTTGTTCCTCCAGACCACAGTATGCATGTTCCATTCAGATGATAGGCTTCTGAGAAACTTGAGATTGATGTCTTCCTGAGGCACTGGTACCTTCATGAGAGCCAATTGACTTACCAGCTTCTGCAATCTATCATAAGTAGCATCAATGTTTTCAGAACTTGAGGCCACAAAGGTCTCAAATCAATGCTTTAGCAAGTTCTTCCTTGACTTTTTGGTGGCTTCATTCCCACCAAATCTGAGTTCAATGGCTTCCATCAAGGCCTTAGCAGTCTGAATGTTACAAAAACTCAATTGGTATTCATTAGGTATCCCCATCATGAGGATACTGTGAGTTTTAATTTCCAACCTCCTCTGAGCCTTCTCCTCATTAGTTTCAATGGGTAAAAGTGTCCCATCAGTAGCCTTGGCATGTAAAGTATCACCATTCTGAATGACTTCCCACATGGAGTAGTCAAGCATCTTTTTTTACTGCTGAATTCGCATCTTCCAGAGTTCATACTCATTAGGCTTAAGCATAGGAACTCTAGAAGCAGTTACCATATGAGTAGATTCAGAATCCATTGCTTTAGTTGATGATGAATAGATCTTAATTAACAAAAATTCTTCTCGATATCAGTTTCTAGATCACAAGCTCTGATACCACTTGTTGATCCCAGTTGAGCTATTGATCTTGTTAATTATCTTAGATATAAATCTAAAATAATAAGTATAGAAACTGTTCTTGAATTATTATTAAGTACTATGTGGAATCTAATACTTAATCTTAAGAAGAATTATTAATGAACAATCGAATTCTCAATAAACACTTCGATATATTAATACGGTTACTCAAAAGTAACAGGGTTACAAAACCTTAAAGTGATTCGACTTAGCAATAATACGTATGCTAAACTAAACCCTAGATCCTCCTTTTATAGACTAAGGAGTCCTAGTCGGTTACAATAACTTTCTATACAAGAATAATCTTTTTGTATCTATTCTATAATTATCCAAACATACCATACATAGTTATCTAATAAGCAGCAGAATACTAACTCTAGCAGTAGAATCTTCGATGCCTAGCAGTAGTATCCACTTAGCTTATTTTCTTGATCTCTTCAGTAACTCCAGCAATAGAATAAATACACCAGCAATAGTATGATTAAGCCTAGCAGTAGAATCATACTTAGTGTATTTTCCATTTAGCACAATAAGAAGTAGTATCCATTTTGAGCAGTAGCATCTCAAAACCCAACAATTCACTTCTGTGATCTTGGTTGAGAAGAATCTTAGCAACTCATGTCACGAGCTTGCAAGTCTTTGAGAGGTCGTGATCTCGCCTTTTGGAAGAAACCTAGAGAATCACAAAGAAAGACTACATAGAAAGATCTTTGGATCTGAGGTTAGAGAGTTTAGAACATAGAGAGAAGAAATGTCTAAAAGGTGTATGAGGTAAGAGAGAAATGGCTCACTATTTATAGGCAAAACTGTGTAATGTTCACCCGGATCCGGTGGATCCCTTCCCAAAGGATCCAGCCAGTGTAATCCAAGGGATCCAGCTATCTGATAGTACTAGTTTGAATTTTGGGTTACAATTCCGGGTTTTGGGTTATGGGTCAAGGTCCATAGGTTAAGTGATGTCATGAATGATTTCAAAGACATCTTGGGTCATGGGTCATGGACTTTGGGTTATGGGTTATGGACTTTGGATCATGGGTCATGGGTTTTACCCATTATAAAGTCATGCATGATGTCATGCAAATGGGTTATGGGTTATGGATCAAGCTCCATGGGTTATGGGTTATGGACTTGGTTTTTGGCTCATGGATAGTCCAAGTATTTCCTAGTTAATTTCCATGTAACATGTATTTTATAAAATGTAAGTAACTAGTTTACTTAAGTGTTTTTATAAAATGGTTTTGGTTTTATGTAAACTTGTTTAACTAAATGTGTTTAAGGTTTGTTTAATGAAATGAGTTAGTAAGCTTTTGGCTCAAAACATTTATGTATTTTGTCTATCTCGTTAAAATGATTTTACGTTTGTTATCGACAAAACATTAGAAGATCATAAAATATAAATAAACGTTTTTAAGGTTTATTTGTATTAACAATCTCCCCCTTTTTGTTGATGACAAAATATAAAATTATTTTAAGTAAAAGGATAAAATTCGTAAGTTTGAATTTAAGCTTTTACACTTTTCTCCCCCTTTTTTTCGAAACAAAAAGAGTGTCGCAAAAGGAACTAACCCGAGTGCAAGTTTTAAGAAGCATAAAGAAGTAAATATGGAGCAAAGAAAGTAAAAAGGTGCCTAGTTGCTCTCCCTTGACGTTTGCTCCCCTTAAAGAGGGCGTCAAGTAATTAGGAAGACTAAACGTGATCATTGCAAGTTATTTGCAATGTTTTTGCTTTGAAGAAAGCTCCCCCTCATTGAGGGCGTCTGATGCGTGGTTTTGCAACCTTACAACAGGTTTTACCTCTCGAGGGATCTCAAGAGGCTTACAACCCCACCAGGCAGTGTACCTGACCGATGTAGTATAGTGTAGTGGTAAGTACGGGGGATTGATCGTTCTCCACAGGGAATAGTGTTTGTTAGGTGTGAAAAACTACTCTAATAGGTCTAAGGGTGAGAGAAGATTCTTTTTTGTGTTTTTATATTTTTATGAAAGCAAGTAAAATCTCGGGTTCGAAGGAGTGGGCGGAATTAGTTGCTAGTCAACTAACCCAAATAACTACGAATGCAAATAAAATAAAATAACTGAAAATGAAAAGGTGGTAAAACTTATATAGAGAGAAATGTGTTTACTTAGATTTCCTTACTCCCTAACTATCTTTTACCGGTTGATTAGTGTGTATTAGTTGCGTGGATGACGGGTGTATTCCTTAATACCATTCGTGGGGTGGCGTACGTACTTCCCCAACTCTACAAGCTCCTACTTCACTCCTATGTCGAGCCGGCTAGGAAGCTCCTAACATGGGATCACTAGAATTCGCTTGTGCATTAAATACAACTATAACAACCTTTAGTACGCATTGGTTCATGTTTCTTAAGACGTTCAAGCAAGTTACCGAATAGGAAGTTAGCCAGTTTTCTTAAGCCTAACATAGATGAACAATCATCCAATACAACTAATAACACACTAATAACCAATAATCAATAGCTAGGTTTCATTAGATCTAAGCAAACACAAGATAAATCTAGCCTAGCATGTTAAACAAAAGACAAGAACAAGATAGAATCAAACAACACATAGACATATTGAATGATTAATTGATAACTTATCTTCAATGTAACATGGAAGATCTCAAGGCAAAAAGCCTTGAAAGGGCTGCCAAATTCGTCTTAGGGTTTTCACACACAAAGTTCCTCAATAAGTTCCACACTAATGACAAAAAATTAGAAAACTATATATAGACTTTCAGATCTGACGGCGTCATGTTATGGAGTGTGACGCCGTCACCTCGCCGCTTTTAGGGTTCCCGGATGACCTTCTTGATGCCGTCCCTCTTTAGCTCTCCAAAATCCGTTCTGTCTTATCAAGGCTTGACGCCGTCAGACTATGAACGTGACGCCGTCCCTCTTTAAATTATAACGTGACGACCTTGATCAAATTAAAGGGTGACGCCGTCAGAATTCCCATGCAATTTTCACTGGCTTATCATGAGTAAATTTCACATCCACCACTTTTGCCAAGCCATGATGCCGTCCAGGGATAATCCTGACGCCGTCAAAGGTAACTTCCAGCACAATTTTGAGACTTTGTCGTTTTCTTCACTTTTATGCTCCAAAAACATCCAAAATGCCTCCTTTTCCAGATTTCTCCTCAAAAGTACCTAAAATGACAAAAGGAACGATTTAGGGCAATATTTGATCAAATAAATACGATTTAGGGCTTAAATGACCCCTTAAAAGCGGTACACTTTTCGATTCATCAAATACCCTTACACTTGATATTTGCTTGTCCTCAAGCAAATGCGCTTTTATTCTAATCAAAATACAAGTTAGGGGTCATTTAATGCTAACATAAAAGTAATTACAACAAATACTCGTTCCACTTTAATCATAATAAGCACGGAGATTACAAACTAGCACCTCACAAGTAGTGTTTAGATACTCACATCTCTCAAGTGTCATCAAAATAAATCTCATAAATGAAAACGGATAATATCTCTCACTACCTGTCATAGCAAATAGATTACCATAGGCTTGGGAAAGGATCGAAAACCTCCTCCACTAGGCGTAAGCACCTAAGATAAACTATCAAAGAGGGCTTTTAAATGGGTTATAACGTTAGGTGTAGGGAAAAGGAAAACACGGATTTGTTGGATAAGGGATATTTTACTGGTGGCGAGTTAAAGATCTTGATTAATTGCATGTACTATTCAATGTTGCTAAGCCAAGACTCGACTCGATTTAAGCTAATGAAAGAAAATAACAAAAACATAAACCAAACATAAAATGAAACGGGATGGTAGTCCGTATGTTTTTTCTATTTTTCTTTTTCTCATTTTTTTTTTATTTTTCTTGATTTTTCGATTTTTTTTTTTTTTTTTTTTTTTTCATACACTCTTGCCCTACCATCCAAAATAATACATCATAGGGGCGTTGCATTCCCCTTACACTTGAACTTTTACATAACTTTACAAATAACTATTCTAATGACTCGAATTAAGATAATCAAAAAACTTGGAGTACTTTTAAAATATTTAGCACATATGGGGGTAATAAATGATGTTCTTTCCCATTACTCCATTACACTAGTACTTTACCCATGAGTCCCAATCGTCCCAAAACAATATGTACAAGGATATGACTCGACTTAGCAACCATGAAATCAACTAGATAATTAACTTGGGTTTAAACAAATGTTGTCACAATAATGCACTAAAAATGAGTGCATACAAGGTAGGCTAAGGCGATTTGGGTGTACATTTTAGTGGGGTGTAACAAATTCTTCCTTTAAGTAAAATGCTTAAAGGTCGAAACGAAAAGATAGGCTCTGAGGGGTGTACTAGGGGTATCGTGTACCAAAAATGGGTACAACGCAAAGGGTGTGGGAGAATTACTTGACCAATGTAGCCAAAGTAATTATAACAAAAACACAGGTGTAAAACAATGGGTTAATCCTAATGCCTCTTATCATGTAGTAAATCTAACTACACGAATGTAGTCTCACTTGTGGCCTCGGAATGGTCCTAACGCAAGTTCTAGAATCTAAGTGCTACCGGTACACACATCATAGCATAAATGCTTTTCCTACCAATTCTAGGGGCGAACCTCACATATTTGGGGGTGGAAAATTTTTTAGTGGTACGGTTTTTGTGCTAGTCATATAACTTCCTATCCATGAGACGCTTATTAGAACAAAAGTTTCACTCCTAAATGTTGTAAAAAATTTTAAATTTGGCACTAAAATTACCCTA
Organism: Artemisia tridentata subsp. tridentata; assembly: GCA_021014915.2. Taxonomy (NCBI): domain Eukaryota; kingdom Viridiplantae; phylum Streptophyta; class Magnoliopsida; order Asterales; family Asteraceae; genus Artemisia; species Artemisia tridentata. The sequence continues at coordinate 237,875,161 of CP139502.1, read as the reverse complement.
TCAGGTATTTATCTCAGTTTTATTACACATCTACTATTAAACAAACAAGAATCAAGCGTAAGAGCATTCTCTAAAATCGTACTTTTACCCCCCCTTACACTTAAGATGAACATTGTCCCCAATGTTCAAATAACAAGATGTAAAAGCATAAAGTAAAGGAATGAAATCAAATACTCCCCTGATTTGCTCGGTGGATAATGAAGTAACACGGTTAGATCTTCTTCCAAGGTAATGTTGAAGCTCCATGACTAATGCATCGCCATAAGCTTGATCCAACAAACATTTCCTTGTCCAAAATAACCTGTTAAACCTGAGAAAACAAACACGAAAACCTGCATAGCATCGGCGGGATAAAATCTATATATAGGGATATAATGCTTGTGGAATGATAATTTTTGCAGATTCCTGGAGATTATAAGTTAGGGATTTAATAAAAACTTTTTATGAAAACAAAACTTTCAAAAAATTTTCAGAAAATTAAACCTGACGCCGTCAGGTTGTAAATCCTGACGCCGTCAGAAATGATCTGACAGAATTCTCATGTTACGTTTCCGGAAAAATTTTGGAAAAACCTATACCTTACTTCCTGGAAATCCTGCAAAACATCACTATGACTCGATACAAGCATTTGACTAAAACAAATACTAATATTTATGTTAATTTATTATTATTATGATTCATGTTCATTTGTGTTCTAATAAACTGATTAAGATTTCCCTTACACTTATCTTTTGCAAAATACCTTTATATGTAGTTAAGACGAAGTTAAAAACAACATAAAGCATTTTCACAAATTAGTTTTGAACATGAATCAATAATAATAAAATTTAAACATACATACGGAAACAAATAAATTCAAACAAACAAAGAAATAAACACACAAAGCAAATAAAGCTTGGGTTGCCTCCCAAGAAGCGCTTGTTTTTGTTCGAGTCACGAGCCTGACTCTACCCTTATTTAACAAAAATAGGGGAGGTTTTCCCTACACTTAGGATTAAGTGCGGGTGAAAGTAGCGATACACACCCTTAGGGTGTGAATATGCCACGTGAGGTGAAGGGGGTGAGTGAATGGCTTCCTTCATCCTAAAACTACCCGGATAATATTGGTTGATGGGTGGGTCGGTTCCTCTTTTGTCTCCTAGAAATATATCTAAGGATGGAAAGGTGTGTAACGGTTGAGGTTCCGGTTCATCAACACTAGGAAATTCCCTAGAACTAAGAGCAAGGTTATCACTATAAGTATTCAAACCTATATCCTCTAGTGGTGCTTGGTCCAAGGGTTCTACCTCCATTGGGATTCCTAAAGTTTCTTCTACTTCTTCCGGGTAAGTCACGGGCGGTGTGTGTGCCTTAAGTGATGGTAGGACTTGTGGGGTACTTTGTGGCCCTGGATTATCCACCTCATCCTCCATTTTATCTAGATTACCTATGTGTTTGTTTTGTACTATGATGTTACATGACATCCACTTAGGTATCCCAAAATAGTCATCCCCAGACAAACTTGTTTCATGATCCTTGGAATTTGTGGTCAATTGACTTGTACTAACGTTTGTTGGGTTGTCTACTCTATAATAATACTGGGCACAATCTTCAATGGCATCCCATGCTTCTTCAACATTTAATCCCCTATGGTCCCAATTGACAAAATCATTAATGCATATTTGGTCACATAGGTCGACACGATCGTAAAAGATTTTAGCTAGGGACCATAAATCGAAGTTATGATGAGGGACTATTCGGATTAAATTTTTAAAACGAGTCCATGCATCATATATGGGTTCACCTCGATATTGTTTAAACATCAAGATGTCATAAGGAGTGGGTGAATTTCGTGGTGGGTAGTATGGTGGATTCGCGTACTCCATAATGGTGAACGGAAGAGTCAATGGAATGGTTTTTACGAACAAAGACACAAAGAAAAGATAGACTACGGGAAAGCTAATAAAAAGAAAATAAAAATCTCACTAAGATAGGAATCTAATGAGTAGACCTAATAAAATAAAAATTCAACCTAAACAATAACTATTCCCCGGCAGCGGCGCCAAAAACTTGATGCGTGGTTTTGCAACCTTACAACAGGTTTTACCTCTCGAGGGATCTCAAGAGGCTTACAACCCCACCAGGCAGTGTACCTGACCGATGTAGTATAGTGTAGTGGTAAGTACGGGGGATTGATCGTTCTCCACAGGGAATAGTGTTCGTTAGGTGTGAAAAACTACTCTAATAGGTCTAAGGGTGAGAGAAGATTCTTTTTTGTGTTTTTATATTTTTATGAAAGCAAGTAAAATCTCGGGTTTGAAGGAGTGGGCGGAATTAGTTGCTAGTCAACTAACCCAAATAACTACGAATGCAAATAAAATAAAATAACTGAAAATGAAAAGGTGGTAAAACTTATATAGAGAGAAATGTGTTTACTTAGATTTCCTTACTCCCTAACTATCTTTTACCGGTTGATTAGTGTGTATTAGTTGCGTGGATGACGGGTGTATTCCTTAATACCATTCGTGGGGTGGCGTACGTACTTCCCCAACTCTACAAGCTCCTACTTCACTCCTATGTCGAGCCGGCTAGGAAGCTCCTAACATGGGATCACTAGAATTCGCTTGTGCATTAAATACAACCATAAAAACCTTTAGTACGCATTGGTTCATGTTTCTTAAGACGTTCAAGCAAGTTACCGAATAGGAAGTTAGCCAGTTTTCTTAAGCCTAACATAGATGAACAATCATCCAATACAACTAATAACACACTAATAACCAATAATCAATAGCTAGGTTTCATTAGATCTAAGCAAACACAAGATAAATCTAGCCTAGCATGTTAAACAAAAGACAAGAACAAGATAGAATCAAACAACACATAGACATATTGAATGATTAATTGATAACTTATCTTCAATTTAACATGGAAGATCTCAAGGCAAAAAGCCTTGAAAGGGCTGCCAAATTCGTCTTAGGGTTTTCACACACAAAGTTCCTCAATAAGTTCCACACTAATGACAAAAAATTAGAAAACTATATATAGACTTTCAGATCTGACGGCGTCACGTTATGGAGTGTGATGCCGTCACCTCGCCGCTTTTAGGGTTCCCGGATGACCTTCTTGACGTCGTCCCTCTTTAGCTCTCCAAAATCCGTTCTGGCTTATCAAGGCTTAACGCCGTCAGACTATGAACGTGACGCCGTCCCTCTTTAAATTATAACGTGACGACCTTGATCAAATTAAAGGGTGACGCCGTCAGAATTCCCATGCAATTTTCACTGGCTTATCATGAGTAAATTTCACATCCACCACTTTTGCCAAGCTATGACGCCGTCCAGGGGTAATCCTGACGCCGTCAAAGGTAACTTCCAGCACAATTTTGAGACTTTGTCGTTTTCTTCACTTTTATGCTCCAAAAACGTCCAAAATGCCTCCTTTTCCAGATTTCTCCTCAAAAGTACCTAAAATGACAAAAGGAACGATTTAGGGCAATATTTGATCAAATAAATACGATTTAGGGCTTAAATGACCCCTTAAAAGCGATACACTTTTCGCTTCATCAGCGTCGAGTGCTCTGTGTGTATTTTTGAAAATCTACAAAACAATTGTTAGAAAACAAGTATATGTTGTCCCTTTGAAAGGTTGGCTGCATAAAAATTTTGTTAGTTATCTGTTTGCCCGGATCCCACGGATCCTTTTCAGAAGGTATCCGCCAAGCATAAACTCAGGGATCCGGCTACCTGCAGTTATGTTAGCAGTACAAGAGGATAGAAAATGATATGAACACAAGTAATAAACACACTAAATATCTTCACATAAGCACATAGTCATGAAAAATCATTTAATAAACATAAGAGAAATGATACAACAAAGGTCAAATCTCTAAAAACTATGAAAATGATCTTAACATGAAAAATTCCTATTGACTAAAATGAGGCCTAAGACTAAGGATAGTGAGACCACTTATGCTTGCACTTCAAGGTTTTTCAGGTAGGTTTGGCTTGGTGACATCATCAAGACGTTCAAGTTGATGGTAGAACATGAAATGCACTTCATCACGTAGTTCATGAACTAAGGTTTGGACATGTTGACATGTTGAAATGCACTTCATCACGTTGAGGTCTTAAGAAGAAGGTTGTTTAGGCATGTTTGAGGTGGAAACACCCAGATGGAAAGGTTGTGGATGTACCACGGGTTTTCGTTGAGAAGTATGTGTGGGTGAAAGCGTGTCATTGTTTGGTCGAGATGGTTGAGATGGTTGATATCTTCTCATAACCCAAAATAGGTCATTTGAGGGTGGAGGAGAGGAAGGCAAGTTTTCTATGGGTGGTGGTATGTTTTTTTCAACATCTAGGTGATAGGATGGTGGTTAGGTTGACAATCTCTCAAAGGAAGAGAATGTGGGCAATGGTGGTGGATTAAAAGGTCTAGGATGTAAGTCCTCCAATGAGTTCAAGAATTGAAAAGGAGAGGTAGGAGGTGTGGTAAAGGAAAGGATTTGAGGTTGAAGAGGTGAGGCAAGTATGGGTTGAGTTGAGATAGGTGTTGGCTCATTTAAAGGAGTAGGTTGTAGTGAGGTTGTTTTGGTGGAAGGAAGTTGTGGTGGAGTTGGCTCATTTGAAGGAGGGGTTTGGATGTAGTTTGATATAGGTGTTTTAGTACAAGATGCTTTGATGGGTGAGGCTTCGGTTGAGGATATTTCATACACAATTCGTGCGGTTTTTCTTGGTGGACTCCTAGTGGATGATCTTGCACTTGGTGCCTTAGTCATGTTTTTAGGTAGGTTTAGAAGGTGAGTTTATAGTAGAAGATGGTTTGTTTAGGTGTGGTTTGGAAGCACAAACACAAGTGGTTTAAATAGTGAAGGATCAAGTATGGTAATTAAAGCCTAAACCACTAAAATCCTTTGAATTGCAATGATATGCATGCATCAAGATCAAATACAATGATACAATCTTCTAGGAGATATATTAAAGGCAATGTGGAGTGTTTGAGTGGATAAAGTTGGGTTTTGGAAAGTTTTAGATGATCAAACATGTGTCTGTTTGGCCGGATCCAGTGGATTCTTTACAAAAGGGATCCGGCTAGCTTTAGCTGAGGGATCCGGCTAGCCGATCTGGTGTGAGGGAAAAATGATTATGATTAAGCTATAGCAGCCCTAAGTTTTCTGGTGTAATGAGTGTGAGAAGCTGTCTTAAATGAGAAAATCCTGAATGGTTTAAGACTAATGATGAGGGGTTGCCATTAATGGTCTTTAGTAAGGAGAAAGAGATCTAAAGTAGGTTAATAAGTGATATGAGATAAGAAAATCATACCACTAAGTGTTAATTGTATGTAGGTTGCAGGGAAAGGTTGTATGAAAAATTTAGAAATTCTTTAAAAATCATAAGAATTAAAAGATAGGTTTTTAGAGCATTTTGAGATAGATTTGGTGGAAATAAATTTGTTAAAAATTTATTTAAATTATAGATAAGTGTATAATGATCAGAGGGAGGTGATGCAAAAAGTGGTATTGAGAAATGGTGGTTATTTTGAATATGATAAATCATAAACATCTCAGAAGAAACTTAAGTTAATCCTAAGAGATCAAAAGAGCTACTAACCTCAAATTCAGCTCAAATGTGACTAATAGGAGATGAATAACTAGTGTACTAAGGTTAGAATGGTTGAGTGTGATGAGAGGTGGTATAAAAAACCTTCTATTTTGCCGGATCTGCCGGTTCCCTTTTAAAAGGGATCCGGCCAGTTAAAATGAAAGGATCCAGCGTCTGAGTCTATTTCTTTCACAGAGGACTCGTAAAAGTTTGCACACTTGTCAAATAAAAATTCTAACACTTCACACTACAATAATACATAGATATACTATTGATGTGACAAGTATAGCACTTAACGAGCACATTAAGATAATCAAATAAGATAATGACTGACTTTTGATATATGATCAAAAGTGGTAAAATTTCCTAGAAAGCAATTAGAGAAACTACAAATGTTAGAGTATTATCCATCACGCTATCAGCTAGCATTACTACACGTACACATCAAGTATTACCAAGGTTACATGTTTTAAGAGACATAGAAACGAAATTGTTTTTTAGGAAAACATTTACCAAATTGTTTTAAAACTTAACCAACAACATTCATTTTCTCTTCACATCTTCTTCTTTCCCATGCTAGATATGAAGTTAGTAAGACACTTAAACATACCTTTTGTTTGTTTGAACTCCTGAGTTTCATTGCGAATTCTCGGGAGTTGATCAATGTAGGTTATGGGATTGAGTTGATAGTTTTGAATTGGGTCGTTTGGATCAACTTCAACTTCAACTTCATCAGAAGAGTCGATGGGAGGATGTGGCCTCTTTCCAACAATCATTAACCTCTTTGTCCGTCCCTCAGTTAGAGGTACCATGACATGATCACAAAGAAAATGATCATTGTTCATAGGAGAAGGTTGCATTCCATTCACGAACCTTGAGAGACGAGTGAGAAGCATTGCATAGGGGAGCACCATATTGTCGGTTCGGAAGACACAAGCCATTCTTTTGACTATGTAATAGGCTAGATTGAAAGGAGTTCCATTGATGAGACAATAAATCATGTAGACAAGACAAGCATTGGGATGATCTTTGTTCCCGACTAGACAAATGACATTTTCTCTCAGGATTTGTTCCCACTTTTTGTACATAGGGAACATTTCAGAAAGTTCCATTTGGAATGGATCTCGACGGATGAGTTTGGAGTTTCGAGTGAGACGATTTGGTGAGGTCCTTTCAATGAAGACTGCGTCTCTTACGGTGATGGAGTCATGAAGAGGAGTGTGATATACTTGGTGAGAATCAAGCATATCATTGAGCTTGGCAAGAGACCAATCGAAAACAAAGACGGGACAAATTTGTTCATTGATATGGAGTAGGCAATCAAAGTTGATTCTAGAAAAGACTTGGGCTATGTTGGTGTCATCGAGAAAGGTTTGCTCAACAACACGTCCTTCATGGAAGAAACGCTTTTGAAGCATTTTGAAAAATTTTCTGTCGTTGGATGAAAGCCCTTCCTTGCGATGATGCATAGGAATGTAGTAGGCGGTGTCGCGGTAATCTTGTTGGGTTGATTTTGGCTTGTTGAGTACCTAAAATAAGACAAAGTTTGACGATACAGGGAATGTGAACTTGGGTCGGGTGTTCGTGAAATTAATGTGTGTGTGTATATATATATATATATATATATATATATATATATATATATATACTAGATGGGCGGGCATGACTTATAATTATCGTTTTGAAGAAATAAGTTAACGAAAAATAAAATATAAAGCTACTAAATTTTTTATTGAATAAATTGATCCCATCCCTGCTCTTCAATATCTGATGGAAGGTCTCAAGTCCTAACCCTCGAAGTCGTGCTTTCAGAAGATGGTATTTTTGTCTCCACCAACTGTAACAAAGACATCATAATAGTATCCTACATTCCATGCTTATATCTAAAAAAATTTAAACTAAAATGATCACGTAGGCTTCAGTCATTAGCAAATAGACATTTTGGTTTACTTTTAACTCATTTGACACATTCTGGTTTCCTTTTAATAGATCTGTTTGAGATAAAGGCAACCCAAGTTGAGCCATTTATAACTAAATGTGAATCATAATTGCTAATATTGTTTAAGACAGCTTTCTCAAACACAAATTATGTACTTTTAAGAGATAGAAAGTGTTTAAAAAACGAAAGATAGTATGCGGACTGGTTTATTTGACTTAAGCAATAAGTACCTCTGTTGACCCGTTATCAAACCCGTCCGACCTATGATTCTAAAAAGGTTATTTGGTTAGTTTGGGAGACAGTGCGCTTTTGACGTAAGGAATGCAACTGGTTGGCTTTGGTCTTTCTCAATATTTGATGAAAAGTTTGACACAAATACTTATGAAGAGGTGGAATGATGGAATTTGAAGTGGAACCTTTGTCGGATGTGTACTCCGATATGTCGTTGGTAGTACTATAATCAAATGGAGCACGTTGTGCACTAGCATAAGCTCATGAAACAATGTAGTATTTGCACCTTGTAACATGTATCACTAACGTGTCCCCATTGTTCACTTTCAAGGTTGGAAAGGGGAACTGTCTATTAACACATATTTTTTCCACATACAAAGTTCTATTGCAATGTAGCAAAATATTAGTAGTTCATTTGCCGCATAAATAAATAATATTTGTGGGTAAAATTGTCATACCCTGCTTGTAGCTTCCTTGGGGTCTTTGGGAACACCTTAATATTGGAGTCAACTGAACGAAACACATGTATGTTTGTCATTACCATTGAGCAATTGTGTTTTAAAAAGGTAAAATAGAGGTTGTCATAAGCTGAGGAGTTTCTCAAAAATGAACATACATGAACATGCCAAACCTACAAATCTCGTTCACTTGTACAATGCGCGTCATCCATTCCTAATATATAAAGAATCCTTTCTAATTTCAGTAATAAATCATTCGAAAAGTTCTTCATTTTATGCCGCTGAACCTTTGATTTAGTTGTGCAAATCATGCCATGGTGATAGGATATGAGTTATCTAGTAATTAGTTTGGTGATAGTCATCTTTGAGCAAAGTCTGTAATGTGCTGTAAAGGGGATGTAACAGAGTATCATAATTAGTTCACACATAGATGAAGATCTCCTAAAAATTCCATCATTACAAACCACTAAAGGTAACGGGTCATATTAATTGAAAGTTGCCCAAAGTCTGCTTCTAACATATACGACCTAAAAAGTTCGTGCGGTATAACAAAATCTTAGAAAGGCTTGTGAATGTAGACAAATTGGTATACAAAGTATATACAATTGAATTTTCTAATCCTGTTATTACTATCGTTCACGTGTATAGTTGTTTTTTAACCAAAAAAAAATTACTTACACTTAATTGCAGCGTATTAGCAACTTCTAATCAGGATATCTTCCCTGCATAACCATATAAATTTAGATTCATAGAAAGTTAAAAAAGTGCATATTTAATGTATAAAAACACATTGATTACGCTATTTATAATTTATCATTAAAATTACATATTTATTGTAGAAGGCCTATAGCTCATCTCAAGACAATTTTAAATCTTAGGCCTCCAATCCACTGATGTGATGCAACACGATAGATGGTATAAAAAATAAGTATCCTGCTACTACAAAAGAATAACAAACACTGCATTGTATCATATACTTTGTCTTTATTTCAACTATAAAAACTTCCATATACATAGTTACATGCACTCCATAGATGGACCACTATACAAATAATAACAGCTCCATAGATGTCATATATAGGCATTCAAATGTCGCACACGACCACTTGCCTGTAATCTCATAAGATGGGAAGTAATACTTCCATTGACAATTTTAGTATTTTATCAGAAGATTGTTGGTCTTCAAGTATAAATGTAACCTGAATTAAGAACAACTAAAAGTACTCCAGACGCAGCTGAATTAGCAACGGCATCATAGTGGGTAGTATCACCCCTTACCTACAAAACCACAAATTATAGCTATAAGTATGTAGGTATTAGTTTCAAGTATGTGTGATTATTTTATATGCAAGATATTGTATTTGCGAAGCACGAAGTCAAATTTCACACATTGAGAAGCACCCTATCCATAAAATGTTTTAGATAAAAAAGACATTACCTAAATAAATAACCTTTTTTTTTATCATAAAATGCATACTAAAGTTGTTATATATTATTACTAATGCAATATTGAATATAGAAAGTTGGGGATAAGTATACTACCACAGCACCTATACACAAGATTGCATTGTATTTTCCTGACTTTCCAAGCTTTTTAGCAGCCAAACTGAACTCAAAAGCCCCAGGAACCCATATGACCTTATAAGTTTAAACAAAAGACGTTGGCATATAATGCCAACGGTAAACCAAATCAGAGGTAATAATAAAATTGTTATCAGCAATAAATATTTATAAAAAGGAAGATAATGCATACATCAATATCTTCTTCCCTGACTGAATATTTATAAAATGTGTCCAAAGTACCGTTCATCAAAGGCCTTGTCACAATTTCATTAAACCTCGCAACCACCTACATCATCAAAGGTAGTTATACATAACATAATGTTAAACAATATCAACCACAAATGAAGTAATTATTTCAATTAACAGCCCGAAGCACTCTACATACTCATTTTTGTTAAATGAACACTCCACAGTATCAACACGAAAACCCTAAAAATTGACTGACTGTGTTACTACCATCCACAGTACCAGAAGATAGAAGCTATAGTAAGTATAACAGCCTGAATTTAAATTGGTTTAGAAGTGGCAGCTTTATGAGTTTATTAATAGCTGGTTTCGATTGTCTATTTAGCTCTGCATCTTCTTTTGCTACAATCTCAAGTAACATACAAAAAAAACTATAATTAAAATTAGCACCAACATGGTAAAGATTAACATTCTACATAGAAGGAATCAACAGAAAGAGAAACTAACAGAGTATTAGTTATGATCCCGTGGGCTACAACACCTTCTATACCATCAAGAAGTTTGGCCACTTTAGCTGCATGAAATTGAGACATTTTTCATTTTTTATTAAGCACATAAAATGACATTATACACATAAATTATTATGGAATCAAAAACTACCAAGATTTGGTATGGGAGATGTGAATATGACATCCAGAAAATTATGTCCTTCTCTTGTCACTAATGGAAATATGAATAAAAATGCATTAAAATTAAGCCATTATGTCTTTAATCACATAATGGTTTAATTTTAGCTCCCATCCATTGATCCCATTTGACAATCTGAATAAAAAGGCAGAAACAACTAATGAATTGCCATGCCATCAAGATACATAATTTCCAAGCCCAATATAGTAGAAAGTAGATTATTCCAAATGCACCAAACATCACTCAAGAAACAACTCTGTACATCAAATAAAATAGCTAAATAAGAAGTGCAAAAGTGAGCATTACTTACACTTTTTATAATCACTGCAACATAATGAATTTTGACAGTGGATAATAAATGCCCAGTAATTGAGTATATATAGACTGGTTTTAAATCATCAGGTATTGTGTTCTTAAAAAATGCAGTATCACATTCAGTTCCTGAAAAGCAATGGGATCTCCAGAAAGATTCAATGGATCAAAGAGTGCACCGCCTGGATAATTAATGTCACCAGGCAGGCATATTCCTAATGGCTCAAGAGCCTCGATCCCACAGTATCTTTCATATTCTGGCCCAAACTATTTGCAGAAAATTCACAACTTCAAGAGGTGCATATTGTCTAATTTAATACGGTAAACAAATATTTGGATGGTTACCATGAGAAGAAATAAGTACAACATATTACCTGAAGCTGGAACAAATTTTTGATCGCTATTTTTATGCACGTTAAAAGAGAAAACCATAAAGAAATCGAAACACAAAAAAGAAAAAAACATGATTATAAAATATGAAGGCATAACCCTCTGTCTTTCCTGATGTTGAGCATGATTATTTCAACTAAACTCTTGGTGTTCATCAAAAGCCCAATAGCAACAGCCTCCATGAATCTGTATACACCAATAACATCATAATTATTAATGATTACATAAAAAAAAATAGGGTTTTGGAAAACAACACGTAGGAAGCCGTTTTTAGGTTATGAGAATGAATGAGAGAAATAAGGGTAAAACAAATTAATATTCTGGAACTATATTTAAGGAAAAGATATGTGTGATAATTTAAATTGCTCTTTTATCTAGTGTATATATATATATATATATATATATATATATATATATATATATATATATATATATATATACGGTTCTTGATCACAATTAATTGGTTGGCTCCATTGGTTGAGACACTTACATGTTAACCTAAAGATGCAGGTTCGAATCTCACTATGTTCATTTTTATACTAGTTTAATCCGAATTTTAATCCATCCAAAGTATGTTTAGGTGGAATTATGAGGTGGCATTTAAGGCCGCTTATTGGGTGGCATTGATGACGTCATACACATTCTGTTATATATATATATATATATATATATATATATATATATATATATATATATATATATATATATATATATATATATGGGAATATATTAGCTACAATTTTTTGTAGCTAATTGGCTACAATTTTATGATATAAATGTGGGTCCCTGATTCTTTTTGTGGGTCCTGATTCTTTTCTGTGAGTCCCTGATTCATTGCTAGTATATTTTTTGTGAAGGATTGTAGCCAAGATATTCTCTCTCTCTCTCTCTATCTCTATATATATTATATATATATATATATATATATATATATATATATATATATATATATATATTATATATATATATATATATATATATATATATTACTTCCAAGTGTTTTGTATCACAATTTTGATTAAATGGATTTAGAAACTTGTATAGTTTGGTTAAGAAGATGCAAACCTCAACAATTTTGTAACTTGTATTAACAATGCCAATTTTTACACAATTTGATAGTTCCTTTAAAGTTTTGAAATTTCTTGAAGATTATAATGTTTAACTTCACAATGCTTGTTTAAATATTTACATTGTGATGATAATTAAGTGTTAACTTTTGATAAACCCATTTAGATCAAAAGTTAAGAACAAAACACTTGGAATTACATAAATTACAATGTAGTAGTATTAATACTTATGGAGATGGTTAATTTGAAGTGGGAAATGATGATGGATCTCCAGGAGGGTTTGAGAGTGTGTTTAGGTCAAGTTTGAGAGGAGAAAGGTAAAGTGGGAGTGTACAGTGATCATCAACATATAATCAGTTTTGCTGATATGCCGGTTTCGCCGAATCCTTTGAAAAAGGGATCCGACACCTTATAGCCAAGGGATCCGGCTGTTCAGTTATTACACAGATTGGTATGTTTGATTTTTGACGTAGAGTTTTGATCCTAATTACTTATGATATCAATTTTTATTGTTACAAGTTTATAATGAGATACTTGGTGATTCTAAGATATAAGTATAACAAGACATCCGTTAGGTAACTATTTAAATGATGAAAAACAAAATAAAAGAAGAAGATATTTATATTCCATTAACTTCAATGCACAAGGCAATACAAAGGATTGGATAAATAAACAAGTAAAAGTATAAAACAAAAAAAAACAAAAACATTGCCACGAGAGAGCTTGAGAATGGGATAGAGAAGCATCACGAGTGAGATTATGATAAGGATCAACGTGTAATACACCATTTTTGTGTCGTCTTTGATTTTAGGAGTGTTTCTTTTGAAGGAGAAGGTTAATTTGAATTTTGAATAGTGATGGGGATTAGAATGAGAAGGATTAGATTAAATAAAAGATTTTGAAGTGATGTTTTACTGTAGCAGAGCGTCGAGTGATGTGGGAAAGTGTGAAGAGGGATTTTTGAATGTTGTGTTTAATAATGTATACTATACATCTTGGCTTTAGAAAAAATTTGACACATAGAAGTATTTCAAGAAATTAATCCCAATGAGATAGAAGAAATTACTGATGAACTTTTAAACACATTGGCACGTATAGGCAATGAAAATATTTGGAAAGGCACATGTGTTAAGACAAAGGTATATTTAAAGAATGAGACATGCCTTTAATTTTTAAGAGACTTTTTTAGATTGGAAGATCTTTGAAGGCTTTATGACATCTTAAAAATTGTAACACATCTTTGTAATGTGTCAACTTTGATCTTTCCTTGGATTAAGAGATGTTAATAGTTTTCCTATCATGAAGATACTTAAAAAAAATTGTTTGAGTTAAGTATCTTATAAGAATGATTATTGAAAGTAATGCTATAAAACTTATCAATATCTAAACATGTTTTACTTAGTAAAACATAGTTTCTCACTTATGCAAAAGTTTTTCCTTCTTAGTAGTTTTCAAAACATACACGGATCGTATCAAGTTTTTAAAGTACAATATACACTAAGAAACTTGGTAATGAACCTCTGATGCCAATTGTAGAAAACTAGAAGGGGGTTTGAATAGTTTTACCGATTAAAACTCTTTTTAAAACTTATAGATCGACTTATGTCAATCTAGTTTTGACCTGTTGGATATTGATAGTATTAAAGCATATAAAACTAAGCTACGAAATAGAGTTAGAGAGACACAACCACAACACAAGTATTTTTTGTAGTGGTTCGGCTACAAGGTCACCTTCCTTGCCCTACTCCACTCCCCGAGTCACCTACTTGAGAGTTCGTAAACACTTCACAACACAAAATCCTTTCACTTGGCGGAGAAGCCTTCACAACGTTGCTTACACTTTATCTGGTACAAAGCTAGATACTGGGCTTTTCCACGAGGTAAAGCCAAACCTTCATCGCCTACACTTTATCCGGTACAAGGCTAGATACCGGGTCCTTAGCACGGTGGACCAAACCAACACACCTAGCACAACATGACTAACGGATCCAACGTCCTTTTACTCCTAATGACTCAACACATCTACAACACCCTTTTGAGAAGAAGAAAGAACAAGATTCACTTCTGTGATCTTGGAGGAGAAGAATCTTAGCAACTCATAACACGACCTTGCAAGTCTTCGAGAGGTCTTGATCTCGCCTTTTGGAAGAACCTAGAGAATCACAAAGAGAGACTACATATAAAGATCCTTGGATCTGAGGTTACAGAGTTTAGAACATAGAGAGAAGGAATGTCTAAAAGGTGTATGAGGTAAGAGAGAAATGACTCACTATTTATAGGAAAAATTGTCTACTGTTCACCCGGATCCTGCGGATCCCTTTCCAAAGAGATCTGGCCAGTGTAATCCAAGGGATCCGGCTATCTGGTAGTACCAGTTTGGAATTTGGGTTACAATTCTGGGTTTTGGGTTATGGGTCAAGGTCCATGGGTTAAGTGATGTTATGAATGATGTCAAAGACATCTTGGGTCATGGGTTATGGACTTTGGGTTATGGTTTATGGACTTTTTGTAACACCCCAACCCGATAAGGGTAGAAGTATCACATTATGGTGACATATCAAAGCAAACAAAAGCATATGACTAAATAATACAAAATGAATTTCAAAGGTTACAAAGAGAAAATCTGAAACTACATGGTTACAAATGAATTACAATAATTACTAAGTCTAAATATCGTCTCTTCTAGTCATCTCTAATCCGGAATGGCTTCTAAGTCAAAAACACTCTCCACTCATACCCAGCTTCCTACTAAAACCTGCCGCAGGAAAAGAAATGCGGCTGAGCTTAAAAAGCCCAGTGAACAGATATATACAAAGCATAACATAATGGTAAAATAAACATAAGCAACGAAGGAACAAAATTCCGAAACGAAAAGCATAGTCATGAAAGAGAACTGAAAAATCAAGAGTGCATGAGAACCGAATAACAAATGAATCAGAAATGAAATGAAAACAAAGGAGGATTCATGTAAAGATGTGCCATAAGAACTCCATACATAATCCGTCAAATCAAATCTAGAGCACATATAAGTATACGAAGAGGGGAGACCTCTAAGTAATAATAAAAGTGTGAGAAGGAGTGCAAGGCAAACACCACCTGGTCACCATAATACATATTCATAAAACCTAGGATGCATCCATACGCTCCCTAACATAAGTATGTGTGTCAGCTCTAGACTAAGCACACATAAAAGGTTGGCCAATAGTGAAATCGCGATAAATACAATATACATAAGGGAGGAACGCCGTAGATCTATCACACCTCTACGGGAGTGTCATGCCTAAGGTTTCATCAAAGACATGGTCCTAGTACCTCTAGAACTAGTTAAGCTCAGGCACGGAATATCATATCATACATAATCAAAATCTAACATGGCAAGAGAAACAGAAAGTAACTCAAGTAAGCATGGCAAACAAATAAACATAGCATAGCAGAGACATTTAAAATAAATGTCAGAGAGGATCATAGGAATGACAAACATACAATGAATGTCACGAACCAACTAAGGGAAACATAGCAATGGCTTAAGATCGAAAGAAAATATCCCTACAGAGAAGGGAAAGAATATCTGTACCTTAACACAGCACACAACGAAAGCAAATGAAATCAAAAGAAGCAGAAGGTCACTCCTTCTTCACCCGATCTACATAATCATAAGTTTTCTTATAAGTTCATAGTCTCATAGTCGTATAGGTTTCATTTTAGTTTTCTTTCCATTTTAGGTAACTTTCCATAATTAGTAGGTTTCCATAATTAGTAATTTTCCAAAAATAGCAAGTTTCCATATTTAGTAAATATTAGTTATAAACATTTCAAGTTTATCATTTAATCAATTTAAGTATTAAAGATGACCATATTAGTAGTTTAAGGTCCATAATGTCATTTACATAAGTTTAGGGTTCATAATGTAGTTTCCATAATTTTAGGGTTTATTATGTAGTTATAACAAGTTTAGGGATTAGTATGCAATTCTTATGAAGTTAGGGTGTAAAATGTAATTACTATAAAGTTACAGGTTTTTCATAAGTTAGGTCCCTTAATTTAAAAGAATAACACTTTAGACCCTTTAGTTTAGAAAATAAACACATAACACCATTTTAATCTTTTTAACCCGTAACAGTCTTTTACACATACGAATTTAACACGTTTCCAATAATTTATGAATCACATTAATACTTTGAAATAAAATCTATAAAAATTCACACACGTTACAAAATGTCTTAAGTATTTTATGTAATTTTTCCAGATTTTATTAAGTTGTATAGGTACTTATGAAAAATCCATTTCTATAACATGTTCCACAATCGTATCTGATGAAACACCCGACAAGTTTATACCTTTTTACCCCTTCAGATAAATTTATAAAAATCTATAAAAATTCCAGTTATTATTTGACATATAGAATATAACTTAGTTCAAAGGAAATCTTCTAACTCGACACGGTTTGAAAATTAAAAATCATAAACATGGACTAATTTTCAAGACATACGAATTCGATTAGACACTTAATTTTCCAAAAATCAAAAAGTAACCTTCCAGGCCTCTAAAAATTACAAGATTAATTTTCCCAGATAGCTATTTCATTGAACTTAGTTTTAGACTCTGAAAACACCCAAACAACGTTCACATCATTTAGTTACATTTGATTTAAGTTAGACCATTTTTCTGGATAGCACTGTTTTGATCATATCATGTAATCTCTTAGGGTTTCGTCATTCCAATCTTTAGTTTTTGACACAAAACGATTATAGATGAGTTCATAGCATATTTAGGTCGATTTATAACAGGTCTTAACATATTCATAACCATTTAAATCATCACAAACACCTTGATCTATTTTTACATATTAGGGTTTTAGGGTTTTAGATCATGATTTTATGTAACCAATTTTATTATCTTATATGATCATAATTCGACATAGGACATAAGATCATGACAAAGATTGAACAAAGGTGGATGATACAATACCCTCGAAGACCAAACGGAGAACACGAACGTCACAAGATCAAGTCACCACGAAGTTCCTTCCTTCTTTCTTGATTCGTACGGCAGAAACCCAAGAGGAACAATAACACAAATCGATTAGGGCTTGTTCATGGTTCGAATGGATTAATTATGAAGAGAGTAAGATTACCTTGGATACACTAAACAAGAACACACCAAAACCTCTTTGACTGCAGCAATGGATCGAATGGAGAGACAAAAAAAAAAGAACCGAATTTTGAGAGTGAGAGAAATTAGGGTTTTTCAAGATCGGTTACGCGAAAAAAAAAAGAATACCGTGTGTTTTTGATAGGCCAAATTAGGGAATGAATGGACTTTCATAATGGGCTACATAAACCTTAGTTAACTCTTCTTGTTCTAATTCTTTTGGGCCGAAAATATATGTGTATATAACACATCAAATGGGTCGAATAGATATAGTACTAGATGAAGAGATTTTATTTGTACATATTATTTACATAATGTATAGTTTATGTTAACTTAATTTGTTTTGTAACTTAGGTTAAGTTCAAATGAAATCACTTATATATTTTCATAAGTTCTTAAAAGTTCAAATTCAGAGGGTATTTTAGTCCTTTCAGATTATATAAATTTTGGGGTTTTACAACTCTTCCCCTCTTAAAAAGGAATTTTCGTCCTCGAAAATTGAAATGCGAAGTCGAAATGAAAATGCGAAATTTAAAGCAATATCGAAATGAATACGTACCAAGTCAAAAAGAAAAATGCGGATAACTGGATCGTATCGATTCTTTGGTCTCCCAAGTAGCCTCGCTCTCAGGATGGTTCTTCCAAAGAATCTTTATGAACGGAATGGTTTTAGTTCTCATGACACTTTCCTGACGCTTCAAAGCAGCCTCAGGTTCTTCACTATACGAAAGATTTTCCCGAATCTGATCGAACGGGCAAGACACAACGTGAAGCGGAGGATAATCATTTTCACGAAGAAGTGACACATGAAAAACATCATGCACATGCGACAATTGGGGATGTAGCGCCAAGCGATAACATACCTCGCCAACCTGATCAAAATCATAGAAAAGCCCTAGGCTTCCATAATTCACAACGAATTCGTTCAAAGGAATACGAAACAACAATGTAGCGGATAACGGTTTAAATCTCACACAGAGATACAAGAAACATTCATGCTCGAAAGCAATACGAAGGTAGTACTAAAGAGTAAAATCTCATCAACTCCGTCCAGATTCTTAACAAAAGGGAACTAGTGCACCATTATAGAAGAACTCATCAATTTCAAACAGATACTGATCGAACTAAGGAACGCACCACCGGTCAATGAAGCGCGTGACGAATCATCAAATGTATCAAGAGTTTTAATAGAGATAGATACTATAATTGTACTGATGATCAATCGAGTACAACTCGAATTATCAAGTTATATTGAAACGCATAATGAGATGGGTAGCATATTGGTACCGACGATCAATAGAGTATAAATCAGAGTGTCGAAACGCATCAGAAAACAAAACAAAATAGGTCGAACAATCATACGGATAAACCGGATCAAAGAGCTAACGTAGTCGTACAGACGATAAACTAAGCACATAACGGAGGATTGGAACGTATCGGAAAACATAACGGAATAGGTTGGATAATCGTATGGAAAACAACAACTCAAAGGATTAACGCAGCGTGAACCAGATCTTCTTCATACGCCCAAACGTCTAACTCTCCACAACGGGGACATCGTACGAAACTACAAATTTCATAGTCCGCCACTCAAGGTTTCTCTTCCACCAGGATAACTAATTCACCAATCACAGTAATCAACAACGGACCTTAAATTAGCAATTCTCTAACTTAATCCAATCCAAAAGGTGTTCTACATCTCCATAGGCAAACTCAATCATGCCAATACACTTGTCAAACTCCCCATCCCATTCATCTTCAATTTCAACATAGTTGCTCTGTCCGTCCATCCATCTGAAGGTGAGTAGTCGCCATAAAATCTCGAGCCGGTCTTGAAGGTCTTCTGCATTTCTCCTGGAAGTGTGAAACAAAACTCGATTTTTCTGACACGATCACTGCAGTTGTGCCAAGGAGCTTGAATAATCTTCTGTTGAAATAATCTCTGCCGATCTTCCAAGTGAGCCATCAAGTTAAACGATTCAATACAACCCACATCGTTTTGTCCTTCCCAACGTGCGCGTAAATCCCGTTACAAAGTTGCTGACCTTCTTCTCAAGTAGGAAAATATCCCTCTTAACTTTCCAAAAGTTCTCCAACTTATTCTTCACTCCTACCAAATTATACCCTTCGAGAAACTTACATCGAGCTCTGCTGACGTAGAAATTTTCAACACCAAAATATAAGGATGATTCCCGTGTTTCTCTTTCGTCCCTGAATATACTAAATCGTCATACTATGACAATTGTCCAGGCATTCATGAAATACACGATTCATCAAGTTCACCAGAATAGTCAGAGCAGTAGCCAATACGATTGGCATCACAATGCTCATAGAGATTATAACGGATACAAATCAATGCTAGGAACATCTTGCTCCTTCACATGAAAATGGACATAATCAGATTACAAATCGATCATAGAGAAAACTTCACCCTGAAGTTGATTAGATAAGTTGTCGATAACGGTATCAGTCCTAATCACCATACTACTAAGATTCTAGAATTCCATGAACATCCTCATACCACCATCATTCTTCTTCATAACCAGACTGAAACACAAAACATAGACGCACACAGACGCACACAGACGGATAAACCACTTCCTAGAAGTAGGTCCTTCAATACTCTTCATTCAACTTACGTCGTTCGTAAGGGATTTCGGAAATAGGCAAAACGTCGCGTACACATGAATAGAGTTCTGATTCAAATAACACACTGACCTCAGGCATTCCTCAAGACGTTCTATGACTCCAATAAGTTCAAGGTATATGATGTAACTATTATCACGCTGGCCAGAAGTCATAATACTTGCATCATATACACATGCCTTTATTGCAATCACAGTCTACCTAAAGTCGTGACAAAACACATTCTAATAAACAAATCAAAACAATTACATTCGAGAGGAAATCTTGGTAGTCCATCCAGGAATACATCGCGAAATTCAACATCGAAAAATCTCAAGCGAGTTACATCAATTGGAATATCTTCACAGACGCGAGGGATTAATATACAGAATTTCAAAGCAAAGGTGATCACAATAGTATGCCAGGTCAGAAACCTGGGCACGGAGTTTGGGTTTCATAAGTCGTCAGAGGTGACAAAATCATAACTATTGTTAGCATCTCAATGCTCAGTCAACAATTACATGACCATAATGAAAATGAATCGAACATTCCCAAAGAAATCAGATTAGCAGAATGAAATTGATCTTCCAACATCCTCAAGTACAGGATAATTTACACTCGTGATCGATAGTCACAAGATTCTCATAGAGATAGAATTAGGAATAGCAATTCAATAATGCAGAGGGGACTTAATGTGCTTAGTAAAAGCAAGAGACACCACAGGATATGTCATTCTCGTATCAAATAAAACCACGCCGCACGATCGCATATGTAAGGAATAACCGAAACGGTACTTGATGTGTCAGCAGCCTGGTCCCTGGTCAGAGCAAACACTCGACCCTCGGCAGATTGTTGTCCATCATTCTCATTCTTACGGTGGTTACCATTCACTTTCGGAAACTCTTTCGTCCGACGTCCACTCACACTACAACTAAAGCCGGCATCTAACGCCTTATAACACGATCACCCAGATGAAACTTCTCACAGTCAATACATGGAGGAGATGGAACCTGGTCCCACAAATTTTCTACTCAGACGAACCCGAACATAGGGATCAAAACGAACAATAAAGACAAAGCAACGTCAGGATCAAATACGAAGGAAGAGATCGCATCAAACAAGAAGCCTAATGTCTACTCAATATCCTCACAGGTCATTCTAAGGGAGGGAGCAAATCTTCCTATATCCGTGGTTAATAATTATCAGAGTTCTCATAGGATTAGCAATGAATTATGCAGATTCAAGTAGTATCAGATGATACATTCCATATCCAGCATAAGTAATGAATTCACAGAATGTATCAAACACATGACGGTTGAATGACCTTCGGGATGGTCGGAAAGGTATCAAACTGTTTATCAAACAAATCGGAGATGGAGGTCGGAATCAGGAAGTGAAACCTAAATGGCGTAAGGTATCCATGCGGTTCTTAAGGCATTCCAATCTTACTTGGTTACTAAGCTTAGGTTGCAAAACTTTCTAGCTTCTGAAACAAATGTTCTTATAAGGCATATCTAAAGGCATAGGCACGAATCAGAGTGATGTGGAAGCAATGCTACTTACATCGATGTCCTAGTCTACCCATTCCTCACCGGTTATAACTTATGTTCCTATGGGGAGATCCTAAAGCAACTTCTCAAAGGTTGTCTTATGAGTGCCTACAGTGGAAACTTAGTGGTCCAAATTTCACAGGTCAAGGGTAAATGCATTACAAGTCGCAGCCGATCGCTCTGATACCATAATTGTAACACCCCAACCCGATAAAGGTAGAAGTATCACATTATGGTGACATATCAAAGCAAACAAAAGCATATGACAAAATAATACAAAATGAATTTCAAAGGTTATAAAGAGAAAATCTGAAACTACAAGGTTACAAATGAATTACAATAATTACTAAGTCTAAATATCGTCTCTTCTAGTCATCTCTAATCCGGAATGGCTTCTAAGTCAAAGACACTCTCCACTCATACCCAGCTTCCTACTAAAACCTGCCGCAGGAAAAGAAATGCGGTTGAGCTTAAAAAGCCCAGTGAATAGATATATACAAAGCATAACATAATGGTAAAATAAGCATAAGCAACGAAGGAACAAAAATCTGAAACGAAAAGCATAGTCATGAAAGAGAACTGAAAAATCAAGAGTGCATGAGAACCGAATAACAAATGAATCAGAAATGAAATGAAAACAAAGGAGGGTTCATGTAAAGATGTGCCATAAGAACTCCATACATAATCCGTCAAATCAAATCTAGAGCACATATAAGTATACGAAGAGGGGAGACCTCTAAGTAATAATAAAAGTGTGAGAAGGAGTGCAAGGCACACACCACCTGGTCACCATAATACATATTCATAAAACCTAGGATGCATCCATACGCTCCCTAACATAAGTATGTGTGTCAGCTCTAGACTAAGCACACATAAAAGGTTGGCCAATAGTGAAATCGCGATAAATACATATACATAAGGGGGGAACGCCGTAGATCTATCACACCTCTACGGGAGTGTCATGCCTAAGGTGCCATCAAAGACATGGTCCTAGTACCTCTAGAACTAGTTAAGCTCAGGCACGGAATATCATATCATACATAATCAAAATCTAACATGGCAAGAGAAACAGAAAGTAACTCAAGTAAGCATGGCAAACAAATAAACATAGCATAGCAGAGACATTTAAAATAAATGTCAGAGAGGATCATAGGAATGACAAACATACAATGAATGTCACGAACCAACTAAGGGAAACATAGCAATGGCTTAAGATCGAAAGAAAATATCCCTACTGAGAAGGGAAAGAATATATGTACCTTAACACAGCACACAACGAAAGCAAACGAAATCAAAAGAAGCAGAAGGTCACTCCTTCTTCACCCGATCTACATAATCATAAATTTTCTTATAAGTTCATAGTCTCATAGTCGTATAGGTTTCATTTTAGTTTTATTTTCATTTTAGGTAACTTTCCATAATTAGCAGGTTTCCATAATTAGTAATTTTCCAAAAATAGCAAGTTTCCATATTTAGTAAATATTAGTTATAAACATTTCAAGTTTATCATTTAATTAATTTAAGTATTAAAGATGACCATATTAGTAGTTTAAAGTCCATAATGTCATTTACATAAGTTTAGGGTTCATAATGTAGTTTCCATAATTTTAGGGTTTATTATGTAGTTATAACAAGTTTAGGGATTAGTATGCAATTCTTATGAAGTTAGGGTGTAAAATGTAATTACTATAAAGTTACAGGTTTTTCATAAGTTAGGTCCGTTAATTTAAAAGAATAACACTTTAGACCCTTTAGTTTAGAAAATAAACACATAACACCATTTTAATCTTTTTAACCCGTAACAGTCTTTTACACATACGAATTTAACATGTTTCCAATAATTTATGAATCACATTAATACTTCGAAATAAAATCTATAAAAATTTACACACGTTACAAAATGTCTTAAGTATTTTATGTAATTTTTCCAGATTTTATTAAGTTGTATAGGTATGTATGAAAAATCCATTTCTATAACATGTTCCACAATCATATCTGATGAAACACCCGAAAAGTTTATACCTTTTTACCCCTTCAGATAAATTTATAAAAATATATAAAAATTCCAGTTATTATTTGACATTTAGAATATAACTCAGTTCAAAGGAAACCTTCTAACTCGACACGGTTTGAAAATTAAAAATCATAAACACAGACTAATTTTCAAGACATACGAATTCGATTAGACACTTAATTTTCCAAAAATCAAAAAGTAACCTTCCAGGCCTCTAAAAATTACAAGATTAATTTTCCCAGATAGCTATTTCATTGAACTTAGTTTTAGACTCTGAAAACACCCAAAAAACGTTCACATCATTTAGTTACATTCGATTTAAGTTAGACCATTTTTCTGGACAGCACTGTTTTGATCATATCATGTAATCTCTTAGGGTTTCGTCATTCCAATCTTTAGTTTTTGACACAAAACGATTATAGATGAGTTCATAGCATATTTAGGTCGATTTATAACAGGTCTTAATATATTCATAACTATTAAAATCATCACACACACCCGGATCTATTTTTACATATTAGGGTTTTAGGGTTTTAGATCATGATTTTATGTAACCAATTTTATTATCTTATATGATCATAATTCAACATAGGACATAAGATCATGACAAAGATTGAACAAAGGTGGATGATACAATACCCTCGAAGACCAAACGGAGAACACGAACGTCACAAGATCAAGTCACCACGAAGTTCCTTCCTTCTTTCTTGATTCGTACGGCAGAAACCCAAGAGGAACAATAACACAAATCGATTAGGGCTTGTTCATGGTTCGAATGGATTAATTATGAAGAGAGTAAGATTACCTTGGATACACTAAACAAGAACACACCAAAACCTCTTTGACTGCAGCAATGGATCGAATGGAGAGACAAAAAAAAACTGAATTTTGAGAGTGAGAGAAATTAGGGTTTTTCAAGATCGTTTATGTGAAAAAAAAGAATACCGTGTGTTTTTGATAGGCCAAATTAGGGAATGAATGGACCTTCATAATGGGCTACATAAATCTTAGTTAACTCTTCTTGTTCTAATTCTTTTGGGCCGAAAATATATGTGCATATAACACATCAAATGGGTCGAATAGATATAGTACTAGATGAAGAGATTTTATTTGTACATATTATTTACATAATGTATAGTTTATGTTAACTTAATTTGTTTTGTAACTTAGGTTAAGTTCAAATGAAGTCACTTATATATTTTCATAA
Organism: Artemisia tridentata subsp. tridentata; assembly: GCA_021014915.2. Taxonomy (NCBI): domain Eukaryota; kingdom Viridiplantae; phylum Streptophyta; class Magnoliopsida; order Asterales; family Asteraceae; genus Artemisia; species Artemisia tridentata. Next base: position 237,850,205 of record CP139502.1, on the reverse strand, counting down.
GTTCTTAAAAGTTCAAATTCAGAGGGTATTTTAGTCCTTTCAGATTATATAAATTTTGGGGTTTTACACTTTGGATCATGGGTCATGGGTTTTACCCATTATGAAGTCATGCATGATGTCATGCAAATAGGTTACGGGTTATGGATCAAGCTCCATGGGTTATGGGTTATGGACTTGGTTTTTGGCTCATGGATAGTCCAAGTATTTCCTAGTTAATTTCCAAGTAACATGTATTTTATAAAATGTAAGTAACTAATTTACTTAAGTGTTTTTATAAAATGGTTTTGGTTTTACGTAAACTTGTTTAACTTAATGTGTTTAAGGTTTGTTTAATGAAATGAGTTAGTTAGCTTTTGGCTCAAAGCGTTTACGTATTTTATCTATCTCGTTAAAATGATTTTACGTTTGTTATCGACAAAACATTAGAAGATCGTAAAATATAAATAAACGTTTTTAAGGTTTATTTGTATTAACAGAGTTGAAACAATTAAGGAAATGTAAACGATGTTATAAATTGTTTTGTGACTTGTTGAAATGTGAGAACAATTGTGGTGGTCATAAAGTGAGTAAAAACTATTGTAAAGAAATGAAGATTAACGAAGCGTTATAATAAAAATGTTAACGGAAATGTGTAATGTTTATGGTAAAATTGTAGAAATAACGGTAAGAATGGTGTGTAATGTTCAAGTGACATGTAGTCCTTGATGGGAAAGTTAGAACAGAACGAGTTTGAAGTCATGTAATAGTCAAAGAAATGCATAAATGGAATACATTAGCGGTGTAAATTATGTCTCGGATGACATAATGATTAAATAGAAGTGTATGATTAGAGAAGTTAAGCGAGAAATGGTATGAGACAAGGGTATGAAATGTGTAATAGTTGCCTTGTGTTGTAAGATCAATTAGATCATTACAACGGAATGTTAAAGTAATGGGAAGTGGAAAGAACGGGAATAAGATGAGACTAAGTTTTGGATAGTAATAGACGAGAGATTTCGGGGACGAAATCTAAATAAGGGGGTAGAATTGTAACACCTGTTCCCCGGATACTAATAGGCCCCACTGATGCGTGGTTTTGCGACCTTACAACAGGTTTTACCTCTCGAGGGATCTCAAAAGGCTTGCAATCCCCACCTGGCAGTGTACCTGACCGATGTAGTATAGTGAAGTGGCAAGTACCGGGGGTTGATCGTTCTCTAGGGGAATAGTGTCGTTAGGATTGAAAAACTACTCTAATAGGTCTAAGGGTGAGGGAAGATTCTTTTTGTATTTTTATATTTTTATGAAAGCAAGTAAAATCTCGGGTTTGAAGGAGTGGGCGGAATTAGTTGCTAATCAACTAACCCAAATGACTACAATTGCAAATAAAATAAAATAACTGAAAATAAAAAGGTTGTGGAACTTATATGGAGAGAAATGTGTTTACTTAGATTTCCTTACTCCCTAACTATCTTTTACTGGTTGATTAGTGTATATTAATTGCGTGGATGACGGGTGTATTCCTTAATACCAATCGTGGGGTGGCGTACGTACTTCCCCAACTCTACAAGCTCCTACTTCACTCCTATGTCAAGCCGGCTAAGAAGCTCCTAACATGGGATCACTAGAATTCGCTCATGCATTAAATACAACCATAAAAACCTTAGTACGCATTGGTTCATGTTTCTTAAGACGTTCAAGCAAGTTACCGTATAGGAGGTTTGCCAGTTTTCTTAAGCCTAACATCGATAAACAATCATCCAATACAATTAATAACACACTAATAACCAATAATCAATAGTTAGGTTTCATTAGATCTAAGCAAACACAAGATAAATCTAGCCTAGCATGTTAATTAAAAGACAAGAACAAGATATAATCAAACAACACATAGACATATTGATTGATTAAGTGATTACTTATCTTCAATTAAACATGGGAGATCCAAGGGTATAGAACCCTTAAAAAATGGCAGAAAATTCGTCTTAGGGTTTCTCCTCACAAAGTTGCACACTAATGACTAAAAATTGCAAAACTATATATAGAGTTTAGGGGCTGACGGCGTCACGTTGTAGGAGGTGACGCCGTCACCTCGCCGTGGCTAGGGTTCCCGGATGGCCTTCCTGACGCCATCCCTTTTTAATCCTCCAAAATCCGCTCTGGCCTATCAAGGGTTGACGCCGTCAGAATAAAGCTTGACGCCGTCTCTCTTTAACTTAAACCGTGATGGCCTTGATCGCCTTAAAGGGTGACGCCGTCAGACTTTCCATTGCAAAACTCTCTGGCGCGTCACGTGTATTTTTCATATCCACCTCTTTTGCCAAGACATGACGCCGTCAAGAGCAATACTTGACGCCGTCAAGTGTACTTTTCCAGCAGCTTTGGAGACTTTGTCGTTTTCTTCACTTTTATGCTCCAAAAACGTCCAAAATGCTTCCTTTTCCAGATTTCTTCTCCAAAGTACCTAAAATGACAAAAGGAATGATTTAGGGCAATATTTGATCAAATAAATACGATTTATGGCTTAAATGACCCCCTAAAAGCGGTACACTTTTCGCTTCATCAAATACCCTTACACTTGAGATTTGTTTGTCCTCAAGCAAATGCGCTTTTATTCTAATCAAAATACAAGTTAGGGGTCATTTAATGCTAATATAAAAGTAATTACAACAAATAGTCGTTCCACTTTAATCATAATAAGCAAGGAGATTACACACTAGCACCTCACAAGTAGTGTTTAGATACTCACATCTCTCAGGTGTCATAAAAGTATATCTCATAAATGAAAACGGATAATATCTCTCACTACCTGTCATAGCAAATAGATTACCATAGGCTTGGGAAAGGATCAAAAACCTTCTCCACTAGGCGTAAGCACCTAAGATAAACTATCAAAGAGGGCTTTTACATGGGTTATAACGTGAGGTGTAGGGATATGATAAACACGGTTTTGTTGGATAAATGATATTTTACTGGTGGCGAGTTAAAGATCTTGATTAATTACATGTACAATATGGCGTTGCTAAGCCAAGACTAGACTCGACTTAAGCTAAAAACAAAATAACAACAACATAAAATAAACATAAAATGAAACGGGATGGTAGTCCGTATGTTTTTTCTACTTTTCTTTTTCTCATTTTTTTGTATTTTTCCTTTTTTTTATTTTTTTTTATTTTTTTTTCCCATACACTCTTGCCCTACCATCCAAAATAATACATCATAGGGGCGTTGCATTCCCCTTACACTTGAACTTTTACATAACTTTACAAATAACTATTCTAATGACTCGAATTAAGATAATCGAAACACTTGGAGTACTTTTAAAATATTTAGCACATATGGGGTTAATAAATGATGTTCTTCCTCATTACTCCATTACACTAGTACTTTACCCATGAGTCCCAATCGTCCCAAAACAATATGTACAAGGATATGACTCGACTAAGCAACCATGTAATCAATTAGATAATTAACTTGGGGTTTAAACAAATGTTGTCACAATAATGCACTAAAAATGAGTGCATATAAGGTAGGCTAAGGCGATTTGGGTGTACATTTAAGTGGGGTGTAAACAAATTCTTCCTTTAAGTAAAATGCTTAAAGGTCGAAACGAAAAGATAGGCTCTGAGGGGTGTACTAGGGGTATCGTGTACCAAAAATGGGTACAACGCAAAGGGTGTGGGAGAATTACTTGACCAATGTAGCCAATGTAATTATAACAAAAACACAGGTGTAAAACAATGGGTTAATCCTAATGCCTCTTATCATGTAGTAAATCTAACTACACGAATGTAGTCTCACTTGTGGCCTCGGAATGGTCCTAACGCAAGTTCTAGAATCTAAGTGCTACCGGTACACACATCATAGCATAAATGCTTTTCCTACCAATTCTAGGGGCGAACCTCACATATTTGGGGGTGGAAAATTTTTTTTAGTGGTACGGTTTTGTGCTAGTCATATAACTCCTATCCGTGAGATGCTCATTAAGATCAAAGTTTCACTCCTATATGTTGTAAAAAAATTTAAATTTGGCACTAAAATTGCCCTAACAGGTATTTCTCTCAGTTTTATTACACATCTACCATTAAACAAACAAAAATCAAGCGTAATTGTATTCTCTAAAGTATCGTACTTTACCCCCCTTACACTTAAGATGAACATTGTCCCCAATGTTCAAATAACAAGATGTAAAAGTAAATAAGGTAAAAGAATGAAATCAAATACTCCCCTGATTCGCTCGGTGGATAAAGGGGTAACATGGTTAGATCTTCTTCCAAGGTAATGTTGAAGCTCCAAGACTAATGCATCGCCAAAAGCTTGATTCCACATACATCTCCTTGTCCAAAATAACCTGTTAAACCTGAGAAAACAAACACGAAAACCTGCATAACATCGGCGGTATAAATCTATATAAGGATATAATGCTTGTGGAATGATAATTTTGCAGATTCCTGGAGTTTATAAGTTAGAGATTTAATAAAAACTTTTTATGAAAACAAAACTTTCAAAAATTTCAGAAAATTAATACCTGACGCCGTCAGGTTGTAAGGCCTGACGCCGTCAGAAGTGATCTGACAGAATTCTCATGTTAAGTTTCCGGAAAATTTCTGGAAAAACCTATACCTTACTTCCTGGAATTCCTGCAAAATATCATTATGACTCGATACAAGCATTTGACTCAAACAATTACTAATATGTATGTTAATTTAATATTGTTATGATTCATGTTCATTTGTTCTAATAAACCGATTTGGATTTCCCTTACACTTATCTTTTGCAAAATACCTTTATATGTAGTTAAGACGAAGTTAAAAACAAGATAAAGCATTTTCACAATTTAATTTCGAACATGAATCAATAATAATAAAAATTAAACATACATACGGAAGCAAATAAAATCAAACAAACAAATAAATAAACACACAAAGCAAATAAAGCTTGGGTTGCCTCCCAAGAAGCGCTTGTTTTTGTTCGAGTCACGAGCCTGACTCTACCCTTATTTAACGGATAAAGGAGAGGTTTTCCCTACACTTAGGATTAAGTGCGGGTGATAGTAGCGATACACACCAACTCGGTAGGAGCATGCCACGTGAGGAAAGAGTGGTGGATGAATTATATGCTCAAAGATGCGGGATACTATCATCATAACCTTACTTAGTTCAATTGGGTCAATGGGTGAACTGAAGTTTTCTCCTAGAAATGGATCATCTTTTATCAACTTCGAGAGACTCCTAGTTGGGAATCCATCTTGACCTAATAAACCCGATTTAAACCCATAGTGTTTCTTGTGATCAATCATGAATGGGTGATGTAAGTATGAAAGGTTATGGTTCACTCCTATATTAGCTTCCACTCCACATGGCCTAGAGTCTACTACCTTAATCTTAACATTACCCGAACTACATGGTTTGATGGGTGGATCGGGACCTTTTTTAATTCCTAAATTCACATCTAAAGATGGAAGATTAGGTAACGGTTTTGGTTGAGGCTCCGGTTCATCAAAACTAGGAACTTCCATAGAACTAAAAGAAAGGTTATGACTACAAGTATTCAAACCTACATCCTCTAGTTGTGTTTGGTCCAAGGGTTCTACCTCTATTGGGGTTCCTATAGTCTCTTCTACATCTTCTGGGTAAGTCACGGGTGGTGTGTGTGCCTCAAATGATGGTAGGACTTGTGGGGTACTTGGTGGGCTTGGGTTCTCTACTATATCCTCCATCACATTAAGATCACCAATTGTGTTCATCTTGTATTATGGTAGGGCCTAACCGTGACATGCAGCTAGGTGGCTCAACTCTACCCTCATGTGTGTCGTATGTTTTGGTGAAATCTATCCCACTCATGCAACTAACCATCTCAGAATCTTGGTTTGATTCTAAGTCCATGTTCTTAGAAACTAGGTCTCTTTGCTCATACGAATCCACCAATTCGTTCCACTTATGGGTCATGGTTAGGAAGCTTTCCTCAAAATTCATCCAAAGGGCCTGACTAAAAGGAATTGATCCAGATAATGCTCGTCTAATAGAAATCTTACATGCATAGAATTCATTAAACCCATTTAACCTTACTCCTAACTCCTTTTGGAAATCACAAAGATCACACAAAAATTCATAGGAATGATAGGAAACAAATCTATTGGTGAAATATAATTGTTCCTCTATTGTCAATGATCTAAATGGTATTTCATCCATCATAGTGACAAATGAAAATGGTTTTACAAACAAAGGGTACAAAGAAAAAGATAGACTAAAGAAATCCTAGAAAAATAAAATAAAAATCCCACTAGAAAGGAATCTAGTGAGTAGACCTAATAAAATAAAAATCTCAACCTAAACAATAACTATTCCCCGGCAGCGGCGCCAAAAACTTGATGCGTGGTTTTGCGACCTTACAACAGGTTTTACCTCTCGAGGGATCTCAAGAGGCTTGCAATCCCCACCAGGCAGTGTACCTGACCGATGTAGTATAGTGAAGTGGCAAGTACCGGGGGATTGATCGTTCTCTAGGGGAATAGTGTCGTTAGGATTGAAAAACTACTCTAATAGGTCTAAGGGTGAGGGAAGATTCTTTTTGTATTTTTATATTTTTATGAAAGCAAGTAAAATCTCGGGTTTGAAGGAGTGGGTGGAATCAGTTGCTAATCAACTAACCCAAATGACTACAATTGCAAATAAAATAAAATAACTGAAAATAAAAAGGTTGTGGAACTTATATGGAGAGAAATGTGTTTACGTAGATTTCCTTACTCCCTAACTATCTTTTACTGGTTGATTAGTGTGTATTAATTGCGTGGATGACGGGTGTATTCCTTAATACCAATCGTGGGGTGGCGTACGTACTTCCCCAACTCTACAAGCTCCTACTTCACTCCTATGTCGAGCCGGCTAAGAAGCTCCTAACATGGGATAACTAGAATTCGCTCATGCATTAAATACAACCATAAAAACCTTAGTACGCATTGGTTCATGTTTCTTAAGATGTTCAAGCAAGTTACTGTATAGGAGGTTAGCCAGTTTTCTTAAGCCTAACATCGATAAACAATCATCCAATACAATTAATAACATACTAATAACCAATAATCAATAGTTAGGTTTCATTAGATCTAAGCAAACACAAGATAAATCTAGCCTAGCATGTTAATTAAAAGACATGAACAAGATAGAATCAAACAACACATAGACATATTGATTGATTAAGTGATTACTTATCTTCAATTAAACATGGAAGATCCAAGGGTATAGAACCCTTAAAAAATGGCAGAAAATTCGTCTTAGGGTTTCTCCTCACAAAGTTGCACACTAATGACTAAAAATTGCAAAACTATATATAGAGTTTAGGGGCTGACGGCGTCACGTTGTAGGAGGTGACGCCGTCACCTCGCCGTGGCTAGGGTTCCCGGATGGCCTTCCTGACGCCGTCCCTTTTTAATCCTCCAAAATCCGCTCTGGCCTATCAAGGGTTGACGCCGTCAGAATAAAGCTTGACGCCGTCTCTCTTTAACTTAAACCGTGATGGCCTTGATCGCCTTAAAGGGTGACGCCGTCAGACTTTCCATTGCAAAACTCTCTGGCGCGTCACGTGTATTTTTCATATCCACCTCTTTTGCCAAGCCATGACGCCGTCAAGAGCAATACTTGACGCCGTCAAGTGTACTTTTCCAGCAGCTTTGGAGACTTTGTCGTTTTCTTCACTTTTATGCTCCAAAAACGTCCAAAATGCTTCCTTTTCTAGATTTCTTCTCCAAAGTACCTAAAATGACAAAAGGAACGATTTAGGGCAATATTTGATCAAATAAATATGATTTAGGGCTTAAATGACCCCCTAAAAGCAGTACACTTTTCGCTTCATCACCCACCCTAGATGGAATTTGCTAAGGTTTAACGTGATTGGCTAGTCAACGAATGTTGCGTTATAGTCAAACCCGATAGTCAAAGTGATAGTCAAAGAATGTTCTATACAATTATGGAAGTATTATATGGCACAAGTAGAAAGGAATATACCTAAGGGGCTAAAGTTATAATAGACTCAATGTGTTATAAGTTGGTTGTGGCCAAAATAGAATAAAAGGGATTTGAGGGACTAATTATGTCATTTGGCCAAAGATGCAACCTAACTAATAATATCTAGGGAATTCTAGAGAATTACACCATTATCTTGGGTCTGTTTATGTGACCGGTTATGGAGAAGAGAAAGGGAGGGAAAAGTTAGTCTTGATGGTTTTAGGAAGAAGAAGATGAAGACCTCATGCTTATGGTCTTTCCTAGCAATGATCCACCACAAGAAGTAAGAATAATAATGATAATGGAGGATGATGATGGTGAAATAATGATTGTTAGAATAGCTTGGATTCAAGGTAAGTAAACCGGTTATAATGTAAAGTTATAATGAATTCTATGCATTATGTGTTATGTGGATTGTTATGTTAAGTTTAATGTATAGCTTGGATAATTGTGTGTATAAGGAAGTAAGTAATAGGCTAGTTATGTGTTAGACAAGAGTGGATTAAGGAAAAAGGATGGTTAAGGCTTTAAGTGGTTAAGGTATGTGTTTATGGTTAATGTTGTATTGGATTAATGGTTGGTATAATGTGTGAATGAATTGTGATGTTAAGTTATATCCGTTTTACTTACTAAGCATTCGTGCTTGCGGTTTAATGTTTCAATGTTTTGTAGGCTATGGTATTAATGTGATGGCATGGAATAAGGGTTAGGTTTGGATATATGCAAGATTAGAAGAATGGTAAGAAAGTAGAGCTTAGGTAGATACCGAGCTCGTGCAACGTTGTACCCCCGTGAGTCAATTAGTGTTTTGTAATGAGTAAACAAGTGCCAAAACGTTTGTCAAGTTTTGTATAATGAATTGGTGGTCATTTGGTACACTAAAGTGCGTTATAAGTGTTTATGGTAAAAGTTAAAGGGGTGTTTGGTATAACGTGTGTTTTTACCCATTTTGGGATTGTAATGGGTCAAATTGTTATGGAATACGTTTAGTATGTTAGTTATAGTTTATATGTAAAGTGAATGATATTGGTAGTGATTATAATGTTGAAATGGTGTCAAATAGTTTGAGTGTATGGGTGTCAAAATGTGCAGATTTTGGCTTCAGACAGCCTGTGTAATGGTTACGGCGTAACTGATTTATCAGTTACGGCGTAACTAATCTTTTATCAGATTTTGGCTATCTTTGAAAAATCATATCTTTTAAACCATAAGTCGTCATGGGTTGTGCCACCCGTCATTTCGAAGGTAATTGAGTCTAGTTTCATTTAAAAATAGCCTCATATTCAGAAAGTTTATAGATTTTTTCCAATGGACAAAAGAGTAACAGAAGGTCAGATTTGGTTCACGCTTTTTGCGCATAAAAGTTTTAAATTTTGGTCTAAGCGGGCACGGGGTGTAACTTTATGTATTAAGGATTAAAGGCCGAAAGGATTCCTTCTTATGTCGAGTAGATATAATAGTTCTCATGATTACCTGTCGTGTGTTACTCTTATGCTCTGTTTGTGTACTCATTACATTACATTCTCTTGTTTATCTCATGTTGCTTAGCCTTGGACAAACATATCTTTAATTAACTTGGTAAAACTTTCAGAAATCTTGAATCTAACAAAAACGGTTTTAATGATAAGTGACAATCATTGGAATCTAATTTTGTTAACCAACACTGGTATGAGAAACACTTTCCTCCCTTGGGACGACCTGGGCTTACCTAAACCTTTACTATAAACGGGGGTTATACTTTACCCGTGTGTTTTGTGTATTAAGGAATTGGTAGAACTAGCATTATAAATTTAAAGCTTTCGAAACACATCATCCCTCCAAGACCTTCACACCCTCCACCACAACCATCTCCATCACTTCTCATCGGTAGAAATCTTCTACCCACCTTCAACAACACACAAGACTTCCCACCAGGATTTTCTGAGTGGTTGAACCCACCACCTCATGAACCTTCCTACCCACCATCACCAAGAGGTCCTTTTGACCTCCAAACCTATGACTACCAAAGACAACTACATGACTATCATTGCACGTGTTGGCACCACAACCGTGAGCACATCACCATGCTTAGGGAGATAGTCAACGTGATGTTTGCTTACATCCAACACCACTTTCAAGCTCCACCCGCACACCCACCAAACTAAGTGTCGGCTTATAATCAAGCCATAATATGAATTAGGATTATCTTATTTTCTTTTCATAGTTATTTTGTAATTTTAGGACTTATTGAAATAAGAGTCAAAATTTTACCTTGTTTTTTTATAATAAAACGAGGTTACTTAGTTTTTGTGTTCTTATGTCTTGTCATGATCTCATTTATTTCTTGACATTATTGTGATTGTGTATAGTGGTTGTTTGTGGTTATTTTGATATTATGGTTGTGATGTAGTGATTATTGTCATACTCGTACTTGTACGATAACCTTGTTTTGTAGCACGACTCCATAGCTCGATTTCTTTGTACCCCGAATAAGAGGGAGTATACACCGAGGGGGAGCATTTGCATGGCGTGTTAGCTTCCGCCAAACCACTCTACACTTTTTTGTTTCGCAAAAAGGGGGAGAAATAAGTAAACTCACAACTCAAAAACTTGCATATTTAAATTTTTACCAAATATGAGTTTACATTTTGCCATCATCAAAAAGAGGGAGATTGTTAATACAAATATCGTGTAAAAACGTTATTTATATTTTTACGGTCTCTCAAGGTTTTGATAATGGCAATTATAAATTTATATGATTTAAATGTTTACGTAACCAAGTTATTAGTTGTAAGTTTACATTCCGACGTATATCACTTCAGGTATGAATAATATGATTATAACTCACGTCGAATGAATAATGTGATTATGACACACGTCGAATGATCAAAGAGGCCAAGTAAATAAATATTTTCAAAACACACTTGAAACATATTTTAAATACATCTTAATTAAATGTCTACACATAATACATTTTAATTAAACTGACTAGACATTTTAATTACTCATTTAATTATATGAAAACTAAATTAATTAAACTACTTCATGCCCAAGTAATTCTAGAAGATTTAGTTTTAAAATTATTTTTAGTACAATGCAACCTATAAATCAATAGACAAAAGCTAGCTCAAAATACGCTCCGCATATCCGTATTTTACATGGGCAGATCCGTATTTTACGGATCCGAGGATTTGGCGAATGGCGGTTTTGAGGCAGATTGTTGGATTACAAATACACACTTATTCTAATATTTCCAACTAATGATTCTCAGCCTTTCTAAGCCCACTACTACTAATTCTTTCATCTTCTAACATCATAATACCACTCTTTAATCATTCCAATTGACCTATAACACATTCAAAGTGATCCAACGATTTCTACATTGAATTCAAGTGAAGAACACAAGAAGTTTTCTAAACATCCAAGTGTTGTAGTTAGTAGTGTGTCATCATATACTTAGTTGTGTAACTTTGTATATCACTAGTGTGTCATTATAGTTCACCATCATCTACCAACTTGGGTAGTGATCATCATACAACATCCTAGAGAGTTCGATTAGTATTTTAAGCCTTAAAATACGTTGAGTGATAAGGTTGGTCTTGCCTTGGGACAGAAGATATCTAGCTTAGTATAGGTAAAGAAGTGAAGCGATGTTGTAAGGTGTTGGGAATTAAAACACTTAACAGTTTGTACTGCTGCAGATTACACTAACAGTACTAACTGAGTTAGTACTGCCAGAAGATATTTTGTACTGCTGAGTCTGCTGAATGAAGATTTGTACTGCTTAAGGGATAAGTACGTGTAAAGAGTTATGTATAGAAGATATTTAGGATATATCTTATATAGTTAGACTTATACGAATATTCTGCATGTTTAGAATATTGATAGTTATCTTGTAAAGGACTCCTTGTACCTATAAAAGGAGGTCCTAGGTTATATCTTTAGTGTGTGTTTTGTTAAGATTCAAGGTTGTAAACCCTAGTGATATTTAGATCACTTGTGTTATTTGCTTAATAATATTGAATTGTTTTGGTTATATTGTGTTTATACAGAGTTCACTGTTTCATAAGTTTACTGTTTTATTAACATTTTCAGTATTGTTAATATCCTTCTAAGCATTAAAGAGTAGATTCCGCATACTCTTTGGTGTTAAACAAAGTTTCTAACAAGCTCAGCAAGATCCGTGTTTAGGACTCACAAGTGGTATCAGAGCTAAAGGTTCTAAAACTTTGCTCTAGAAGAAACATACCAGAAGAACTCTACTTTCATTCAAGAAGATGGATCTTGAAACAACACAAACTACAACCACTGCTAAACTGCCTTTGCTCAAGCAGAATGACTACGAGATGTGGAGGCTCAGGATTGAGCAGTAGTTCCAAGTGCAGGATTATGCACTTTGGGACATTATTGAGAATGGAAACTCCTTCACTCCCAAAACTACTGAATCAACAGGAGATGATAGCGTTAAAACCATAACTGTATCTGGTCCTGTTACTGCTGATAAGAAGCTCCAGAAGAAAAACAATGTTAAAGCAAGGAGCATGTTGTTAATCGTTATCCCCAATGAGCAACTGCTAACTTTCAGCAAATACAAGGATGCTAAAACCTTGTTTGAAGCCATTACAACAAGGTTTGGTGGTAATGAAGCCACCAAGAAGACACAGAAGACTCTGCTCAAGCATATGTATGAAAATTTTAGTGCTTCAAGCACCGAATCACTTGACCATATCTTCAACAGGCTTCAAAAGATAGTCAGCCAACTGGCTGTGTTGGGTGTTGAGATCCCACAGGAGGATCTAAACTTAAGATTGTTGAGAAGCTTGCCTGTTGAATGGAACACTCATGTAGTGTTCTGTAGAAACAAGCCAGATCTTAATACTAAGAGTTTTGATGATTTGTACAACAACTTCAAAATTGTTGAACAAGAGATCAAGAAGACTAGAAGCTCAAATTCCAACACTGGGAACATGGCATTTGCGTCATCTTCTAGTAATAGCAGTCCAGAGGAGGTTCATGTTGCTTCAAGGGTTAGTACTGCTAGCCCTAAAGTTAGTACTGCTAGTTCTCAAACTAGTACTGCTAGCTTAGGAGATGATACTGTTTATGCTTTTCTGGCTAGTCAAGCTAATGGGTCATAGCTTGTGCATGAAGACCTAATTCAAATTCATGAAGATGATCTTGAGGAAATGGATTTGAAGTGGCAATTAGCTTTACTAAGCATGAGGGCCAAAAGATTTTTCTAGGGGACAGGGAAGAAGATCACTATCAATGGTAGTGATACTGCTGGATTTGATAAATTAAAGGTAGAGTGTTACAACTGCCATAAGTTGGGACACTTTGCTAGAGAATGTAGAGGGCCCAGAAACCAGGAGAGCAGAAGCAGAGGATCAAGGACTCAGGAGAGCAACATGAAGGCTGTAAGTGAGGAAGAGTCTTCTTCAAAGGCAATGGTGGCCATAGATGGACTTGGTTTTGATTAGAGCTTCATGGCTGAGGAAGAAGCACCAACAGAGATGGCACTGATGGCTTTCTCTGACTCTGAGGTACATACTATTAAAGCTTGTTCAAAATCATGCTTAGCTTTAAAAGACTACGAAACACTTAAAAAACAGTATGATAACTTGAGAATAGAGCTAAACCAATCCAATTATCATTTAGCAAATCAAAAGAGAGGCTTAGCTGTTGTAGAAGAACAACTAGTGTTCTATAAAAAGAATGAAAATGTTTTCATTGAAGACATAGCTGATGAACTCAAATAAGTACATTTTATTACTATCATTTATCCTATCTATTTGACTTGTTTTATTATATTATCTGTGAGAATTGATACGTTATTATTTACTTTTGTAATTCTCAGGTAAAAACAAGTATTATGTGAAACTTGGCGATTTTGGACTAATTATGGAGCAAAACAAGCATGAAGTTAAGAGTCTACTGAAATGTACAAGATCAAGACATTCTGCTCCAGATACGCCGCATCTTACTTATTACATACGGCGCATCACTATCAAGATTTCACAAGATACGATCCAAGACAGCAAAGACATGCGCCGCATCTAAGAATGGAGTTACGCCGCATCTTCTGACGGTGTACGAATATTCCTGAATATATTAATCTTGGACCCCACGTGAAGTTAAGTCAATGCGCCGCATCTACTTATTAGATGCGCCGTATCTTACCCTCAGACAGAAACTATAAATACCCCAAGACCAGACGAATTTCGAGAGCATAATATATACGAAGGACGAAACTGAAGAAACCTAAGGCCGAATTCAGTCGAAGTAGCAGCACAAGACACACCTTGAACGAAGATACAAGAGCTGTAAGAAGGTCCTGCATGTATTTAATTCATTAAGTAGTTTTGTTTTAATGTGTTAGTAAACTTTAATTCATCAGGATTGGTGGCTTGTGTAATGTGACAACGGAAAGGTTGCACTCCCTTAAAACTGCTTTCCCATTAATTAAAGTTTATATGTTGATGTCTTTGGTGACTTTTATTAGTGCATTGATAACTTCTGTGTCTAGCTGAGCGTTGATCGGGTCGCCATGCCTCTGCCCTCGCCTATTTATTAGATCGCCTATGCATTCTATCGTCTGTAGAAAAGTAGGAAGAAAGATAAATAGGATAGTCATAAGTAATCATTAAGGGTTTACTCGCCGATAAGATTAGAGCCAACGAGAAAGGACTTAATCTTGGTGCGTTGCATCGAACTATACACTTCATATAAAACTAGCAATAAAACAAGTGACAAGCTACTTAACTATCAGGACAGGTCTTCTTATTGTCTCGAGTATTTATCTGTGTACGTGTGTGCTACTCGCTGATTCGTGCCTATTAGTTTAGTTTATTATTTAATTGCAACCAAACCGTGCCAGTCTCTCAGGCTGAACTCCCTTGCGTTAGATTAGGTTGTATAGCTAACTTAAGATATTAAAATACTGATTAGAATAACTAGATAATACGTTCCACTCTTAGTGATCGACACTCTACTTACCATTATATTCATACTGACCGGGTACACTGCTCGTTAAAGTGTGTGTGTTATTGATAAGTCGGCTAAATATAAATTTAAAACTTGAATACTGCTAAAACCACAACGACATACCATGGGTATTAATTAGAGCATACGCACACGCGCATCAATAGCTGTGTTAAAAAGAGATATCATGTTTAAAGATATAGAGATTAAAGAGCTTAAAAATCAGATAGAAAATATTAAGCTTGATAAAGATAGCATTGAGATGCATATAGAGAAATATGCAGGGTCAACTAAAAGTCTAGATAAAATTGTAGAGTGTCAGCTAACAAACAATTTTAAGAAAGGTCTAGGCTATAAAAGTGTTGAACCACCACACAGAGGGAACTTTCCAGGCCCAAAGCTTGATCTGTGTCATCTAGAGGAACCTGAATCTAAAGAAGTTAAGTGTGCTAGTGAGGATAGTATCAAAGAGGTTGATGAAACTTTTGACACATCTTTTGTTGAGGAGAAGGTGTCAAAAGAAAAGATGAATTTAGATGCACCAATTATTGAAGATTGGGAATCTGATAATGAGGATCAGGTTGAGTCTACACCTGAGGTAGAAAAGCAAAATAATGTTCCTAGTGATACTAAGGTAAAAACTGTTAAATCTAAAGAACAAGTGAAAGCAGCTAGGAAAACAGTCAAATATGCTGAGATGTATAAATCACACAGGCCTAGGGGTAACTAGAGAAATTGGAACAATTTATAATCCCAACAATTAGGCAGTGATTTTGTTATGTGCAATAAGACTTGCTATACTTGTGGTAGTTTTAATCATTTGCAAGCTTATTGTGATTACCATCAAGGGAAAACGATGGTACATGGGAATAAAAGGATGTATAAAAACTGTTTTTCAAAAAATTCTCACCCTAGTGTTAACAGAAATATAGCTCCTAGAGCAGTTTTGATGAAGTCTGGCCTTAAACCACTTTGTCCTGCTGGACCCGCTAATACTGCTTACCCCAAATCATCACGTGTTAGTGCTAAACCAGCATCAAGATTTTTTAAACATGCACAACACATTGTTAGAAGGCCCTTTCAGTATAAAACAGCATTACATAGCCAAATAGTTAAGACTGCTAGGCCAACAGTTTGTACTACTAGACCAACAGTTAGTATTGCTAGGCCAAAAAATGCTATCAGGGTAAAAGGGGGCAATGTTGTTAAGGCCTCAGCATGTTGGGTATGGAGACTTATCAAACCTAATGGTGCATCAATCACAATGAAGAAATATGATTACATTTATGCACGAGGCAGATCCAAGTCAGTAATGGCTTGGGTCCCCAAAGGAAACTAATTTCCTTTATTTTATGTGCAGGGACATCCACAATAAGATGATGAAGAAGATCAAGGATATGCTGATAGTGGATGCTTTAGGCACATGACAAGGAACATGTCTTACCTCTCAGATTTTAAAGCTTTTGATGGAGGATATGTTGCCTTTGGGGGAGGAGCTAGAGGTGGTAAGATTACTAGTAAAGGTACAATAAAGACTGGTAAACTTGATTTTGAAGATGTGTATTTTGTACAGGAACTTAAGTATAATCTCTTTAGTGTCTCACAAATGTGTAACAAAAAGAACAAAGTTGTTTTTACTGATACTGAATGTCTTGTCCTGTCTCCAGACTTTAAGTTGCCTGATGAAAGTCAAGTACTACTTAAAGTTCCTAGAATGGGCAACACGTACAGTGTTGATATAAAGAAAATTGTTCCTAAAGAGAGTTTAACTTGTCTTGTAGCAAAAGCCACATTGGATGAATCAATGCTTTGGCATAGGAGACTTGGTCATGTTAATTTTAAAACCCTAAATAAGATTGTTAAAGATAATTTGGTAAGAGGTTTACCTCAAAAATGTTTTGAAAATGACCAAACTTGTGTTGCCTGTCTTAAGGGAAAACAACACAAAGCTTCTTGTAAGCCCAAGACCCAAAAATCTATTACTCAACCATTATTCATGCTTCATATGGACTTGTTTGGTCCTACATCTATGAGTAGTTTAATGCATAAGAAGTACTGTCTTGTGGTAACTGATGATTACAGCAGGTTCGCATGGGTTTTCTTTTTAGGAACTAAGGATGAAACCAGTAGCATTCTTAAGAACTTTATCACGGAGATAGAAAACCTAGTTGATAAGAAAGTTAAAATTATCAGATGTGACAATGGGACATAATTTAAAAATAGAGTTATGGATGATTTTTGTAAGGAAAAAGGTATTAAGAGAAAGTTTAGTGTAGCTAGAACTCCTCAGCAGAATGGGGTTGCTGAAAGGAGAAATAGGACACTGATAGAAGCTGCTAGGACCATGTTAGCTGATTCTAAATTGCCCATTACATTTTGGGTTAAAGTAGTTAATACTGCTTGTTATGTACAAAACAGGGTTTTAGTGGTTAAACCTCACAACAAGACTCCTTATGAACTTTTTAGAGGTAGATCACCTGCTCTAAGCTTTATGAGACCATTTGGATGTCATGTTACTATACTTAATACCTTAGATCATCTGGGTAAGTTTGATGGTAAATCAGATGAGGGATTCTTTGTAGGTTACTCTACACATAGTAAAGCTTTTAGGGTATACAACATAAGAACCAGGAAGGTAGAGGAAAACCTGCATGTAGAGTTTGTAGAAAATAAGCCTAATGTTGTAGGAAAAGGACCTAAGTGGCCATTTGACCTTGAAAAGCTAACAGAATCTATGAATTATGTACCAGTTGTTGCAGGTATAAATACTAATGATTTTGCAGGTACCAAAGATGGTTCTGATGCAGGTCAAACAAGTATGGAGACTGGATCTAGCAAAGACTATTATGCCATGACACTTTGAAAGGATGATTCTCTGTTCCAACCAACTTCAAAGAATGATGATCCACCATCCTCTAGTGATCCTACAAAGGAGGATGATGCAATTGTGCATAATGAAAATGGAGTGGATGATCAAGAACAAGAGGTTCCTGAAAGCAGCACAGATGATGTTAGTACTGCTGAGCCAAAAGATAGTACTGGTATACCAAACATTCATACTATTGATCCAACAGTTATTTCTGCTCTACATGCTGATCCTTTTGATGACTTTGAAGTAGATTTAAACAACACTCCTATCACATATGAAGCTCCCTCAACTCCCCATACAAGAATTCACAAGGATCATTCCCTTGATCTTGTGATTGGAGATATACAATCTGGTGTGAAGACAAGAAGGATGCAAATGGAGGCAGGTGAACAAGGTTTTGTCAGTCCTATCTATGAAGGGAAGACACATGAAGACCCTAATGCTTGTTTATTTGCTTGTTTCTTATCTCAAGATGAACCTAAGAAAATGGCCAAAGCACTAAGTGACCCATCCTGAGTAGAAGCAATACAGGAGGAGCTGTTACAGTTCAAGCTGCAAAAGGTATGGGCTTTAGTAGATTTGCCTATGGGTAAATGGTCAATTGGTACAAAATAGGTGTTCAAAAACATGAAGGATGAGAGGGGTATTATGATTAGGAATAAGGCAAGGTTGGTAGCACAGGTGATGAAGCGAAAAGTGTACCGCTTTTAAGGGGTCATTTAAGCCCTAAATCGTATTTATTTGATCAAATATCGCCCTAAATCGTTCCTTTTGTCATTTTAGGTACTTTTGAGGAGAAATCTGGAAAAGGAGGCATTTTGGACGTTTTTGGAGCATAAAAGTGAAGAAAACGACAAAGTCTCAAAAATCGGCTGAAAGTTACCTTTGACGGCGTCACAATTTACTCTGGACGGCGTCATGCTTTGGCAAGAAAAAGTGGACGTGAAATTTACTCATGATGAGCCAGTGAAAATAGCATGTAAATTCTGACGGCGTCACGCTTTAACTTGATCAAGGGCGTCACGGCTTAAATCATAAGGGGACGGCGTCACGTTCAAGGTTCGACGGCGTCAAGCCTTGATAAGCCAGAATGGATTTTTGAAGAGCTAAAGAGGGACGGCGTCAAGATGGTCATTCGGGAACCCTAAAAGCGGCGAGGTGACGGCGTCACACTCTATAAGGTGACGCCGTCAGATGCAAAAGTCTATATATAGTTTTCTAATTTTTTGTCATTAAGGAGAGCTTAGTGTGTGGAATTTTGGGAGAAAACCCTAGGACGATTTTAGCTTCTTTTTCAAGGCTTTTTGCCTTGAGATCTTCCATGTTACATTGAAAGATAAGTTATCAATTAATCATTCAATATGTCTATGTGTTGTTTGATTCTATCTTATTCTTGTCTTTTGTTTAACATGTTAGGCTAAATTTATCTTGTGTTTGCTTAGATCTAATGAAACCTAGCTATTGATTATTGGTTGTTAGTGTGTTATTAGTTGTATTGGATGATTGTTTATCTATGTTAGGCTTAAGAAAACTGGCTAACTTCCTATTCGGTAACTTGCTTGAACGTCTTAAGAAACATGAACCAAATGCGTACTAAAGGTTTTTATGGTTGTATTTAATGCACAAGCGAATTCTAGTGATCCCATGTTAGGAGCTTCCTAGCCGGCTCGACATAGGAGTGAAGTAGGAGCTTGTAGAGTTGGGGAAGTAAGTACGCCACCCCACGAATGGTATTAAGGAATACACCCGTCATCCACGCGACTAATACACACTAATTAACCGGTAAAAGATAGTTAGGGAGTAAGGAAGTCTAAGTAAACACATTTCTCTACACATAAGTTTCTCACAACATTTTATTTTCAGTTATTTATTTTATTTGCATTCGTAGTAATTTGGGTTAGTTGACTAGCAACTAATTCCGCCCACTCTTTCAAAACCGAGATTTTACTTGCTTTCATAAAAAAATATAAAAACATAAAAAAAGAATCTTCCTCAACCCTTAGACCTATTAGAGTAGCTTTTCATACCTAACGAACACTATTCCCTGTGGAGAACGATCAATCCCCCGTACTTACCACTACACTATACTACATCGGTCAGGTACACTGCCTGGTGGGGTTGTAAGCCTCTTGAGATCCCTCGAGAGGTAAAACCTGTTGTAAGGTTACAAAACCACGCATCAAGTTTTTGGCGCCGCTGCCGGGGAATAGTTATTGTTTAGGTTGAATTTTTATTTTATAGGTCTACTCACTAGATTCCTTTCTAGTGAGATTTTTATTTTATTTTTCTAGATTTTCTTTAGTCTATCTATTTTCTTCGTGCTTTTGTTCGTATAAGGTTTCCATTGACTCTTCCGTTCACCATTATGGAGAACGCGAATCCACCATACCACCAACCACGTAATTCACCCACTCCATATGACATCTTGATGTTTAAACAACATAAAGATGAACCTCTCTATGATGCATGGACTCGTTTTAAATATTTACTCCAAAAAGTCCCTCATCATAACTTCGATTTTTGGTCCCTAACTCAAATCTTTTACAATCATGTCGACCGACATGCCCAAAGGGACATTTACCATATTGCCGGCAGGGATATTAGGGAATTAAGTGCTGAGAAAGCATGGGAAGCTATTGAGAATTGTGCCCAATATTATTATATGGTAGACAACCCAACAAACATTAATACAAGTCAATTGACCACAAATTTCAAGGATCATGAAACAAGTTTGTTTGGGGATGAGGGTAGAGTTGAGCCACCTAGCTGCATGTCATGGTTAGGCACTACCATAATACAGGGTGAACACTTAGGTTATCTTGATGTGATGGAGGATCTAGCCGAGCATGATCACATTGATCAAAAAGACCTAGGTTTTATGATCGATGACGATGAATCTCAAGAAACACATGATGAATCTTTTGGGCAATTTGAATATAGCAGTCAGAATATTGAGGATGATCCTTATGATTCGGACATTGAAGTTGAGATGCCTAGAGAAGCACTTGAGATACTTGGTAAAATGTTAGGGTTAGATCCTACTAAAACACATGATGAGGATATAGGTGATCTTGACATAAGGAATGATGAGGTAAGTAACATAAGCCCACCAAGTACCCTACAAGTCCTACCATCATTCGAGGCATACACACCACCGGTGACTTACCCGGAAGAAGTAGAAGAGACTATAGGAACCCCAATAGAGGTAGAACCTTTGAACCAAACACAACTAGAAGAAATAGGTTTGAATACTTGTAGTCACAACCTTTCTTTTAGTTCTATGGAAGTTCCTAGTTTTGATGAACCGGAGCCTCAACCGAGACCCTTACCCAATTTTCCATCCTTGGATGAAAAGTTAGGAATTAAAATAGGTCCTGATCCACCCATCAAACCATATAGTCCGGGTAGTTTTACGATAAAGGTAGTAGACTCTAAGCCTTGTAGAGAGGAAGCCAATATAGGAGTGAACCATGACCTTACATACTTACATCACCCATTTATGGTTGATCATAAGAAACATTATGGGTTCAAACCGGGTTTATTAGGTCAAAGTGAATTCTTAACTAGGAATCTCTCGAAGTTGATAGAAGATGATCCCTTTCTAGGAAAAAATCTTAATCCGCCCATTAGCCCAATTGAATTAGGTAAGGTTATGATGATAGGAGCACACATCCTTGAGCATATAATTCATCCACCACTCTTTCCTCACGTGGCATACTCCTACCAAGTTGGTGTGTATCGCTACTATCACCCGCACTTAATCCTAAGTGTAGGAAAAACCTCTCCTTTATCCGTTAAATGAGGGTAGAGTCAGGCTCGTGACTCGAACAAAAACAAGCGCTTTTTGGGAGGCAACCCAAGTTTTATTTGCTTTGTGTGTTTATTCGTTTGTTTGTTTGATTTTATTTGTTTCCGTATGTGTGTTTAATTTTTATTAGTATTGATTCATGTTCAAAACCAATTTGTGAAAATGCTTTATTTTGTTTTTAACTTCGTCTTAACTACATATAAAGGTATTTTGCAAAAGTTAAGTGTAAGGGAAATCTAAATCGGTTTATTAGAACACAAATGAACATGAATCATAATAATAATAAATTAACATACATATTCGTATTTGTTTGAGTCAAATGCTTGTATCGAGTCATAATGATGTTTTGCAGGATTTCCAGGAAGTAAGGTAAAGGTTTTTCCAGAAATTTTCCGGAAACTTAAAATGAAAATTTTTGTCAGGTCATTTCTGACGGCGTCAGGATTTATAACCTGACGGCGTCAGATTTAATTTCCAGAAATTTTTGAAAGTTTTGTTTTCATAAAAAGTTTTTATTAAATCTCCAACTTATAATCTCCAGGAATCTGCAAAATTATCATTCCACAAGCATTATATCCTTATATATAGATTTTTCCCGCCGATGTTATGCAGGTTTTCGTGTTTGTTTTCTCAGGTTTAACAGGTTATTTTGGACAAGGAAATGTTTTGAATCAAGCTTGTGGCAATGCATTAGTCATGGAGCTTCAACATTCTCTTTGGAGGAAGATTTAACCGTGTAATTTCATTATCCACCAAGCGAATCAGGGGAGTATTTGATTTCATTCTCTTACTTTTTTCTTTTACATCTTGTTGTTTGAACATTGGGGACAATGTTCATCTTAAGTGTAAGGGGAGGGTAAAAGTACGATTTTTGAGAATACAATTGCGCTTGATTTTTGTTTGTTTAATGGTAAATGTGTAATAAAACTGAGAGAAATACTTGTTAAGGTAATTTTAGTGCCAAATTTAAAATTTTTTACAACATTTAGGAGTGAAGCTTTGATCTTAATGAGCGTCTCACGGATAGGAGTTATATGACTAGCACAAAAACCGTACCACTAAAAAATTTTCCACCCCAAATATGTGAGGTTCGCCCCTAGAATTGGTAGGAAAAGCATTTATGCTATGATGTGTGTACCGGTAGCACTTAGATTCTAGAACTTGCGTTAGGACCATTCCGAGGCCACAAGTGAGACTACATTCGTGTAGTTAGATTTACTACATGATAAGAGGCATTAGGATTAACCCATTGTTTTACACCTGTGTTTTTGTTATAATTACATTGGCTACATTGGTCAAGTAATTCTCCCACACCCTTTGCGTTGTACTCATTTTTAGTACACGATACCCTAGTACACCCCTCAGAGCCTATCTTTTCGCTTCGACCTTTAAGCATTTTACTTAAAGGAAGAATTTGTTACACCCCACTTAAATGTACACCCAAATCGCCTTAGCCTACCTTGTATGCACTCATTTTTAGTGCATTATTGTGACAACATTTGTTTAAAACCCAAGTTAATTATCTAGTTGATTACATGGTTGCTAAGTCGAGTCATATCCTTGTACATATTGTTTTGGGACGATTGGGACTCATGGGTAAAGTACTAGTGTAATGGAGTAATGGGGAAGAAGATCATTTATTACCCCCATATGTGCTAAATGTTTTAAAAGTACTCCAAGTTTTTCAATTATCTTAATTCGAGTCATTAGATTAGTATTTGTAAAGTTATGTAAAAGTTCAAGTGTAAGGGGGATGCAATGCCCCTATGATGTATTATTTTGGATGGTAGGGCAAAAGTGTATGCAAAAAAAAAAAAAAAAAAAAAAAAAAAAAAAAAAAAAAAAAAAAAAAAATCGAAAAATCAAGAAAAATACAAAAATATATGAGAAAATGAAAAATAAAAAAAACATACGGACTACCATCCCGTTTCATTTTATGTTTGTTTTATGTTTTTGTTTTTGTTATTTCGTTTCTAGCTTAAGATCGAGTCTAGTCTTGGCTTAGCAACATTGTATAGTACATGTAATTGATCAAGATTTTTAACTCGCCACCATTAAAATATCCCTTATCCAACAAAACCGTGTTTTCCTTTTCCCTACACCTAACGTTATAACCCATTTAAAAGCCCTCTTTGATAGTTTATCTTAGGTGCTTACGCCTAGTGGAGGAGGTTTTCGATCCTTTCCCAAGCCTATGGTAATCTATTTGCTATGACAGGTAGTGAGAGATATTATCCGTTTTCATTTATGAGATTTATTTTGATGACACTTGAGAGATGTGAGTATCTAAACACTACTTGTGAGGTGCTAGTATGTAATCTCCATGCTTATTATGATTAAAGTGGAACGATTATTTGTTGTAATTACTTTTATGTTTGCATTAAATGACCCCTAACTTGTATTTTGATTAGAATAAAAGCGCATTTGCTTGAGGACAAGCAAATCTCAAGTGTAAGGGTATTTGATGAAGCGAAAAGTGTACCGCTTTTAAGGGGTCATTTAAGCCCTAAATCGTATTTATTTGATCAAATATCGCCCTAAATCGTTCCTTTTGTCATTTTAGGTACTTTTGAGGAGAAATCTGGAAAAGGAGGCATTTTGGACGTTTTTGGAGCATAAAAGTGAAGAAAACGACAAAGTCTCAAAAATCGGCTGAAAGTTACCTTTGACGGCGTCACAATTTACTCTGGACGGCGTCATGCTTTGGCAAGAAAAAGTGGACGTGAAATTTACTCATGATGAGCCAGTGAAAATAGCATGTAAATTCTGACGGCGTCACGCTTTAACTTGATCAAGGGCGTCACGGCTTAAATCATAAGGGGACGGCGTCACGTTCAAGGTTCGACGGCGTCAAGCCTTGATAAGCCAGAATGGATTTTTGAAGAGCTAAAGAGGGACGGCGTCAAGATGGTCATCCGGGAACCCTAAAAGCGGCGAGGTGACGGCGTCACACTCTATAAGGTGACGCCGTCAGATGCAAAAGTCTATATATAGTTTTCTAATTTTTTGTCATTAAGGAGAGCTTAGTGTGTGGAATTTTGGGAGAAAACCCTAGGACGATTTTAGCTTCTTTTTCAAGGCTTTTTGCCTTGAGATCTTCCATGTTACATTGAAAGATAAGTTATCAATTAATCATTCAATATGTCTATGTGTTGTTTGATTCTATCTTATTCTTGTCTTTTGTTTAACATGTTAGGCTAAATTTATCTTGTGTTTGCTTAGATCTAATGAAACCTAGCTATTGATTATTGGTTGTTAGTGTGTTATTAGTTGTATTGGATGATTGTTTATCTATGTTAGGCTTAAGAAAACTGGCTAACTTCCTATTCGGTAACTTGCTTGAACGTCTTAAGAAACATGAACCAAATGCGTACTAAAGGTTTTTATGGTTGTATTTAATGCACAAGCGAATTCTAGTGATCCCATGTTAGGAGCTTCCTAGCCGGCTCGACATAGGAGTGAAGTAGGAGCTTGTAGAGTTGGGGAAGTAAGTACGCCACCCCACGAATGGTATTAAGGAATACACCCGTCATCCACGCGACTAATACACACTAATTAACCGGTAAAAGATAGTTAGGGAGTAAGGAAGTCTAAGTAAACACATTTCTCTACACATAAGTTTCTCACAACATTTTATTTTCAGTTATTTATTTTATTTGCATTCGTAGTAATTTGGGTTAGTTGACTAGCAACTAATTCCGCCCACTCCTTCAAAACCGAGATTTTACTTGCTTTCATAAAAAAATATAAAAACATAAAAAAAGAATCTTCCTCAACCCTTAGACCTATTAGAGTAGCTTTTCATACCTAACGAACACTATTCCCTGTGGAGAACGATCAATCCCCCGTACTTACCACTACACTATACTACATCGGTCAGGTACACTGCCTGGTGGGGTTGTAAGCCTCTTGAGATCCCTCGAGAGGTAAAACCTGTTGTAAGGTTACAAAACCACGCATCAACAGGGGTATACTCAAGAGGAAGGCATAGACTATGATGAAGTCTTTGCACATGTGGCTAGGATTGAGGCTATAAGGTTGTTTTTAGATTATGCTTCTTTCATGGGATTCACAATATACCAAATGGATGTGAAAAGTGCTTTCTTATATGGAACTATTGATGAGGAAGTTTATGTTACTCAACCACCAGGGTTTGAGGATCTTGATCGTCCAAATAAGGTCTACAAGGTGGTGAAGGCACTATATGGTCTACATCAAGCTCCAAGAGCCTGGTATGAAACATTGGCCAAGTATCTATTGGACAATGGATTTCACAGAGGACAGATAGACAAGACATTGTTTATCAAGAGGCAAAAGGGTGATATTTTGCTTGTCCAGGTTTATGTGGATGATATTATTTTTGGCTCTGCTAAAAAGGAGATGTGTACTGAATTTGAGAAGCTGATGCATGACAAATTTCAGATAAGTTCAATTGGAGAACTCACTTTCTTTTTAGGATTGCAAGTTAAGCAGTCAGAAGAAGGGATATTTATCAGCCAAGATAAATATGTAGCAGAGATCTTGAAGAAGTTTGGGTACACAGATGCCAAGATTGCAAGCACTCCTTTTGATAAAGAAAAGCCTTTGCTTAAAGATGCAGATGGTGATGATGTTGATGTTCACTTATACAGGTCAATGATTGGATCATTTATGTATCTTACATCATCTAGACCAGATATCATGTTTTTTGTATGTGCATGTGCCAGATTTCAAGTTACTCTTAAGGCTTCACACTTACATGCAGTGAAGAGGATCTTTAGGTACCTAAAAGGCCAACCCAAATTGGGTCTTTGGTATCCTAGAGAGTCTCCATTTGATCTGGTGGCTTACATTGACAGTGACTATGCTGGTGCAAGTTTGGATAGGAAGTCAACAACAGGTGGCTGTCAATTCCTAGGAAACAGGTTGATATTATGGCAGTGTAAAAAGTAGACTGTGGTGGCTAATTCTACAATTGAGGCTGAATATGTGGCTGCTGCTAGTTGCTGTGGACAGGTGCTCTGGATTCAGAATCAAATGCTGGACTATGGGTACAATTTTATGAACACCATGATATTCATTGACAATAACAGTACAATTTGTATTATTAAAAATCCTGTTCAACATACTAAAACAAAACACATAGAGATTAGACATCATTTTATAAGAGATTGTAATGAGAAAAATTTAAATCAAGTTGTTAAAATACATACAGATAACAATTGGGCTGACTTACTTACAAAAGGTCTTGGTGTTGGAAGGTTTCAGTACTTGGTTGCAAGTATTGGACTGCTTAATCTATAAAAAAATTTAATCTCTAAGTGTATTTGTAAAGTTTTGTAAAGGATTTGTACTGTTAGTTGTTTCTACTGCTTGTATGTTGTGTTTGTACTGGTAGTATAAAGTTTGTACTGTTAGTGCAAAATTTGTACTGCTAAGTAAAAATTGTTAGTCAAAATTGATATTGTTTTATAAAAAATGCTTTACATTGTGTTTTCTTGGTTTTGGACTAACATTTGCAGGAACATAAAGCAGTATGATTGGAGTTTATGATGTGTGAGAAGCTAAAGTGGTGGATGGATTGCTGTCATAATTGATTCATGATAGAAGAGGATTTGGGGATTACTTGACAAAGGTTGTACACCTGCGTTGGGAGGTTCTTTAAAATCTTATTCTTGAAATCAATTTATGCTTATTTGGTGGTATAATTGAACATGAATTGATGGTCATAGTTAGTCAGATAGTAACTGAGCTAACTCATTCTATACCATTCTATCATTTGATAGTTTGTTAGTCTAAGGACATCTGGTATGGAGAACAGCGAGCAAAAGTGAATATAACACATTTGTGTTAGAGGCAACACTTGCCACGAGCTGGAAACCCTGTCAAGAAAGCTCTTTGAATGAGTTTATCTGATCACAGGCAGCATTTATGTTGAAAACATTGGTTCTCACACAACCAGAGGTTAAATGCAACCGAAACAGATTAAGTGTCTTCCTTTACACTTAATCCCTTCCAAATGAATGAGTGCAATATGTTTTTGAAAGAAAATTGAGTTTCTACTGCAAAGAAATTTTTTGCAAAAAGTTTGTACTGCCAGGCAAAATTTTATACAACTAGTGTAAAACTTTGTACTGCTGGGTAGCCGTTGTACTGTTTGATCATAACTGTTTTTCTAATATAGCAGTTGGGTAATTTTCGCTCGTTTACCTTACTTATAGGGTTACTATTTTGGATAATTATCTTATTTTCGTAATTTTCAGATTTCTTCTTTCTAAAGATAAGAATTATCCATTCAATAATATCTCAAACCCTAAAGTACTCTTTATAACTTCTCAATTGGCTCTATCATACTTTCAATTCACTCATAAACGATCATAAACCAGAAAACATATCAAAGTTTTATCACTTTTAATGGTGAATTTAGCTTTTGTCGATAAACATAATATGGTGGCTTTCTTGGAGAAACCAGAGGGAAGCAATGACTTCCATAAGATAGTAGACTTTCTCAACTCTACTCACATCACGTATGCTTTGACTGTAAGTCCTACTATTTATCGTTCTCTCATCACACCGTTTTGGCTGACTGCAACTGTCAAAATAGGTGAAAATGGAGAACAAGAGTTACAAGCAACAGTTGATGGCAAAACAATCACTGTTACTGAGTCATCTATTAGGAGGCATCTCAATTTAGCAGATGAAAATGGTATTAGTGTTTTGCCTAACATTGAAATTTTTCAAAACATGTCCAGAATGGGGTATCACACAACTGCTCAAATATTAACTTTTCAAAAAGGTTGTTTTGCCCCACAATGGAGATTTTTTATCCATACTATCCTTCATTGCTTAAGTCCCAAGAAAACCTCATGGGAGCAATTCAGTAGCAATATTGCAACTGCTCTCATTTGCTTATCAACAAACAGGACTTGCAATTTTTCCAAACTAATTTTTGAAAGTATGGTGAAAAATGTGGATAATACATACAAGTTTTTAATGTATCCACGATTTGTCCAAGTATTTTTAAATATGCATAAAAGACTGCTTCTACCTCATCAAATTATTTATCTAACTCCCAGCCTTACACAAAAACTTTTTAGCAATATGAGAATGGCTTCTAGGGGGTATAATGGGGTAGCAGTACCTTTATTTGAAAATATGCTTGCACAGGTACAGGGTGAAGGCTCAACAACCCTAGTTGATTCCCAACACACACCCACAAGTTCATCAAGTTCTGACTCAGCCTCACAACCAACTTCCACTTTCTATAAGAGTTCATCTAGACAGGAAACTGAGGTATCTCAGCCTAGTTCTCCTACTTTTACCCAAGTTGCAGATGAGACTGTCCTAGACAGTGTAGCAAGGGCTATCACTACTGCATCAGGCTTAGCAGCTGGGCAGGCCAGTGGTAACATACATAAGACCCAAGCTATGGCAACACCTACTTTGTCAAGTCCTCATGGTCTTGATACAAGTGGTGGAATCCCCAGCCAACTGGATACTATGAGGGGCTCAGCTGATCCACCTAGTCCAACTAGGGTTGAAACTGAGTCAATGCCCCATGATTCACCTCTCCTAGGAGGTAACACACCTAGAAGTGATGAGGGCAGTCAGACACTAAAGGAATTAATGGCTATATGTACCACTTTGACAAAACGGGAGACTGAACTAGAGAAAGAACTCAAGGAGACTAAGCAGCTGTATGGTACTGCTTACAAGAAGCTAATTGAAAAGGTGAAGAAGTTGCAGCTCAAAGTCAAGTCACTCAAAGCTGCGAGGAAGGGGCAGATTGTGGAGTCCTCAAGCTTAGAAGATAGTTTAAACAATGATGATGATTTAGGAGATTCTTCCAAACAGGGGAGGAAATTTGATGCTGAGACTCAAGGGAGGCAATTTGATCAAGTTGATCAAGACATGGATGAAAATGTTCAGCAAGATAAAGAGCCAGTGAATCTTGATGAAGCCACTGAACCAGCAAATATTGAAGAGCAAGAAAATCTTGAAGATACTGCTACAAGTACAAGAATTGAAGTTAGTACTACTCAACAACTTGGTACTGCTAGTGTTACTTATGCTAGAAGAAGGGTTGTAGACAAAGGTAAAGGGATTATGATAGAGTCTGAGCCATCAAAGAAGATCAAGAAGAGGGATCAAGCTCAGATTGATTATGATCATGAAGTTGCACAAAGGGTACAAGCTGAAGAGCAAGCCAGAATAAGAAAGAATTGCAAAGTTCTTGGTTGAACAGAAGCTCAAAAGTGAAGAAGATGAGAGGATAGCTCAAGAACAAGAAGACAAAGAACTAGCACTAAAGATACAAGAGGAAGAAAGATCAACTTTTACAACAGAAGAGCAAGAAAATGTTATTAATGATCTACTTGAAGAAATAAGGAAAAGTCAAAGTGCAAAAAGAGCTGCTGCAAGAAGGAACAAGTCTCCTACAAAAGCTGAGAAGAAGAAGTTCATGATTTCTTACTTGAAGAACCAGGATTCTTACACTGCTGATCAGCTTAAAGGAAGAACTTATGAAGATCTTGAAAGATTATATACAGAAGAAGTAGAGTCTAGAAGAAAAAGAGTTGGAACTTCTTTAGAGTCAGAGTCTTCAAAGAGGCAAAAGGTTAGTGAAGAAATGCCTACAGCAGAAGAAAAAGAAGCAGGATTGACTAAAGAACAACTCCAACAGATAATGATAGTTATTCCTGAAGAGGGTATGCATGTTGAAGCATTACAGGCTAAGTACCCAATTATTGACTGGGAGATTCACACAGATGAATTTGGGAAGGCTTGGAAGATCATAAGAGTTGGTGGACATTCTGAAGTTCACAAGCATTTTAAAAACATGCTTAAGGCATTTGATAGAGAAGACTTGGATAAGCTATGGAGTTTGGTTAAAGAGAAATTCAGGTCAACAGATCCTTCAGATAACAAAGACAAAGAATTATGAGTTAATTTGAAGATGTTATTTGAACAAAATGCTAAACATACACTATGGAAATTCAGATCTGGAGTTCATAAGTTAACTTGGATATTGTATGATACATGTGATGTTCATCATGTGTATACAACTGCTGGACAAGATGTCTATATGCTGGTAGAGAAAGAATACCCATTGTCAAAAGGGATTCTAACTTTGAAGCTGTCTAATAAACTAATGGTGGATGAAGAGACAGAAATGGCAAGGGAGCTGCTTAGGAAGATATTCATTCAGGCTGAAGAAACAATGGAAAGAAGATAAGTGTTTGGAAGAATTCCCTCAAGATCAATGTTGAAGATTTAATTCAAGAAACTTGCTAATTTGGAGGTAAATCACAAGTTTAGGGGAGGATTGTTGGGAATTAAAACACTTAACAATTTGTACAGCTGCAGATTATACTAACGGTACTAACTGAGTTAGTATTGCCAGAAGATATTTTGTACTGCTGAGTCTGCTGAATGAAGATTTGTACTGCTTAAGGGATAAGTACGTGTAAAGAGTTATGTATAGAAGATATTTAGGATATATCTTATATAGTTAGACTTATACGAATATTCTGCATGTTTAGAATATTGATAGTTATCTTGTAAAGGACTCCTTGTGCCTATAAAAGGAGGTCCTAGGTTATATCTTTAGTGTGTGTTTTGTTAAGATTCAAGGTTGTAAACCCTAGTGATATTTAGATCACTCGTATTATTTGCTTAATAATATTGAATCATTTTGGTTACATTGTGTTTATACAGAG
Organism: Artemisia tridentata subsp. tridentata; assembly: GCA_021014915.2. Classification (NCBI taxonomy): domain Eukaryota; kingdom Viridiplantae; phylum Streptophyta; class Magnoliopsida; order Asterales; family Asteraceae; genus Artemisia; species Artemisia tridentata. The sequence goes on along the minus strand of CP139502.1, from coordinate 237,818,891 downwards.
TTCACTGTTTCATAAGTTTACTGTTTCATTAACATTGTCAATATTGTTAATATCCTTCTAAGCATTAAAGAGTAGATTCCGCATACTCTTTGGTGTTAAACAAAGTTTCTAACAAGCTCAACAAGATCCGTGTTTAGGACTCACATAAGGTTTTCTCCGCCACAAGGAAGCTTATTGATATAGTGCTTATGAACTCTCAAGTTGGGTACTCGGGGAGTGGAGTAGGGAGAGGAAGAGAGCTTCGTGCCGATCCACTATAAATCACCGTGTCTATTGGTTTGATCTTTCCTTTACATTTCACATTTACTTATTGTTTACTGTTTATATATATTGTGTGTCGTGTTGATTTCACATCAAGCAATCGAATCTAAGTTTTCCGAAAAATGCATAAAAAGGGTAAAAACTATTCACCCCCTCTCCCCTGTCTAGTTTTTCACAAACTTCAAATAATGACAAAGTACACTATGTTAAAAGTAGATAATAAAAACATAGGCATGCCATTTAATTATTTTTTGGATCAATTGTATTAATTTTTATTTTAAGAATGTTATAGTGTGTTTAAAGAGAGTGCTTAAAAATTTATTCTGATAACTTGTTAGATTTGTATCATGTGATTTATTGATTGTATTTTCGCATTGAGGGATGCTTTAATATATATGTTGATACACAAGTTAATTGTATAACATATATTTATAGTTGTATTTATTAAATTTGAAATTTTAGAATTGTCTTGACTAATATGAGAAAATTTTTTTTTTTTTGAAAGGAGAACTTCAATAAAAACACCACAAGCGTCCTCAAAGCGAGGACCCCCGGGCCAAAAACACACGACATTACATCAAGTCCAAAGGATAATTACACCAATCCTGCCACACTATATTTTTCCATCTAGATCTATTGCGACACCAAAAGAACGACGTAGACTTGACAATCTCAACTAGCTCGAGAGGTCTGCGCTTCTTATTTGTGAAAATCCGGGCATTACGCTCATTCCATATGACCCACAAGGTAGTATAAACAATACCCCTTAAGATATGTCGCTTATCCTTCGAGAAAGAAGAGTTCTCCGCCAAAAGAATCAAATCCTGCACGTCAAAAAAGAAAGAAGGAGGGAGCCGGCACCAATTTTCCACCCTATTCCACACCTCAATAGAGAACAAACATCCTGTAAAGAGATGAGTGATCGATTCTGTTGTAGAGAGACAAAAAACACAATCCGAATGCTGCAAAATGACGCCTCTTTTAATAAGTTCAGCCATAGTCGGTAAACGATTTCTAGCAGCCCTCCACGCCATTATCTTACATTTAAGCGGCACCCAGCATTTCCAATTGATCTTCGTGCTGCTGTCTACTGGAACGTGATCAGACAAGAGCTTTCTAGCCGAGAAAACCGAGAAAATACCATCAGTGCTAGCCTTCCACTTCCACACATCACTATCCCCTTGTCTATTAACATCATAAATCTCACCAAGAAGACTAAATAGTTCTGTTAACTCCTGATAAGATGAAGGCTCTCGTTTCCAGTTCCACATCAAAGTGTTAACATTATATTCGAAATGAACTCTTCCAGAAACTTTGACCCATTTATCTCGTTCTAGATTAAAAAGGTTCGGATAACGAACCCGAAGAGGAGCATCACCAAGCCATAAATCTCCCCAAAAATTCAAGGAGGAGCCGTCACCAAGGGAAGCAACAAAATAAGAGTTCAAAAGCTCACCATTGGGAAGTTTTTGTTCTACAACTTTGACAATTTGTTTCCAACAACCACTCGCCGAGGCGCTACATGGAAGCATCGCCCAAGGTCTACTCGAACCGTGACAACTCACAATAAAGTTTTTCCACAAGCTATTACCTTCTTTTTTGAATCTCCACGACCACTTTAGAAGAAGCGCATCATTCATTTCTTTTAATTTAGTCAAACCCAAGCCGCCTTTCTTCTTCGGTTTAGAAATAATATCCCAAGCCACCCAAGGGATTTTTTTCTCATCACTAGAACCCGCCCACAAAAACCGCCTCATGATAGCTTCCATGTTATCTAAAACCGACTTTGGAGCTCTATAAAGCGAAAGGTAATAAATCGGTAAGCTAGAAAGAACCGATTTAATGAGAATTAACCGGCCGCCAATCGAGAGATTTCTCGCCTTCCATGAGGCAAGACGATTTCTAATAACATCCACCACCGGGTTCCAATTACTAACACGAGTCATCTTGGCACCAACTTGAATACCAAGATAGACAAATGGCGTAGCACCCCTCTTGCACCCCAAAACTTCCATCATGTCATCAATTTCAGCGTCATCAACTCCAATCCCGAATAAATTCGACTTATGAAGGTTGATTCTGAGGCCCGAACAAAGGTAGAAAATCCGCAACACTCTGGCTATACTTTGAATGTTCTCCCGCGACCATTCACCCAAAATTAGAGCGTCATCCGCGTAGAAGTGATGAGAAATTATAATATTAGACTCCGACATATTAATACCTTTGAAAACCCCAATGTCTTTAGCTTTCTCCAATAGCCACGAAAGCGCTTCCATAACCAAGAGGAAAAGAAAAGGCGAGATAGGATCACCTTGACGGAGACCTTTTTCACACTTAAAATCAAACGTAGGGGAGCCGTTGACGAGCACTGCGGCTCTAGACGACTCTAGGAGCCTTTTAATCCAAACACACCACAACGACGGAAAACCCATTTGAGACATAATAGATAATAAGAAGTTCCAGTTTACATTGTCGTAGGCCTTCTCAAAATCTATTTTTAACATAAAAGCTTTCCTTCTTCTACGTTTCAACCATTCCAACACTTCACTAACCACAAGCGGACCATCAAGAATAAAGCGGTCTGAAAGAAACGCCGATTGTGAATCGGAGATAACTTGACCCATAACTTTTTTGAGACGATTAGCAAGAACTTTTGAGACAACTTTACTAATCATCCCGATAAGAGTAATAGGCCGATAATCCTTGAGACCCAAAGGAGTTTTAACTTTGGGAATCAAGGTGATAAAAGACGACCCACAACCTTTGTTAATGACACCCGACCTATGGAAATCAACCAAAATATTATAAAAATACTCCTCGAGCAAGTTCCAAAACCTCTTGACAAATTTAAAATTAAAACCATCGGGCCCAGGAGCTTTATTTGAACCACACCCAAACACCGCATCTTTCATCTCTTGCTTAGAAAAAGGAGAAATCAAGAACTCCCTATCATTAATATCAACCTGCTTCAAACCTACGCACTCCATATTTGGCCGGGACTAGAGCGATTCTTTGAAATGATTCCTAAAAAAATTCATAATCTCCCTTTTAATCAAGTTAGGCTTATCAATCCACGTACCATCGAACACAATGCCCGGAATAAAGTTTCTAGCTTTCCTTCCGTTGACCATATTATGAAAAAACGAAGAATTTTCGTCTCCAAGCGAGGCCCATTTGACCCAGGATTTTTGTCTAATATCCCGAGTCTTATGAAGCTCAATCTCTTCTAAAGCTTTCTTGCACTCTATCCAAACCCATAGATCAGATTCTTCCCAATCAGAAGACTCCATTTGAACCTCCAAATCATCTTTTTCTTTGCGGAGACGCGAAACCTCTTCCACTTCTTTCACACTATATCTTTTGAACCAATCCCTTAAAACTCCACGAAGCCTTTTCAATTTATTCAGGAGATTAATGTCATAGGGGCCATTATTAACCCAGCCTTGAAGAATCGAATGAACAACCTCAACACATCCGGGGCGGTCTAACCAAGAATCAAAGAATCTAAAAGGTTTTGGTCCGAAATTAGTGTCAACTATCGATAAAACTATCAGGGAGTAATCCGATAAATTTCTCTTAAGAGCCCTAACACAAGCATTCGGCCACTTATTGAAAACGTTATCACAAACCAAAACTCTGTCGATTCTACTCCACTTGCAAACCCTTCTTCTATTAACCATATACGTATATTTCATACCTTTCAAACCATATTCTCTTAACCCAGCTTCATCAATGAAATCATTAAAATCCCGAGCACTCCCCGGGTCAAAAGAGGAATTTTTTCTTTCCTCCCTATCTTTGACAGAGTTGAAATCACCAAAAATAATCCACCACCCGTGGCCTGAACGAATAGTATGAATAATTCTACTCCACAGATTACGCTTCTCAACATTATTTTGAGGAGCATAAACATCGATGATATTCAACCGGATAGAACCGTCTAAAATCAAACCCGGCACAAGGAGAAAATTGTTGTCTTTAAACATCGAATCCTTAGAAAAAACCTTCGGATCCCAAATGTTAACCAAACCACCCGAATTTCCTACGGCATCAACACTTTCAAAATCGAAACCCAAACCTCCCCAATAGTTAGAAACCGTACTAGCTTGTATATCCTTAACCATAGTTTCCTGAATCCCCAAGAAGGAAATACCAAATTCGTTTTTAAGACTCTTAATCCAACCCGATTTACCACAAACCCCTATGCCACGAATGTTGATAGAAAGGCAATTCATCGCTTTCCCCTTTGTAATCCTTCATGGTTAATCGACTCTTGGATGAGATTGTTGCAATTTGATAAATCAGTGCCCAACTTCTCGCCCAAGACAATAGTAGCAAGGACCTCCTCAGCTTGAACTTGAACATCGGCTTCAACAGTAGGTTGTGATTCCTCTTCAGATTCTATCGTAACACCCCCTATAACTAGACCAGGCTGTCTATTGAGGTCCAATGAACCACTATCCACTGAATTAGAAACCTGGGCCTCTGAATTAAGAATGGAATACTTATTGTTAAGGCCCAACATCTCATCCAATCCAAACGGATCATCATTTTTGGGCTTCTTTCCATTTTTCAAACTCTTCTAGCTGCTCACATAACCATAACTGGGCCGGCCCACTTCCTACTTTTTAAATTTTTTTCATTTGTTCATTTTCGAGTCAATAAACGGCTCCTCACCTTCTGGACTATCCTCAAAAGGAAATTCAACTCCTGTCATAAATGTGTCTTCAATATTCTCCTAGTTTTCATCCCCCTCATCATTGTGCATTGATTGTATATCATTAATAACCTCATTAACTCCAATATCAGTTACTAAAATAGGCTGGTCCTCCACATCGTTGACTTCTCCGACCACCGGACCGTTATCGTCTGGTACATCTTCCGGTGACTGATCCTCCAATGATTCATCAGAATCCGATTCCACAGTTTCGTCAACTTTTTTATTATCAACCTCGACAAAATCTGGAATCCATTCGCCGAATTCCTCTGCTACCCATACTCGGAATTTTTGACCATTCCAATTAAGAACAACCTCTTCATCGATACACTTTCCGTCCCCTATTAAAACGCCAATGATTTCATATGATAGATCTTGATCGAATTCCACTTTACTCGCATTGTGAACCACCTTCCCAAATAACTTACCCACATCATCAACGATGTCGTTTGTAAGTAAGTGTAATAGGGTCCCCTTAACCTTTAACCAAGCGATTCTCTCAAAACCTAGCGATTGTCCAGATCACATAGTTACAGACGCGAATTTATCCACAGACAACTTAGCGGTCTCAAGAACAGCCTCTGCCACCTCCGAGTCTTCAAATGACAAGAGCACATCCAAGCCTCCCAAGTAGTGAACATTACCAGTCCCTGGACCTAAGTCACTAAGAATTACTTTAATATTCTTAAGCCCTTATAAGTCAACCATCTTAGCAACCAATGCTCTACCATGCAATGATGAAAAAGCATGAACTCGAATATCCACGTCTATTTTCTTCCCCACCAGAGAATTTTTAAACGACCTTTCTTCAGCAACAAACGAGTAAATCCTTGGATCCGTTCGAAAGCCCTCCGCCCGGCTGTTGTTTACATCAGAAGACTTATGATTGCGCATTGTCTCTTGACGAGTATTTATCTCCCCGTCTTCAAGAACAAACTTCGCAATGCTGAACCATAACTTGTATTCGCCCATTCGAATATTACGTAAGCTTTTGAGTATATCTCCTTTGTCTTTCACATCGAGCATGGAAATGAAACCAAACCTATTTCCTCCTTTGTCCCTCTTTCTAGCGATATACAAACCGAAAATCTGGCAAAACGGACGAACTTGTTCAGCCAAATCAGACCCGCTACATCCCTCTGGAAGATTAGTGACAAACAATTTTGTAATCCGACGTTGTATGGTCTCCGGAATAGGGTTCCGGTGACGCCTCTCCATCTCTTAGCGTTGAAACTGAATAATTATTTTTTTTTGTTAAACACCAAAATTAAAAACCGTTTAATAGATCGACAATTAAAATGTTCTACCTATGATGTCCCACTTTTGTTGTCCCGCCTTTGGTGTCCCACCACAAGGATGTACCACCTATGACGTCCCAACTATAGTGTCCCATCTATGATATTCCATTTGAATCGCCAAGAAAAGGAATGAATATTGATCGGGAATAATGGAGGTGGCGTTTGATCCCGCCGGAAATTAGATCGGAATGTTAAATTTGAAATTTTAGAATTGTCTTGACTAATATGAGAAAATGTTCTTCTTACATAAAGATATTTACAAAAAGGAAGTGATTTGTACATTTTTTATTTTATTGACACACTTTAATATACAAGCCGTTAAAATGAAATATACTTAAAATATAACTGTCCAATACATAAATTGATATATGCCAACAAAAATTAAAACTGTACAAATGAAAATCTTTAACCAAACCTATGACCTTGTCTTCATAAAGACTTTATCAAAGTACTCAATAGAAAACAATTATTGTCATTTCTTTGTAGTTCATCAAAAAGTCCATAATACCAACCAACAACAGCCCCTCTTTACAATTTCAAGCTCGTTCATCTCAAAGTACTTTTTCATATTTATTTATTAAAACCACCGTCTGATTTATCATACCCACCCACCACACTTGTTTTCACAGGTATTCAATAATTATAGGTATATTCGACTTGTTAATTATAGGCTTATTTGGATTAATTTCTCACTAATTTGACATGACTATCTTAGTAATTGTAATTGGTTCGATGAAGGAGATAGCAATGTGTGTTGAAAACAAAAGTTTTTTAATAAGTATTGGTATATTCGACTTGTTTCATTTTGTAAAAATGGTAGGTTAATTACTTATGAAACTTAGCCATTGATATTTATGTTTATTAGTTATTGGGGGTGTTTGGGATTGCTTAAGTGGCGTTTAGTTGTAGAAAATTTTTCTTCTTTTTCCGTTTCTAGATTTCTTAAGAAGGGAATGTTTTTTTCTTTTCTAGAGAAGAGTTGAGAATTTTGAAAATTGTTTTGATGGAGATATATTTTTCCTTTTTAAAAAGATTACCTCGGATTGCAATGGTGGGCGGCAACGGCGAGGGTGGAAAGCGGAGATGTTACCAATGGTGATTAGGGTTAGAATGAGATACTTGAATGGTAGATTGGGAAATTTTGTCTTTTTTTTTTTATTTTTTTTATTTATTTATTTTTTTTTTAGAGAGAGATAAAAAAGTGAAGAATGGTAGATTGATGTTTTTATTTTTCTAGTTAAAATTTGAAAAATGAGAATTTCACTTTTTTGAAAATTGTTGGAAAAAAGTGTGACTAAACGGGTTTTCAGTTTTTTTCCATTTTCATATGAAAAATTTCCTGGAAAAATGGGTAGTTTTTCTACAACTAAACGCTACCTTATATTTTCTTGCCTGTGCTTCTGTGTGTGTATGACACTGTATGTGTATTGCCATTTAAAAAAAATGACACTGTATGTGTAAATGCTCTAATTGAGGGTTGATGTACTCTTTTCATTTGAATGATGATACATTATTTTTTACTATGTTCCGGGTTTGGTTAGAGTGACAAAAAGAATAGAACTTGTAAGGTGTAGGTTTATATCAATGTACATAACCAGGTTTATAAGCGTATATTAGTGCTCGAGTTGCTCTTTTATATGATAGGTAGTTTAGTTATGATGCGTGGACAAGTCTTTTTAATGTGAGGTCATTTGATGTTTACAGTTGTCAGTTAGATGGTTATGGTGTTGAACTTATTGTTACAAGACGTTTTCAGATGTCAATTAGTAGTTATGGTTCATGTGTTTGCTTTGCGATTTTTTTTATTATTAGTTTACTTAAGTAACCGCCATCAAATGGCCTAATTGTAAGTCACTTGTCCTCCTCACAAGAGGTCAAGGGATCAAACCTCACTAGCTACACATTTGGGGGTGGCCAGAGAAGGGTTGGAAACGGTCACGGGGATACCCTGGTTAGGCCGCGTACATCTGAATCAAAGACTCACCCTCCCCGGGTAACCTGAATAGGGAAAAACCTCATTGGAAAGTTTTAGTTAAGTCTGTTCACCACTTTGATATACATATAAGTTTTTAGATTATAGGATCCCAACGTGATTTATGTCTCTGAGATATCAGCCATAGTTTCTTTAGCATTAAAAAAAATGGTACCTTATTTCACGTTTATAATTACAAAGCTGCTACCGGTCGTAATTTTGTTCGTCTCTTTGGTATAGCACATTTATTCTAGTCGGGCCTGCTATGTTTTCCTTTGATACTCTTTATTATGTGAAGTGTGAGGCCAATAACACTGCTAGCAATCTAGCATGATTTCCTTTTCTGTTTGATATTGGTTTGTAACGTTTTTCTACTTGATTTGCTCTACAAATACTAATGCATTTCTATTTTATCTAGGGAATCCATTATTCTGCTACTTATAACTTACTACATGTTGATGTCATAACTTTTTGCTATTCACATGATTAAAATAGAAATATTTAAAAGCTTCATGCAGAAGTTGAGTATCAAGAACATTGATCCTGCCATATATTTTAAAAGTTATGGACTACTAAACGCTGTATGATGAGTATCAAGGAAAAAAGTAGAAGTCTTGGTTCAGCACTAGTGTAGGTGATTGTTACGTTACGAAGGATATATATCTCACAATAATATGGTCTTATCTAACATTCACTGCTGATCTATGATATTAAGTATGCACCAGCCAAACTTCAGATCAATTAAGAAATGAATTTGATAGTTTTCAGTATGGTAGAAAATAAGGGATATCTGTTATTAATCAGAGTATGCTTTTGCAGATGGAAGACCACCTAGTTTTGCGTGTTGATCAGCTGGTGACAAATAAATTAATGGAGAATCCAGGATTATCTCCAGATGCCTCATGCAGTCGTGACACTGCTACATGTATTTCTGTTACCGACATGAAGGAAGATGGAGAATATGCTGAAGCTGGTGAAGATGACCCACTTATTCAGTCAATCGAATGTCGTATCTGCCAAGAGGAAGATAGCATAAAAAATATGGAGGTTCCTTGTGCTTGTAATGGCAGCCTTAAGGTGCATTTTCAGTTTTACGCTTCTTTTAACAGCTGTCTCTTGTAGATGCTTTTTTAAGTATCCTAAAAACCTAAACATGCATTTCATTGAAGCATACTGCTCTTTTTGGTCAGATATAATATGCACTCTTGAACACGTTTACATATACTAAGCATGAATTTATTGCAGTTTGCTCATAGAAAATGTGTTCAACGATGGTGCAATGAAAAGGGAGACACGGTTTGTGAAATCTGTCACAAGGTATCTCACTGCCTAAATTCTTATTATTACTTTCATTGCTCTCCTCTATCTTTGGTAGGGAGTGATCTGGGTTCTGGGGTGTGGGTTTACTTGTCCAATCACTGTGGTGCGCTAATATAACATGTATCTTATGATCAAATCACTATTTTCTGAACTTTGGTCTTTCTTTTGAATATTTAACTTGACCTCTTTGTGTTTCAAAAGTTTATTAAGATGGTTTTTTTGGAGAATTTATTATTCTCATACTTTTAATAAGATAAAGTTATGTATAATCTTTGTCATTCGTAAGGTTTCCGACATAAAATTGACTTGAATTTGTATAATTTGGTGCCTACGAAGTTTTCTCAATACATGGGGGTGGTCTTAATGAAAATAGTAAAAAACTTGTGTAGCCTCTATACACATCATTCCTTTATGTTTTATGGATATAAAAGATGTTTAGTTGCTGACCTATTGGAAAACTATTGATTATACAGGCTTATGAACCTGGTTATACTGCACCTCCACAGTTAGAAGACACTGTCCTTGATATCAGGCATTTATTCTCTCTGTGCTTCTTACTTTGTTATCATTTATTCGAAAAGCTTGGTTGAAGGCTATGGACAGTGTCGATACATCAATGATATTGATTAAATTTGATGTTTAAATATGCATTTATTTAAATCTCTTTCTAGAATTTCCTTCGTGGTATCTAGATTCTAGAAGTTGCAAGATGGGTGGATTGGACGGGTTGGGTAACAGGTCAAGTAGTTCCACATGAAAAAGGTTATTAGCAAATAATGCATTATTTATGGTAAAAAAACCATATTATCGATAAAATTAGACTTTGGACAACTTCCAACCCATCCTCCTTATACCTTTTTATTCATTTGACCTGTCTGAGATAAGACACATAAGTAGAGGGGTTGAAATTGCCATCTGCAGTGGTATCTAATAGTTGGTTTCACTTGCAGTGGAAGTTGGACACTTGCTGGTACTCCTCTAGACCTGAATGATCCGCGACTTTTGGCTTTAGCAGCTGCTGAGCGCAATCTTCTGGAGGCTGAATATGATGAATACGAGGACACTAGTGCCAATGGAGCTTCATTCTGTCGGTCTGCTGCTCTAATTGTAAGACTTTGATATCCAATGTTATTTCACAGATATTTTGTGTTGTATAAGTATGACCCAGTTTCTGAAATCTGATAATTATTTTACTTATACGATCAGCACTACATTGAATATCTAACATTCGGTTGGTTTTGTGTGGCAGTTGATGGCTCTTCTGCTCTTGAGGCATGCTCTCACAATTGGAGATGGTGATGATGACGATGATGATGCTTCTGCCTTTTTTGCTGTAAGTCAACTTTGTTGTTTACTATAAATAGTTATTGTATACTTGATTAGACTTTCACACAACACTATATATACACAACTTTGACACTTGGTTATCGGCAGCTTTTCCTTCTGCGGGCAGCTGGTTTCCTCCTTCCTTGCTACATCATGGCCTGGGCTATCAGTATCCTGCAGCGCCGTAGACAAGCACAGGTAAAGAGCTTCAATAAAGCTGTTCTATACAGGTGGCAAAATGGTCTGGTCGGGCAGTTGCTTAATGGGTTGAAATTACCCATCTTTTTTGCATGAGTTGAAATGGGTGGGGTTTGTCTGACGTGAACACTTTTTGCCAAATAAATTTCAATTTTCCTACAAAGTCATGTCAAATATGATACTAAAACATGTATTTATTCCAGCAGCATATAGATTTTGAATTACTTAATGTAGAAGGTTTTATGCGTCAGCTTTTCATCTGTTTGACCCGTCACCCTAGCTAATCTTTTTTACCCGTTTGACTAGTTATAAGTAGATTATAATCCAAATTGGTCTGTTCATAAGGATATTAGTTGACATTGTGACCTCTAATATTGTTTCTGTAGCAAATGTATTTACAATGGTTATGAAACTACTTAATAATAGGAAGCCGAAAGACTGGCCGGATTAGCAGCAGCTGCTGATGTGGCATTCCTGATGCAAGCAGGACAACATAGAGGCTTGCAGGTCACCATTGCACCTGGACCAGTTGTGGCACCAGGACCCGTGGTGGCACCAACTCCTACAGTGAGCCCTGCACATCCATATTAGTAGTAGATGATTTCTGAGGCTGGACCCCTAAATATGCAGTGACGAGACTTTATTGTCTTGTCTTGTATTTAGTACCCATTTGCAGTATAATGAGCAGCAAGAGGGTTTGTATCTTCTCCCTGCCTGCCAATCTGTCACCTAAACCTTGTTAACTAAAATTGTGTTGTAAACCAATCTTAAATGTCAAGTTGTGCATATATTAAGACATTCACGGTAGCCGTTGTGCAACTTTGAAAAGTTTTTAAACTTCATTGATTCAATTTGAGCACCAACTATAACCGTCTGGTTAGACCTACTAACACAGGTTATTAGTTATACTTCACACAGAGAATTGCTTTATTCTGGCATGAAAGAAAAGAAAAACAAAGGATCAATATGGGCCACACTAGAAGGTGGATATGAGAGAAGAAATTCCGAATTTGGAAGTTTGAATGTAAAGAATTTGGTGGGACGTTAAGATATACCTCTCCTATAAGTCAAACGTACAAACCGCGAAGCACACAGTACAACCGCCCGATGCGTGCAATGATTGCATGCCCCCCTATGGGGGGGGGGGGGGGGTGGTGGTGGTGGTGGTTATAAAGAAAAGCATAAAGGAATAATGTACATGAAGCACAAGAAACCAAGAATAAGTTTTTAAGCATATAAAGGACAACTAACTTATTCTTTTCATCTTTTGCTTATTTGGTACATTTGTTCCAACAAACTAATTAAGTATACACAAAACCTCATTCTAGATGTACCTAAACTTTACAAGCAAGGTGCCACCTTTGAATCATGACGTATAAGTCGTTGCAGCATTGTTGGTCTTTGAAAAGAAGTAAGTTTCACGACTTCGTTTAGGCTTTTAAGAAATCCTGTGACATCTGGTATCTATTTCTCCTACGAACTTTGTTATGTACAGAAGATATCTTCCGATGAACAGCCCTCCAAATCATGTCAACAGCATCACCAGACTGTGACGGATACTGATACTCAAAATGTGGTGCAATTTGCTTCAATCTTTCCCACATTTCAATCCATTTTTCTCTTTGAATTCCTGTAAGAAGTTTCATAAGGTAGCCCTTTTTAGCAGCATCTGATGCACGGACAAATATAGCAAATTTGGAGTAATCAAGGACATCTTCATATGGTAGCTCGATGTCATCACTGATAATCACTGGTACACAATGACTAGCAATGGCATCAAATAGGCGGTTAGATGAAGGAGTGTCTCCTGCAATGTTGAGGCAGAATTTAGCGGAAGCCATCCCTCGCGACGCATTGCGGACTCCTCCTGATGACACAGTGCCGAATGTGAAGTGTACATCTTTTTCATCTTTCATTAGGTAGTACAGTTTTTGACGAATCATTCCACCCTATTAAGATAAACACATCAATACACATATGATTCATTGCATAAAAAGTAATAGACACACCTGCATTACTCCAATTTAGGCCAAACATTATTTCAGGTAACCAACTTAACTCCAATTTCCAACTTTTAAAAAAGTAATCGGTTAGTCAGAGCCTCATTAAAATCAAATACTAAAAGTTACTAAAATGTTGAAAGGTATCGACACACCAGCTTTTTCAACTGGCAATGATACCCATTTTTTTATCAGAGAGATTAATGTTTGAGGTGTTTTATGAGACTGATAAGTGATAACAATGTTGGTTACCTGAAACAAATGAACCACTACAGAAACAACAAAATCATGAATAAAGCTCACATCTTTTCTAAAAATCGCTCCTTGAAAATACACCAAGACAGGCCGATCTTCAAACGAAGGCGAATCACTATTACCAAGATGCCTTACAACATGTTTGTAAGGTGCAATGACATCTTTATCAATATTTGCTATCCGAGTAGGGTACCTTCCAAAATCAGCAAGAACCAACATCGCAGAACCCAAAGGTTTTCTCGCTAAAAGCATACTATTCGGATGGTGAGCCATGATCAAATGATCCTTCCCTCCTGATCTTCTCCACTCATCTCTACCCTTTAGATACTTCACTAATTTCTCTTGCAAAATCTTGTCTATACTACTTTTTTCGTTCCCATGTATCTTTGAATGTCGATTGTAACTCAAAGATGAGAAAAATGGCACAAAAATAATGTCCGCTTGTGACGAGTTTTGTACAAGAATTGCTGTAGAAGGTCTAGACACATTTGGAGTAACCGAAGATAAAAGATCAAGAGTGAGCCAATACTCTATACTATGTTGTAAGTTTAACCCACCCGGGTATCTCGGAATTCCACTCAAATCACTCACATTAGGCCAAATTTGGTTTCGGTCATCTTTCCATCCTAATAACCCAAAATGAAACTTAGGGGGTAATTCATACATAAAAACTTTAAGTAGAGCTTCATCAGGATCACACAAAGTAGCTCGTTCTACTGGGACCAATTCAAACGGTGAAGATTTTGGCTCAATTGGCTCGGTTTTAACACGATTTATATAAGATGGTTTGTTGTTAACAATAATTAGCTTGTAAATTGATCTGGGTAATAAAGAATTATCACCAAATTGAAATAGGATTAACGAACTAAGGCTTAGGAACAACATTGACACCACAAATAAAAAAGCAAGTGATCGCGGAATAAACACACCTTTTTCAGGCACTGATGGCATCATTGCTACAAAGTCTTAAAAACAAAGAAACAAAGTTTTTAAACACCCTTTGTCAAGAACAACTTAAAGTTTAACTAACTTTCCACAAAACCACAAAACATTAAACTATAAAATCTCAAGTTCAAATAACGTTTGGAAAAAAACAAACCTGAAGGGCCGACAAGGGTTTAAACAGTTTGCGTTTGTGTGGCGGTGGGCTAAGGTCACATTAGTCAGCAAAAGAAAACAAATAATAACTAGAACAAAAAAGTTCTCATATATTCAAGAACATAGTTAAGAAAGAACCTGTAATTAAACAGAAGACTAGTCATGGAGGTTCAACTGTGACTCTAGAAACATGAACTTAATTGCATAAAACAAATATAATTTAAGATACATCAAGCATGAGAAAAGAAGACGGAAATAAGAATGTTAGTTTGTAACAGAAAATTCAGAATTGATGAGCTACCATCCAAGAGTGTGTTTAGGAAGATCATAGAAGGAATTCTAATTGTGTTAGTATTATACTATTGTTTTTTGTTATTTATGAACAGACATACAATAACGTATGAATGTAGTCACAAGCGGTGTGATTAATTAATTATTAATTTAATATTTGAAAGTGACATAGAATTTCCCTCCCCTGAGATTGTAATTATTGTATTTTTATATACTTGATACCAAGGCTGTCAAGATCGCGATCTCACGTGGGATCATTTTTGTCTTTGCAAGATCGAGATCATAGGATCGGATCGAGATCCTACGATCCTACCAATTTGTCATATTTTTTAAATAAAGGATAAACGAGTCAAATTGTTTTGCATTTCTACTAAACATCAAAGATAAATTCATATAATATACTCTTAGAAATGACAAAGTTCAAATTTCATAGACCAAAGTAATAGCAAAACACAAAAAAATAAATATGAAAGTTGATATTCCTGCTTTTAACGTACTATCTTGTGTTGTTTAATACTTTTTTGTCCATTTGTTTAATACTTTTCTCCATGCTTTTTTCCATACTTTAATACCTTGTGGCACGTAAGATCGTACAAGATCGCGAGTTTGACAGCCTTGCTTGATACTATAAGAATTGTATTTATTCTTGTGTTTGTGTATAAAATGTTTATTGTTTTGATTAAATTAAGAGTAAATTACATGGATGGTCCTTGTGGTTTGTCAAAAGTAACAACTTTCGTCCCTCAAAATTTAAAGTTGCATTTGTATTCCCTAAGTTGGTAAACAAATAACACACCAGGTCCCTTAGTTTAACTGGTGTTAAGTGAAGTCCTTCATAATTTACACGTTAGCCCCTTTCGTTAAAAATCGTTGCATCGTCTATCCTTAATAATAACGGCTGTTTATAATTTAAAGTTTTCATACGTTTTTATTTTTTTTCGTTCAATTTTATACGTTTTCGCCCGTTTTTCTTATGTTTTCGCCCATTTTCTTACATTCTCATACGTTTTTGTTCCTTTTTTTACATTTTCGTCCGTTTTCTTTCATTTTCATACGTTTTTGTATGTTTTCTTACATTTTTTCATACGTTTTTATCTGTTTTCGTCCGTTGTTATACGTTTTAATACTTGTATTACGTTTTTATCCGTTTTCGTCCATTTTTATATGTTTTCCTCCGTTTTTCTTAAGTTGTATTACGTTTTTATCTATTTTTATACGCTTTGGCACGTTTTCTTTCATCTTTATAGGTTTTTGTCTTTTTTTTTACGTTTTTATACGTTTTCTTACGTTTTTATCCGTTTTTTGTCTATTTTTATACGTTTTCGTCCGTTTTTCTTACGTTTTCAACGTTTTTATCCGTTTTTATCTGTTTTTATACGTTTCCATATGTTTTTATCCGTTTTAATACGTTTCGCCCGTTTTCTTACATTTTCATAAATGTTTTCGCCCGTTTTCTTACATTTTCATACTTTTTTTATCCATTTTTATACATTTTCACCCGTTTTCTTACATTCTCATACATTTTTGTCATTTTTTACGATTTTCGTCTGTTTTGTACGTTTTCATATGTTTTTATCCGTTTTCTTACGTTTTTATCCATCTTTATATGTTTTATACGTTTTCGTCCGTTTTTATCCGTTTTTATACTTTTTCATCCGTTTTTACCCGTTTTATCCATTTTCCTCCGTTTTTATACGTTTTCGTCCATTTTTCTTACGTTTTTATCCATTTCTGTTCGTTTTCATCCGTTTTTACCCGTCTTTATACGTTTTTCACCTGTTTTCTTAAATTAACATAAATTTTGTGGAAACTCGTTTTAGACCTACTAAAACGAGTTACGTGATCGTTTATGGGCTCAAGGCTGTTTAGACTTTGATCTAGGATTTTGGCTATTACAAGCACGATGATAATATTGACGGAATATTCTACGAAAGAAACAATACTATCACAACAAGGTTTTTCCAACTTCACCGTTTGTTATTCCAACTAGCCCCAATACTACTTGATCAATAGTAGTACGATTACACTCTAATCAGGGATCAAAGATCCTTGAGGCTAAACAAACCTAAAAACAACAGACCCTATGTCTGATGTTCCCACACACACTCTTTGATGTTTTACATATTGACACCCTTTGGTGTTTAAATTCTAAGCGTACTAGAACACTACATAAAACATACTAAGTATCTAAGCTATGATCTTCCTTTTATAGAACAAAGGAGATCATTACAAAGTTGATAAGTCTTGTCTACTACTTGCTTGTGTATGTCAGTCATTAAGATACAACATGTATCTTTGTTTACAATTTGTTGACTGATAACATATCTAGATATTATCTACCGTATATAATTGACTCATATACAAAATATCTTTTTCAAACATATCCATCCAGTAGTAGTATGAGTCACTCAGTTATCCATTCAGCAGTAGCTTCTTTGCACTAGCAGTACCAACTGCTATCTTCTTTGCACAAGCAGTACTAACTGCTACCTTCTTTGAACCAGCAGTACTAACTGCTACCTTCTTTGCACTATCAGTACTAACTTTCAGTTAGTACTGTTAGTTATAACTTGAGCAGACTTTCAACATACTTATCATTTCAGTATTCTTCATGTTTCATTCTTCTTGTTCTGTGATCATCAAATCTATGAAAATATAAAACCCAACAATCTTCCCCTATTTGATGATTACAAAACAAACACATTCTTGTACGAATTTCCCTAGACGAAGTAGAGAAATTGAGATAACTAAATCTCACCATGAATGAAACCATACTGTCTTCCCCTTAATCTATGCTATCCACCACATCTCTTCCCCTTTTTGTTATCAACAAATAGGAAATGTATACAAATATGATCTTTACAACTACGAACTAATACTACACATCCAATCTATCCTTCTAATGTCTCAAATTACCCTCCATTAAGTTTTCCGCACTAAAAATGAACTTGAGACAGTAAAAATCTAAACCATTAGTAGTAATACTAATCAACAGTAGTAAGAATCAATAACTTTCCCTGTGGTGATGCACAAATATAATAAATGGTTAAACATCTGAACATTTAAGCTTCCCCTGAAACCCATATGTTCTCCAACTCTGTAGGCTTTTATGATTGATGAAGAAAAACCAACCATTACTAACTTGATGATGAAATAGAATAAACCAATCTTGTGTCTTATGTCTTGTACTAAAACTGACTTCGAACAAATACCCATGTATTAAGAGACCTCAATCTCATGACAATAAACTCATCTTCTATGAGACACTGAGTACTACAACGTATCTCCTTTAAGTGTTTGTCATTTCGTAGTCACTAGAATTTGAATAGTACGAACAAGTTACCTTCTTACAAAAGATATGATAAAACACAACTTTGAAAAATTCTACTTCATTTTCAAATAAGCAACAAATAACCCTTTTCACCAATAATAATTTGATAAACAAGCCTTTTATCTTTTAAGAACCAACTCTCTCTTATGTGTGTGTAAACCAAGAAAGAAAACCAAAAATTCATACCTCAACTGTTTCTGCAACAGTTTTGAAAAATTTAAGCAAAACGAATTTTTCTTCTTTCTTTAGCTAAAACCTTTTCTTTTCCTAAATCCAGAGCCCCCCGCTCTGATACCATTTGTGGAAACTCGTTTTAGACCTACTAAAACAAGTTACGTGATCGTTTATGGGCTCAAGACTGTTTAGACCTTGATCTAGGATTTTGGCTATTACAAGCACGATAATAATATTGACGGAATATTCTATGAAAGAAACAATACTATCACAACAAGGTTTTTCCAACTTCACCGTTTGTTATTCCAACTAGCCCCAATACTACTTGATCAATAGTAGTACGATTACACTCTAATCAGGGATCAAAGATCCTTGAGGCTAAACAAACCTAACAACATCAGACCCCTTGTCTGATGTTCCCACACACACTCTTTGATGTTTTACATATTGACACCCTTTGGTGTTTAAATTCTAAGCACACTAGAACACTACATAAAACATACTAAGTATCTAAGCTATGATCTCCCTTTTATAGAACAAAGGAGATCATTACAAAGTTGATAAGTCTTGTCTACTACTTGCTTGTGTATGTCAGTCATTAAGATACAACATGTATCTTTGTTTACAATTTGTTGACTGATAACATATCTAGATATTATCTACCGTATATAATTGACTCATATACAAAATATCTTTTTCAAACATATCCATCCAGTAGTAGTATGAGTCACTCAGTTATCCATTCAGCAGTAGCTTCTTTGCACTAGCAGTACTAACTGCTATCTTCTTTGCACAAGCAGTACTAACTGCTACCTTCTTTGAACCAACAGTACTAACTGCTACCTTCTTTGCACTATCAGTACTAACTTTTAGTTAGTACTGTTAGTTATAACTTGAGCAGACTTTCAACATACTTATCATTTCAGTATTCTTCATGTTTCATTCTTCTTGTTCTGTGATCATCAAATCTATGAAAATATAAAACCCAACACATTTTGTCCATTTTTAAACGTATAAAACGAACGGAAACGGATAAAAACATAAGAAATCATATAAAAACGTATCAAAACAGACGAAAACGGATAATAACGTAACAAAAGTGGACGAAAACGGATAAAAACGTAAGAAACGTATACAAACGGATGAAAACGTTTAAAAATCGACAAAACGGATAAATACGCAAGAAAACGAATAAAAACATCTGAAAACATAACAAAAACATATAAAAACGGACGAAAACGGATAAAAACGTAAGACAATGTATAAAAACGTATAAAAATGGACGAAAACGGATAAAAACATATGCAACGATTTTTAACCAAAGGGGCTAACGTGTAAATTATAATGGACCTCACTTAACACCAGTTAAACTAAGGGACCTGGTGTGTTATTTGTTTACCAACTTAGGGACTAACAATGCAACTTCAAACTTTGAGGGACGAAGGTTGTTACTTTTGACAAACCACAGGGACCATCCATGTAATTTACTCTTAAATTAAAGATTAAAAAGTTTAGAGTAAATGTTTTTACGAAGAAAAAATTTTTAGAGTTAAAATATCATTTGAACCAAGTGTTCTAATTTACTAGTAATTATACTTTTTTCAATACTTGTTTTTCTTTTTATTTCAGAGGGAGTTATTTTACATACTAAACTACTCATCCTCATTTTTCATCTAAAAATAAATCAATGGTTGAGATTAAAAGCATTTTAATATTTCACATATTTTCTATAATTTAAATATATCTTAAACCGTTAATCGTTAATCGAAAATAATTACACCATCACGACGAGCATTTAATTATCTTTCTATGGACAGGCACTTTGATATTCTTTCGACAATTTTTTTTTTTCAAATTTTCATGGGTTTTAGTAATTTGTTTTCGATTTTTTTTTTCGTTCAAACTTTTATAAGAAATCACATGTAATTAAACAATAATTTGAATATTCTAATAATATCACATATGATATTAATGTTAAATCACATATGATATGATAAAATCATATGCGATTTAACACCAATATCACATGTGATTTTATTACATATTATATGTGATTTAATAATAATATAACATGTGATTTTATTAGATTATTCAAATTAGTGTTTAATCACATATGATTTCTTCATGCAAATTGCAAATAACGAAAATAAAACGAAAAATATATATACATATATATAAAAAATAAAAAAATAAAAAAAAAAATCTATCGAAAGTATATCAAAGTGTCTATCTATAGAAAGATAATTAAATGCTCGTCGTGATGATATATATATATATATATATATATATATATATATATATATATATATATATATATATATATATATATATATAATATATATATATATAGCTTAGCGATTAACGTTTTAAAAAATATTAATATTTGAAAAAAAAAATGAAAATAAGATTTTTTTTAATTGTTGTGATTAATTTTATCCATTGAATAAAATAAAGATGAATTATTGAGATTGATCCCTTGATATGTGTAAGAAAAGTTTGTTATGTAAATGATCTTTAATCTTTGTTTCACTATAATATTATACTTTTAGGGGGCGCTTGGTTCAAATAGAGGAATAGAAATTGGAAATGTAAAGGAAATGCTAAGGAATGTAATGAGTAATAAATTTTATAACCCACAATTTGTAAGGTAATCCATTACCTTGTTTTGGGTAATGGTCCACCCTTTAATACCTCCAACCAAGCATGCCCTTAGTCGATGTTCTAATTAATGTATTACTCCCTCCGTCTCAAAATTATTGTCATGATAGAGAAATCACATAGTTTAATAAAAGTGGGGTCGCTTTAGTTTTCAACCACTAAAAGAGAATATTCTCTTATTTTATTCTCTAGTTTTTACTTAAAAAAGAAATTTGACAATTATTTTGAGACATCCCAAAAGGGAAATATGGATAATAATTTTGAGGCGGAGGGAGTACGATATAAATCGTATAATATGACTTTTTGATTCTTAAGGCTGGATGCAGTAAGGAGGGTCAATCCCTCCTATTTTCTCTGCCACATCAGTTTTCTCTCTCCAGCGACCTTCAGGCGATTGGGTGCCCCAGTAAGGCGACCTTCATCCATTTTTTTTTTTTTTTTTTTTTTTTTAACACAAACTTAAATTTCATTAAAACAATTAAAACGTTACATAATACTTAAAATAAATTTAAAACATTACAATACTTATTAAAAAACTAATAATCTAGGTTGTGTCGTTCCTTGATTGAATCCTTCATTTCCTGCATCTTTTGTCGTAAATTTGCGGGCAAAGACGGGTCGATTGGTGTGAGATAGAATAAGATGTCTTTATCCCGTTTCTTTTGCCGGTCAAATTCAAGTATTTCTTCTTCGATTTGAACTTTTTTTGCCTCTATTTCCATCTCTTTTTTCCTTTGCTCCAACTCTTGTTTCTTCAACGAGTAGTATTCTTCTACCAGCTCCTTCTTCTTTCCCAATGCCATGGACTTAAGGCTTTTCCATTTGTCAGCTACATCTTCCATATTGGAAGACTTGGAACTCACCGGTGATTTCTTCTTATTTTTCTTTACCATGTCACGACCCATTGGTCGCTCATTTTGAGTCTCTTCAAATTCAGGCACATCCGATCCGGTTTCAGAAGTCCTTGCTTTTTTTCGACGCGCATCTGGACATAAAAAAGCCGGCATCTCAGTTGCCTTCCAAACATCATGCTCCTTCAAAATTTCCCAACAATGCTGCAATGTAAAAGCATGATCATACACCACTTGGTATTCTTCACACGCTCTTGTGTAAATACCTAGGTCATATTCACCACTTGCATAATTCTGAAAAGCATTGTCGTAAATGGCACAAAATGCACCAACTCTAAGACGACTCGTATTTTTCCACTTGTTTATGTTGTGTGTTTATGTTGTGTATTTATAAGTGAAATATATTTTTTTTTATTCATTCAAGGTGGCTAGTTCTCAAACGGTAGGATTTTTTTTTTTTTTTTTTTTTTTTTTTTTTTTTTTTTTTTTTTTTTTTTGCAACGGCTAGCTAAAAAAAAAAAAAAAAAAAAAGAAAAAAAAGATAGCAATCTCAATCGATCACTCACACGACCTCAATCCTCATTTTTGTTCCAATCGATCGAGTGCCCATTTTCACTGCAACAAGGACGATTCAATCGATCGAGTGGATCGATCGATCCATTTCACTTACTGCAAGCAGCCTAAGTGACGCTCATCAAATGACATGGCATGATGATTTGACAAATAACCAGGCAAATTAAATATAGTGAAACCCGACCCGTTAAGCTAACCATACCCAATAACAATTGCTAATAAAATCTAGACTAAACCTTTTTTTTTTTTCCACAATTAAAGTTTGATCGTATATCTTCATAAAAAATTCTGGTCGTCTTCCACTATATCATTAAACTGATTTTACCCACAATCTTCAACGTTCGAATGTCATGCAATCAAGGAAAAAAATAAGAAGTTTGTCCAATAAAGTCAATTTGGCACGTCGTCATCATCTCTAGCCACCCCAAGTCCTCCATTTTCATAAAAAAAAATTCTAGTCAAAATATTTCAGTCAAAACTTTTAACGTGTTGCACTATTTTTTTTAACTGTGATGAAAAATGTGCATCACTAGACAAAAAAGGGGAATCCTATTCAATATGATAAAAAAAATAAAAAAAAAAATAAAAATAAAAAAAATAATAAATAAATAAAAATTATTTACCAATGCATAAACACACAACTACGATGCATGTTGCGCATAAAACATTTGGCCAAAAATAATCTGCGCATGCAATCCAAAGTTTACGACAAGGACAATTTTTACAATTTACACCCACAGAGACGGCACATAAAGTGTAATTCATTAGTGTAGGGTTTTTTATATAACTTGTGTAATAGATAGGGCACGTATGTGTAATGTTGTGTTGGTTGAGATACCCTTACCCTTGCAACACTTGTATAGTTGCGAGGGGAAGCTTAGAGGTTAAGAGGTCTCTCAATGTTTGGTTGTAAGAGTATAAATACTATTATCACATGGGTAATGAGGTGTGTGTCTATGTTAATGTCTTGCGAGACTTTCCCTCTATTCTCTCTCATTTCTCTCTCTAGAAAAGATGTGTCCACACCCACTCTCTTTTTAGACTAGTAGACATTAGTATTATTTGTAACCAACAATTGGTATCAAGAGCCATATGATATTGTGTTTAGTTGTGTTAGTATTAGCTTAAGATCGTCATTAGAAGTAAATTTTCTATGTTTTTATAGTCTTAAACTCGTTATTCTCTTTCTAGAAATATTTTCGTGTTCTTAAAATTTTGGTTTAATCATTTGTGTGGTTAGGTTGCAAAAAAGTTTTTGGAAAAACATTCTAGGAGATTTGAGATACGTTTTTAACGGATTACATAAACGGTTTTATGTTCAAATGATGATTTTTGGTTAAAGTAAGGTGTTTTTGTTACATTTCTAAAAGTGTTTTTAAAAGTTTCGCAAGATCTTATTATGGTAATCTCGCAAAATTCTTTCGCAAGATCAGCGTTTCAAACTTGAGATACTTAGTTTGCCAACCTTCGCAAGATTAAGGTTTCAACTTTGAGAGGCTTGTTTTTCGAGCTCTCTCAAGGTTTGGGTTACGAGACTTCTTGTTTACAAAACTGGTTCTTTAGTTACTTTTTCTAAGCCGTTATAATTTTTGTTGCGATACCTAAGTTACGGGATCTCACTTACGGGGCTTCTTACTAGGGTTTTGTTGCGAAACTTATTACTTCTTTGATTACGAAACTAAAGTTACAAGGCTTTTGTTGCGAGACTTTGATTTACGAGACTATTCTTACGAAACTTTCACCCACTAAATCACTTACGAGACTTTTAAGTTCTAAAGTAGTTTGTTGCGAGACTTATCAAGTTTATTTGTTACGAAAGATTGTTTGAGAGAATTTGTGTTACGAGAGCTGACACGAGATTTTCACTTACAACATTTTCCACACTCACTTAGTTCTTAAGAGACTTGGTTGTGAGACTTGTTCAATTAATTGTTACGAGACTTGGCACCTTGTGAGACTTTGAGATAATATACTTTCACGACTTTGTTAGTGTGAATTGTTAAGAGACATTAATCAACTTTATTTCACAAGACTTTAAACAATTACAAAATTAGCAAACACAAACTCATAACTTAAACAAAAACTTCGCAACAAATTTCACTAAAACAACAAATAATATCAGAGATCCAAAATCACTATGTCTACTACACAAGTGCTGGGAGTAATGCAAACCCTCCAATGTTGTATCAGGAAACTATGTTCAATTGTCCTCAAGGTTCATGAATGTTCTAATGGGATTTAAGGAAAGAAAGCTATTGATTAACTCTATCAAAAAGGTCCTTATGTGATGAAAGAAATTGAAGATCCCAACAACCTTAGACAAAGAAGGCTTCAAGATGAAGATGATTTAAGCCAAGAAGAATTAGCTTAGTTTCAAGCTGACATTCGGGCTAAGAATATGATACTGTTTGGGTTGAATAATGAGATTTACAATGCCATTGATAGCAATCTAACTTCTCATCATTTGTTGAAAGCTTTAGAGAGATTGATGCAAGGAGCTGATGTGGGAACTCAAACACAACAAACATTAGCCCTTTGGAACTACCAATCTTTCAAGCAACTCCCTAAAGAAACCCTAGAAGATTCATACATTCACTTTAATCATTTTTCTAGGTTAGTTTATTGATTTTAGAGCTCGAGGAGTGTCTTGAGTTCTTTGTTTGGTTTCCTGGGTGGGGGCTTTGCCATACCAATGAGTCTGAGGCGCTGCTCTCGACCAAAGTCGCACGTGATGCTAAGTAAAGATGAACTCCTTACCACTGTGAAATAACGCCCTCTTCTCTTACGATAGTAAGTTGGCGGGCTTCTCCCAAGAGAATTCCTTCACTCCACTCCGCCTTTAGACGTATATGGAGAACTAAGGTAACTTTAGGAGCCTAAGGCAAGGGGGACTCGAAAACAACAAACCGCCGAATCCATTGCTGATTACACCACGATCGATTAGGTAAAACGGTCACTCTATAAATGGAGGCTCAATGAGCGTCTTCACTTCATAAAATTTAAATCTAAAAATAGAGTAATAAGTTAATTAATGAAATGAATCGTCATAACCTCAAAAGAACCAACATTGAGCATAACATAATGTTTCTCACCAACCTGCAACAAGAATGGAGATGTTTCACCATTGCTATCTGACATAATCAAGATCTCACCAAGAAAGATGTTAATAATCTATTTGTTCTTCTGAAGCATAACCAGACTGAAGTCATTGACATCAAAAAAGAGATAAAGAAGAAAGAAAACCCAATTCAACAACCACTCCATGTTCCTCTTGCAATCATCTCATCATTTCAACCAAAACCATCACATAACACTCTCACTTAGGGCTGCAATCAAGTCAAGCTTTTATCAAGCAACTCGAGCTTGAGCTCGAGCTTGACTCGATCAAGCCAAGCTTTTATCAAGCTCAAGCCCCAAAATTAGCTCAAAACATATAACAAGTCAAGCTCAAGCTTTTGATAGCTCGGCTCGAGCTCTTATCAAGCTTTAATATATAAGGACTTATTTCATAAATAAATGAAAAATGTATTCTAGAAGGACTTTTTAACGTAAGTAATCTAACGATTTGTATTCTAGCGTCTCTTGTCTATTCTTCAATCATTCAACAACCAAGTAAGCTTCTCTTTTTATTTTTTCAGAAAAATTTGTAAGTTTACTTATCAACAACTTTTATTTGATAATGTTGTGTTAACATCAACAAAAACTAATCATATTTATATTCTAATCGATATTTTATACTATGTGTTGAATATCGTCTATGTGGAGAAAAATAAACTATTTGATTTACAAGTACTACTGTAATGAGTTCCATCTTTTAAATCTATATTGTGAAAACGTGGGGGGGGGGGGGGGGTGAATACATTACCGTTTTAAAAACTTTAAATCTTTTGTATCAAATATCCGATCAAGCTTGTTGTAATATGAAAAATGCCAATTATAGTCTATGACTAATATAAGCATACACTAACATAAGTTGTCACACAAGCATAGCAATCAAGTCACAACACAAGCAATAACATGATGCAAGTATAAAATTAAAGCGGTAAGTAAAAGAAAGTGCAAACCGGACACGAGTATTTATAGTGGTTCAGTCACGGATCTCCCCTCCGCCCTACTCCACCCCCCGAGTACCTAGCTCGAGAGTTACTTCACTAAATCAACAAGCTCCCTTCTCGGCGGAGAAAACCTTACAAACGTCGCTTACACTTTTTTTTGGTACAAAGCTAAATACCAGGTTCTAGTTCGAGGTAGAACCAACCTAACGTCTCCTATACAATATTTCATACACTAAGCTAGATTTCGAGTTCTTTTAAAAGGGTACTACCACTCCCGTTATGTTTTATGGCCCAACATAAAAACCTTGTGTTTTATGGCACAAACACATAAACCATCTAATCTAGTTTGGTGAATAGATTGTGATGATACAATGATGTTGGGAATTAAATATTCTAAAAGATAAAGTGTTTTTGCTGCTAGTTATATCTGCTGCTGCTGCTAGTGTTAAACATTGCTGCTGCTATCTGATTCTGCTGCTAGTTATACTAATACTGCTGCTAGTGTTGTTGCTGCTGATGATCAGTGAGTCATTCTACTGCTAAATGGATAAGTATACGAAGATATTTGTACACAAAAGTCAAATGTATTTAGTAGAAAATATCTTTGTATATAGGTTGAGTAATCAAGTTGTATACTCTCTAGTATATGACTAGGTACATATACAAGTTGTATAAGGTATATGTGTCTTTGATTACTTATACATAAGATAGATACTCAAGTGGTAGTAGATCTTTAATTAGACTAGACTTGTCATGACTAAACAATATATTGTAAAGATCTCCTTCGACTATAAAAGGAGATCTTAGCTAAAGTTAGAAAGTAACCTTTGCCACTTCTCTAACTGTGAACAAATCGCATAACTTGTAAACATCAAACAATATCAAACCTTAGTATCATTATCAATAAAATTAATCGTTTGGTATTAACTCTCATTGTTCTTATCAGTTTTAAGTATAATCATTGTTCCATTTACACACAACAAATAATCTTCTAAGTGTGGTTAAGTAGATTCCGCATACTTAATCATATTCACTCAAAAGTATCACATACACACGTTACAAGGGATAACCACCTTTTAGTGTATTACATCCTCTCAGTTGGTATCAAAGCAAGGCTGATATTTCTGATTTAGAAGAAGAAGAAGAAATGGACGTGAAAGCTATTCAGACGAATGTTGCTGCAAAGTTACCTATGCTCAAACAGAATGAGTTTGAGATGTGGAGGTTAAGGATAGAGCAATATTTGCAGGTGCAAGATTATACACTGTGGGAAATTATTGAAGATGGAGACTCTTTCATGCCTACAACCACTACATCAACAGTTGAAGGCAAGGTCATAACAACTCTGCAAACCAAACCAAAAACTGCAGAAGAAAGAATTAAGAAGAAGAATGACTTAAAGGCCAGAAGTATGCTGATGATGACCATTCCAAATGATCAACTTTTAAACTTCAGCAAGTTCAAAGATGTAAAATCTTTGTTTGAGGCCATTATTGCAAGGTATGGTGGGAATGAAGCCACCAAGAAAACCCAGAAGACTCTTCTTAAGCAACAATTTGAAAACTTCTCATCAACCAACAATGAATATTTAGACCACATGTTTAATAGGCTTCAGAATATTGTAAGCCAACTTGCTATTCTTGGTGTAGAAATACCTCAAGAAGACTTAAACTCAAAATTTCTGAGAAGCTTACCTGAAGAGTGGGCTATGCATGTTGTAGTCTGGAAGAATAAGCCAGACCTTGACACCATGGAACTGATGGACTTGTATAGCAACTTTAAGATTGTGGAGCAAGATTTGAAGAAGACTGGTGGTTTTAGTTCAAGTAGTGGGAACATGGCATTTGTGTCAGATCCTAATACATCAAATCCAATTAAAGAAGTAAAGGTTGATATAGGAAGTGGTACTGCTAGTTCACCAAGCAGCACCATGGGTATTTTGGATGAGAAAACTTGTTGTGATTTTCTCACAAGTAAGAATGATGGGTCCATGTTAACACATGAAGACCTCCAAGAGATCAATGATGATGATCTGGAGGAGATGGACCTAAAATGGCAAATTTCTCTTCTTAGCATGAGAGCTAAGAAATTCTATCAAAGGACGGGGAAGAAAATCACAATTAGTAGTAATGATACTGCTGGTTATGACAAGTCAAAGGTAGAATGCTACAACTGTCACATGATGGGTCATTTCTCAAGAGAGTGTAGAAGACCAAGACAGCAAGATAGCAGAAATAGAGGTTTTGGAGGCAAATCCAAGCCAGGGGAGATTACTGAACCAAAAGCTATGGTAGCTATTGATGGTTTAGGTTTTGATTGGAGTTTCATGGATGATGAAGAAGAAGCACCTTCTTCTCAGATGGCACTCATGGCTTTTTCTACTGCTAAGGTACAAGATCATAAAGCTTGTTCTAATGATTGTACTGCTTTCAAAGAATTACAAAAATTAATGAAACATTATGATGATCAGAGGAAAGAGCTAGGTAGAATTCAACAAGAATTAGTAAACTATAAATGTGGCTTAGAATCTGTAGAAAAACAAATCCTATATTGCAAAGAAAATGAATTAGCTTTTTCTGATGACAAAGGTCTTCTTGAAAAGGAAATATTTTTTAAAGATGCTGAAATTAAACTGTTAAGAGAGGCTTATGATAGGATCAAAAATAAAAGTGACAACACTCATATAAGTGTAGAAACACTAGAACATGCTTCTAGAGGTGTCACTAACATGATTCAATGTCAAGTGGTCAACAAAGCTAAGAATGGGATATGATATAACAGTGTGCCACCTCCATACAGAGGTATCCCTAAACCCCCAGGGATTGATCTACCTCATTCAGAATTACCTGAATTTCAACTACCTGAGTTAACATATGGTGTACAACCAAAAACTAATGTAGTAGTTGATGAGCCTAAGAAAGTAAGTGAAAGTTCATGTCAAACTTCACTTTCTAAGGACAAGGTGTCTTTTGTTAGGAAAGTAGATGATATAGTAGTTGAAGACTGTACATCTGATAGTGATGATGAACAGGTTATGTCTAAACCTGATGTGGTTAAGAAAGAAGGAACAAGTGTTCCTAAGTTGGTTAGAAATCATACTGATAGGCCTATGATAAATGATAAACCTGTTAGGCAACCAGTAAGATATTGTGAACAATATAGGTCCACAAACAAGCCCAAAGGTGACCATAGAAAATGGAATAACCTCAAGTCTCACCAAAATGATGACTTTGGATTTTACAACCAAGCTTGTTTTACTTGTGGAAATTTTGACCATCTTACAGCTTTCTGCAACCAATGGGTATCTGGGTATGAAAACAATATAGTGAACTACAAAAGGCAAACACCTAAATCTCACTTTCACTCTAGCACTAATAGAACCAAACCCAGAACAGTCTCAAACAAGTCTGGCTCAAACACAGATCCTGCTGCTAGAAAATTTGTTCCTGCTGCTAGACAATTTGTTCCTGCTGCTAGACAAATTTATTCTGCTGCTAGATCATTAATGACTGTTAACCCAAAATCAGTAGTTAAAAATGCAAAAACAACTTTCAAATATGCATTACAAACTACTAAGAGACCTTTTCAATTAAAAGCAGTTATTCAAAAACAAATTTGGAAACCTAAAGGCTCTACTGCTATGAAAAAGAGGGTCAATGTTGTTAAGACCTCAGAAAATTGGATTTGGAGACCTCTTAAATCCAATGGTGCATCAACTGTTCTGAAGAGCATTGTTTATATTGATGCACGAGGCACAACCAAGTCAGCAATGGCTTGGTTTCCCAAGGAAACTAATTCTTTTGTTTATGTGTAGGGACATTCACCAATAGATCAGGAAGATCAAGGTTATTCAGATAGTGGGTGTTCAAGACACATGACAGGCAACAAGTCTTACCTTTCAAATTTTCAATCATTAAAAGGAGGATATGTTACCTTTGGAGGAGGAATTGGTGGAAAGATTACTGGTAAATGTACCATTCAAACCAGTAAATTAGATTTTGAAGATGTGTACTATGTACAAGAGCTTAAGTATAATCTCTTTAGTGTCTCACAAATGTGTGACAAAAAGAACAAAGTTCTTTTTACTGACACTGAATGTCTTGTACTTTCTTCTGATTTTAAGATGCCTGATAAAAGTCAAGTACTTCTTAAAATTCCAAAAAAGGGCAACATGTACAGTGTTGATATGAACAACATTGTTCCTAAAGAGGCTCTAACTTGTCTTGTTGCAAAGGCCTCATTGGATGAATCTATGAAATGGCATAGGAGGCTTGGTCATATTAATTTCAAAACCATAAATCAGATTGTTAAGAATGGTTTGGTAAGAGGTTTACCTCATAAAAGATTTGAAAATGATCAAACATGCATTGCTTGTCTAAAAGGCAAACAACACAAAGCCACTTGTAAGCCCAAGATTTTTAACTCTATCAATCAATCATTGTTTATGCTTCATATGGATTTATTTGGTCCTACAAATGTTAGAAGTATGCAACATAAGAGATATTGTCTAGTTATTACTGATGACTATAGCAGATTTACATGGGTTTTCTTTTTATCTTCTAAGGATGAAACACCTAGCATCCTTAAGACTTTCATTACAGAGATAGAAAACCTATTAAACAAGAAAGTAAAAGTCATTAGAAGTGATAATGGGACAGAGTTCAAAAATAGAGTTATGGATGATTTCTGCAAAGAAAAAGGTATTAGGAGAGAATATAGTGTTGCTAGAACTCCTCAACAGAATGGAGTAGCTGAAAGAAAGAATAGAACACTAATAGAAGCTGCTAGAACTATGTTAGTTGACTCAAAGTTGCCTATAACTTTTTGGGCTGAAGCAATCAATACGGCTTGCTATGTCCAAAATAGAGTTTTAGTTGTCAAGCCTCACAATAAGACATCATATGAATTGTTTAGAGGTAGAACTCCTGCAATAGGGTTTCTTAGACCTTTTGGATGTCATGTGACAATTCTGAATACCATAGACCATCTAGGAAAGTTTGATGGCAAAGCAGATGAAGGATTCTTTGTTGGATACTCTCTCAATAGTAAAGCATTTAGAGTATACAACACAAGAACTAGGAAAGTAGAAGAAAATCTGCATGTGGAGTTTTTAGAAAACAAATCTAATGTAGAAGGTCAAGGACCAAAATGGCTATTTGATCTTGAGACACTAACCCATTCTATGAATTATGTGCCTGTTGTTGTAGAAACTAATGAATTTTTAGGTTCACAAGAAGAGGAAAAAACAAATGAGGCAGGGTTAAACAAGGAGACAGATCAAGATCATATTTGGATGCCAATATGTTCAAGTACAAGTGTGGAATCAACTTCAATAAATGATGATTCTTCTTCTAGTAAAGCTAAAGAAGTAATTGAAGATGAACACAAGGAAGATGGAACAAAAGAACAACAAAATGTTTCTGCTGTTGATTCTGCTACTAGGCTTAATGTTCCTGCTGCTAGGCCAAGTGATTCTGCTGCTGGCCCTTCAGAAACAAAAGAAGCAGAATTCTTAGAAGATGAGGTGGATTTAAGCAATCTCCCACCAAATTATCAAGTTCCTTCTACTCCACACACAAGGATTCACAAAGTCCACTCCCTGGATAATGTGATTGGAGATGTACAATCTGGTGTGAAGACAAGGCAACAACTGATGTCTCTAGACCAACAAGGGCTTCTTGATGCCCTTTATGCTTCAAAACAGCATGAGTTTTCGAACTCTTGCTTGTTTGTATGTTTTCTCTCACAAGATGAACCAAAGAACATTCTTAAAGCCCTAGATGATTCAAGCTGGGTAGAGGCTATGCAAGAAGAGCTTCTTCAGTTCAAGATTCAGAAAGTTTGGGTGCTAGTAGATTTACCTAAGAATGCAAAGGTAATTAGCACTAGATGGGTTTTCAAGAATAAAAGGGATAAAAGGGGAATAGTAATTAGGAATAAGGCTAGATAAGTATCCCAAGGGTACACACAACAAGAAGGGATAGACTATGAAGAGGTATTTGCTCCAGTAGCAAGGGTTGAAGCCATTAGATTATTTTTGGCTTATGCTTCATTTTTAGGCTTCACAGTTTATCAAATGGATGTTAAGAGTGCATTTTTATATGGAACTATTGAAGAAGAGGTATATGTTTCACAACCTCCTGGTTTCATTGATCCTGACCATCCAGACAGAGTGTACAGAGTAGTTAAAGCTCTATATGGCCTTCATCAGGCACCAAGAGCTTGGTATGCAACACTAGCTTCCTACTTAATAGAGAATGGATTTCAAAGAGGAAAGATTGATCAGACACTTTTCATCAAACAGCACAAGAAGGATCTTCGGTTAGTGCAGGTTTATGTGGATGACATTATCTTTGGATCTACAAGGAAGGAGATGTGTTTAGAGTTTGAGAAACTTATGCATGATAAGTTTCAGATGAGTTCTATGGGAGAACTTACATTCTTTTTGGGTCTGCAAGTTAAGCAATCAAGTGAAGGTATCCTTATCTCTCAAGATAAATATGTTGCAGAGATACTTTAAAATTTTCAATTTGCTGATTCAAAAGTAGAAAGCACACCAATGGACTCTGAGAAGCCACTTCTTAAGGACTTAGATGGAGATAATGTGGATGTACACACATACAGATCTATGATAGGATCTTTGATGTATCTTACATCATCAAGACCTGATATCATGTTCTCTATTTGTGCTTGTGCAAGATTTCAAGTAACTCCTAAGGTTTCTCATTTAACAGCAGTCAAGAGAATTTTTAGATATCTCAAGGGTCAGCCAAGGTTGGGTCTATGGTATTCTAAGGAGTCACCTTTTGACTTGGTAGCATACTCAGACAGTGATTATGCTGGTGCTAGCTTGGACAGAAAGTCAACAACAGGAGGATGTCAATTCCTTGGATGTAGAATTGTCTCATGGCAGTGTAAGAAGCAAACCATTGTGGCTAATTCAACAACTGAAGCTGAATATGTAGCTGCTGCAAGTTGCTGTGGTCAAGTTCTATGGCTTCAAAACCAACTTCTTGATTATGGGTACAATTTCATGAACACTGTCATTCATATTGATAATAGTAGTATAATTTGCATTATTAAAAATCCAGTGCATCATTCTAAAACAAAACACATTGAAATTAGACATCATTTTATTAGAGATTGCAATGAGAAAAAGTTAATTCAAATAATGAAAATAGCTTCAGATCATAACTTTGCAGATCTTCTTACAAAAGCTTTTGATGTTGGAAGGTTTCAGTACTT
Source organism: Artemisia tridentata subsp. tridentata (assembly GCA_021014915.2). Lineage (NCBI taxonomy): Eukaryota > Viridiplantae > Streptophyta > Magnoliopsida > Asterales > Asteraceae > Artemisia > Artemisia tridentata. The sequence continues at coordinate 237,785,268 of CP139502.1, read as the reverse complement.
GGTAGCAAGTATTGGAATGCTTAATCTTTAAATTTTCAATATGATATGTTTTTGTATATAAATTTGTTTGTGCTGCTGGCTTTACAACATACTACTGTTATTTAAAAAGTTTGTGCTGCTAGTACAAATTTGTATTTGTGTTATTCATACAGTTAGTCCTATGACTATTCTAATATCCAACAAGTACTTTGTACATTGTTCTTTTGGTTTTAGACTAACTATTTCAGATATGAATATTTGAGTACAAAGGATATTTCAAGTGAAATGGAAGCAGCAGAATGCTTATACAGCTGCTAACATAATAGGTTCATGACAGAAAGAGTTTGGGAATTTTAAACCTCCTTAAAACTTCTCTTTCGAAACCTAATTATGATATTTCACATTGAATTGATGACTTAGTTGATCAGATAATAACTGATACAACTCACTTTCTATCATTTTATGCTTTCAAGTATAATGTGTTAATCTCAGGATATCTGATAGAAAGAACAGCGAGCAAAAGTGAATCTAACACTTGTGTTAGAGGTAACAAATGCCACAAGCTGGAAACCCTGTCAAGAAAGCTTTTTGAATGAGTTTATCTGTACACAGGCAGTTATTTATAACTGAAAACATTGGTTCTCACACAACCAGAGGTTGCATTAAACCAAAATTTTGATTAAGTGTCTGTTATACACTTAATCCTTTCAAAATAGTTGTAAGTAGCATGATTTTTCTTATCATAAAATCAGGTTCATGCTGCTATGGCAAAAGTTTCTTAAAAAGGATTTTTTTCAAAGAGACTCACAAAAACCATCCATTGATGGACCATGAGTCAAATGTCCATTGAATCACCTCTCATAGGAGTTAACACACCTAGAAGTGATGAGGGCAGAAACTTAAACTCTTAAGGAATTGATGGCCAAACATGTACATTATTGTCTGAAAAAACATATTCTCAAGGGAGGATTGGTAGATCTTCCAAACATGGGAGGAAGGAAAGGTTCTTCATCTCAGGGGAGGATATATATTTTGTTACATGGTGAGAAAAGCTTCTTAGCCCAGAAGAGATAATTAAATCAGGGGAGGAAGTGCATACAAGATGATGACATGGAGGTTGAAAATGATAATAACAGAGCTGGAGTATTATATATATTCAGAAGGGATGAAGCATTCAAAAGGAGAAAGTTCTATCTAGATTAAACGGATGAAGCTTTCTGTTTCAATTTCAGTTCACTACGTTTGTTCATTACTTCAAAAGGCATGCTGGAAGATGATTTCACTTGTTGAAACAAGCATCCAAGATACACAGCATCATTGTCTCTTATAATTCCTCCATCTAAAGAAAGTATTGATATTGTTTAAGTCAAAGAAAGCAGATAAGTTTCTGAGAAAGATATTGGGTCTTACAAATATGTTTCTGAGTATGAAGTGTTTGAAAGATCTTCACAATTCCTCATTTAATTCTGAGAAACATGTTGAAAAAGGTTCACATGTTTAGGGGAGGATTGTTGGGAATTAAATATTCTGAAAGATAAAGTGTTTCTGCTGCTAGTTATATCTGTTGCTTCTGCTAGTGTTAAACATTGCTGCTGCTATCTGATTCTGCTGCTAGTTATACTAATACTGCTGCTAGTGTTGTTGCTGCTGATGATCAGTGAGTCATTCTGCTGCTAGATTGATAAGTATACGAAGATATTTGTACACAAAAGTCAAATATATTTAGTAGAAAATATCTTTGTATATAGGTTGAGTAATCAAGTTGTATACTCTCTAGTATATGACCAGGTACATATACATGTTGTATAAGGTATATGTGTCTTTGATTACTTACACATAAGATAGATACTCAAGTGGTAGTAGATCTTTAATTAGACTAGACTTGTCATGACTAAACAATATATTGTAAAGATCTCCTTCGACTATAAAAGGAGATCTTAGCTAAAGTTAGAAAGTAACCTTTGCCACTTCTCTAACGGTGAACAAATTGCATAACTTGTAAACATCAAACAATATCAAACCTTAGTATCATTATCAATAAAATTAATCATTTGGTATTAACTCTCATTGTTCTTATCAGTTTTAAGTATAATCATTGTTCCATTTACACACAACAAATAATCTTCTAAGTGTGGTTAAGTAGATTCCGCATACTTAATCATATTCACTCAAAAGTATCACATACACACGTTACAAGGGATAACCACCTTTTAGTGTATTACATCCTCTCAAATGATGTTTACAATGACGATCCATGACACAAATGTCTAATGGATATGAATGACTAATCTAAATGAACTTCCATTGATAGAAAGCCTTCAATGGATGAAGATCACAAGTTCCCTAAGCTTGTTGTGATAGATCTTCATATATGTATGCTTGTGGTGGATGATGACTCAAGATCTCTAAGCTTGCTTCACAGGATCATTTCGGGAGTATGCTTACAATATAATGAAAGTTAGTAACATTATGATCATGTGAGGGTGATTATTGTATGTTACTAAATTGTTATCTACTGATCTAAATGTATGCAAGAGGGTAGAGAAAGTGTGTTTTCAAGTGGTGAGAAACAACTAAGTTTGGCTTGCTATTTATAGGCAAACAACCTCAGCAAACCACGGATCATGCGGAACCAAATATTTGGTTCCGTCCTTGTATAATGTTGGTTCCGCAGGTGTCTGACAAAAAATATAAAAATCTTTCCAAAATCAAATCTAAATCTTTCCATAATCTTACATGAAATCTAATCAAGATATATTCTTAGATTTTGCTAGACTAGGATGATCCAAGGCATGATGTAATAAACCATTTTCTTTTTGACTTAAGTATATTGGAAAGTCAACTTGTAAAATAAATTGTAACTAGTTTAGACAAATGTCTAAATGTAACTAGTTGAAGAAAATGTCTATTTTAATTACTTGTCAAAATAAAATGTATTTTGTCAAGTGTAAGTAAACTTTCGTACTTAATGCAAAATGTAAAATGAGATTCAAAATAGAATGGTTAACCTATTAGAATACTTAATGACTCTAAAAGTATTTTAAACATTCTAAATGATTTGTTAAGGGGTTTGATCATAATGCCACATAACAAACATGTACGAACCTGTGTTGTAGCATAGGAGGACTTGAGGTGTTGAATGTATGTTGAGACAAAATATGATTACGAGTAACTTGTACATTTTACTTTATATATCAAGTTACATGTTTGTCATCAATCAAAACAAATGAGACTGTATAGATTAAATATCGTAATATTTGCACTAACAATCTCCCCCTTTTTGATGATGACGAAATATGTAAACGTGATAGATAGTAAAATGTAAAAAGTTACTTGTCCGTATTACCTTCTACATCACCTTCTCCGTTTACACTCTTCTTCCCCTTTTGTCAAAATAAAAAGAGTGTTTCCTTGGAGTTTTAAACTTCATTTCTCCCCGAAAAGGCGAGCTTGCATCATCCCTAGTGAAGTTAAATTGTCTACTCCCATCCCCTATGGTTGTTGCGTCCCCTAGGTTTTGCCCTTGTTTGGTAGCAGATCCATGGATTAAATTAAGACTCTTAACCTACATCAAGGTTAGTTTTGTGCAACATATAAAAAATTTATTAGAAATGCATGATGAAGAAAATGCACATAGCAAACGATACACGTGGGTAAGCTATGTTAGACTATCTTCTCCTCCTTTTTATCGAAACACAAAGGTGCGTCGAAGAATGAGAATGATTATGAATGCGTGCATGCTCCCCCTTGACGGTTGCTCCTCCTTGATCGAGGCGTCAAGGTGTGATTAAAAAGCTACAAAACAAATATTAGTGCAAAACTATATTCGTGCTTGGACGAGTATGTGATATACAACAAAGTGTGTATAAGATGCATTCTATAAATGCTTGACGGAAGCTCCCCCTTGCTTTAGGGCATCAAGATGAACCTACAAAACAAATATTAGTATAATAGAAGCTTTGTCTTTATAAGAATATGTCATATACAACCAAGTGTATAGACGATGCAATATGAGTGCTTGATGGATATTCCTCCTTGTTCGAGAGTGTCAAGAAGCACCTAAAATAAGGAAAATAATTGATACAAACTTCATCCTTAGGTGAGTATGTTATATACAATCGAGTGTATATGATGATGAACCTACAATGAAAGAATTAGCGCAATATATTTCATCTTTTTGACAAAGAAAAAAATAAGATGTATATATGCAATATATAAATGATATAATCACAAGCAACTCAAAGTAGAGAACCATGATTAGGAAATCAAAGATCTCATGAAGTGTAGTCTTCTAATAAAAATTACAATCATAAGAAAAATGAGAATATAATATGATAAGAGCTTACAAAATAATGCCTAGAAAGAAGATATGAAGTGAAGTTGGAATATTAAGAGTTAAAGTGAGTGGTGCTAGTGTTGGTGTCGATTTACTAGGAGGATTCATGTGGTGATAACTCGGTAGATGACTCAACATTGATAAAAGTAAGTTTTCGCTAATCATGGTGGTGATGATTAGTGAAAGTGGTGATGGAAGGTGGTGGTGATAACGTAGACAACTATTAAAGAATTAGAAACACGTATATATAACAAATTTTATAAAAATAGAAAATATGGACTCATGCTATCCTTATCTAAAATTCAAAACTTAAGGGATAAGCAGAGACTATGATTCTCGTAATGCATAAGGGTTACGATCTTAACAAGAACGAAATTCATTCATTGATTGACACAAATGTAACACCCCGAAATCGGATCGGCGGAAACATACGGGTCGTGGGGTGTTATTGAATAGTTATCACAATCACAAGGTACAAAGAACGGTTTTACTTAAACCATTTTAGAAAAATTTCATAACTGAAAACATTCAATCTACATTATTTAAAATAGTACGGAAAAATAAAGTTTCATAAGAGAATTTAAAGTGGTCCCAAATAGTTTTCTGAGTCTTCTATGACCATGCCATACCTTTCGCCAAGCTCTTCCAATAGTAAGATATGCAGCAGAAAAGACCTGAGATAAAACATGCTAAAAGTCAACACAAAGGTTGAGTGAATTCATAGGTTTAAAGTAAAGTAGTTGATCACAATATTTCAAGTTTCAAAGAAAGTGGGATACGTTGTTATACGCCCGAAAGTTCAGATGGTACCATTGCACTAAGCTCATGACACACAAAGCGTTAACCAGCACCAGTAACCCTGGCGTAAGTCGACAGTAACCGCGGATTTCATAATATAATAGTTGCCCCCAAAGCTAGGTATCTTGCCAAATACCTAGGTAACTCAAATATATCACACCCGTGTTGCCTACTTGGTCAACAGGGATGGGTTGGTCAAATCCTATAGGCCTATAAACTATATTCGCGCTCACTCGCAGGTGATTAATGGTTCATGATCGAGGGACTTGCTTTTGGCAAGCGCGGTACTTGGTGCTTATCAGATGTTTCACAAAGTGGCTACCAGTAAATATAAATGTTGTTCCAGTTCAAATAAAGTTTCAGAAAGCAGAAAGCATAGTTTTCAGTTCAAAGTACTGTTTTCAAACAATTGTGATCATAGCCAAAACAGTAGCATGTATCTCACCCCAAGTAGCTTATAAAACAGTTTAAGCAAGTAAAAAGTGGGGCTATGAACTCACCTGAGTATGCAGCAATGCAAAATATCATAAATATCACAACTGGCATCAAGTAGTAAAGGCACAGTGATATCAAAAGTAAAGCACAATGGCACTGGATCGGCACCACCTAGTATATGACTAATATATCTCAGCAATAACCTTAAAGGGATTTATAAAACAATACTCATATTTGAAAAGAAAGTGTTTTATTTCAATGGCGTTTTGAGTTAAATAAAGTTTAAGACTCGTGTGGAACTGAGATGTTAAAATAATAAAAGTCGGCAAACACAAACGGATATGAAGAAAGAATAGCAAAGAGAAAAGAGGAATTAAAATTAAGAAAAGAATAAGAAAGAAAAACGAATAGAAGATATCAATAGATTGTTTTGGTTTTTTACCCTTTTCCGCAAATAGTTGATGAAATATTAAAGTTTTGGAAGAAATTATATAAGTATCGAAAAGGTTTTTAAGTTATTTGAATAATCATAATTGATTAAATTATAAAAAAAGATTTTATCGAAATTTGGGCATGATGCGCCCGTTTATAAAATATTTCCAAGTCATTATGATTTTTGAATATAAGTTTTATCACCTCATTTTACAATTTAAATATATCTAATTAGACATTATTATTTGCTTATATATATTAATTATAAAGTTTTATTGATTATTTTGTTTATGTTTTCTAAATTAATAACCTAAACACCATATTGGATAATAAATATTTAAATAAATAACTAAACAACTAATTAAAAGATATAATGACCCAAGTGTATTGGGCTTCGGCCCAATACTCAACTCACACTTATTGGGCTTTCATTAGGCTTTCGGGCCCAAGTTATTAATATTTAACCCTTTAGGGCTCAATCCAGCTAGTTGTGGCCCTTTTGGGTCACGGCTTAATCATTTTTGAACAAATAAACCACTAGACATTGGCCGGGACTCATTGAGTCACGGCTCGAGTCTATTCCAGCCAAAGGCTCTTGGTTATGGCAATAAGCCAATCAAATCCATATATCAACTCAACACATACCAAATACATGCCGTCAAAACTATGCCGTGACTCATTTGAGTTACGGCTTGAGTATTTTCCCGAGCCAAAGGCTCTCGGATCAAGTCAATAAAACCAAATTCAAATCAAACCAAATCCAACACAAGTATATCGAGGCTATGCCGTGACTCATTTGAGTCACGGCTCGAGCCAATCTAAGCCAATAGGCTTCGGATAGTCAACAACACAAACACAAATCCAAATCCACTCCAATCATCAACACAGCATAACCATGGGGCCTCGCCGTGACTCTTTTGAGTCACGGTTTGAACCCTACTAGAGCCATAGGCTCTCGGTTTACTTCCACTATCACAACCATAATCCACAATCCAAACCAAACAAATCCTAATCTAACACAATCAATCACCATCACTGTCTCAACCTTTCTACCCTAATCCAAATGCAACACAACCAAATCGAATCCAAAATCCATACAATACCACAATCAAATAAATTTACAGCCAAATCGAATCAAAATAATAATAATCACAACCAAATCGAAATAAATAAAAAAATAAAACTAAAATTAAAACTGTCCTAATCCTAAACCTAGCACTGCCGTGACTCAATGAGTCACGGTTAAAGTGTCATACGAGCCGTGGGCTTCTCGGCTTCAACCACCAGGACCAATTCGGGTCAATAACTTCAATCCAACGCTACAAAATGTAAAATAAATTAGAATAAACTGAAATAATTAAAAATATAAACGACGCACCCCGAGTCAACGCGAGTTGACTCGGTGAGTCACCCTGACTCGGACTGAATCAAGGGTTACACGGCCAAACAGAATAGATCCACATGATTTTTGGTTAGATCGAAATGTTTTTAACATGTTTTAATTAGTTATTAATCGATTTAATAAAATATACGACTTAGGGTTTGAAGAAACGTGGTGAAAAAGAGATAACTAGGGCACGTGAGTTACTTTAAAGAAAAGATAAGACGGTGGGGAAGCCTCGGCGAGAGGTGGTGGTGGTGGCAGCTGTGGTGCTAGACGGCTCGAGTGGAGCTCAAACTCTCCAGATCTGATGGGGATCTCCTGATCTATCGATTGGTGTTTGATTTGGGTTTGCCAAAAAATTTTCTGGCGACGGTGGTTGTCGGCGGTGGTGGTGGCTGCCGGAGATGTGGCTGAAAGACGGGAGGGAGAGGGGAGAGAGTATGTGTGTGAGTGTGAGAGTGAAAATGAAATAAAATAATAAAAATGCCCCTTTTATACCCTGGCAGGGGGTAAACCTGGGCAAAAGCAAAGTTAAAGGGGCGCGGGGTAAATATTGGGCGGGGTAGAAACTGTCAAGTTAGTTAAACTTTTGCTTTAAACGCTGTAGGACCCATTCGAGGTACCAAACGGACTCAAAAAATAATGAAACTTGGGCCATTGTTCCTGAAATAATTTTCTAATAAAAACGAGTATAAATATGCATAACTTTCTTGAAATCAATTTATTTAGCAAATTCGATTTGTTTCGCGTTTTTTAGGTTGTGTTAACGTAATAAGGGACTAAGGTTCACATTTCTCAAGATATCTAGTGTTTCTCTAGCTCAAATAAGTTCAGAAAAGGTTCAACTGCTCAGGTGATGCAAAAATAAATATTTGGCCAGTAAAAATAGTTTGGAAAAATTACCGGGTGTTACACAAATTATAAAAATGACCTATTCTAGGTGACAATGGGAGAGAGAGTATTAACATGGTTTTGACTGACATGATTTTTTATGACATTATCATCTACCAAAGATGATGTATCATGCCATATTATACGCTTGAATGGAATTAAAGGAAGTGAAGACAATAAGCACCTAGGATCAGAAATTCCATATAAAAATAAAAAATAAAAACACTAAATATCTATATGAGGATGAGAATGGCATCATATGATGGGAGAGTGTTGGTTAGACCAACGTGTTGAGAAAGTGTTGGGAATGACAGTTTTGATTAATATATTGATTACACTGACAATGACGTGCTTGATATGTGTCGAGGAAGAAAAGGATAAGATCCTATGGTGGTGTTCTAGACAATGAAGTTGTGATGTCCTGGTTTAAGAAAAATCCTATACTCCATTTAAATTAGTTGTTGATTGTGGAGATGAAGAAGTTTGTCAAACACATGATGTGTTTTTCACTTGATGAGGTATTGGTGCAAACTTGTGATGTTGGGTTAAAAAGGCTTGAAATACTTGTGGTTTTGTGAACCAATTTTAACTAAATGGTGTGTACCTATGTGTTGGTATTTTAGGGCGTAAGAAACACGAGTAAGTGTTCTTTAATACATTTTGACAAAATACAATTATGTGAATGAATTTCTTTCCGCCTTAATCGATGGACATCCAACATAATGTGTAATGCATCGAATGAAGAATGACGATAAAGTGTTTAGGAGGTTGCAGGTTAATGAAAGCGATGAGCTTAGTAATGTTTTTGAGGATGTTGGTTAGCATATAAAGAACTTCATCCTTGAAGTCACGTAGCTCTTCTCTATCAATGCGATATGATCGCATGATGAGGCATGTGGTTTCCTCATAGGAGGTGTAGAGGATTAGAGTATTGTTATAACTAAATAGTGATGGAGGTGATTTTTGGAAAGCGGAAGCAATAAAGAGTTTTGGAAAGAGGTTGGTTGAAATATACACAAATGCAATGCCAAGCCTCTAAAACTTAATTCTATATGCTCCAAAATTATATGCAAGTGCAGGGGTCCATAAAACATACAAAACAAGTGAATTAGTGTCTAAAGATGTCAAAAAGATAGAAATCATAAGATTATATCTTATACAAACACATTAGACTACTAGACATAAAGTTTCCACATAGCAAGATAGCATCAAGACAAACAATCATATTATGAGAGAGCATGACATTGTTTGAGACACTTCATTGTGAAATTGTTTTGTTGTTAGGCTTAGATACTTAAGCATACTTATCCATTAATTAACACAATGATCTATGTGATTAATTTGTAGAATAAAAAGATGTTTAAAAGTTTATCATACCAAAAGCACTTTGACAAATTATAAGTGCACACGTGGCAAACAAATAGTGTGACAAAGTCACAAAAGAAGCAAGACGAAAAATTCATGCAAACCGTGTTTAAATTGTAACATTTTGGAGCATGTATTATTTAGACCATCCTAAGGATAGCTTTAATGAATGCCAACAAAAGACAAGAGCTTTTAAACATAGATACATCATATAAAAACATCATGTATCAAAATGGCATATCATGAGTTAACAAGTAACACGTTAATCTTGTGAAACATCATATAAAGAAAAAAATGAAAATATCATACAAATCATGTTAACATTTAGTAGCATGAAACATATAAGCATGCAAACAAAACCTTTTCAAGGTTTACACATTTTACTATTAATCAAATAGTTATTAATCGTCAAGACACTTAATCATATCAGACAGAAACATGTAATCAACACATGTACATGTAATGCAAGTGATTTAATAAACTAAAGAAATAAAAGTCATATCTGCTACTTATTTGATTAATATTCCTAAGGCAAGGCAAAATATCTTATTTTAACACTCACTTTGGGCAAGTATAGGAATAAAGATTTTTCAAGTTTGAGAATGAATATGAGACTATTACTAGCGGTGCTCAATTAAGGCTAAACACGACTTTTTTTACAGGTGATTCCACATACCCAACTTCTCCCCTGGAAGCAATTTTACCGTTAGGTCAAATTGAGTTTCTAGTGCAATAGGTTCTCCAGTAGTAATTCTTATGTTAGAAAGATAGGAATTCCTATTTTTGCCTATTGAAGTATATAAAAGATGATAGTTCACCAATACTTGGCTTAATGTGACTTAACTAAATTCATTATAACTAAGGTGATTAAGATGTCATGTTATACCCAAGAATTTAATGGTGTGTCGACAAACAATATGTTTTAATCATGTGTTTAGAATCTAAGGTTGTTCGAATTAGATAGCTTAATGGATGACATCTTTTATGTAGAGTTGAAGTGTGTACTATAAATGTGATTTGATCATCTAAGACCAAGAAATGTGTTTGTGTGTGATAATGGAATATGTTAAATTAAGAATGTTCTCAAGAAAGCTCTTTGAAATTTTATTCAACAAGAATCTAAGTAAGGTTACCAACTTCAATAGATCTTGTGTATGCTCTAGATATGTGTAGTTTTAACCTTGGATGTGCACAAGGTTTAAACTAGATTATGAGCAAGGTTAGGTTATGATGTACGCTTGAAAGGAAATAGATACAAATAGTATCTTTCAACAAGTAAGATTATCCCATGGGATAAAGTTATCATGCTTATGAAAACAAGTATGACAGGATGAAGGAGATATGCTAGTTCATAGAACTTGTAGATGTTTGTTCAAGATCATTTAGCCAATGAGGTGTAATGAAATCTCTTGTAATACAACCGTTCATATCGCAAGGAGAGAATGATGCATAGGATATACATTATCCTTTTAACGAGATGAAAACTTAACGCATGTTTTCTTAGGCATAATATTTTCCAAAACATCATGTTTTCCTAAATGAAGATATGAAGCCAAAGTGTTTGAATCGGATAGTCCTATCCTAAATATACTTGGTCTCAAGATTATATTCACTAGATGATGACAAGAGGAATTCACTCGAGTTTCTTATGTATACTCCTCAAGAGGCATTGTCACTTGGGGTGCATGAGGTTGGCTTTGAGATTGCATTTTAACATATGTTGTTAAAATGTTGATTTAAGGTTTAACAAAACTTATGCAAAGGTTTAACAACAAAGTATTACTTTGATTTATAATACTTTGATAACATTACTTATACCTAGTGGAAATTGATAAAAATGACCAGGAGCATCATGCTCATTTGATAGTAGAGGTTCTAGTCATAATGAATCATCTAAGTCCTTATAGGTGGGAAAGTATGTTTGAGTTAGTTCAACGTGCATTTGATTTGGTACGAGTGTTGGACAAAGGGCTTTTTGAGAAATGCACTCAACGGATTCAAATGATGGTAAGGATTGTGGATTGGTTGATTTAGGTGGTCTGTCTTCTAGTGTGTCTAAATAAGGATGTGGTAATGTAGAGGTTTGTTGTACTATATGAGTACTTAGGTTGATTATGTGTTCATAAATGTTGAAAACAACAAGGATGGATACTAATTCTTGTGTCCATTGGTTGGTACAACTAGTGGGTAAAGTGCTTGAAGTTTTGATCATGTTTGTGAAGCTTAAGGGCTGAGATGTATCTTAGAGGTGAATGTGATAGGATGATGGTGAAAGAACAAGTGACTTGTCACGATAAGTGTTAAAGTGGGGTAAGTGCCACAGTAGGTGTTTGTCTTGTGTTAGGTCCTAAATTAAGCTTAACACAAGTAATATAACATGTATAAGATGAGAGAATAAGAGAAGAGAAAGAGAGAATGGTCGGCTTGAATTTCACACGTATTAATAGCAAAGGTTCGGTATAATTGTGAATAAAACCAACAACTATAAGTGTTACATAACATGAGTATTTATAGGAAAGTGTTAGGGCAACACTTTGCCTTGATCTTCTAGAAACATTAAGATTAAGTCACGGCCCATAGGGCTCCTAATAGGGTCGTGACACTTAAAACAAACATAAAGCCCTAAGCAACCTAATAATATGACCAAGACTTGATTACATAAGAAATGTGTTCCCAACAATCTCCACCTAAGGATCAGTCATCAAGGTTGCTTGACGTCTTCATTGCTTCTTAGGCTTCGACGTCTTTAGTATCTTTGTTCTTTGTTCTTGTTGTGAGTGATATGGTAATGTTATGATCTGCCTTCCACCAACGTTCCTTAATCACGGTGTCTTTACGTCTTTTTCACCATGCTCATACTTCTTTTGACTTTTGATCTTCATACTTCAAGTAGTTCTCACTTCTTTAGCTTCAATATTTGAATTTTGAACGCTTGTTCTGCCTTGGCTTTTGACTTTCTTTGACTTCTTTGAAATTTTGTTATGCCTTAGTCTTTATAAGAACTTTTCTTCGTGATATTTGCATGAGCATGATGGAAATGGTGGTGGTAGAAATCCTGGTCTCCATAAGTACCTGCAATTAAACAGTTAGCAATAAATTATCCGGCACTTACAGGTTCAGACTTCGAGATCGTCAACAGCATAGTATGAAGACTTTCTCTAATCCTTGCCAAGGCCGTTCTTGAACTGGATGCCCCCAACAGAGCTAACTCATATACACTTAAGTGTATCAACGATTCAGGTGAGCCGCTGAAGTATACCGAAGTATCACTCCACGACTGTAGACCGTTTGGAGCCACCTTGAACACTAAGCATAATCCACAAGGGATGACCGAAGTGACCTGCTGTCAGGGCTGTTTAATGTTTACCCTGGCAGGAATTTCCACTCAATCACCGAGAATCACAATTTGTGAGTTCCCTCATGAATGGTCTTGGCAGATTACTAAGATCTGCGTAGGACTCTTAATTTACAACTGGTGTCCTTATTGTTGAACAACCAGTGTAGAAATATATAGTGTTCCTAAGAGATCTTTTGATGTATCTCGCGGCTCTAGACTCGATTTAGTGCTCATTGGTTTTTAGTCATCGGAGGCATGAAGCAGAGTGCCTCCTTTTCAATATCAACTCATCTCGGAATGAAAGGTCGATAGTTAATGAAGGGTTCTCCGTGAGAAATGAAACAAGTATCTTTTGAGAGACACTTGAGTGGCTAGAAGGTTTAGTGTAGTGCGTCACTGGGTCCATGACGGCTTTGTCTTCAATACCGGTGTCACCTTAATAACAACCAGCAGCATATGAATTGAACCCAATTTCTGCCCTAAGGTTGAACATATGGAGGGCTATTTCTTTTCACCATTTCTTTTACTTTTCTTTTTAATTCTTCAACCCCTTCTTTCTCCTTTCATTTCTTTACTCCTTTTTTCAATCATACCTAGGACTTTCTAGTTCTAAACTATTGATATTGTCCATGGGTAGATCCCTCCGGCTCTGGCGGATCATAGGACGTAATTCCTATACTTAGTCACCTTATATCTCTATGACTATCCTATGTTGCCATAAACCAATCATTTGAAAAGTCTCTCAAAGTGTTTGTGATTGTAAAATATATATTGTTAACACTTTGAGAGTTTTGCATTTTCAGAAATACTCCCCCTTCACATTTGCTTATAAGTTTTTAATATAAATTTACACATGTCAGGTGGAGATAGCACTTTTGAATTGATTGATTTTCAGTGAATATGACCGTTGCGAGACACGTTTACATCACTAGTTAAACTAGCTTGAAATTATTACCCGTCCAGGTCATATTCAATGAAGAATCTCTCGAAATCGGTACACTCTACTCAGACAAGTCCTTTGCGAGACCCGTCCCGGACAAGTGTTTTCGATTAATGACATTTGATTTTCATCAATTCGAGGGTAAAATATGAGTCAAGCTTACGTGAGATTTCATACTTTAAGTTACCATATTTTAATCACATACTTATTCTCCCCCTCAAAAATAGCATATTAATGTTGTTTTTGGAAAACTTTTAATTAAAATATGCTTTTTGAGGTTTACGGGAAGAATTTCAACAAGAACTTTTGTGTTTGAACAAAGATTTTGTTTCAAGTACTTCCCCTTAACACTTGTTCAAAAAGAATTAGCAATGTGTTTAAAATGAACAAAGTGTTGATGGAAATTTTGTGATTGCATTTTTTTTAATAAAAAATGAAAATCTTTGGGGTGTTTTTGATAAAATATTTACAATGATAGTTTTGGTGTTTTACTTTCTTAGTTGTTTGTAAGAAAGTTGTTTAAATCCTCTGGAGTCAAACACCTCATACCAATTTGGTGAACTAATTTCACAAATCTTGCATGGGACAAGGCTTTGGTGAATAAGTCTGCCAATTGGTATTCTGTTCCCACAAAATATAATTCAATAGTACCCTGTTCCACATGCTCCTTGCTGAAGTGATATCGAAGTGCAATGTTTTTTTAATTCGAGTGTTGAACTGTGTTGTATGAGATGGCAATGGCACTTTTTGAGTCGCAGTAAATGGGAATCTTGTTGAAAACGTAACCATAGTCCATCAGTTGTGATCGCATCCAAATGACTTGAGCACAACATGCTGACATGGATACATATTCAGATTCTATAGATGATAATGAGGTACAATCTTGCTTCTTTGACTGCCATGATACAAGTTTGTCTCCTAGAAATTGCACTCCCCCATATGTACTTTTACGTGTATCTAGACATCCTACATGATCAGCATCTGAAAAAGAAATTAGTTCAAAGCCAGATCCTTCGGATTCCAGATCCCCAAATGAATGGTTCCCTTTATGTATTGAAGGATTCTTTTAAATTCAGAGAGGTGTCTTTCAGTGGTCGAGACTGATAGCTGGAGCAAAGATATACAGCAAAAACAATATCTGGTCGGCTAGCTGTTAGATACATGAGTGACCCAATCATACTTCGGTATTTTGTAGGGTCCATTGGTGTCCCACGTAAATCAGCATCCAGCTTTGAAGATGATGCAGACATAGGAGTATTATATGTGTCACAACTTGTCATGCCATGTTTCTTTAAAATCTCTAGAGCATATTTGGACTGATTTAGAAAAATACAAAGGGGGGATTGATGAACTTGAAGTCCTAAGAAGAACATAAGTTCATCCATCATAGACATCTCAAAATTTTGTTTCATGAGTTTAGCAAAAGCATTTGAGTACTTTTTATGTGTTGAACCAAAAATGATATCATCAACATAAATTTGAACAATTAAGATGTCCTCCCAGTGTTTTTGAATAAACAATGTAAGATCAACAGATCCTCTGGTAAAGTGATTAGCAATTAAGAATGCGGACAGTTTATCGTACCATACCCTCGGGGCTTGTTTAAGGCCATAGAGGGCTTTCTTGAGTTTGTACACATGGTTTGGATGATCTGGATCGATGAAGCCCTCTGGTTGTGTGACATACACTGCTTCACGGAGTTGCCCATTCAGGAATGCAGTCTTCACGTCCATTTGATAAACGGTGATGTTCTTGTGGGCAGCATATGCCAGAAACATGCGGACAACTTCAAGTCTAGCCACTAGTGCAAAGGATTCTTCAAAATCAATGCCTTCTTCTTGGCTGAAACCTTTGGAAACCAGACGAGATTTGTTACAAATAACTGTTCCATCAACATCCAGTTTGTTTTTCCAAATCCATTTAAGTCCGACAACATAGACTCCATCAGATCTTTCTACCAATTCCCAAACTTCAAGACTTTTGAATTGATCAAGTTCTTCTTGCATTGATTCAATCCAATTGTCATAAGTCAAAGCTTCTTTAATATTCTTTGGTTCTGCTTGACAGTCGGTAAGTGCATAAATGCATGTTTCACCATTTGTGTGAAGTCTTTTCCGTGTCATGACTGGATTGTCTGGATTACCAATCACATTTACTAAAGGATGATCTCTTGTCCATTTGTGGGTTGAAGGGTAATGTTGAAAATTATTATGCATATTAGACGGATCCAAGTTGATTGTTGACGACTCAGCAATATCGGGAACGGTTGGAGCCGGAGCAAATGGATTAAAGAATGCATTTTTGTCATAATTTGCAGGTGCAGGTACTTCTTGTTGTGGGAGATCTTCAGCTGCATTCTTAGTATTGGAAGCGGTTTGTTCTTCTGTTGATGTAGATTCAGTTGGAGGTGCATCTGTAGCAACTGTTGTTGTTGTAGTAGCAGGTGTATCAGGTACTGGAATATGATCAGGTTGTGCAGCCGAACTTGTAGATACATCTGGTGCACGACTAACAAGAGAATCATCGAACAGTGGAGCAAACAAGTTTTCCAAATCCTTACGGTTGAGGGAGAGTGGTGCAGCTGATTGATTGGGAAAATTGAGACGGTTAGTTGCGGGTCCGAAGCTGTTTTGCTCAGAAGCCATTTCTGTGAGTTCATCAAAATTAGCATGTACTGTCTCTTGAATTTCTCTAGTGCGACGGTTCCAGATACGAAAACCTTCAGAGTTCTTACAATATCCAATAAAGATACCAATGTCAGCTTTAGATTTTAGTTTTCCAAAGTCATCCCGATCATTATTTGGGTAACAGAGGGCACCAAATACATGAAAGTAATTTATGTTTGGTTTACGGTTGTGAACAAACTCATATGGAATTTTGTGATGCCTTTTGTTGATCATACAACGGTTTTGAGTGTAACAAGCGGTTAAGATAGCTTCAGCCCATAGGTAATCAGGTAATTGAGCGTTGATTAACATCGTCCTTGCAGCTTCCACTAATGTCCTGTTGCATCTTTTGACAACCCTATTCTGTTCTGGACTTCGTGCAGTAGATGTTTGGTGTTCAATTCCCACTTTCTCAAAATAATCACGAAGAGTTTTATTCTCTAATTCAGTTCCATTGTCTGTTCTGACTTTTCTAACTGTATTGCGAAGCTGAACCTGAATTTTAGTAAGAAAGGTGATGATCATCGAAGGAGCTTGATCTTTGGTTCGTAGAAAGTAGACCCAAGTCCATCTAGAAAAATCATCAACAGTTACCAATATGTAGCGTTTACCGTTGATTGTTTGTACACGCATCGGGCCACACAAATCCATATGGAGAAGTTGAAGCGCATGATCAGTACTTTGTTCGGTTTTAGAAGGAAAATGAGCATGAGTACTTTTCCCTTGTTCACATGCTAGACATAGGTGATCATTTGCATACCGAAACCTTGGAAGACAGTCGACTAGTTTATGACGAGCAAGATCTGTCATGGTCTTGAAATTCAAATGAGATAGTCGTTTGTGCCATAGCCAGGATTTTGTTGAATGTGCTTTGGAGAGTAAACAGATGGGAGAAGAAGCGGTCATGTCAGACATAGAAATGGTGTAGAGACTAGTTATGCGTTTGCCCGTCATGAGATCGTTTCCTTATAAATCCTGAACGAAACAAGATTTCTCCCTAAAAGCTACTTCCAAATCACCATAACAAAATTTCCCTACTGAGAAAAGGTTGTGTCCAAGGCCTTCGACATAATATACATGGCTAATTTCGATGTTGTCGTTTACATAATCTCCATAGCCCATTATAGCAGCAAATTGATCATTGCCGAATCTGACAGTGCCTATGAACTTTGCAACAAAGTTTACTAAAAGTTTGAGGTTGCCTGTCATATGTCGGGAACAGCCGCTATCAACAATCCAAAGAACAATTTGAATCACCAGCATCACATGAAGACAACACAGATGAAGAGATGGTAACGGTGGAACCCGTTGGGTTAGTAGCACAATTATTAAGGTAACCAAGTAAAACTAGGTTTCCTTTGTAGCTAACGTTGCCATGTCCAACTAGATTCAGCTTTCTTTTTAGTGAATGCACTTGGTGATTGGATTGTCTTAGGGGTAACTATGGTTTTGTCTACGGCATTCTTAGAAACTACATTTGGCGGTTTTCCTAATATAGACTTAGAAGCAGTAGTGGGCCTAGAGGAAATGACATATGTATGTTTCTTATTACGAGACAAAAGAGATTTTGAAACACACTTTTTATGATCACCAGATAATATGCTTGTACGACAAAACACACAAGAAGCATCAACATTCAAAACATTCAAAGTCTTAGCATTTATTACATCAAGATTAGAACTACAAGTTTTTAAGTTTGATTCTACATCAGACGCAACATGCTTTTTATTCAAACTCCTAAGGTGCTCTTCTACTTCTTGGTCTTTTAGTGTGCCGCTCTTACGTTGCCAGATACTAGTCTTCTTTTTGGTGCTCTTAGGCATGGATTTGCAAACGCTAGGAGGGGTGACTATTCCTGTAGAAGTCGAAGCATTCAAATTAGTAGTCTGAGGGGATGCTTGCCTAGGTGTTTTATCTAATTTATACATTCCTGGTTCAATCACATTTGTGTGAACAAATTTCCCTTTTTCAAGTAATTTAATTTTTTCTTTGAGTTCAATGATGATGTGATTCTTTTGTTGAATTTTTGAATCCAATTCTCGATTTAAGATAATAGTGTCATTCCGATTTTGACAAACTTCATCAATGTCCTTTTCATATTAAAAAATTTGATGTTTTAAAACAGCATTTTCATTTTCAAGATTCTTAACTTTGGAAGCGTGACTGTTTTGAACGGATATTGTTTCTTTTTGAATTTACAACTTTAATTCAAAATCCATACTTTGAGGTTGACACCATTGCAACTTTTGATTGAGTTGAAAAATCTCTTTTGAAAGTTTGTTTTGCACATCATCATTGACTTTTCTGATTCTCTCATTTTCTTTTTTCAAATTCACAATTTCAAGTCTCAACATTTCAGTATCAGCAGAGTGATCATCAACAAGCATAGCATTGCAAGACACATAAATGGAATTCATGAACACAGAGATAATATCAGAACATAGAACATCTTCCAAGAGGGTGACGAATCAGAGGGGTAATCTAATTTAAGACTCAGTGCTTGCCTCGATCTGCTTCTTGTTGTAAAACTTTGTTACGATGTTTTTGTTTTGAGATCGCATTTTCAGTTACATTGAAAGTGTTCATCATGGATGTTATTTCTGATTGAAGTTCATGTTCCCAGTGTGTAGCACAAAGACGCAAATGTTGAACATATAGTAAAAATTGTTTTTGAAAAATTTCTCCCTTTTCTTTTTCATAAGGAGAAAGAAAAGTGGAAACTTTTATTTTAGAATTATGTTCAATTGCTTGTTCGAAAAATTTTATGTCTTCCATAAACGTATCAAAATATATAAGTACAAGAAATCTTTTTGGTAATGGTGCAATTACACCCGAATTTGTTAAAGGACCATTTATTTGTGCCACTGGTTTAACAGGACCAACCTCAGAAGAAGATTCATTAATTTGCATTACAAACCATGATTGTTTTGTTTTATCTTGTTGAGGAACAAAGGCGTCGGTAATATGAGGTACTTTTGAGTAATCAAATGGTTTATTAAACTTGACATTGCTCATTTTAGATCGACTCTCTTCTTCCTGTTCTTGTTCTTTCTCATAATTATGTACAACAACACGCATAATAGAGTCATCAAAAAGATGTTCTGCACTATACAACTTCAGATTTTCCTTGAGTGCTTTGTGTAGAAAACGTGGTTTGTCATCCCCAATGGCAAAGCCATATCCTTGGGGATTTTGCTTTAGAGTGAATTTCTGAATTGTTGTTACCGACTCACCAGTTTGATTTACAACCTTTTGAAACTCTTTTAACTTATATTCCAACTCTACGATTTCCTCAAGATAAGAATCAATCCGTTTCCTTGACACTTGTTTATGTTCAGAAAAACTAGTTTGACAAGTTGACAACTTTGTTTTTGTTTTTGAAAGTTCAAAATTTAGGAGTTCAACCTGATGTTTGAAATCTAATTTTTTCTGTTCCATTTGAGAAATCAAGTTACTTTTGGAAACAATTAATTCTCGTATTTGATGTTCTAACTCTTGTTCTTTCACATAAGATTTTTGGAATGCAACTTCAAAACTTTTTTCGCGTTTTTCTTTTGTTTCATAATTTGTAAGTTATATTTTATAGCACTCAAGATCCTTAGTAAATAATGCAACTTTTTCTTTTAAGTTTCTATTGATCTCATTGCATTTATCAATCTGGGATTTTTGTGAGTCCAACTGGGTTTGGGTGGTCAATAGCAAGGTCATGAGTTCTGGATCTGGACCAATCAAAAGATCATCTTGTTCAATTTGATCATTATTATCATCATCAAGTGGATCATCAAAGGTAACAACTGGGTTAATTTGATCTTCATCAAATGTAACCACTGTGTTCATTTGTTCATCTTCTTGAGGAGATAATAATGAAGTAGTTTGAACAATTTGCTCTTCGGCTGATGCAGATGCAGATGGTGATACTATTTCATGTATTAGACATGTTGAATCAGGTACCTGAGATAGACCGTCAGTATCATATAGTGGGCCTGTTTCACTCATGTGCAATTCCTGCATGTTGGCCATCAACATCACGGCTGCATTAGCTTCCAAGTCTTCCATATCATCATCAGAGTATGCATTAGCCATGAAGTTGTTCTCTTTTTCAGTAAGAGTGCCCCCAGATTCATCCTTAAGAGCAAGAAGTAGAGCTTGCTTGTGATACTCACTGCCTCTTGTTCTCAGTTTGGGACAAGCACTGGCCAAATGAGCTTTTCCATTGCAGTTGTAACATCTAACCATTGTATTTCCAATCCCTTGATTCCCAGTTTCAACAATCTCAGCCCTTCTCTATGCAGTACCAGCATTGTTCCTACTGTGACCTGCTGCATTAAACCTTTGCCCAGTTCCTGAGTTTCCCATGTAACCTCCCGATCCATTTCTTCCATAAGCTCTATTCTGAATCTCAATTCTTCCATCTTGGACAACAGCTTGATTTCGAGTGTTGGATGAAGTACGAAGACGATTGTTGGATTTGTTGGAAAACTTGCTGAAAGCACGAGCAATTAATGCAAATCCTTCATTCAATGAATTAAAAGCATCATCTTTATCACTGTTTGCATTAGAGTAAAGCATGGTATCCGTGTTGTCATAAGGAACAAGTTGATTGTCAGTTGATTGCGGTGTTGATTCATATGGAACGAGTTGATTCGATGAGGTTTGTTGAGGATAAGCAAAGTGATGTTGTTGTTGAAGAAAAGCCTGGTTTGATTGTGGAGCAAAATGAGATTGAGCTATTAGTGCCAATGAGTTTGGAATTGTTGACGGTGTATAAGTACCACGTAAAGCTCGATCTTTATCCACTTCTGACTGATGGTGTTTCAAATAATCATACAACAACCCATAATATGCGTTGTGTAGATTTTTTTCTTGCCTAACAAACGTGACATATTTCTGTCAGTCTGAACCAAGACAACTGAGGAACTTTGTGTTGACTGTAATTCTGGGTAGAATAATGTTGTGTCTGTCCAAGTCGTTTATGATGTTGGTGAACCTATGGTAATAAGACTCTAATGATTCTCCTGCTTCAATCATGAACATTGTGTATTCGAGATAGAGTTTTGATTCCATATCTTCTTGGTTCAATTCAGTGCCTTCCATGAGAAGATGAACGTGTTCCCACATGTCCTTGGCAGTTTTCTGAGCATCAATACTTCTGAAGATTGGATTAGGAATTCCTTGAAGAATGTAAGACATTGCAAGTTCATTGGCTTCACGGTGATGTAGTTGTTCTGCAGTAAGCTGAGCATAAGGAATAGGGGTCACAGTTGCTTCTCATGGAGGAATAGCATTTGGATCTCCAGGAACCTTTGTAGTTGGCACTTGAAATGGTCCTTCAATGATAGCCTTTTTCATGTATTTGTCATGCGGTTTCTTGAGGTAAATGAACCGTAAGAATCGACTTGCCTATTGCACATAATTACCCGGAGTGATCATAGGAGTTGTGTCTAATGATCCAGCCTCATGTCTTGATTGTCGACTACTTATGGCTTCACACATCTGATCAAACCAGTATGGTTGATTTGCTGGAAGTGGGTAGGACTGCATTGGTTGTTGTGGATATTGTTGTTGTTGAGGGATTTGTTGTTCTGGGAAAAATTGATGTTGTTGCATAAAGAGTTGTTGTTGAGGATACTGTGGTTGTTGAGGATATTGTTGTTGCTGATGATACTGCTGTTGTTGATTGTAAAAGTAGTTATAGTTCGGTGGTTGAGACATTCTTGTAGAAGTAACTTGTGTACTTGTGGATCTTGTAGACAATTGAGAAGTGTGTTATGAGTTATAAAGTTTGGTTTTGGTTAAGTGTGAATTTAGATGTTTTACTGTTCACTTTCAATTCCGACAAAACACTGTTCACATTCAATTCCGACAAAACACTGTTCATAGTTGCCAATTGCGACGAGGTCACTGAATTGCGATGGATTATCTGAATTCCGATGAAATTTCCATTTCCGATGGATTTATCCAATTCCGACAAAAGTAGCTGAATTCCGATGAATTAGTCAATTTCGATGGTTCTTGGGAATTGCGATGGACTTTGCAATTGCGACAGAACTTTGCAATTTCGATAACTAATCTGAATTCCGATAGAACTTGTCAATTTCGATAAGGTATCTGAATTGCAATTCCAATAATTTTCTCACTAACTTATACAAGATAGGAGATTTTCCTCAAAGTTGAAGTATTTTCACAAGCTTGTACAAGCAAGGAATCTACTGAGTAACAATTCCGATAAGCCTTAGGTCATCAAATCCGATAAACCCTAATTGTTCCAATTCCGATAAACCCTAATCTCCAATTCCGATAAACCCTCGTAATGAATTCCGACAAACCCTTTTCTCCAATTCTGATGGAAACACAGTTTAATCAAAACCCTTTATACCAATCAAAAACGATGTTTAAACTGAATATCTTTGGATCAAAACGTTTAAAAACACTTAAATAGTAAAAAAGTTTCAAGCTTTAACATTTTAAATGAAATTTGATGAATTTCAATGAGACGCAACTATGAAAACCGAATGTAAAACTAGTGAAATTCGAAAAAAAAATCTAACCTTTTGACTATAAATCAAACTTCTACACACTATAGAGATCTTAACACTTTACAAGTGTGAAGATTAAGTGCTAGAAATGAGATTTTGTCACTAATTCACTACAAAACCAAACGTAAACTAGATGTAAGCTACGAACTAAGCAATAACACACTACTCAATGATCTTCTAGCGAATGATACCACTTGTTAGGTCCTAAATTAAGCTTAACACAAGTAATATAACACGTATAAGATGAGAGAATGAAAGAAGAGAAAGAAAGAATGGTCGGCTTGTATTTCACACGTATGAATAGCAAAGGTGCGGTACAATTGTGAATAAAACCAACAACTATAAGTGTTACATAACATTAGTATTTATAGGCAAGTGTTAGGGCAACACTTTGCCTTGATCTTCTAGAAATATTAAGACTAAGTCACGGCCCATAGGGCTCCTAATAGGGCTGTGACACTTAAAACAAACATAAAGCCCTAAGCAACCTAATAATATGACCAAGACTTGATTACATAAGAAATGTGTTCCCAACATCTTGGATAGCTGTTACAGTCATGATAGGATAAGTGTTTTAACATATGTTGTTAAAATACTTGGGTGTTGATTTTTCGGATATGACTTTTAATGACTACAATCGTAAGTCAAATTTACTTGAATATTTCGAACGAAATACTTAAGTTGTCAATCCTACTTTGTTGAGATTGTATAGCACTCAAGGATAGCAAGACTTGATAATACATCTATAACCTAAGTGTGAGTTATGACTCGTTGTAAATCCTTATCATCTTGAAGGATGACACATTATTTTCATGTTAACCAAGTGAGGTAACATATGTAGATACAAGACAATATCTACAGTCATAAGTTAGACTTGTGATTTTGATATTGTATGTAATCTTTGCAAATAATGAGTCCGGATTTGTTAGGAAGTTGTCAAGTCACAAAACAAGTCAAGCTAATGGGTGAAGGATGAGTAAAGGATGTAGTTAATGTGGTGTAATGATTACAAAATATTTGTGAACAGTGGTCCACGGATTGCAAGGATCCAATTATAGGGTTCCTTACTTTATAGAGAAAGGTACCTTGGAGCATTTTCATGAAATTTAAAAGTATGATCAGAGATGGTTATCCTATTGGTGCAAGTGAGATGACACAATCCTAATATGAGTGAATATCAGTGAAAAGAATCCTAGTAACAAAATTGAGTGATCTAGAGTGCGCGATTTAGACGAAAATAAAAATTGAAAAAATTAAATGCAGGCTAGAGTTACTTTTTGACATAACGGGCGGAAACCTTAATTTGGTTCCGCCTCATCCGAGGGTAAAATTTTGGCAGTACCAAAAAATTGCAAAGGCGGAACTAAATTTTTGGTTTCGCCCCATCCGCCGAGCCAAAATCCTTAACAGTGGGCATTTTCTGTCCCCCGAAACCCGTTCAAATCCCGTAATTACTTCTAAAACATGTGTAATTAATTAGTTGTGATTAGGAAACAACAATGAAACAGGTATAAACACATGTATGGGTATAGATAATGCAAGGGCTAGAAATTTCACTAAAACGTGAAAAATAAAAATTGATAACATAATGATGTTATCCACCTGCATGGCACTTGGTTAGTTCACAAAGCGTTAAATAACAGGTTAACATCCTACAAGGCATATAATGGTTCATACATCATTGTTTCACACACCTTTTTCAAATATACTGAATGCTTTGATAATCATTGAAAGTAGTGACACTTTTTAACACTTGAAGTATTAGGTGGAAGTATGTGTAAAACAACATTCTTCAAAATACTTGACTAGTTTTACTTATTTCTCATTTCTAAGAGAATTATGCAAGATTTTAATATAACATATGCAAAGAAAATTATCTAAGTCCATAAGTAATGCAAAAGCAATTTTCCAACTTAGTGCACAAAATCTAACAAATGTCCTATTGTGCATAAACAAGAAATCGACAAACAAGAGAATAAATAACATGTCAAGATCGATACTTATGTTACACAAACAATCAAGTGTAAACAAAAATTTGCAATAAGTAAATAACATATATGCAACCAACATAAACTAAAATAAGTAGTCATTTAGCATAACATAAAAAGAAATATACTTTTCGTCACTTTGCGTTTAAATATGACGATATATACCAAGCTTAATTAGTTTCCTTTATATATATATATATATATATAAATATCACAAAATTCTTTAGTTTCAAAAGAAATTATATCAATATTCAAAGGATACTAACTTAAATTGCCCGACTCAAAAGTTTGAGTTTCTATGTCAAAACGAAGCTTAATATTTTTGGACGCACTATAGTATTTGGTTGTAAACA
This sequence comes from Artemisia tridentata subsp. tridentata, assembly GCA_021014915.2. Taxonomy (NCBI): domain Eukaryota; kingdom Viridiplantae; phylum Streptophyta; class Magnoliopsida; order Asterales; family Asteraceae; genus Artemisia; species Artemisia tridentata. Next base: position 237,759,828 of record CP139502.1, on the reverse strand, counting down.
TATAATACACCTATTTTAACATTATTTCTACTTATGTGACTTATCTAATCATTTACGGAGGTGATTTTTCAACTAAATTAATAGTTATCCCAAACGCTCCTTTCAAAACCGTATTTTTCGTAAATTTGCTTTAAGCACATAATTTGACACTTACAAATTCTTTTAAGAAATCTTTTCTTTTATTTTTCAAGGACACCTTCAAGCTTGTATACAAAGTAACATTTAACAACAAATTTTCTAAGTATAATTAGCGAAACATTTTTCATATTATATTCCGATTCAATGGTAATTTGATACATGGATCGTACTCTATTTTAAAAACCATTTGTTTTGAAAATAAGAGCCACAAGGCTCTGATACCAATTGTGAAAACGTAGGGGGGGTGAATACGTTACCATTTTAAAAACTTTAAATCTTCTGTATCAAATATCCGATCAAGCTTGCTGTAATATGAAAAATGCCAATTATAGTCTATGACTAATATAAGCATACACAAACATAAGTTGTTACACAAGCATAACCATCAAGTCACAACACAAGCAATAATATAACGCAAGTATAATATTAAAGCAGTAAATAAAAGAAAGTGCAAACCGGACACGAGTATTTATAGTGGTTCGGTAACGGATCTCCTCTCCGCCCTACTCCACTCCCCGAGTACCCAACTCGAGAGTTACTTCACTAAATCAATAAGCTCCCTTCTCGGTGGAGAAAACCTTACAAACGCCGCTTACACTTTTTTTGGTACAAAGCTAAATACCGGGTTCTAGTTCGAGGTAGAACCAACCTAACGTCGCCTATACAATATTTTTGACACTAAGCTAGATGTCGAATTCTTTTACAAGGGTACAACCACTCCCGTTATGTTTTATGGCCCAACATAAAAACCTTGTGTTTTATGGCACAAACACATAAACCATCTAATCTAGTTTGGTGAATAGACTGTTGATGATACAATGATATTTACAATGACGATCCATGACACAAATGTCTAATGGATATGAATGACTAATCTAAATGAACTTCCATTGATAGAAAGCCTTCAATGGATGAAGATCACAAGTTCCCTAAGCTTGTTGTGATAGATCTTCATATATGTATGCTTGTGGTGGATGATGACTCAAGATCTTTGAGCTTGCTTCACAGGATCATTTCGGGAGTATGCTTACAACATAATGAAAGTTAGTAGCATTATGATCATGTGAGGGTGATTAATGTATGTTACTACATTGTTATCTACTGATCTGTATGCAACAGGGTAGAGAAAGTGTGTTTTCAAGTGGTGAGAAACAACTAAGTTTGGCTTGCTATTTATAGGCAAACAGCCATAGCAAACCATGGATCAGGCGGAACCAAATATTTGGTTCCGTCCTTTTATAATTTTGGTTCCGCGGGTATCTGACAGAAAATATATAAATCTTTATCAAATCTTTTCAAAATCAAATCTAAGTCTTTATAAGATCTTTCCATAATCTTACATGAAATCTAACCAATATATATTCTTAGATTTTGCTAGACTAGGATGATCCAAGGCATAATCTAATAAACCATTTCCTTTTTTACTTAACTATCTAGGAAAGTTAACTTGTAAAATGAATTGTAACTAGTTTAGACAAATGTCTAAATGTAACTAGTTCAAGAAAATGTCTATTTTAAGTTCTTGTCAAAATAAAATGTATTTTGTCAAGTATAAGTAAACTTTAGTACTTAATGCAAAATGTAAAATGAGGTTCGAAATAGAATGGCTAACCTATTAAAATACTTAATGACTCTAAACGTATTTTAAACATTCTAAATGATTTGTTAAGGGGTTTGATCATAATGCCACATAACAAACATGTACGAACCTGTGTTATTGCATACGAGGACTTGAGGTGTTGAATGTATGTTGAGACAAAATATGATTACAAGTAACTTGTACATTTTACTTTATATATCAAGTTACATGTTTGTCATCAATCAAAACAAACGAGGCTGTATAGATTAAATATCGTAATATTTGCACTAACATATATTTTATACTATTATACTTTATAAATACATTTATTGATGAGTTTGGCTATTAAACACAATATTTTTGTATACATTCAAGCTTTTCAAGCCAAGCTCAAGCTTTGTTCGAAACCTAATCAAGCCAAGCTCAAGCCTGGATGGCTAAAGCTTGACGAGCTATCAAGCCAAGCGCAAGCCTACTATTTTTGTTTCAAGCCAAGCTCAAGCCTTGTCAAGCTCGAGCTCGGCTTGACTCGATTGCAGCCCTACTCGCACCTAAAGCACCAATAGCAACATCTAGTACTCACCAATACCTGAACCAGAAGAAGATGAAGCAGCAGAACTTGATTTAGCAACTGCATAATTAAACAAGATTGTCCAAAACTTGGCATTAATTGGGAAGCAAATTTAGAAATCTTTTTACAAGTGTCCCACTAACAACAATCTTTGAACTACATCAACACCTACTACCATGAACAAAAGACAAAATGCTCAGCCAAGAGGCGAAGTAGTAAGGTAGGGTGGAATTAAGTTAGAAAGGAATGATGTTGTAAAGAAAGTGGTTGAACCTAAGTGCTATGGTTGTGGGCAGACGGGTCATTTTGCTAAACAATGCCCAAATGGCAAGGTTTGCAACAAAGCTTACATCAGACAGAAGATGTTAGTTGACATAGAAGAGAAGGGTCAGATGTTAACTGCTAATGAATATGATTTTTGGTTGACATGGATGATGAATAAAAGGCATAATAACATGACTTGTTGTAGTTAGTTTTATGTATTTAGCTTCTTTTGGATCACATGAAAGTGAACACATGTGTACTTTGAGATGTTGTAAATTCTGAATGAATGTACTCCTTTGGTGTTAATTTAACTTAATTCAAATTTTTTGTTAGTTTTGACCATACTGAAATGCAATATATATATATATATATATATATATATATAAAAGAAATGATGGGTAATCTTATGATTTCTCTACTATTCGGTACCAAATAAGAGATATAATTATTTGCTAATCTCTAAACTCAATTCTCTCATGTTACAAAATAATATAAATTATTAAATTTCTCTAACAATTCTATTTCTCTTCATTTCTATTCTTTATTTATTTCCTTTCACTGAAATTCTAAAAACCAAATGTGTCCTAAATACCCAAATCAATAGACGTTATGTTTATTATTCTACCTTTTTTTTTTTTTTTTTTTTTTTTTTTTTTTTTTTTTTTTTACAAATGCTATTTTATTCATTTATTGGTATTGTTTGGTTAGAAAGAGATCAAATAGAAAGACAAATATTCATGAGAAGTGTAAAAATACTTGTAAAAGATAAAGTTTCTCGAAAAAATCCAAATTTTTCCCCATGATAGAGGATGTTGGTGCAGAAAAGTTTGTGAAGGAATTTTTCTAATTCTGAGTTTTTATACATTTTTTTGATGCACAAAAATAAAATTTTAATGGACAAATTTTTTGATGCACAAAAATTTTAACTTGTTATATGTTAATGCACAATAAACTTTTGATACATATACCAAGAAGAAGTTAGAAGCAAAAACGAATTTTTGATGCACAAAAAGATGATTTACAAAATTCTAATGCACAAACGACTTTTTGATGCACAAAATTTTTAAATTGTTATATGTTAATGCACAATAAACTTTTGATACATATACCAAGAAGAAGTTAGAAGAAAAAACGAATTTTTGATGCACAAAAAGATGATTTACAAAATTCTAATGCACAAACGACTTTTTTGCATCAAAAGTATACACTTATCAGAAAATTTCCTTCAGAATTTTTTATCCACCAACGTGCCTACTCTAGTGAAATTTTTTTAAGAATATTTTGAATTTTTTTAATTAAAATGAATCTTTTCCACACTTGTCACGAATATTTATTTTTCCATTTTGACATTACCCTATATTTTAACTAACATTTTATCTTTAACATTGAAATTTTAATCTTTATATGAATCCAAATAGTTGAACTTAAGATATATATATAATTTTTTTTAAGTTTTGGAAACAATTAAAAATTCTATTGCACGCATGTAAGTTTAAAATACAAAAAAAAAGTAGGGGTGAACACAAAAGACAATAAACCGAACCGGAAAAAAAAAATCCGAACAAAAAAGCGGTCCCAGTTGACAAACCTACGGGGGTGGTTTTGAATTTTATAAAAACCAAATGTTTGGAGCGGTCTTTGGTTTCATACGAAAAACCGAACCGAAAAAACCACCCGCCCCCACCTTTATATATCTTTTCATATAATTTATCAGTGTTAGAGATTTGATATTTAATTTTAAAGACTTGAGTATAAAATTTATCTAAAAAACGATAGTGTTGTCTATTATTGATAGGCTCAAATATGATGCATTTTCTGATCTTATATATAGGTTTAAAAACTAGTGTCATATGAACGTCATTGTGTGAGAAAACAGCAAAAAAAAAAAAACTTGCATTTATAATTTTCGATGCTTGTTTTATTGTTTGTGTTGCTGTTTTGGATTGTTGGATATTATGTTACTGTCGATCTTTGTTTAAATATTATTGCTTGAAATCATAAACTTTATATAAGATGATTTTTTTTTGTTGCTAACAAAAAAACCGAAAAAGAAACAAAACAGAACCGATTCAATGGTAAAAACTGAAAAACCAAAACCAAAACAAACGGTTTGCAGTTTTAAAAAACTGAAATATGCGGTTCGATTTTTGGTTTTAGCATAAAACTGCCCTACCTCGCCTCATGGCTCACTCATAAAAAGGATTTCAAAGCATTTTTTACTTTTATGTTTCGCAAAACTAAAATTAATTCAACTTTTTAGTTGATTTTGACTAAAATTGAGTTTCAATTTTAACTTTTATTAACCAATAAAATTATACTATCTTCACACGTATTAAAAATTAATTTTAATTGGTTCTACTCTGAAAATAAATATTATTTTAAAATATTGTTAGGAACACGTTTTGTAATATTTCAAGTCTTGATCAATTGCGATAATATGTTGCTAATATGGGTTATATCGTTTGTAATATGTGGTCAGTCCATTAGTAGCCCATGGGCCGGCCACCTTCGTAAAAACCTTCTAGAAACAATCTTGTAATGATGCCCTAATCATGTGCCTATAAATAGAAGGCTTGGGGCATCTCATTTTGTGTGGTTTTTTCATTTCTTAGGGCGAAGCTATGTCAAAGTGAATTGCGAAATGATAATCATCCTCGTCTCTTTCTCTTAATCTCTTCTCTCTACCTTATTAGCTTTTCTCTCTTGTTCGTAGCTTATTATAGATAAGTAGTAGTGTGTGTTTAACTTTCATACGTGTGTGTGTTTGAGTAAAATAGGACCTATCAAGTGGTATCAGAGCCAAAAAGATAGTTAGGATCGTGTTTTGAGTAGTATTAATCGTTATCTAGGTTGGTTTTATAGATTACGTAAGTTTTTTTGTTCATATTCGATCGTTAATCTCTTTTGTTGGAACGTATTTCTCATCTCGTGAGAAAGCTCAAAAATCTCGTCAAATTTTCATTTCCTACGTTATAGATCTTAAAGTTATTCATATTTTGTGATTACTAATCGTTAGAAATAAAAAACAATCAGTTTTCATTGGTTTTCTAGACGATTTAGTGGAATCCGGATAGTTAGCGTACAGGGAAAGTTGATGAAAAAGTGAGTTTTGGCATCTGGGTGAATTTCGACAAGTTAGGGTTTATCGCGATTCAACTCCGACAAGTTAGGGTTTATCGCAATTGGCAGTTCTTGGAATTATCGGCATTGGGACTCAGTATTTTACTTCCTTGTATAAGAAAGTGAAAATACTTCGACTTGGTTTCTTCTCATCTCTTGTATAAGAGTTGAGAATTATATTGGAATTTAGATAAAATTATCGAAATTGCCATAAATTATCGCAATTCTGATAAATTATCGCAAATTGCCTTTTCTATCGCAATTTAAGATAACTTATTCAAATTGTCATATTTTTTCGCAAATTGGAGTTTTATCGCGATTTCTATTTCTTTATCGCAATTTGCCATATATCGCAATTGGGTGGACAGTACTTATCGCAATTGGTTGAACAGTAGTTATCGCAATTGGACAAAATCTTCAGTTAACCAACACCAACTTCACATAACTCATATCTTAATTATCTTCAAGATCCAAACATGTCTCAACCACCACACTTCAATTACTACTACCAGCTACAGCAATATCCTCAACAACAGTAGTTTCATCCTTAGTATCAACAACAACAAGCATTCGTGCAACAGCATCAATTTCTTCCTCCACAACATGTATCCCCACAACTAATCATGCAACAAAATCAACTGCAGAATAATCCATCTTACTCCAGGGAACCACATTGGTTTAACAAGATGTGTCAAGCAATCAGTAGTCAGCAATCCCGACATGAAGCTGGAAATCAGGAAACTCCACCTATGCTGACAACCCCCTGGGAAATATGTGCAATGGGCTAGTCGATTCCTCAGATTCATTGAACTACACCTATGCTAGAAAACCCCATGGGAAATATTTGAAGCAGGTCATCGTTGAAGGACCCTTTCCACTTCCAGTAAATGTTGTTCCAGGAACTTCAGAAAGAGAAGAAACAGCAACTCCCATTCCTGTCACTAATTACACAACTAAACAAACCTTGCAATAAGAGGCAAATGAACTGGCAATGTCTTACATACTTCAAGGGATTCCTAATCCAATCTACCAAAGTATTGATGCTCAGAAGACTGCCAAAGACATGTGGGAACATGTGCATCTTCTAATGGAAGGGACTGAGTTAAATCAAGAAGACCTTGAATCAAAGCTGTACATGGAGTACACTCATTTCATTATGGAACCAGGGGAAACAATTGAATCATACTACCACCGTTTCACAAACATCGTCAATGACCTCGATCGTCATGACATCAAGTTACCCAAGATTGCTATCAATTCCCAATTTCTGGGATGCCTTGGACCCGAATGGCAGAAATATGCAATATTTGTCAGGCAAACTAAGAAGATTGGTGAAGTCAAGTATGGACTCATGTATGACTATCTGAGACAACATCAATCTGAGGTAGATAAGGAAGTTGCAGCACGAGGTGGTTTCACATCAGCACCAACACCTAACTCGCTTGCTCTCGTTGCTCAATCCAACTTTCCACCACCAAACCCGGAATTTGGTCACTCATCTTCACAACCAAGTTTTCAAACTCAACCTCCCAACCAAATCGTTCCATATGAAGCACCTTCACAATATTCTGACAACCAAATGGTCCCATATAACAACACAGATTCCATGATGTAGTCAAATGCTGATTATGATGAAGAAGGGGATGCCTTCAATTCTCTCAATGAAGCATTTGGATTGATTGCTAAGGCATTTGGCAAGTTCATCAGCAAATCCAATAACCGTCTTCGTTCATCTTCCAATACCAGGAATCAAGCTGTTATTCACGATGGTAGAGTGGAAATTCAGAATAGGTCTTCGGGCAGATATGGTTCAGGGAACACAGGAAACTATGGGTCTCAGAGGTTTCAGTCAGCAGGGAACAGGTTTAATTCTGCAGGGGGTAATAGGAACAGTATGGGGAATAATCGGAGAAGGAATCAGATGGCTGGAAATAAAAAAGAAAGGCATTGCAAATACTTCGATCACGTGTTACAACTGTAGTGGGAGTGATAACATGGCTAATGCATGTCCAAAGCCTCGTACTATGGGCAGTGCATACCACAAGGAAGCTTTGTTGATGGCATTAAAAGATGAAGCAGGGGGCTCAATGACTGTGAAAGAACAGAGTTTTATGGCCAATGCTGACTCAGATGATGAGATGGAAGATCTAGAAGCAAATGCTGTAGTGATGCTCATGGCAAACATGCAGGAGATGAATATGTCCGAGACAGGCCCGGTTTATGATACCGATGGTCTATCTCAGGTACCTGATTCACAATGTCTTATACATGAAATTGCTTCACCATCTGCATCTTCATCTACAAAAGATAATTCTGTTCAACATAACTCACAATTCTCATCGTCAACAGATGATCCAATAAACACTGTTGTATCATTTGATGATGATAAAACCGTCGTTTCATTTGATGATCCCATTGAAGATGAAAATTCTGATAATATTGAACAAAATGATCCTTTGCCTGATCAAGATTAAGAACTTCAGGCCTTATTGTTGACCACCCAATCACAAATTGAGAAATGCAATGAAATGAATCAAAATCTAAAAGCAAAAATTGCATTGTTAACAAAGGACAATGAGTGCTATAAATTACAACTTTCGGGATATCAAAAACAAGAAAAACGTGAGAAAGGTTTTGAGATTGCTTTCCAGAAAGAGTACGTAATAGTCCAAGAGTTAGAACATCAAATTCGTGAGTTAACCGTTTCCAAAGCTGATTTGCTTTCTCAAAAAGAAAAGGATCAATTTGAATTCAAAAAACAAATTGACACTTTAATTTCTGAGCTGTTAAAAACTCAATCTGAGCTTTCAACATCTCAGAATAATCTTCTTGAAGAAAAGCAAATCATCAGTGACCGTGTTAACTCATACCTTGATGAAATCGTTGCTTTGCAATCTGAACTGAAACAATTTCAGAATGTTGTATACAAAAATGGTAATTCCATAACTCAAATTCAACGGCTAACGGTAAAACCAAAACCGAAAGGTTACGGATTTGCTATTGGCTGTGACCAACCACGTTTTCTTTCAAAAGCACTCAGCAAAAATCCCAAGTTATACAATGCAGAATTATTACTTGATGATATCTTTCAAAGAGTTGTTGTGCTTAGTAATGATGAAGAACTTGAAAGTCTTAAACGTCAAAAGGAACTTGAGAGTCGATCCAAAACAGAAAAAGATTTTTCAAGAGTTCATTATGATTATAATGCAAGACCTCATATCAGTAAATCATTTGTCCCTCCAAAGAACAAACCAGAACAAACGTTGTTAAACAACTCCATAAATGCTTCTTCTAACGTAATTCCTGTTTCCAACACTGTTGCACATCTCAAGGATTGTTTCACAGAGGATGATGTTGATCCACAAATGCCTCAAGAATGTCAAATTCTTTGATATTTTAAGACATTTAGGGAAGACATTTTTCCTTTGGAGGATGAAATTGAGTTTAGTTCTCAAATCAAAGTCTCCACTTTTCTCTCTCCCGTGGAGAAAGAAAAGCGAGAAATTCTTCAAAAGAAAATTCTACCTCATGTCAAAAATCTGAAGAAATGTGCAACACAATGGGAACAAGAATTACTCATGGAAGTAGCATCTATGAAGAGCATTTTCAAAGCTAAAGACGACAAAGTTCAAAGATAAAAACTTCAAAGGAAAACTTTAGCAAAAGAAAATGATCGACTCTTAGAGAAAGTTCTGTGTTATGACGTTGTTTCTGTGATAATGAATTCGATTTATGAGTCATGCAATGAGTTAATTGTGAATGATCATTCTGTAAATGTTGAGATGTTGCAAATAGAGATAGAAAATTTGGTAAAAGAGAATGAGGATCTTCGTCAAATCAACAATGATGTGGAAAACAAAGTTTTCAAACTTCAAGAGAGGCTAGACTGGTGTCAAAATCAAACTCTTCTTTGTGAGTTAAATTACCAACATCTAAAAACATCTTTGTCATTTCAAAATAGTCATGCTTCTAAATGTGAGAACCAAGATAAAAATGCTATTTTAAGACACAAACTGTTTGAATATGAAAAAGAACTAGATGAACTTAACCAAAACAGAAATGACACCATCAGGTTAAACAGAATTTTGGATTCCAAAAATCAAGAACTTCAACACATCATTGTTGATCTAAAAAAGAAACTCAGAGTTTTAGAAAAAGGCAAAGCAAATGTTCATGAGATTGCCCCAGGGATGTATGCAGTAGACAAGGCACTTACTCAAGCATCAGACTTAACCACTAATGCAATCATTTCTACTTCCACAGGACTAGACACCATATCTAAGGCTAGCAGTTCCAAGACTCACAAGAAACAACAGAAGCGTAGAGTCAGAAAATCTAGGAATGGATCATCTAAGTCTGCAGAAGTCAAAGCAAGTAGTTTGAATAAAACGCATGTAATATCTGGAATAGAATCGAACTTATCTAAGTCTAATTCTAGGAATGATGTAACAGACGTTGAATCTTTGAATGTTAATGATGATGTTATGCTTGATGCTAGTTGTATCTTTTGTCGTACTAATATATTATCTGGTGATCATCAAAAATGCATTGCTAACACTCTGTTAAATAGGAAAAAGAAATGAACTATTGGCACTTCCTCTAGGCTAAAAACTGTTGCCAAGTCCATTTTAGGAAGACCACCACTAGCAGTTTCTGAGACAACCATGGAAAAGCCCATAGCCAAACCCAAGACAACTAAATCACCTAGTGCATTTATTAGGAAAAAGGCTGAGACTAGTTGGACATGGCAACGTTGGTTACAAAGCACATCAAGCTTTAAATGGATTCCAAAAATAATTAAATCTTGTGTTACTAACCCAACGGGTCCAACCGTTATCAATTCTCCACCTGTTTCCAATATTTGTGATGCAGGTGATACAAATTGTCCTCTGGATTGTTAATAGCGGGTGTTCCCGTCACATGACCGGCAACCTCAAGCTTCTAACAAACTTTGTCGCAAAGTTCATCGGAATGGTCAGATTCGGGAATGATCACTTCGCTGCAATAATGGGTTATGGAGATTATGTAAATGGGAACATCGAGATCAGGCGTGTATACTATGTTGAAGGCCTTGGTCACAATCTATTCTCCGTGAGACAATTCTGTGACGGAGACTTAGAAGTTGCATTTCGGGAGAAAACTTGCTTCATTCGTGATCTTCAAGGAAACGATTTGATGAAAGGCAAACGGGGCACTAGTCTTTACACCATATCCTTTGAAGGCATGACAGCTTCCACTCCCATCTGCTTACTTTCAAAGGCTCATCCCACAAAGGCTTGGTTATGGCATAAAAGATTATCACATCTCAACTTCAAAACCATGACTGACCTTGCAAAGAATAAATTGGTCGACGGATTACCTAAATTCAGATATGCCAAAGATCATTTGTGTCCTGCTTGTGAACAAGGGAAAAGTAGCCGTGCTCATTTTCCTCCCAAAGCAGAACATAGCACAGACCATGTCCTGCAACTGCTTCAAATGGATTTGTGTGGTCCAATGCGGGTTCAAACTATCAACAGGAAGAGGTATATTTTGGTAATAGTGGATGACTACTCACGATGGACTTGGGTCTACTTTCTTCGGACTAAAGATCAAGTTCCTTTAATGGTCATCACGTTTCTTACGAAGATTCAAGTTCAAGTTCGTAACACCGTCAGGATAATCAGAACCGACAACGGCATTGAATTTAAGAATCAAACCCTTCGAGAACACACAGAGAAACATGGGATTGTTCATCAAACTTCAATTGCTCGCACACCCGAACAAAATGGTGTAGTCGAAAGATGAAACCATACACTTGTGGAAGCAGCAAGGACAATGTTGATCAATGCCCAATTACCAGACTAGCTTTGGGCTGAAGCTGTCAATACTGCCTGTTATACCCAGAACCGATGCATGATCAACAGACGACACAACAAAACTCCATATGAGCTTATTCAAGGAAAAAAAACCAAACATCAACTACTTTCATGTCTTTGGAGCACTTTGTTACCCAAAGAATGATAGAGATGATCTTGGTAAATTAAAGGCTAAAGTAGACATTGGGATATTCGTTGGCTACTGTGAGAATTCTAAGGGATATAGAATTTGGAATCGTCGGACCATGGAAATTCAAGAGACTATACACGCCAATTTTGATGAACTCACTGATATGGCTTCTGAGCAAGACCGCTTAGAACCCGGTCACAACCGTCTAAACTTTTCTGAATCTTCAGCTGCACCCCTACCCTTTAACAGGAAGGATCTGGAAGATTTATTTGCTCCAATGTTTGATGACGTTCTCGTTAAAAGTGCTTCAGATGCTTCCACCAGTTCTGCTGCTCAACATGTTCAAAATCAAGCACCTGATCAACCTGCAACTTCTTCCACAACAGTTGGTCATGACGCACCTCAACCTGAATTATCATCAACCATAAAACAAACACCTCCACCAGCAGTTGAAGATTCTTCCCCCATTTCTAACCAAGTTCCCACACCTTCAGATTATGACGAAAATGCATTTTTTAATCCATTTGCTCCACCACCAACCATTCCGAAAACTGGAGAATCCTCCTCGAGCAATATGGATCCGTCATATCTGCACAACAACATTTAACATTACCCATCCACTCACAAATGGACAAGAGATCATTCATTAGTAAACGTGATTGGAAATCCTGACAACCCAGTAATGACAAGACAAAGACTCCATATAGACGGTGAAACATGCATTTATGCACTCACTGTTGGTCAATCTGAACCTAAAAACATCAAAGAAGCCCTCACATACGACAGCTGGATTGAATCCATGCAAGAAGAGCTGGATCAATTTAAACGTTTGGAAGTTTGGGAATTAGTTGGAAGACCAGAAGGAGTTTATGTCGTTGGATTGAAATGGATTTGGAAGAACAAGCTAGATGCAGATGGTACCGTTATTTGTAACAAGTCCAGGCTAGTAGCAAAAGGATTCAGTTAAGAAGAGGGTATCGACTTTGAAGAATCATTTGCTCCGGTTGCAAGGCTCGAGGCAGTTCGAATGTTCCTGGCATACGCGGCCCACAAGAACATAACTGTTTACCAAATGGATGTGAAGACGGCATTCCTCAACGGACAACTCCGGGAAGAAGTGTACATTTCTCAACCAGAAGGCTTCGTGGACCAAGAACATCCGAATCATGTATATCGGCTAAAGAAAGCTCTTTATGGCCTTAAACAAGCCCCAAGGGCCTGGTACAACAAATTATCTGCATTCTTGCTTGCTAATCACTTTACTAAAGGCACTGTGGACCCGAATTTGTTTATACAAAAACACGGGGAGGACATTCTCATCGTACAAATTTATGTAGACGATATCATTTTTGGATCAACACATAAAAAGTACTCAAATGCTTTCGCAAAACTAATGAAGAATAACTTTGAGATGTCCATGATGGGTGAACTGAAGTTCTTCTTAGGACTGCAAGTTCATCAATCACCCCGTGGTATATTCCTTATTCAGTCCAAATATGCTCCGGAAATCCTGAAAAAGCATGGTATGACCAGCTGTGACACCTATAATACACCTATGTCCTCCTCATCCCCGAAGCTAGATGCTGACATAAATGGGACACCCATTGATCCTACAAAGTATCGTAGCATCATTGGGTCGATCATGCATCTTACAGCTAGCAGACCGGATGTTGTATTTGCCACGTATCTTTGCTCCCGATATCAGTCTAGACCGACTGAGCGGCATTTTTTAGCCGTTAAAAGAATCCTTAGATACATAAAGGGAACCATTAATTTGGGGATCTGGTATCCAAAGGATTTTGGATTTGAACTTGTTGCATTTTCAGACGCTGACCATGCAGGATGCTTAGACACGAGAAAAAGTACATCAGGAGGAGTACAATTTTTAGGTGACAAGCTCGTCTCTTGGCAGTCAAAGAAGCAAGATTGCACATCACTGTCTTCAACCGAATCTGAATATGTAGCCATGTCTGCCTGCTGTGCTCAAGTCATTTGGATGCGATCACAACTGATGGACTACGGATACATACTTAACAAGATTCCTATGTACTACAACTCCAAGAGTGCCATTGCCATTTCATGCAACACCGTGCAGCATTCCAAGTCCAAGCATATTGATCTCCGATACCATTTCATCAAGGAGCACGTGGAGAAGGGTACTGTTGAACTGTATTTTGTGGGTACTGAACAACAATTGGCGGATCTGTTCACAAAAGCCTTGCCTCATGCAAGATTTGTGGATCTGGTTCACCGGGTTGGTATGAGATGTTTGACTCCAAATGATTTGGAAAACTTTCTCAAAAACAATTAAATGAGTCAAACATCTAAACTATCTCTGTAAATATATATATATATAAAAAAATGCAAGTACAATCCTTATCAACACTTTGTTCATTTCTTTTACACCGTCATCAATTATTTTCGAACAAGTGTTGAGGGGGAGACATAAACTTTAATTTTTTTTTTTTTTTTTTTTTTAATTTGTACTTGCATGCTTTCAAAAATTGTTGCTTAAAGTTTTGGTGATAAGATCATTAAGATTGATAAGTTGTGTGCCTATTGTGCTAAGTATGAGACTTAGAGTTAGTATCATGGTTGGTTTAGGACTAGGTGCACAAAGACTCAAGGTTAGGGGACTAAATATGTCAAGATTGCAAAGTTAACAAAGAAAATATAAAAGGTCAAAAATATCAACCGCAGTTAATACTCTGCGCTTTTCACTGACATACATCACCCACCGTATTAAATACCACCACCCACCATCATCCACGGCTGACATTCAACCTGCAAATCCAGTTAAGATCATACAAATTTGTGAGTACTTTTGTGTTTAATATGTCAATCTAACAAACGGTTTTGCTTTATATCATGATCCAACGGCTAGAATCATCGCAATTGAGATTTATAGTTCTAGGGTTTGTGTGAAATTGGGGATATTCAATTGAGAGTGTTTAAGATGTGATTGATTGTACGATTATGCTTAGATATTGTTAATAAACCAAGTTTGCATGCTTAATCATTCCCAAAAACGTCAAATCGTTATAATCGTGTTTTAGGGTTTAAGCGTCAAAATTGGGGAAAACTGTATGTGAATGTTATTGTGTAATCTATGTGTTGGGATGTTGTTATTGTGAGTTGAATTGAATGTTTGCATGCTTAGATTGAACCCAGAAACACCTTAAGTGCGTTAATTGAGTTTGAGGGTTTATGAAGAACGTTGGAACACTAGCAGTTTGTATCTTGAGACTTTGTGGATAATATTTGTTATAACTTGGTCAGAATACATAAAACCATCATAGAAAATGATTGAGGTAATCTGTGCTTGCTAAATTTCAACTTATAATGAATTTCGATAAAATCTGCTCGACTGTTCATCTTCAAACGTTATCGGAAACTCTTGTACAAGAGTTTATCGAGATTGCCAATAATTATCGCGAATGCATAATTATCGCGAATGCATAATTATCGCAAATGCCTAATTATCGCGAATGCATAATTATCGCAAATGCATTAGTTATCGCAAATGCATAATTATCGCAAATGCCTTAGTTATCGCGAATGGATAATTATCGCAAATGCCATAATTATCGCGAATGCCTTAGTTATCGCAAATGCCATATTATCGCAAATGCTATAATTATTGCAAATGTGATTTTTATAGAATTTGATCAATTTCCTCAGATATTTTTCAATGTCTATCGAAAAGGACCAAATTCTATAGAAATTGGTAATTCTTGATAACCTCTGTGAACAAGCATGTAAAAACCAATCACTGATACAAAAGGATTACATGTGTTGCATCTAGATTTAACAACTGCTAACAAATATGTATCCTGTATGTTTGTACTTGATTGATATTTCAGTAATATTTCAATGGCTGCACCTCAACAACAACCACTTCCATCACTCACTAAAGAAGAAGTTTTTCCTCAAGGATATTCTTTGGAGTTTGGGAATAACAATGCTCGGGTAGTACTTGACAAGGTTAAGTGCTCTGAACCAAGTTGCCAGATTGCTGTGGAAATTCTCAAAGTACACGAGTGCAGAAACCTTATAGATAGCTCGGATAGCATTCCAGAATTATACATACACCAATTCTGGAACACTTTCAAGCTGAGCAGTGATGACACATACTTCACATGCACTTTGGATCGCAAGAAGGTCAGAGTCACACCAAGTCACCTTCGTAGAGCATTGGGTCTTCCAAATGCACCAGAACCTGCCAATCAATTCTACCCGACTCCATCTAAATCAGAAGTCATGCAATTCCTCATAGATATTGGTTATGATGTCCAAGCTGATACATCATTAACCAAAATCTCGAAAGTCAATGCTAAGTACATCCCTCAACCATAGAGAACTATCTTCTGCATCGTGACTCGTTCAATATCAGGTAGAGATAGTGGCTTTGAACACCCAAGATTACCACATCTTCAAGTCTTCTGGGGGTTCGTGAATCAGGAAAAGATTGACTTTGCTGCTATTATTTGGGAAGACTTGACATTTCAAATGCGGAAAGCCTTTACCAAAATCCCTTTTGTTCGATACACCAAACTGCTTATAAGTCTTCTACTTGACGAACACGAGGAAATTGATCGTCGTCCTACCGATCGAGAAATGCATCCATACAAGATGGACAAAACTTTCGGCAAAATCTACTTTCCCGAAAGAAGCACGCATAAACAAGGAGCTAGGCTACCTAAATTTCTAATGACTGCAGAAATAAAGGAAACTCAAGATACCATGACTATGACAAGGCGTTCAAAGAAGGTCAAGTAGGGCGTTCTAAACTTGCAGAAGGGAAAGGATCAACAAAGACCTGTTCTAGAAGCAAGTCAAAAACGGGTAGTGCATCAAGTGCTTCACAACCAAAGAAACCACATCCCTGAACTCTCAAGAGAAGAGTACCAAGCAAACCAGTGCCAAATATTGAACAAGTTGGAATAATTGATGAAGATTCTGATTCAGAAGCAACGGAATCAGAAGAAGAGGTTCCTGTTAGAATGACTGAAGCAGAGATTGAATTTCAACATAAGCTTGATATACTCAATGCACAAAAAGTCAGTTTGAAGTCAGTTAAAGAGGATGAAGCCAGAAGATCAAAATTGGCAGTTGAGATACAAAGGGAGTATGAAATGAAGAAAGGAGTAGGAGGATCGGGAACCTTTCAAGAAGCCACTCCGACCCACATCAATCCGGTTAATCAACCCGGAGGATCTGGAACAGCTACATCCTCGGTTCAGCCTGATACGGTTATTCAACCCGAGAAGGCTGAATCTATTATTCCTCAACAAACAAGCTCGGTTAATCAACCCGACTTGGAAGAACAAGCTCAGACAGAAAAGGAGAAAGACAAGGAGTGTGATATAGTCCTTACTGATAAAGAAATTTTAGATTCGATGTTTGATGATGACTAGGAGGAGGAACAACACAATAATGATAATATGGATTGGAACATTGAAGAAGAAAAGGAAATTATTAATGAAAAGACAACAGAAGCTGCTAAAGTACTTGAGGTTGAACATCAAGCATCAATAGCAAGTTAAGAGGAAGTAGAAAGAAAACAAAAGGTGGATGATGTGCAAGCATATAAGGAAGCTGATAGCTACATTCTCTCACCATCAGTCCCTCCATCTGATCTTGCTATGGTTGTTTATGTCCCTCAACAAGAGCAGAATTCACCACCAATTCAACCTTCTCCCGTTGCATTACCAAAGCAGACAACACCTCCTGAGTCACCTCCTAATACACAAAAACCTTCATCTTCATCTCCAAAGGACTCAATACCTAACACTGAATCACTAATTCCTTCACTTACTCCATCACCAACTAGATCACCATCACCAAAAACCAAAGCAACAGTTTCTGAAAGAATCAAATCGGCCTTCAAGAGTAAGAATGTGAAAAGAATTGCTCGAGTAACCAAAGTGGAAGTTGTATCTCCTGCTGCAAGGAAACTTAAGAAAGCAGTGAAGCTCACAGAAGCCAAGAAGGACAATCAAACAAGTGCAAAATTGGCTGAGATGGAAATCTTAGTCAAAAACTTGTCTCAACAAGTGGAGGAGATGCAGCAAACTAAGCAGAAGATGGATGAGTTTTTAGATTCTGATATTGATGCTAAAATGAAAGCAAATACAAGGCATTACATCAAGAAGTATCTTCCTGATCTTCAAGAAAAGATTGAAGAACACATTAACACAACATTTGAAGAACAGGTAAAAGATTTAAAGATTCAGCAGAAACATCTTCTTGAGTATTCTGTTGAAGAGCTTCAAGACGCTCTCCTCACCAAGCTGCTTGCAAAATCTTCTCCCAATTACACTGAATTGTCCATCTTGCATGCTATTCAAGCAAATATGGATACTTGTAAAACTGCAGCAGATAATGGCAAGAGGAAACGTGATTCTGATGATCAAGATCCAGAAACCACAACAAAGAAACAAAGACCTAGTAGCGGATCTGGGATTCACATTTCTGAGCCCGCAAAAACAACAACTTCTTCTCCACCTGAACAGAATCCAGAATCTGGTCCTACTACAACTGAACATCATTTTGAGCACTTTCATGAAGATAATGTTGAATTTCAACCACACGACGATCAACCACTATCACCACCACAGTCACCACCTAAACCTAAGCCTTTCAAATCAAAGCTATCAAGCAGCAAGAAGCCTTCTGACAAACCAGCTGTTGTTCCATGGCTTGATGAAGATAAAGAAGAGCTAGGAAATGAATGGTTTGATCATCTTGCAAGTGCTCAGGTACAAACTGATGAAGCATCCAAGATTGAAGACAGTACATTTGCAGTTACTCAGCAAATCAAAAGCAGTCTGAACATCAAAAGGATGACCAAACGGGAGCTTCTTCGGATAAAGAATGATGCATTTAATCTCCTCAAAGGCAAATCCAACAGTGCTGCTGAACTAGAGTATCACCTTGAAAACATTGCAAGAGCAATGTCGAGTGATTTCGACTGGGCTAACCCTGACGTAGTCAGGGGAGATGGCCGAGATAGCCAAAACCGTCCTTACATCACCGATTGGACCAAGCCACTTCCCGTGATACGCAAACATCACCACTCAGAAATCCCATTCCAATTCTTCTTCAACAATGTTCTAGAACTTCTCAAGCATGGAGCATCGGGAAAAACAAAGTATGCAACTTCTATCACCTTCACTCCAGCCGCTCACTACCCACAATCAGCCATCAAGGAAGAAGCCTTTCACCGACATCTATTTGTTAAGAAACTCGTGGTCAATGATCGTGATGCCGAATTGGGGATCCACCACTGGTATGAGAAAAGGAAGAACTGGTACAAGTACAAACTTTGCCAGAAGTCTCGGGAATCAGTCTACAGTGACCTCCAAATCATGGCAGTAGTCAGTGTCAGTGGATCCAGGAAGTGTGATTACATCTTTCTCGAAGAGATCACAGTCAGAAGACATGACAACAACACCTACTCGTTCTCTGAGGCAGACCTTCCGGATCTGAATCTGAATGATATTGAAGATATGTACTTTATGAAAGTCCAAGGCAAGTTGCAACATCTAACCACTGAACTTCAATATGCATTCAGTACAGTAATCTGCCACTTCATCAGACGTACTATCATTAGAGAACGGGTAGAGGATCTTCAGCTGGGAGTGGGGAGTTACCAGAAGAAGTTGAACCGGAATTTCTTCTTGACAACAACCGTGATCCTCAATACACCATGAAACGACATCCGCTCTTCGTTTTCGTCTACAGAAGCACAACAAACTTCAACCACTTCATGTCCTTCAATGAGATCCACAAATTCTGTGACGATACCTTAAAGAACGTTCGTGATGGATTGATTCATCGGGTTCGAGATCAAGAATTGAAGAAGTCAAGAAGATGGAATTCTGATGAGCTGAGATAAGTAAAGGAGTTCATATGGAAGCTTGAAAGAAGATTGTATCATCGGGATCAGATGAGGAGAATGGAGAGTTACGTTGGGGGTCGTCCATCATTTCCCATCAGACTATTTCAAAGGACGAACCCGGAATTCTCAACATTTGGCAAAAGGGCTTGATGTAAGAATTTGATTTACATATTTCATAATTCTTATATCATTATTCTTACCATTGGCCTGTGACATTACGGTTTGTGTACACATAATAGTGCACAACCCGGACCCTAAAGAAAGGACCCAGAGGTACGTTTCAGTGCCTCAATCCTATTCAAAGGAGCGAAAGCTTCTTTCTTATGAGTAGAATTAAACCGGAATGTTTTCTAAGTTTTTTTCAAACATTCTGCTCATAAGGACAAGTATTCCCTCGTCAAGGGGGAGTATTTGAAAAATAATCTTTGTTCATATAAACAAATGTTCTTGAAATTCTTCCCTAAAACTCAAAAACAGCATATTTTAATCATAAAGTTTCTCAAAAACATCATAAGTATGCTATTTTTGAGGGGGAGAAGTAAAATATGATTAAAATATGGTGTCTCAATGCTGGAATCTCGTTAGTGCTCGACTCAGAATTGACCCTCGAATTGACGGTCGGAAAAGTCAGTAGTCAAAAGGACATGTCCTGGACGGGTAATAATTTCAAGCCAGTTAATCTGGTGATGTAAACGTGTCTCGCAAAGGACGTGTCTGAGTAGAATGTACCGATTTCGAGCGATTTTCCTTGAATATGATATGTACGGGTAATAATTTCAAGCTAGTTTACTAGTGATGTAAGCGTGTCTCGCAATGATCATGTTCATTGAAAATTAATCAATTCAAAAGTGCCAACTCTTCCCGGCATGTGCAAATTTCAAATTAATTACTTATGAGCACATGTTAAGGGGGAGTCCTTCTGAAAAAACACAGAACTCTCAAGGTTTCAATAAAATGCTTTTACAATCATCGACACTTTGAGAGATTTTCAAAGGTTTTGGTAAATGGCATCAACATAGGATAGTCATGGAGTAATAAGGTGACTTAGGAAAACCGTACTATGATCCGCCAGAGCCGGAGGGATCTACCCAAGGAAAATTCCCATAGTTTAGAACTAGAAAGTCCTAGGTATGATATAAAAAAGGAGAAATGAAATGAAAGGAGAAAGAAGGGGTTGAAGAATTAAAAAGAAAAGCAAAGAAAAGGGTGAAAAGAAATAGCCCTCCATTTGTTCAACCTTAGGGCAGACACCGGGTTCAATTCATAATCTACTGGTTGACTGAGCATCACCGGTATTGAAGACCAAAAGACGTCATGGACCCAGTGACGCACTGCACTAAACCTTCTAGCCACTCAAGTGTCTCTGATGCGTGGTTTTGCAACCTAACAGCAGGTTTTACCTCTCAAGGGATCTCAAGAGGCTTACAACCCCACCAGGCAGTGTACCTGACCGATGTAGTATAGTGTAGTGGTAAGTACGGGGGATTAATCGTTCTCCACAGGGAATAGTGTTCGTTAGGTATGAAAAACTACTCTAATTAGTTCTAAGGGTGAAGGAAGATTCTTTTTGTATTTTTATATTTTTTTGAAAGCAAGTAAAATCTCGGGTTTTGAGGAGTGGGCGGAATTAGTTGCTAGTCAACTAACCCAAATAACTACAATTGCAAATAAAATAAATAACTGAAAATAAAAAGTGTGGTGGAAATAATATGGAGAGAAATGTGTTTACTTAGATTTCCTTACTCCCTAACTATCTTTTACCGGTTGATTAGTGCGTATTAATTGCGTGGATGACGGGTGTATTCCTTAATACCAATCGTGGGGTGGCGTACGTACTTCCCCAACTCTATGAACTCCTACTTCACTCCTATGTCGAGCCGGCTAAGAAGCTCCTAACATGGGATCACTAGAATTCGCTCATGCATTAAATACAACCATAAAAACCTTTAGTACGCATTTGGTTCATGTTTCTTAAGACGTTCAAGCAAGTTACCGAATAGGAAGTTAGCCAGTTTTCTTAAGCCTAACATAGATAAACAATCATCCAATACAACTAATAACACACTAATAACCAATAATCAATAGCTAGGTTTCATTAGATCTAAGCAAACACAAGATAAATCTAGCCTAACATGTTAAACAAAAGACAA
This sequence comes from Artemisia tridentata subsp. tridentata, assembly GCA_021014915.2. Classification (NCBI taxonomy): domain Eukaryota; kingdom Viridiplantae; phylum Streptophyta; class Magnoliopsida; order Asterales; family Asteraceae; genus Artemisia; species Artemisia tridentata. The sequence continues at coordinate 237,738,115 of CP139502.1, read as the reverse complement.
GAACAAGATAGAATCAAACAACACATAGACATATTGAATGATTAATTGATAACTTATCTTCAATGTAACATGGAAGATCTCAAGGCAAAAAGCCTTGAAAAAGCTGCTAAAATCGTCTTAGGGTTTCCTCCCAAAAGTTTACACACTAAATTCCACACTAATGACAAAGAATTGCAAAACTATATATAGATTTTTACATCTGACGGCGTCACGTTATGGAGTGTGACGCCGTCACCTCGCCGCTTTTAGGGTTCCCGGATGGCCTTCTTGACGCCGTCCCTCTTTAGCTCTCCAAAATTCGTTCTGGCTTATCAAGGCTTGACGCCGTCAGACTATGAACGTGACGCCGTCCCCCTTTAAATTAAGGCGTGACGACCTTGATCACTCCAAAGGGTGACGCCGTCAGAATTCCATGCAAATTTCTCTGGCTTATCATGAGTAATTTTCACATCCACCTTTTTCATGCCAAGCCATGACGCCGTCCAGGGTAAATCCTGACGCCGTCAAAGGTAATTTTTAGCCGATTTTGAGACTTTGTCGTTTTCTTCACTTTTATGCTCCAAAAACGTCCAAAATGCCTCCTTTTCCAGATTTCTCCTCAAAAGTACCTAAAATGACAAAAGGAACGATTTAGGGCAATATTTGATCAAATAAATACGATTTAGGGCTTAAATGACCCCTTAAAAGCGGTACACTTTTCGCTTCATCAAATACCCTTACACTTGAGATTTGCTTGTCCTCAAGCAAATGCGCTTTTATTCTAATCAAAATACAAGTTAGGGGTCATTTAATGTTAATATAAAAGTAATTACAACAAACAATCGTTCCACTTCAATCATAATAAGCACAGAGATTACACACTAGCACCTCACAAGTAGTGTTTAGATACTCACATCTCTCAAGTGTCATCAAAATAAATCTCATAAATGAAAACGGACTCTCACTACCTGTCATAGCAAATAGATTACCATAGGCTTGGGAAAGGATCGAAAACCTCCTCCACTAGGCGTAAGCACCTAAGATAAACTATCAAAGAGGGCTTTTACATGGGTTATAACGTTAGGTGTAGGGATATGATAAACACGGATTTGTTGGATACGGGATATTTTACTGGTGGCGAGTTAAAGATCTGATTAATTACATGTACTATACAATGTTGCTAAGCCAAGACTCGACTCGACTTATGCTAAAAACAAAATAACAAAATAACAAAAACACAAAATAAACATAAAATGAAACGGGATGGTAGTCCGTATGTTTTTTCTATTTTTCTTTTTCTCATTTTTTTGTATTTTTCTTGATTTTTTCGATTTTTTTTTTTTTTTTTTTTTTTTTTTTTTTGCATACACTCTTACCCTACCATCCAAAATAATACATCATAGGGGCGTTGCATTCCCCTTATACTTGAATTTTTACATAACTTTACAAATAATTATTCTAATGACTCGAATTAAGATAATTGAAAAACTTGGAGTACTTTTTAAAATATTTAGCACGTATGGGGGTAATAAATGATGTTCTTCCCCATTACTCCATTAAACTAGTACTTTACCCATGAGTCTCAATCGTCCCAAAACAATATGTACAAGGATATGACTCGACTTAGCAACCATGTAATCAATTAGATAATTAACTTGGGTTTAAACAAATGTTGTCACAATAATGCACTAAAAATGAGTGCATACAAGGTAGGCTAAGGCGATTTGGGTGTACATTTAAGTGGGGTGTAAACAAATTCTTCCTTTAAGTAAAGTGCTTAAAGGTCGAAACGAAAAGATAGGCTCTGAGGGGTGTACTAGGGGTATCGTGTACTAAAAATGAGTACAACGCAAAGGTGTGGGAGAATTACTTGACCAATGTAGCCAAAGTAATTATAACAAAAACACAGGTGTAAAACAATGGGTTAATCCTAATGCCTCTTATCATGTAGTAAATCTAACTACACGAATGTAGTCTCACTTGTGGCCTCGGAATGGTCCTAACGCAAGTTCTAGAATCTAAGTGCTACCAGTACACACATCATAGCATAAATGCTTTTCCTACCAATTCTAGGGGCGAACCTCACATATTTGGGGGTGGAAAATTTTTTAGTGGTACGGTTTTGTGCTAGTCATATAACTCCTATCCATGAGACGCTCATTAAGATCAAAGTTTCACTCCTAAATGTTGTAAAAAATTTTAAATTTGGCACTAAAATTGCCCTAACAGGTATTTATCTCAGTTTTATTACACATCTACTATCAAACCAACAAAAATCAAGCGTAATAGCATTCTCTAAAATCGTACTTTTACCCTCCCCTTACACTTAAGATGAACATTGTCCCCAATGTTCAAATAACAAGATGTAAAAGTAAAAAAAGTAAAAGAATGAAATCAAATACTCCCCTGATTCGCTCGGTGGATATGAAGTAACACGGTTAAATCTTCTTCCAAGGTAATGTTGAAGCTCCATGACTAATGCATCGCCATAAGCTTGATTCCATATACATCTCCTTGTCCAAAATAACCTGTTAAACCTGAGAAAACAAACACGAAAACCTGCATAACATCGGCGGGATAAATCTATATATAAGGATATAATGCTTGTGGAATGATAATTTTGCAGATTCCTGGAGATTATAAGTTGGAGATTTAATAAAAACTTTTTATAAAAACAAAACTTTCAAAAATTTCTGAAAATTAAACCTGACGCCGTCAGAAATGATCTGACAAAATTCTCATGTTAAGTTTTCGGAAAATTTCTGGAAAAACCTTTACCTTACTTCCTGGAAATCCTGCAAAACATCACTATGACTCGATACAAGCATTTGACTCTAACAAATACTAATATGTATGCTAATTTATTATTATTACGATTCATGTTCATTTGTGTTCTAATAAACCGATTTGGAATTCCCTTACACTTATCTTTTGCAAAATACCTTTATATGTAATTAAGACGAAGTTAAAAACAAGATAAAGCATTTTCACAATTTAGTTGTGAACATGAATCAATAATAATAAAAATTAAACATGCATACGGAAACAAATAAAATCAAACAAACAAATAAATAAACACACAAAGCAAATAAATAAAGCTTGGGTTGCCTCCCAAGAAGCGCTTTTCTTTATTAACGAGTCTTGTAGCTAGACTCAAAGTCACCGTACACTACGTGACTCCATCATTGGTCTCGGTTCCTAGGCCATTCTCCTTTCCGGTTTTATATTCTGGTCCTAATTTCAAACAATCCTTGTAGAAACCGAATATCCTTTTCATAACATAGTCTACTCCTTTACTTCTATCCTCACCATTCCTATAGTAGACCGCTTGCTTAAGCTCCTTCTCAACATTTGACAAGTGTTGGAATTGCTCTATCTTATATGGCATTTGGTAGTTTACCTCATCGGTCTCATCCTTAAATCTAACTATCCCTAAGGAAGGTTCATAAGTCATTTTAGAGACCTCAACAAATGGCTTTCCAAAAACCACTTGAGTTAAGGATGCATCGACTATCGGGCGGATATCTTCTACAATTACAAAGTCGGTGACATAGGTGAAGTTTCCTACATAAACCGGTAATCCCTTAACTCTTCCCGTGAAGTTACTCATCCAACCCTTATCAGGAAACATCCTATACCCAAGTTGATCCTTCATTATCAAGTTGTAGTGGGCTCTAGTCATGATGTTTATGGGCGATCTAAGGTCGATGTAAGCTTTCCACACATGCAAATGTCCGATGTTGCATGGTATGTTGAGATTAGAAGGGTCGCCTATTTTTATAATTGGTCTACCTAGGAAGTATGGTGTCTCGGGGTCATCGAATAAATCAGTATGATATGCGCGCTCTTCCTTAGTGGGTAGCCTATTGAAGTAGTCCTCATCATTATCTACTTCCTCAACTTCACTTTTCTTAACTTCCTTATCAACCTCGACTTTCTTAACCTCATCCTTAGGTTCAATTTCTATCCTACCCTCATTCTTGTCACTTTCTTCCATGCTCCTATCGATTGGTTTAATAGTGACAACGTTGACGAAGTGGACATGTTTGGATGAAGAAGGGTCTTTGACTTGGGGTCCGCTATTTGTGTTCCTAGCGTCCTTATGTGGAGGTGATAGCACTTGGTTATTGAGGGCTTTCAACAAGTTGTCAATTTTATTGGTCATCTCCGTTTGTTGCTGATTGAATTCGGATTCGAATCTAGCTATCCGAGCTTCTTGGGATGCCATAAATTGGGACATCAATCCTTCAAGATGATTGGTACTACCATTGCTAAAAGGATTGTTGTTGAAAGTTCGGTTCAAGTTGGAACCGCTTGATTGGAAACGATTAGGTGGGTTGGAAGAATTGGTTTGTTGTGCGTTTTGGTTTTGTTTCCACCTAAGGTTTGGGTGATTTCTCCATGAGGGGTTGTATGAATCACCGTAAGGGTTTGGCTCGGGTTTGAAAGTGTACCACTTGTCTCCCGCTCCGTCGGTACGCGAGGATGCGTACTCCGCAAAAGCTTGTTCGGGGAGTTCCATGCAATCACTAGTGTCGTGGGGACCACTACATAATTCACATGAAGAAGTGATTTTGTTCACTTGGCTTGAAGGTTTAGGAGCCTCGTAGGATTTCATAAGAAACTTGACTTGGTCTTCAAGTTCTATGATCCTACGGTCGGAAGTGCTTGAATTGTTCGAAGGCAAAGATATTGCCTTGACCGTTTTATTCAAATCACGGGGATCACTCCAACTTTCGTTATCATAAAGAGTAAGATCTTCCAAGAGATCCCATGATTGTTCCGCACTTAGATCACGTAGCTTACCACCAGCCGATTGGTCAATGGTTTGCCTCGTGGAGAGATTGATATGGTCATAGAAAATTTGGACTTGGAGCCAAAGTTCTATGCCATGGTGAGGGACTTTTTGGAGTAAGTCCTTGAATCGAGTCCATGCCTCGTAGAGGGTTTCGCCTTGACGTTGTTGGAACATCAAGATATCATTCCTTAACTTGGTAGTTCTTCCCGGTGGGAAAAACTGAGCAAAGGAAACGAGTGGTGAGATCATCCCAAGAGGTGATAGATCCTGCGGGTAGACGTTCTAGCCATTGACTAGCTTGGTCCCGCAGAGAGAATTGAAAGAGACGCAGTCGGGTCGTCTCTCGAGTGGCAACATCAAGGTCTATAGAATCAACGATTTTAAGAAAGTCCTTGAGGTGTTGATTAGGATCTTCAGAACGAAGTCCATGGAATGCGCATCCGCTTTGCACCAACCGGATGGTGTCGGATCGCAAGGGTGTGACATTGGCTCCTTGAGTGAGCTCAATGGTGTTTCGATAGCCTTGGTGGCTAGGACGGGAATACTCTCCTAAGGTACGGGCTCTAGGAGGTGGTTGTTGTGGTGGGTTGTTGGGATTAAGGATATTACCACCTTCCATGATGTCGGATGGTAATGGTTACGAATAAAGAAACGAAGAAAAAAGATAGACTAAAGAAAACCTAGAAAAATAAAATAAAAATCTCACTAGAAAGGAATCTAGTGAGTAGACCTAATAAAATAAAAATTCAACCTAAACAATAACTATTCCCCGGCAACGGCGCCAAAAACTTGATGCGTGGTTTTGCAACCTTACAGCAGGTTTTACCTCTCAAGAGGTTTACAACCCCACCAGGCAGTGTACCTGACCGATGTAGTATAGTGTAGTGGTAAGTACGGGGGATTGATCGTTCTCCACAGGGAATAGTGTTCGTTAGGTATGAAAAACTACTCTAATTAGGTCTAAGGGTGAAGGAAGATTCTTTTTGTATTTTTATATTTTTTTGAAAGCAAGTAAAATCTCGGGTTTTGAGGAGTGGGCGGAATTAGTTGCTAGTCAACTAACCCAAATAACTACAATTGCAAATAAAATAAATAACTGAAAATAAAAAGTGTGGTGGAAATAATATGGAGAGAAATGTGTTTACTTAGATTTCCTTACTCCCTAACTATCTTTTACCGGTTGATTAGTGCGTATTAATTGCGTGGATGACGGGTGTATTCCTTAATACCAATCGTGGGGTGGCGTACGTACTTCCCCAACTCTATGAACTCCTACTTCACTCCTATGTCGAGCCGGCTAAGAAGCTCCTAACATGGGATCACTAGAATTCGCTCATGCATTAAATACAACCATAAAAACCTTTAGTACGCATTTGGTTCATGTTTCTTAAGACGTTCAAGCAAGTTACCGAATAGGAAGTTAGCCAGTTTTCTTAAGCCTAACATAGATAAACAATCATCCAATACAACTAATAACACACTAATAACCAATAATCAATAGCTAGGTTTCATTAGATCTAAGCAAACACAAGATAAATCTAGCCTAACATGTTAAACAAAAGACAAGAACAAGATAGAATCAAACAACACATAGACATATTGAATGATTAATTGATAACTTATCTTCAATGTAACATGGAAGATCTCAAGGCAAAAAGCCTTGAAAAAGCTGCTAAAATCGTCTTAGGGTTTCCTCCCAAAAGTTTACACACTAAATTCCACACTAATGACAAAGAATTGCAAAACTATATATAGATTTTTACATCTGATGGCGTCACGTTATGGAGTGTGACGCCGTCACCTCGCCGCTTTTAGGGTTCCCGGATGGCCTTCTGGACGCCGTCCCTCTTTAGCTCTCCAAAATCCGTTCTGGCTTATCAAGGCTTGACGCCGTCAGACTATGAACGTGACGCCGTCCCCCTTTAAATTAAGGCATGACGACCTTGATCACTCCAAAGGGTGACGCCGTCAGAATTCCATGCAAATTTCTCTGGCTTATCATGAGTAATTTTCACATCCACCTTTTTCATGCCAAGCCATGACGCCGTCCAGGGTAAATCCTGACGCCGTCAAAGGTAATTTTTAGCCGATTTTGAGACTTTGTCGTTTTCTTCACTTTTATGCTCCAAAAACGTCCAAAATGCCTCCTTTTCCAGATTTCTCCTCAAAAGTACCTAAAATGACAAAAGGAACAATTTAGGGCAATATTTGATCAAATAAATACGATTTAGGGCTTAAATGACCCCTTAAAAGCGGTACACTTTTCGCTTCATCAGTCTCTCAAAATATACTTGTTTCATTCTCACGGAGAACCCTTCATCATCTATCGACCTCTCACTACGAGGGTGTTGATATTGAAAAGGAGGCACTCTACTCCAGCCTCCGACGACCAAACAAATGTGCACTAATTGAGTCTAGAGCCATGAGATTCATCAAAGATCTCTTAGGAACACTTAGTATTACTCTGCTGTTCTACATCATGGGAGCAGTTGTAAAATTAAGAAAGAGTCGTTCGCAGATCTTAGCAATCTGCCAAGAACGTTCATGAGAAAAGTCACAAATGTGATTATCAATGATTGAATGGAAATCCTGCCAGGGTCAACATCAAACAGCCTTGACAGCAGGCCACTTCGGTAACTCCTTGTGGGTTATACTTAGTGTTTGATTCAAACGGTCTACAGTCGTGGGGTGATCTCCAGCGACTCACTGAATCGTGGGTGCACTTCGGTGTGTCCGTGTTATCCCTTTCGGGGGAATCCAGTTCAGAATAGCCTGGGTTAGGATTTGAGAAAGTCTTCACACTATGCTGTTGAGGATTTCAGGTCTGAGCCTGTAAGTACCGGTTGGTTCATGCTGTTGCTGATGCTGCTGCTGAGAATCTGGAGTTCAACCATCAAGACTCCATCATGCTCATATCCTGAAGATATGTTCTCTCAAAGACTCAGTAACACCAAAAGTTCAGCAAAAGATAAAGTAAAGTCAAAAGTTCAAGCACTACAACCTTTCTCAAGTTAAAGATTGATAAGTGAGAACAAGCTGCAGAACAAATGTCAAAGACGTATGAGCATGATGGAGAAGACGAGAAGACGTTGGAGATTGGCAGATCGAGACAACACCATAACATATCAAGTCAAGAACAAAGAACAAAGATTATCAGACGTCGGAAGCCAAAGAAGCAAAGAAGACGTCAAGCAACATTGATGATCAAGACTTAGGGGGAGATTGTTAGGAACACGTTTTGTAATATTTCAAGTCTTGATCAATTGCGATAATATGTTGCTAATATGGGTTATATCGTTTGTAATATGTGGTCGGCCCATTAGTAGCCCATGGGCCAGCCACCTTAGTAAAAACCTTCTAGAAACAATCTTGTAATGATGCCCTAATCATGTGCCTATAAATAGAAGGCTTAGGGCATCTCATTTTGTGTGGTTTTTTCATTTCTTAGGGCGAAGCTATGTCAAAGTGAACTGTGAAATGATAATCATCCTTCTCTCTTTCTCTTAATCTCTTCTCTTTACCTTATTAGCTTTTCTCTCTTGTTCGTAGCTTATTATAGATAAGTAGTAGTGTGTGTTTAACTTTCATACGTGTGTGTGTTTGAGTAAAATAGGACCTATCAAATATCTTCAAAAGGAGGCTTTCTTTTGTTATATAGATGATTCTTCTGTTGTTACCATGGCACAAGCTTTTAGGAGCATTTATTGGTGAAGATTGAGCGTTTTGTTTTTAATGTTTGTTTGGCAAACAACATATAACTTTTTTTTTCTTTTTCAGAATGCTAATTTTTCAACGCTACATTAAGGAGCATTTTGGAATGTTGAGCATTTAGGAGCTGTGATAAGACAACATTACATCATTTTACGCATTATGATTACAACTAAAACTACGTTATCAAAAAAATTATTGAAAAACAACTACTACTGACAACTATTGTTTAAGTTATATCGATGATAATTTCAAAACATAATTATCTATATCTATTGACAAAAAGCTTTGATTTTTTTTTAGCCAAAAATACTACATTTATGTAACACCTCCCAAAATTTGGTACAGCGGAAGACTTATCAAAGCTTCGGGGTGCTACGGGGATTGGTACACAACACAAGTATAAGGAAACGGAAATACTTTCTCCATTAATTAAAACATTTCCAACCAAATATTTAAAGTTTACAATTATCCCAAAAGTATGTAAGTAAGCCCAAAATAATCGTAACTGTAGGTCCCCAAATAAGTTATCAGAGTCTTAATTGATCCTTCAACCATGCCGCTTGCCAGGCCTTCAATTACTAGCTAATCCAAATGCTCAATCATTACCTGAGAAAAATATGCTAAAAGGTCAGCTAATGCTGGTGAGTCCATAGGTTTAAATATAAAGCAATGAGTTGGACCTTAAACAATTGTAGTGTTCACACAAAGGTGATGTCTATTACGTCAGCACTAAGTTCATGCAACTGAAGCTGCACTATTGTGCATGCCCTAGAAGCACGTTAAATAAAGGCCCTTGTAAATAAAGTCCAGACCAAACGGGGGAGTCACCCCTAATAGATCTATTTATAGCATTCGCCCTTCCCCGCAGGAATTGACGGTTCATGAAAGTGGGTATGAAAGGGATTCTATGAGTTAGCCTCATTCTACGTAATAGACTAATAAAAACATAAATGCAGTTAAGGTCCATGAAATGTTTTGCATGTTTCTCACCTTAATATTTTAGTAAAACAGTAATATGAGTAAAAGTGGGGCTATGAACTCACCTCATTCCAGCAATGCAATAACACAACAATATCAGGAGCAGAACATCACAATAAACCAAACAGTAGTACAACACAATAGCTTAAGGGTAGTATGGCACAACAGTAACTATGACAGCACGGCACAACAGACTTGGCACAACCTAATAATATAAAGACTCGTCTCAAAATATATTTCATAAATCAAATGCGCAAGGGTTTCCAAAGTTAACCAATTTCATTCAATAAATAATCTTGTTGTATCCGTTTATTAGAGTTTGGTATCATCATTTGTGTAGCGGTAAAAAGACGCTGACTCAAGTGTACACATGCCAAAAGAGTGACAATAACCGGATCGTCGTGGAAGGGATGACAAGAAGTCAATAAGAGATGACGGAGATAACCCAAAGAAATCACACATAATAAACACACCAAGTAGTTGAAAAGATTGGTTGTCGTCAGTTATAATCCCATTAAGTTTTATAAAACATACACGTTTTATATATTTAAGCAAAAATTTATCATGACTTATATGTTCGTAGAACGTTCCAAGTCAAGTGACTTTATTAGTTTCCAAACACGTTTGAGTTGGCAAAGGATTATAGATATTATAGTTCGTTAGATGATATTTTCACATTATTTGTCTGTTACGGCTCAAATACATTAAATTCCTCATGAGTCCAATGTATTGTAGTCGTCTCGTGTTCCAATAGTCTAATATGTCCAAAGTTCGATAAGATTCTAAATCCAACAATAGTCCAAGTTTCAATATATATTTCAAGTCCCGGTGTCGCAAAAATCCCAATGTATATCGACTACCAATCAACAACCTAACAAATAAATAATCCAACAAATAATTCCCATAATAACAATAATGTACTAGAGCAAATGTGCCTCGATACGTCCCGTAACCTCGTGTTCTTCCGTTATTTTCCAACTTATATCATTCAAAACTTTATATCTTTCAAACTTATTTTTGTTTTGTAACATGTCACGAGACTTAGTAATGTATCGAGTCACATTTCCAATCATTTCTCACGGCTATAAGCCGGGTCAACTAGTCAACATACCTAATGTATCAACAAGTCTAAGTAATAATAATTTGGGCACGTCGAGGTCGCACCGAGACCACAAGGTCTCGGCTAACACTCGTAGCCATAACATCACGATCGAATTCCATGTTCCAAGCATCAGGTAATCAATATCCATTCTCGGCCAAACTAACCTACGGCTTGAGTGTTCCAAAGTTCACAATCAACCTCAAGTTCACAATTAATAATAACAATATCGGATCAAGAATAAATGCCTCGCCGAGACCAAAAGGCCTTGGCTAAAACCAACCGTGAGCCATATCAATCGGACCAAAAGAAATAATACCTTTCCGAGACCAAAGGTCTTGGCTAAAATTTCCACACCACGAGTCAATATTACCAAATGGATCAAAAACCAAAACCTTGCCGAGACCAAGAAGGTCTCGGCTAACACATTTACCATGAGCCACCAAGTATCAAACGGACCAAAATGATAAAGCACAACTGAGACCAAAATAATCAATAAGCTTGAATAATCTCGGGTCGAGCTTATTCCATTTCGTACGCGTGACAACAAAACCAAAAACAAACCCGTGACCACAAAAACTCAACAAATGTTGATAAGTTTTCAAATTCGTATAATTCGTATCCCACCCAAAACCTACTCGAACTAGTTATTACAGCTCGTTATATACGAGTTTTACACCCCCACCGTTATCACACGAGGAGAAAAACGGTGGGTCTTACCTTTTTCTTTAGGGATCTACAAGGGTACACTAGTTTTGATGGTGATGGAGGCGCATACGTGGTAGTGGTGTGTGTTTCTTGGTGCGTGTGGTGGTTAAACGTGACAAGGGAGTCACAAGGTGAGTGTTGTTGGTAGTGGTGTGAGGTGGCAGAAGGCGGTGACGGTGTTTGATAGGGTGGCCGGTGGTGGGAGAGGTGGTGGTGGCTGCTAGGTAAAGGATATGGGTTATTATGAACCCTAAATGGTTATAATGGCCCTTTTATACTCCCTATTGGAACATTCTTGCCAAACCTGGTAGCCACAAGGACTATAAGTGTAAATTCAGGCAAAGGGCCTAAGTGCCAATTAGTTATTCTTTTCGTTATTATTCCCGGGACTCGTTTAGACATCATAAAGTATACCCGCGACATTTTAACCTTCGCCATTAATTTTAAAATCATTTTTCCATGAGAAATGACTATAAATACGCCCATGTTCATTTAACGTGTCAAAAATCGATATTTCCCATATTATTAGGTTTAACTGTGCCGACTCACGTTGTGCTAAATCTAAAGTTTCTACGGGGAAACTTCATATATCACGTAACAGTATTCCAACAAAATTCCTGATATTCCAAAACAAATTCCCAATACGTTCCCAAAATGGTGCCCATATATTAATATTCGTTTTATACCAAAATGCGGCATTAAAATAATTCCCAAAATTTTCCGATTGTCACAGCCTCCCAGCCTTAGAAGAAACCCGTCTCGGGTTTCGGTTCAAGTTACTCGTTAAGGTTGAAAAGAGGTTAGGACAAATTCGCTTAATCTCATCCTCACATTTCTACGTGAGTTCGGGATTGTTTCAGGATTTCCAACAAGTTCTAACGGCAAGAATGTGACTTGGCTTAGATCGCTAAGTTTCACGATTCAAGATTTCAATAAGTTCCTCAACAGGATTCAACGTTCATCAAGCTGGATAAAATTTGGGATTACAGCGGCAGTTTCTTCCGAAAATGTCTCTTCGGATTACGCACGTCAAGAGTATTGTGGACTTCGCCAAGTCCCGGTGGTAGTACAAGTCTCGTGAGCTACCGATCCGCAAGAATTTTGAAAAGAGTATTATAGCGAGGGTCAAGCTACCAACGTTTACTAAAAGGGTCACACCATTACATGGTGATAAATTAAGCATCACCTTGCCCTTACTCAGAATTCATGAGTTTTGCAGTGTCCATTATTATAGCTCCTCTAATGATCGGGGGCAATTCACCTTTCGCTTGTGATCTAAATGATCTTTCCAGTGGTTTCATGGATGAGTTCAGTACCAGTGGGTTGACTATTTCCAATTTTGGTCTAACAGGTAGAGAGTCGAAAAATTCGACCACAAAGTGCCTCAAGCGGTACAGCCTTGATGCTGACGAGATTTCTATTATCTTAGAAAGGTTTGGGCAAAGGCGTATGTCTCTCCCAGCCTTTTTCCAAAGTTAATAACACAGGCTAGAAGCATATCTCCCAACATTTAAATGGTTCTCTCACTCTAACCATCTGTTTGGGGATGTTGTGCAGTACTCATGTCGAGATCCTTTCCCAAGGTCGTCCAGAGTGATTTCCATGGCTTTTTCGTAAGACATCTATCTCGATCGGAGATGATAGGCATCGGCACTACATGCTGGGGAGGTAATTTCTTCTAAGTATAGAGGGTCAGGTTGTCCATATTATCGCTTCCAATGATAACGGGGTAATGAACAGGTTCGGTAAGACGATCACAATTACCCAGATGGTATTGCAACCACTATATGTTCTTGGAAATCTGGTGATATACCCACAGTAATTCTTTTCCACTTCTAAATAGGGAATTCGGGTTGTTCCAATATATCTGATGGTTTCTGGTGTTTGGCTATCATTTTTCGACATGCTAAGTATTGCCAATATATATTGAAATGTCAGCCTCCATGCTCGGTCATCAATATTGTTTCTTCTGATCTTGATACGTCTTATCAGATCCGGGGTGAATGGAGTATTTTGATTTATGTGACTCATGCATAATCATATCACAAATACCCACGTAGGGTGATATTCAGTTTTTGTCTCCAAAGCATGAAGTTTCCATCAGAACGCTTTACGAATCCGTTTTCGTTTTCTAACATACCATAGTGGTTCCTACAATGTCTATTTTACCCTTTGACGGCTTTAGCTTGAGCTTCAAGCATTTAAGTCTGTACAGGCAAACCGCTAGTCATCCATAAAGTTCGGACTCTCAATGGTTGTGCCCTTTTTGCTCGACTAAGAGCATCAGCAACAACGTTTTCTTTACCCGGATAATAGCAAATTTTGCAGTCATAATCACCATGCAGTTCTATCTAGCGACGTTGCCTTATGTTCAGTTCTTTCTGGTCTGGGACATGCTGCTACTCTTATGCTTTGTGTGTACTATACACTTCGTGTGATGCAGAAAATGTCCCCAAATTCTGAGTGCAAGTACAACTGCACCCAATTCTAACTCATGAGTTGTGTAGCTTTTCTCGTATGTCTCAAATTGAAGATAGGCGTAAGCTACTTCCTTATCAATTCACATCAAAACATCTCACAAATCTTTATACGAAACATCTCAATTTGCAACAACATCTACACTTCCTTCTGGTACAGCTAAGATAGGCGTACTACACCGTTCCTACTTCAAAAGTTACAATACTTCCTCTCCGTTTTCTCCTTAGTTGCACTTCACATCCTTTGAGTCATTTTGGTTAAAGGCTTTTCTATCTTGGAAAACCTTTGATAAATCTCCGGTAATATCCAGCAAGTCATAATAATTGAGGTACCTCGGTCGGAGTTGTAGGGGTAGCCTAATCCTTAATGGGCTCAATCTTGGCGAGATCTATGTGAATACAATTCACGTGACCAAGAAATCACACGGTCGGTGTTCAAAATTTGTACTCAGAGAAGTCGGTCTATCGTTGTTCCTTCTCAAGCAACCCTAAGGTTAATCCCAGATCTTTGTCATGTCCCTCCTTACTCTTCTGAGTAGTTTAGGATATTGTTGTTGAATACTATCATAACTTGTCCAATTAGAGCTTACACATGCGGTTCATGAGATTCATGAAGGCATTCGGGGTGTCGGCTAACCAACAAGCCTAACTAGGGATTCATAACAGTCACCACAGGTGTAAACGCAACCTTCAGGATTTTTCTCTTCCCGAACCATTTTTGATGGTAGTATCTGAATCCCAGATCGATCCTCAACTAGTTGCTCGAACCTTGGAGCTGATCAAAAGATTGTCGGTTCTCTGTAGAGGGCATCAGTTCTTCATAATGGTTGGCTCATCGTCATATACTAGGTCTAAGCTGTTTGAGTCTTATCAAGTAGAGGTCTAATAGTAGTTGACACAAAATTTCCATTGGCTCCTCCATCAAACTAAGCAGGTGTACATCAGTTCCTACTAACAGTCGACTAGTCTCAATGGTATACTTACTTCTTAACGTGGATGATAGAGTCTGGGAGAACTGTGTTGGCTGTTACTAGCAATCGGTAGGGCGAATCGGTAATGCTCTAATGCAGAAGGCATGACTTTGATTAGGGACCTGAATATAACCGTCGTAGTGGTTTGCATATATGCCTTAAGCAGTATTTGTCTCAGTCACACATGCGGTTATGAATCATCAGGTAGTTGTCTAACTCAAAAATTTGTCAAATCGACACAAAGATTCTTGGAACAAGAAGAGGTACAGTAACGTGAACCATTATGTAGCGGGATCGTTCTATGATAGTAGATGACGTAACATATCCTTTCAGATTAGGGTATGACGCCAGATAAGGCTGGATTCATGGAACGGAAGAGAGGTAGAATTGATCGGCTCGCGATGTTTCAAACATAGAATGAGAAATTTAATTTTTTGTGGAGGTTTAAGCAACCATTCCTAGCATAACATGATTCCTACCTCAATTATACATCGGTGGCCAGTCTTTGTATAATTAAGGTCCAATGATGTAATGCCAAGTTTAGTTACAAGGAGTAGATAATAAACCTTTTGTGGGTTTACAGAATATTAATGAGATAGCAACGTAAGTAAGCCCAAAATAACCGTAACAGTAGGTCCCCAAATAAGTTATCAGATTCTTAATTGATCCTTCAACCATGCCGCTTGCCAAGCCTTCAATTACTAGCTAATCCAAATGCTCAATCATTACCAGAGAAAAACATGCTAAAAGGTCAGCTAACGCTGGTGAGTCCATAGGTATAAATATAAAGCAATGAGATGGACCATAAACAATTGTAGTGTTCACACAAAGGTGATGCCTATTAAGTCAGCACTAAGTTCATGCAACCGAAGATTGACTATTGTACATGCTCTAGAAGCACGTTAAATAAAGGCCCTTGTAAGTGTCTACCCCGTGACACTCGTGTTTCGACATGTTATACGCTCGCGTTTGGTCATCCTGGCCAAACCGAACGGGGGAGTCACCCCCAATAGATCTATTTATAGCATTCGCGCTTCCCCACAGGAATTGACGGTTCATGAAAGTGGGCATGAAAGGGATTCTATGACTTAGGCTCATTCTACGTAATAGGTAAATAAAAACATAAATGCAATTAAGCTCCGTGAAATGTTTTGCATGTTTCTCACCCCAATATTTCAGTAAAACAGTAATATGAGTAAAAGTGGGGCTATGAACTCACCTCAGTCCAGCAATGCAATAACACAACAATATCAGGAGCAGAATAGCATAATAAACCAAATTGTAGCACAACACAACATCTTAAGGGTAGTATAGCACAACAGTAACCATGACAACATGGCACAACGGACTCGGCACAACCTAATAATATAAAGACTGGTCTCAAAATATATTTCATAAATCAAATGCGTAATGGTTTCCAAAGTTAACCAATTCCATTCCAAAAATAATCTTTTTGTATCCGTTTATTAGAGTTTGGTATCATCGTTTGTGTAGCGGTGAAAAGACGGTGACTCAAGTGTACACACGCCAAAAGAGTGATAGTAACGGCTCAAATAGATTAATACGTTTATTAGAGTTTGGTGTAATTCGTTAGACGATATTTTCACATTGTTTGTCCGTTACGGCTCAAATAAATTAAATTACTCATGAGTCTAATGTATTGTAGTCGTCTCGTGTTCCAATAGTCTAATATGTCCAAAGTTCGATAATATTCCAAATCCAACAATAGTCCAAGTTTCAATATATATTTCAAGTCCCGGTGTCGCAAAAATCACAATGTATACCGGCTACCAATCAACAACCCAACAAATAAATAATCCAACAAATAATTCCCATAATAACAATAATGTACTAGTGCAAATGTGCCTCGATACGTCCCGTAACCTCGTGTTCTTCCGTTATTTTCCAAATTATATCATTCAAAACTTTATATCTTTTAAACTTATTTTTGTTTTGTAACATGTCACGAGACTTAGTAACGTATCGAGTCACATTTCCAATCATTTCTCACGGCTATAAGCCGGGTCAACTAGTCAACATATCTAATGTATCAACAAGTCTAAGTAATAATAATTTGGGCACGTCGAGGTCGCACCGAGACCACAAGGTCTCGGTTAACACTCGTAGCCATAACATCACGATCGAATTCCAAGTTCCAAGCATCAAGTAATCAATATCCATTCTCAGCCAAACTAACCTACGGCTCGAGTGTTCCCAAGTTCACAATCAACCTCAAGTTCACAATTAATAATAACAATATCGGATCAAGAATAAATGCCTCGCCGAGACCAAAAGGTCTTGGCTAAAACCAACCGTGACCCATATCAATCGGACCAAAAGAAATAATACCTTGCCGAGACAAAAACCTAAAAAATGATGATACCAACATTTTTATAAGTTTTCAAATTCGTATAACTCTTATCCCACCCAAAACCTACTCGAACTAGTTATTACAACTCGTTATATACGAGTTTTACACCCCCACCGTTATCACACGAGGTGAAAAATGGTGGGTCTTACCTTTTTCTTCATGGATCTACACGGGTACACTAGTTTTGATGGTGATGGAGGCGCGTATGTGGTAGTGGTGGGTGTTTCTTGGCGCGTGTGGTGGTTAAACGTGATAAGGGAGTCACAAGGTGAGTGTTAGTAGTAGTGGTGTGAGGTGGTAGAAGGCGGTGATGGTGTTTGATAGGGTGGCCGGTGGTGGGAGAGGTGGTGGTGGCGGCCAGGTGAAGGAGATGGGTTATTATGAACCCTAAATGGTTATCATGGCCCTTTTACTCTCCCTATTGGACCATTCTTGCCAACCCTAGTAGCCACAAGGACTATAAGTGTAAATTCGGGTAAGGGGCCTAAGTGCCAATTAGTTATTCTTTTCGTTATTATTCCCGGGACTCGTTTCCCGCGACATTTTAACCTTCGCCATTAATTTTAAAATCATTTTTCCATGAGAAATGACTATAAATACGCCCATGTTCATTTAACGCGTCAAAAATCGATATTTCCCGTATTATTAGGTTTAACAGTGCCGACTCACGTTGTGCTAAATCTCAAGTTTCTACGGGGAAACTTCATATATCACGTAACAGTATTCCAACAAAATTCCTTATATTCCAAAACAAATTCCCAATACTTTCCCAAAACGGTGCCCATATGTTAATATTTGTTTTAAACCAAAATGCGGCATTAAAATAATTCCCAAAATTTTCCGGTTGTCACAGCTTAATACGTGTCATAGTTATCATACTTGTCATAGTTAACTACATATACAAATTACAACACCCCAGTTTTACTTTTTCTAGGGAAAACCGATTAGGGATGAGTACGTGTTCGGAATCGGTAAGAACCAGAACTGGAACTGACGGATTCGAGAACTAAATTCATAGAAAATGAGAACCAAAACCGAAGCGAATTTAGTTTTCGGTTCCTATTCGGTTCTTGGTTTCGGTTCTAGTACTTTGCGTATACCCGCGTATGAACCTATATTTTGAAATACCTTATGTAAGTTACTATAATAGCAACAAATGCAAACAAATAACGTTTAACAACTAAAATAAATAAATACATATAGTAACATGCACATTATGGTGTTATAACCACTTAAAAATAAAAACAAATAGTATTAAAGAAAACCTGTTTCAATTATTTTGATGATCAGATGTTTGTTATGTAAGCATCAAATGTTAAATAATCAATTGTTGATTGGTGGATGTTTAAATTGATTAAATTAGGGTATTTGGATTGAGTTTTCATAAGAAAAGATGATGGGGTGTTTTTAGAATCTTATGGAACGAAAGTTGTCGATTAAAATTTTCTCTTTTTTAGTTTTTCGGGTATTCGGCTACAGAATCGTGAACAGTTGTACACGATCCGACGGATTCGAGATCCGAAATTTTACCAAAACCTAGAACCAGAACCATTGGGTCTGGTCCGGTTTGGTTTTTCAGTCTTCTGGTTCGACTCTCGATTTTAGTTCTGTTCTTTTATTCTTTTGCTCATCCCTAAAACTAATATTACAAATTACAAATCTCAAATCACATTCTAATTCAAAATAAACTCTCTTCAATGTAACGCTATATAAATAGGATTACAAAACCATATTACACAAATACCATTTTAGAACCTACACAATTTGGTAAACCCAAGAAAAGTTAATTATTAGTTAAAGTCATTCTAATATAGAACTCTCACTATTTATAATTATATTGTTATGAAAACCGTATAATAAATTGTTCACTCAAAACTTTAATTATGTGATACTTGGCGTCGCAACGCTCGGGTATCCTGTTATTTGTTATTAAGCGCCTGTACACTCTTCAACATCTTCATTTATTCAAGTATAAATTATTAGTTATTGAGTTTTTAAATACTGATTAAAGGTATGCTTTCATTTTTAGTTTTAAAGGTTAACTTTGACAAACGTTATGGGTCTACTAAAGTTGTTAGAACATCACTTTTGATTTTTGTTTATACTTTTCGTCAAAGAAAAACTTCAATAATTATTGTTCCCCGCCTAATTTCTTAGTTTGCCGAACATCTAGTTTTTGATAGCTCGTATTAAGTGTTTGGTAGATTGCATGCAGACGAATAGTTAATTCTCACATTTAGAATTGTGGTGTCACTCAATACATTTTTTTTTATCATTGCATGTAACAATATGTCATTTATAATCTTAATTACTATCTCACAATTCACAAGTGATGTGAATAGTGATTTTATAGTAAATATGTTTTATTTTTAAATAATAATGATATTTTACCAATTAATAATATTTTATTAAAGTACAAATTATTGTTTATGGAAGTTTTTCTAAAATATCCAAAACACCCCCCTTTGCTAGAAATATTTAATTAAACATTTGTTATTATCTTTATAAAAATAAAATAAAACGGCCTCTCAACTTTATGTAAATATTTAGTTTCTGATATTTTGCACATTGATTTTATAAAAAATTTAAAACTTATCAACATTTTTTGTCTCTGGATTTAGAATATGCTTTGAGATCCGCTATAAGACGCGAGATACACTCCTCGAAATTGGTATATATAATGTGTTTTTGCATCATCTATTAACAGTTTAACACTATCAAAGGTAAACTCATCGCACTGCACGGGATAATACCTAATTATGATACACAAAAATCAAAAAGTTACATCTAAGTTACGTGTAACTAACAATTTAGTTACACGATCTAAGGTTTTAAGGCCTAATGGACTAGACCTTGTGGAATTGACCGTATGCCCATGTAGCCATGAGCCCATGACTGATTGTGCGTCTTATAGTTGTAGCATTGATGCTCTTCATAAAGGAGTAAAGGACACACGTTACATACATATGTCAAAAAATATCCATACACATATACGTATTAAGAAGTTAATAAAGCACCAATCCTTGAAAATGTTGAAACTTGTGCAGTTTTGCATGCATTCAAAAAAATTTGTGACATTCGGTATCTGTTTCTTCTAGCAACTTTACTACCTTTAGAAGACACCTTTCGATGGATTGCTTGCCAAATCATGTCGACAGCATCACCAGGCTTCGATGGATACTCATACTCGAAATGTGGTGCAATTTGCTTTAATCTTCTCCACATTTCAATCCATTTTTCTCTTTGAACGCCTCATAAGTTTTACTAGGTACCCTTTCTTAGAAGCATCTGTTGCACGAACAAATATGACAAATTCAGAGTAATCAACAACATCTGGTAACTCGATGTTATCACTTATTATCACGGGAACACAATGACTAACAATATCATCAAACAAACGGTTGGATGAAGGAGTGTCTCCTGCAATGCTCAGGCAAAATTTGGAAGAAGCCATTCCTATGGATGACGCGCGAATCTTTCCACCCTGTTGAGGTAAATAATGAAACTAATCAATAATGAGAGGGCTAATGATTTGAAAATGCATCTAACTTGTCAATTTTTGTTGTTTCATGTAGTCATCTTATCTTTTGCTACACAAAGCATTCAAAGTTCGACCTTTTGTGTGTATTTTAATCATGTAAAATAACCATTTTACCTTTCAAAATTTGAAAAAAAGTAAGGGTAAAATGATCATAAAATACAAACAAATGTCGAAATTTAAAAGGTATGTGTTTTAACAGGAAAAAAATAAGATGGCTACACGAAACAATAAAAATTGATAAGTTAGATGCATTTCCAAATCATTATCCACAACAAATAAAAAACGAGGATATAATATATTGATAAAGAACGTGACAAACTTACATCTTTCCTATGAATTTCTCCTTGAAAGTACATCAACAGAGGCCTTTCTTCAAAGGAAGGGGAACTGCTAGCATTTAGTCATGCAACCACATGTTTACAAGGTGCAACAATGTCTTTATCTGTATTTGCAATCCATTTTGGGTACCTTCCAAAATCGGCAAGAACAAACATAGCGGAACGTAAGTATCTTCTTGCTAATTGCAAACTATTTGGATGGTGAGCCATGATCAAATGATCTTTTCCACCAGACCTTTTCCATTTTTCTGTACCAATCAAATCAGTCTCTCTTGCAAAACCCTGTCCATATTGTTTTCGTTGGTGAGACGAATCTTACAATTCAGATTGTAGCTCCAAGATGAGAAAAATGGCATAAAAATAACATCTGCTTGACTCGAGTTTTGTACAAGAATTGCACTACAAGGTCGAGACACATTTGGATTAACCGAAGATAGAAGATCAAGTGTAAGCCAATACTCCATACTGTGGTGTACGCTTACACCACCCGGGTATTCAGGGATTCTGCTCAAATTACTCACATTAGGCCATATATGTTTTCCGTATCCTTTTCAGCCTATTAATCCAAAGTGAAACTCTGGAGGTAAATCATACATAAATACTTTAAGTAGAGCATGCTTTTGATCACACATGGTTAGTAGTTCAATGGGGTTTGATTTAAAACAAGATTCATTACAAGAGGAACCAACAAAAGGGGGAGACATGATTTCGATTGGCTCAGTTTCATCATGCTTTATGTAAGATGGTGTGTTGGCAACAATAACGAGCTTGTATATGTTGGAAAAATTGGTCATAATGTTGGGTTTGAATGACAACTGATGGTCATCAAATGCACTAATGGGTATTAACACAAAAGTTAATGTGTGGTCATATGTAACGACTGAATTAATTTTGCGTTCATGAGCCATTAGTATGATTAATTAGTTGACCATTTTTCTTGACATCCTTTCACTATAAGTTGAGAGCTCTCCTCTCATTTCCATACACCAAGAAACACCGAAAAAAATACACAACTCTTCACTCCTCTCCTTTTTGTGTTACCATTCATATTTCTTGTGTATCCGGATCGTAATAGAAGGAAGACATGATTTTGGTTCGCCTTGATAACCCGTTTGTGCTAACGGAGTTATCCGTTGTTGTTGTATCCTGGGAGATAGACGTTCACAATTATCAAGCACCGTGGAGAGGACGAATCTGTCTTAGGGAAACTGTGAGCATCACAGGCCTCAACATTTTCTTGTGTTTTTGTGTCTCAACTATCAAAATAATTACGGTATCGTTTTATACACTTTACTTTTCCTTATTATTATCATCATATTAGTTGTTTATCTCTAGTAGCAATACACATATTACCTACAATCTTAAGACAGATTATTTTGCTATTAGTGACTGAAATAACGAGGCATAATATTTTGAAATTATTTTTGATTTGTTGAAAAAAAATATATATTATAGTTGTGTTTCATAAGTGAAATTATCTAATGATATTGAAATATTAATTACTCGCACGTAAATTATGTGGGAGTTCTTGGGTGATGAATATTCACATGATGTTTGGGACAATAAAAAAAAATATATATATATATATATATATATATATATATATATATATTGTTTGGTATTTTGTCTTTTCGGATGACCTGAAAGAAGTGATATAACTTTCTTTTTAATTTATCATTTTTAGTGAACTATGCCGTAAAAAGTATGACATCCCTTTTAGTGAAAATGGAAGTAAAATACTAAAAGACGGTATAACCATAGGTAAAGGTGTTTTGAAAAATAACGTATACGTTATGAAAATAGATAAAACATCTAAAGATAAACTTTGCCTCACCTCTCTAGACGACAACTCAACTCTTTGGCATAGACGCTTAGGCCACGCCAATATGAGTCTCATCCAATCTCTATCATCTAAGGAACTCGTTAGGAACCTACCCAAGTTGAAATATGACCAACACTTTTGTGATGCTTGCAAAATTGGGAAACAAGTTCATAATAGCCATAAGGCTAAAAATATTGTGTCCACATCTAGGTGTCTAGAACTTTTGCATATGGATTTATTTGGTCCATCCGCTATACAAAGTTATGGAGGCAACTTCTACACTTTGGTCATAGTAGATGATTATTCAAGATACACTTGGACAAAATTTATGAAAAGTAAAGATGAAGCTTTTGATAAATTTGAAATTCTTAGTAAGAAAATTCAAAATCAACTAGGAAGTAGCATTGTGTCAATTAGAACAGATCACGGTCGTGAATTTGATAATAAAACTCAATTTGGAGCTTTTTGTGATGCTAATGGCATAACACATAACTTTTCAGCTCCGCGTACTCCTCAGTCAAACGGTGTAGTAGAACGTAAAAACCGAACTCTCCAAGAAATGAGTAGAACAATGCTTAATGAACAAAACATACCACAAAAATTTTTGTGTAACGCTGTTGACACATCTACCTACATCTTAAATAGAGTTTTAATAAGACCATTTTTGAATAAAACTCCATATGAACTATATAGAGGCAAAGATCCTACAATAGGATATTTTAGAGTTTTTGGAAGCAAGTGCTTCATTCTAAACACTAAGGAGTATCTCACCAAATTTGACCCAAAGTCTTATGAAGGTATGTTCCTTGGATACTTGCAAAATAGTAAAGCCTATATCGTTTTGAATAAAGAAACCTTAAGAGTCGAGGAATTGTTGAACGTAACATTTGACGAAAGTCCACCTCCCTCTAAGACATCACCTTTGGTAGATGATAACTTAGTTGAAAGTCAAATAGTTGAAAACCAAGAGAAGCTAGATAATGACAAGGAAGATGAACCTTTAAATAGAGAAATTGTAAATGTCAAAGAATCTAAAAGTCATCCATTAGATAACGTCATAGGAGAAATTAATGAAAGAACTTTAAGATCAAAAGTTCAAAATCAAAGTAACTTCTTTTGTTTCATTTCAACCATTGAGCCCAAAAATATAAATGAAGCTATAAAAGGTGAATCTTGGGTTATAGCAATGCAAGAAGAATTAAGCCAATTTGTTAGAAATGATGTTTGGACATTAGTTCCTCAACCAAAATGTCAAACCATAATTGGAACAAAATGGGTCTTTAGAAATAAAATGGATGAAAATGGTGTGGTGTCTAGAAACAAAGCTAGGCTAGTAGCTCAAGGCTATAATCAATAAGAAGGTATTGACTACTATGAAACTTTTGCTCCAGTAGCTAGGCTCGAGTCAATTAGAATATTACTTGCATATGCATGTGCACATGACTTTAAACTTTTTCAAATGGATGTCAAAAGTGCATTTCTTAATGGTTTCATAAACGAGGTAGTGTATGTCGCACAACCTCCCGGATTTACCGATTTTGAAAAACCAAATCATGTCTATAAACTTAAAAAGGCTTTATACGGACTTAATCAAGCACCAAACGCATGGTATGATCGACTTAAAATATTCTTAGTTGAACATAAGTATACCATGGGACTAGTAGATAACACTCTATTCACTAAGAAAAAGGGATCGCATATTATCATAGTTCAAATATATGTGGATGACATCATATTCGGATCAACTTGTCAAGAGTTATGCGACGATTTCTCAAAAATCATGCATGACGAGTTTGAAATGAGTATGATGGAAGAACAAAACTTTTTCTTAGGTCTTCAAATAAAACAATTAGAAGATGGGATATTCTTTAACTATTATAAATACATAAAAGATATGCTTAAGAAATTTAGTCTTGAAGACTCTAAACCTATGAAAATACCTATGTCCTTAGAAACTAAACTCACCAAGGATGAAGAAGGTGAATCCATAGATAGCACTAAATATAGAGGAATGATTGGTAGTCTACTCTATCTCACGGCTAGTAGACCTAATATTATGTTTAGTGTTTGTCTATGTGCTCGCTCTCAAGAAGATCCTAAAACATCCCATCTTGAAGCCGTAAAACGAATATTTAGATACATTAAAGGTACTACACACTTACGATTATGGTATCCCAAAGGAACGGGTGTTGAAACCATAGTGTATGCCGACTCAAACTATACCAGTGACTATGTCGATAAAAAAGTACAAGTGGTATTTGTACTTTTGTTGGGCATTGTCTTACCTCATGGTTTTCAAAGAAACAAATGGCTCTAGCAATCTCAACAATCGAAGCTGAGTACGTGTCAGCAGGAAAAGCATGTCAACAAGCTCTCTGGATGAAACAAGCTCTCGTCGACTATGAAATTCAACTTAACGACGTTCCTATTCTTTGCGACAAAAAAGGATCTATCGATCTTAGTAAGAATCCAGTTCAACATGCTAGAACCTAACATATAGAAATTCGTCACCACTTTCTTCGCGACAATGTTCAAAAAGGAAACATCTCAATCGAGAAACTATCCTCATAAGACAATATTGCCGATATCCTAACAAAACCTCTTAAGAGAGAACCATTTAATCTTCTTAGACTTGGTTTAGGATTAATGGAACCAAATGTGTAGTTAAAATCTTTGTTTAAACCTTAGCTTAACCAAACACGACAAAAACCCAAAACTGGTCCCAAGGAACCACCCGACAACAAGGATGGAACCAAATATTTGGTTCTGCCCCATCCGTGGGTTCCTGGGTTGGTTTTTAAATATATTTAAACAAACACTCCTTTTCTCATACCCATAACACACAAGTAACTCAAACTCGCCCCATAGTACACCATTCTCAGAATTTAGGTATCTCCTTCAACTAATTTGTGCTCTAATCCACACTGTAAATTTCCCAACTACATTTACACTCCTGATCTAAGTCTAGGGTTTTTATTTCTTGCACAAAATCTAAACTTGGGGATTATGCATCTTTTTGAAAAATCATAAAGTACATTTGCTAAATTACATAACTAATCATGTTTCCTTTAGTTAGGAATTGCATATTGTAAGACATTATCATAATTCACTAAAAACCCCATGTCAAATTTTTTGTAAAAAGCTTCTCACTATTAGGAAAAATGATTTTTCACATTGCTTATACAAATAAAAACGTTATGTTTAAAACATCATTTGCATAATGTCTCTTGAATGCTAAAGGAAATACATAACTAATATGTATTTTCGGGTACATTCAATCGAAGCTACATTGAATTAGGAGCGTTTGGGTTATCTCTCGTTTCGTTATAAAATTTGCTAAATGAAATTTTTATGCATTAAAGAGAGTCGAGATAACTACACCTCCACATTGTCCTTATATAGGCACACACTAGAACATTATATCTAAGCTCTCGTTAGTTTTAACTAAACTATGTAATTTTTGTATCTAGGATCAATCATGCCTCTGGCGACCTTCTACGACCACAAGGATACCCTAAACTACCTTTCAAAAGACCATAAAACTAAGGGACTTACACCGGCACAAGTGAAAATCTTTAAGGCCCTAGAGAAAAGATATGTTCGCGAGGGTAGAACCATAGACCCTTCCTTTCTAGAAGGAACCAATATTCGCCAAGAACTATGTGGAAAACTAGAAGGGGGGTTGAATAGTTTTACCGGTTTTAAAATCTTCTTAAAAACTTTACTTTTGGAAACCTTGATTCGAATCTTATGTGCAATCAATCAACACCAATATGAACACTACACTATTCTAACTAATATAAACTATGAATGAAAGATAAAGATGGAAAGATCTAACCAGGACACAGAGATTTATAGTGGTTACGTCACGAAGCTCTTCTTCGCCCTACTCCACTCCTCGAGTACCACACTCGAGAGTTTCAAGCACTATGTCAACAAGACCTCCCTTTAGGCGGAGAAAACCGTACAACGTCGCTTATCCTATTTTCGAGACTAAGATAGATGTCGAGTGCTAATCTTTGATAGCACCAATCTACCAAGATCCACTTGATCCTTTACTACTTAACACTAGACTCGATCTACCTGATCTGCTCTTTGATCCACTTGATCAATACACAAGCCCAATGGCTTCAAGAGATCTCCAAGATCTCACACGGTCACAATGATCAACTCCCACTTGACTCAATCTACTCTATCTACCCTTGATCAACACACAAGCCCAATGGCTACTAGAGATATTCAATATCTCTATATAAGATCACAATGATCTTTCCTCACAAACTCTCAAAAGAAAAATGATCTTGATGTACACTATGATACAATCAAGTATGTAACAAAAGTTACAAGTGCTCTAACTACAACTATAACACTTCGTATCTACTTGGATACCTTGTGTTCTTCTCTTGCACTTGAAGAGGAATGAAGAGGATCTCTAGGTTGAATGATTGGATCACTCTTAAAGAAAATAAAAACTAAACTAAATGATCAAGAAGAGAAAATGTGATAAGGGTATTGAACTCAGAAAGTTCTGTGTGAAAAAGGATGCCCAAAATCAGTGAAGTGGGCTTATATTTATAGGCAGAAAAAATCTGGCCGTTATGAAGGCACGGCTCCACTAAATCACACACGGTACCACTAAATTTAGTGGTACTGTGTCTGACAAAAATGCTCATCTTTTTGTCTTTTCTGGTGAAAACTTTTTTGGGAAAGTTTGGAGCTGATTTTGGGGGGAAAAACAGCTGTTATGATATTTGAACTTATTTTTCCATTAAAACATTTCTTAATTATTCAAAAATAATTTTTAAAGTATATTTTTGAAAAAAAATGTTTTGTCACATTAAAAATGTGAAGTCTTGAACACAAATTCACTTCTTTGATCATTTGTCAAGTTGTAAATTTGTTTGTGCATACCTAGAGTGATTTGTCTAGAAATGGGATCTTTCGACTAAAAACTTGTTTACGTTAATTTTAACGTAACGTGTTTTCACATTTTGTCATCCTCAAAACGTGAAGTTATCGAAAGATATAAGTAACGTTTTTAGAACATTATTTGCATCAACAATCTCCCCCTTTTTGATGATGACAAAACATAAACTCATTTTAAGTTAAAATTAGTTTTAACAAGTTTTTAATGAGTTTACTCCCATTTCTCCCCCTTTTTGTCGAAGCAAAAAGGTTGCTAAGGCTCCCCCTTGATGTATACTCCCCCTCGTTTGGAGAACACCAAGGAATCGAGCAATGGTTTGTGCTATAACACAAGGTTAGATAACAAATATACAAGATCTAACAAGTAGCACTTATGACAAATATCCAACCACAAAGTAGAAAAAAAAATGGCTAAGTAGCCAAGCACTAAAATAAAACAACCACATAAAATCCCATTCATTCATGAAAATAAATGTCATACATAGGTATGACTACGTGACAAACATAATGAAAACAAACTACAAGAAGCATATAAAATTCTTAAGTGATTCGAGGCCCTAAGATTTGCTTCAAATATCAAAAGTGGTCCTAAACTTTTATTTGAGAAACTAAACATAAAAATGTTTAGTTGTGTGGGCTATTGGGTGGTGGTGGAGGTGGGATGATGGGTCCTTTTGTTGGTGTGAGAAGGTGTTCAAGGTATAAGAACCTAAAGTTCAACTCATCCCTAAGGCACATGATGAGGTGTTGGTTGTGATGACAACATGCACAACTTAGGGTATGTGGTTGTAAGGGATAAAGAATGGGGTGGCCCATTAGTGGTTGAGGTGGTGGTGAGGCGGAGGATGATGATGTGTTGGATCCAAGCTCAAAGGGAGTTGATGGTGACAGGGTGAGTGTGAGTGCCAAAGGTTGTGGAGGACATGGTGGAGGCAAGGATGTGGTAATCCTAAAAGTGGAGGAGGACGATGATGTGGTTGGCCTAGTTGAGGTGGCCTTTGATGGAGCTAGAGGTGTAGAGATTGAGGAGGTTGATTTGGTTGAGGCTAGTGGTGTGTGGACATCTTCATCATCATCCAAAGTGAGATCAATAAGAATAATCTCATTGGTTGGTTTGAGGTTGAACCTTGGCTTTTTAGCTTTGTGTGAAGTAGTAGCCATGGTGGAAGACATGATAGGTGTATGGTGAGTGTGGAATGGTGAGGAAGAGAAATGCTTGATAAGAGCTTATATAGCCAAATCAAGACATGCAAGGATGGATAGGATGGTGGATTTAGGGATTTGGAAGTATTGGAATCAGCATATGTTTGCAGATTCTCAGGAAAAGAGGGTCAAAAAGTGGAAGAGAACAGTTAAAATTGTCTTCCCAGGGTACGGTACCACTAAATGACCCACGGTACCACTAAATTTAGTGGTGTCGTGCCCTATTTAGTAGAGCCGTGGCCTGCAGTTGACTCTTTTTCCAGTTTTGCAGGTTCTAGGCTGCCTAAATGGGGAATTCTAAGTGGACTATTTGCAGCAAATCCCAAAGCCTCAATTCACTAAAGAATAATCACATACTTTTCCTAACACTAGTCACAACTAGCAACTAATAAAATCATGTGATTATCTAGAAATAGGCCACTATTAAGCATGCATTTTATCAAGCAATTTTATCATTTAGTGCATGCATGAGAAAATGTAAAACAAAGTGTATGAACTAGATAAAGCTCATAAAAATAATTGATCATTAAGCTTGATTAACTAATTAAAGTTACCAATGTCAAGTAGAAAATGCTAAGGCAATTCAAGCTTGTTAGTGTTAGATGGCCATAGACAAGACCATATTAATAATAGCTTAATAATACTTAAGTTAGTGATACTACTTAAGTTAGTATTATCTAGTCTTAAAAAAAAACCTATTTTTCTCTCCCCTTTGGCGGCGATTTCCGGCCACCCTCCCCCCCAACTTCTGATAAAAAAACTACCCTCTAAAACCGCCTCTCTGTCATTCATCTTGAATGATATGCAATCGGGGATGATGGTTGTTAATTTCTGGGTCGAGGTGTGAGCTTATTATATGTTCTTTATTATTTTTGTGGAGATCTCCTTGTCTATTTATCTATCGAAACCCTAATCTCGTTCACGATTTCATTTTTCTTTTAGGGTTTCGTTAGATGCAATTCTATTTACCCTAACTTTTCAATCGTTCTTTCCATTATCCGTGTCTAGTACAGATCTGTCCTAGTCGGTTGTGGGTCGTTCAGTTTTTAGGGTTTCCACCAATTCGCATGCCTATATAGTCATCTTTTGGCTACGATTGTTTTTTTTTTTTTTTTTTGCGTTATTGTATATATCATTCTTGGGGATTTTGCCTGTTCTTGCACTTCATTCCAGTCGGTTTGTAATCGTCTCAATAGTACATGGCTAGATTTGGTAGTGGTTTGTGTGACTACTTGGAAGGTTACTGGATCTGCTTTTACGCATAACAAACCTGTTTGGTTTGTACTTTTTCTGGTCCATTATGGTACGTGTGACATGTATGTGGGGTGATTACTACATGTCCTTTATCTGATGTACGTGCTATATATGCGGTTTCATGTGATGGATGGTAGTTTTGTACGTGGGTTGGGAGAGTTGGAAGTCAAGTTTCCTTTGGTTCTTGTTCAAAAACCATTGTTTGTCTATTCTCAGATCCTCACGTATGGTTGTCACTCCGATTTGGTGGATTTTGAGTTTTAGTTTGTGGGACGTTAGGTTTTGTCTGTGGAACCCTAGGTTTCGTTTTTTTATATGATCCGATCTGTTGTGCTACACTCATACATAACTACATTTTTTTGGATCATGGTATACTTTGTGTTGGTCGTTTGTGGCGGCTAATTGGAAGTTAGGGTTTGCTAATCCCTATGGATTGTTGTTGCTGGTCCGATATGCTCATTGTCTTTGATTGTGGTGCGTGTTCGTGACCTGTTTATTTGGTTACTTGATCTAAATTGCATGATGGTTTTGGGCATTGAATGTATTATAGTTGCTGCAATTGATCAGGTTCATGGAAGTTAGGGTTTGAATACCCTATTGTCAGTCTCATTTTTGGTATTCATGATGCTAGAAGCTAGGGTCTCTTTAACTCTACTTTCCGACTTGTGAGATGACCGGTTATGTGATGTTTTGTTTGTGATTCGTTTATCAGATCTGGCGAAGTGGTTATTGGGTCTGCTGTTCGAGCGAAGTGGGAATTAGGGTGTTCGAAAACCGTATTATTATTGTCTATTCGTAGGCATGGTACATTGTTGCTACTGTTGGATTTGTTGGGCGGATCATGATTTCAAGTACTATGATGACTATGGATGTGTTGCCTAAGTGATGCAAGCTTTTAATTCTCATTTTCTTATTCACTTGTATAGTCATTATAGGTTATAAGTTTAAGATGTAAGTTATAAGAATGGCCTATAATTCTTATATAGTGGTTTGGTATGTTGACCTTTGCTTGTAAGTGCCTATGTAACGGGCTGAGATATGGGACTCACCCATATCCTTTGTACTTAAACGTTTTTTGGTGTAATGTATTTTACCAGGGTGCAGGATTACTCCCCTATACCCAAAAATAGTATTATCTAGTCTCTTCTCTTCCCCAACTTTTTAATCTTGTTCCCGAGCCCCTTGATTGCTTTTCCAATAGAATTGAACCCCCCGATCGTTTGCTCATGCATCAACACTTTTCGGTTGTACATGGTTGTTTGCCTTCTCATCACCGAGGTTAAATTGGTTTGGTTGAAGGGAAGGTCGGTTGTTGGTTCGAACGATGACATGTCAAGGTTACGAAAGAAGGTGTTGGGAGAGGGAGTACGAGGACGAGACGTTCTTTCTTCGTTCACCTCATCATCATCCTCATCCATAGGTTGAGATGACGAACCATGACCGAAGGAGGAAGACGAGAAAGTAGTATCGGATGTGGATTTATGACCACGCTTAACACCTTTGTCACTACGTGGCTTAGTGCGGCGTTGTGGTCCACCAAGAGGTTTCATGACGAGATTGACTAGAACGTAGTCGACACTATTAAGATGTGGGTAAGTAGCCATTATCCAACGGAATAGACGAGTAAGCAACATACCATATGGCATGAGCTTATCGGTCTGACTACGAATGTTGGCCATTCTTCTTGCCATGTAGTATGCGAGGTTGTATGGTTCCTCGATACTTAGGCAATAGAGCATATGGGCAAGACTCGCCGGAACATGATCCCGGTTGCTCGCAAGACACAACACGTTTTCACGCAAAAGGAGTTCCCAACTTTTGAGATCGGGAAGAATCTCTTTGAGATAGATTCAATTAGGATCGAGATAAAATATGGAACCATCACGCTTTTGATGCATGTTGGCGACTCCAGGAATTTGGATGTGTTGTTTTATGGTTTCAAGGTTGGGGATTTCGGTACGATAAGGACCTTCAATTTCAAGATTATAGTGAAGTGACTCTAAGGAATGGTCTTCTGTGTAGGCACATTGACCATAGGATGGGACACCTAGAATGTCCCCGAGTTCAGAAATGGATAAAATGATATTTTCAGTTTGAATCCAAAAGTCAAGATAGACATTACCCTCAAGATCATTGAAGGTACGGACACAACTATCGAATTCGAGAATGAAACGAGGACACATTTGATCATTTATTTTGTATAAACTATCAAATTGGATCGTAGGAAAGCATGCTTGGATGTTATCCAAGAGAACAAAATGAGCATCGACTACACGACCTTCGTGTATATATCGATGTTGGACTCTTACGAGATAAGCTTTTTGCTCGTCGGAGATGTTTGATCATTGATTAGAATGGGAATGTAATCTTTGGTATCTTGATAATCCATACGAGGCATTGTTACCTACAAAAATATAATTATGTATACGTTAACTTGTTGCATTTTGATGATCACATTCTTAGTGTATGTGTGCCTAAATGCAAACAATGTGGAGGTGTGGTAATCTCGTCTCTAAAACAAAATTAATGAGATTACCCAAACGCTCCTAACTTCACTTTTGCTCAATCAAATATGTCGAATAATACACACTAATTATTTAATTCGATCAATATTTGTGAGATCATGTATGCATGCAAAATCGTGACCGGATCTAAACACACGAGTTGTGTTGGGGATACTTTGAGTATATACTTGATAGCACGCGGAATTTACTACCAAGTACTTTAGAAGGTGTTTGTGTTTGTTGATCGAATAACTGAAACAGTAATAACAAGAACAATATCAATCAAACACTTTGCTTCAATTAATCGAACAATTACAATGTGAAACGTGAAGCTATTGTTCGTACTTAAGGATTAGGGATATATTGATTATATTAAAACCCTAACTGAGGATCTCTTTTTATAGTATAAAGAGCCCTTTACAAGAAAACTATCGATCGTATAAACCTATCTTTATAAGATATACATCGTATCTATTCCATATTTATCTAAACACGGTTTCTATAATTATCTAATAAACCGTACAAACTCTCTTCATGCACCGTACCAACTGCTCTTGTCATCAGCAGTACTAACTTCTTCATTAGCCGTACTAACTGTTAAATCTTAATTCCCAACAATCCTCCTCTAAACTTATGATTTCTGTGTAAATCAACAAGTTTCTTGAATTAAACTCCGATGTCTTATGATGGGGTGGATTCTTTCAAACACATATCTTCGTTCTTGAAAGATTTGGAAACTTTCTTCACATAATTACCATTTTAAGTCAAACCTTCAAAGAATTAATTCCTAATAACAACCAAGAATTAATTCCTTCTACCGACCCAACATTTAATGCCTTCAATACTCATTAGATTCTATAAAAAGCCTCGAACCTTCAATATTTACTCATCTTCTCATCAAAACACAAAACAACTATCACAATGAGTTCTTCCAATCTTCACATAGTTGAGATTTCTTCTGATTCATTTGAGTTTTCTGCGGACTCATCTTCTGATTCAGAAAATTCAGGCTAGAAAAGATCAACGATAAACCTGTCAGGCAACCAGTAAGATATTGTGAACAATATAGGTCCACAAACAAGCCAAGAGGTGCCAATAGAAATTGGAATACCCTCAAGTCTCACCAAAATGATGACTTTGAATGTTACAATGAAGCTTGTTTCACTTGTGGAAATTATGACCATTTTACAGCTTTCTACAACCAATGGGTAAATGGGTATGAATATAATAGAGTGAACTACAAAAGGCAAACACCTAAGTCTCAATTTCACTCTAGATCTTATTACCCAGAACAGTCTCAAACAAGTTTAGCTCAAACACAGATCCTGCTGGTAGTGCATTTGTTCCTGCTGGTAGTTCATCTGTTCCTGCTGATAGTGTTTCTGCTGATAGACAAATATTCCTGCTGCTAGCAATATGATGACTGTTGACCCAGAATCAGTAGTTAGAAATGCAAAATCAACTTTCAAATATGCATTAAAAACTGCTAGAAGACCTTTTCAATTAAAAGCAGTGATTTACAAACAAATTTGGAAACCTAAAGGTTTTACTGCTAGGGAAAAGAAGGTCAATGCGGTTAAGACCTCAGCAAATTGGATTTGGAGACCCCTTAAATCCAATGGAGCATCAACTTTTCTTAAGAAAATTACTTATATTGATGCAAGAGGCAAAACCAAGTCAGCAATGACTTGGGCATCCCAAGGAAACTAATTCTTTTAATTGTGTGCAGGGACATTCACAAATAGATCAGGAAGATCAAGGCTATTCAGATAGTGGGTGTTCAAGGCACATGACAGGCAATATGTCTTACCTCTCAGAATTTCAATCAGTTGATGGTGGATATGTTACCTTTGGAGGAGGAATTGGTGGAAAGATTACTGGTAAAGGTACTATCAAAACCAGTAAATTAGATTTTGAAGATGTGTACTATGTGCAAGAGCTTAAGTATAATCTTTTTAGTGTCTCACAAATGTGTGAAAAAAAGAACAAAGTTCTTTTTACTGACACTGAATGTCTTGTACTCTCTTCTAATTTTAAGATGCCTGATGAAAGTCAAGTACTTCTTAAAATTCCAAGAAAGGGCAACATGTACAGTGTTGATATGAACAATATTGTTCCTAAAGAGGCTTTAACTTGTCTTGTTGCAAGGCTACATTAGATGAGTCTATGAAATGGCATAGGAGGCTTGGTCATATTAATTTCAAAATCATAAATCAGATTGTTAAGAAAGGTTTGGTAAGAGGTTTACCTCATAAAAGATTTGAAAATGATCAAACATGCATTGCTTGTCTTAAAGGCAAACAACACAAAGCCACTTGTAAGCCCAAGATTTTTAACTCTATCAATCAATCATTGTTTATGCTTCATATGGACTTATTTGGTCCTACAAATGTTAGAAGTATACAACATAAGAGATATTGTCTAGTTATTACTGATGACTATAGTAGATTTACATGGGTTTTTTTTTTTAGCCACTAAGGATGAGACATCCAGCATCCTTAAGACTTTCATTACAGAGATAGAAAACTTAGTAAGTAAGAGAGTAAAAGTCATTAGATGTGATAATGGGACAGAGTTCAAAAATAGAGTTATGGATGGTTTCTGCAAAGAAAAAGGTATTAGGAGAATATAGTGTTGCTAGAACTCCTCAACAGAATGGAGTCGCTGAAAGAAAGAATAGAACACTAATAGAAGCTGCTAGAACTATGTTGGCTGACTCAAAGTTGCCTATAACTTTTTGGGCTGAAGCAGTTCATACTGCTTGCTATGTTCAAAATAGAGTTTTAGTTATACAGCCTCACAATAAGACATCATATGAACTGTTTAGAGGTAGAACTCCTGCAATAGGATTTCTTAGACCTTTTGGATGTCATGTGACAATTCTCAATACCTTAGACCATTTAGGAAAGTTTGATGGTAAAGCAGATGAAGGTTTCTTTGTTGGATATTCTCTCAATAGCAAAGCTTTTAGAGTATACAACTTAAGAACTAAGAATGTAGAAGAGAATCTGCATGTGGAGTTCTTAGAGAACAAGTCCAATGTAGAAGGTCAAGGACCAAAATGGCTATTTGATCTTGATTCACTAACCCATTCTATGAATTATGTGCCTATTGTTGTAGAAACTAATGATTTTTCAGGTTCATAAACAACAAGTGAGGCAGGGTTAAACAAAGAATCAGATAAAGATCATGTGTGGATGCCAATCTGGTCAAGTACAAGTGTGGGATCAACTTCAATGAATGATGATGCTTCTTCTGATAAAGCTAAAGAAGTGATTGAAGATGAACACAAGGAAAATGGAACTCAGGAACAACAAATTGTTGCTGCTGTTGATTCTGCTGGTAGGCATAAATCTGTTCCTGCTGGTAGTGTATCTATTGCTGCTGTTAGGCAAACAGTTCATGCTGACAGGCAAACGGATTCTGCTGCTGGCCCTTCAAAAACATATGAAGTAGAATTTTTAGATGATGAGGTGGATTTGAGCAATATACCACCTGATTATCAAGTTCCTTCTACTCCACAGACAAGGATTCACAAAGTCCACTCCCTGGAGAATGTGATTGGAGATGTACAATCAGGTGTTAATACAAGACAACAACTGATGTCTTCAGACCAACAAGGGCTTCTTGATGCCCTTTATGCTTCAGAATAGCATGAGTTTTCAAACTCTTGCTTGTTTGTATGCTTTCTCTCACAGATTGAACCAGAGAACATTCTTAAGGCCCTAGATGATTCAAGCTGGGTAGAGGCTATGCAAGAGGAGCTTCTTCAGTTTAAGATTCAAAAGGTTTGGTTGCTAGTAGATTTACCACAGAATGAAAAGGTAATTGGAACTAGATGGGTTTTCAAGAATAAAAGGGATGAAAGGGGCATAGTGATTAGGAATAAGGCTAGATTAGTAGCACAAGGATACACACAACAAGAAGGGATAAACTATGATGAAGTTTATGCTACAGTTGCAAGAATTGAGGCAATTAGGCTTTTCTTAGCTTATGCTTCATTTTTAGGCTTCACAGTCTACCAAATGGATGTCAAGAGTGCATTTTGTAACACCCCCTAATTTGATTTGTGGCAGCGGAAAAGTAATTAGGGTGTTACGGTGAGGATCAAAGTTAAAATTTCATAAAACGGCTTGGAAGAGGCGTTTTGAAAGTTATATGTCATTCAAAATATTAGTTTTGGTACAAAGGTGAAATATCTGCTTTGAAAATCCCACAAAAGAGTGGTAATTTGGAAAGAATGACATATTTGATTTTACACCATTTTATTTATCAGAGTATAAGATGCCCGCTCCGTGTCTTGTCCTACTCCGTTAATTACCTGAGATAAACATGCTTAAAACGTCAACACAATGGTTGGTGAGTTCGTGGAGTTTAATGGGAAAACAATTTATTTCCATAAATTCAAGAGTGTACAGTGGTAGTAGAAATAAATACTAATACTTCCTGAAGTAAATAGCAAGTTACGTTGGGTAAAAATCCACAAGTAAATCATTTATGAACTCAGATGATCATAAGTTTCAAGTTTTAAATGAAAATGAGCTACGTTGTTATACGCTCGAAGTAATATAGTGGGTCAACTTTTAAAAGTAACTACCAGTAACGAAATAACAAATAATGATTTGACTAAATCTTATATGACACATTTAAGTTCCAAGTAAAGGATACACATAGTGAAAGCAATAGTATAAAGTCTGAAGTTTATCAGTGTGGAGTGCTGGTTTACTAAATACAGCTGTATCTTAATATATATGAAACATTCATATATTCATAAAGTTATATTGCCCTAAGCCTCATGACACGCAAAACGTTAACAGTGTATCGTAAAACGGAGGTGTTAATCAAATTAATGATGAAAGTTTGCCCTCATGTAATAGGTGATTTTGCCAACTTCCTATTTTTCTCAAATATAGTGGGTCACGACTAAATACGACTAACCATAAGGCATTCCGTCAAAGTATTTAGTGGGACAGATCGTCAGTCTCTAACAGGTTTCGAAGCTGTTTACTATATTCGCGCTCACCGCAGTGATTAATGGCTCATGATCGAGGGACTTTATGGCAATAAAGTAAACTTAGGCAATATAGGTTTCAGGGTTTCATAAAATATGCGTACTTTAGTCTTGGCAATTATTTCTAGTTGAATGTAGAAATATCATATTAAAGTTAACAGTACATCCAGTTGTTATATGAATGCATATAATGAGTCTCAGTATCGTGTTACAACAAGTAGTTTGAAAATGTTATCTTTCAAATACAGTGTTTAAGCTAAGCAATCAATTTGCAAGTATAACGAGCATATATCCTTTCCAAAGGGTGATTCAAACATGTAAAGCATAGTTGATGATTTTGAGTAAATCATGAGAGTTTTCAAAGTATATAAGTAAACTTAAAACAGTTGAAGCATGAATCTCCCCCAAAAGAGTTATTAAAAACAAGTATTAAAAGTAGGGGCCACGACTCACCTGGAGTGTATCTGCCAAGATGGAATTATAAGGTCAAGTAAGGCTTTATGGAAACGATCACGGAAACGTCTTCAATATGAGACCTAAATATGAGGGAAGTCTAAGTATTTGACTTACAACTAATAATGAGTGTGAAAGTGAGAAATCGTATAACGATTTGATGATGTGAGTGTGATATGCCTAAAATGCCTAAAGTTAAAAAATAATGTTATATGTAATATTATCTTGACTCTTATGTTAATTGACTCAAAATATTGCTTCCTCAAAATATGATGAAATGGTATGCAAGTGAAGTCGTTAAATTAATAAATAACGAAAATTAAATAATGCGTAACTAAAGTGTATAAAAATGCATATGAAGTGATGGGATGATGAAAAATGGAAAATGAAATAAGAATGTCAAGTGTATTCAGTAGGTCCTTTTCCTTTTCCAGATTTTATACTTTCACCCTAACTGCGTGTGCGTTACATCGTTAGTCCTTCGTTAAGTCCATAGTCCATAAATAGTCCAAATATTGTCCAAAAGTACAAGTAAGGCTTGTCATTCAATAATATGTCCATTTATACCCTCTATGTTCTGTTTTCACAGTCTCAGTCCTTGTGTTTCTTGGTTTGGCAGTTTTAGTCCTTCTAGTCAATTTGCGTTACATTTTTAGTCCCAAAAGTGACAAAATGGTGAGGAAAATGTGGGCGAGTTTTTATGAAGCTTATTTAAGATTATTACAACTTATTTTAACTACTTATGTGGTTGTTTGCTTATCTTATCCTTCATGGGCCCTTAACGAGCCATATATCTAGCCCAATAACGAGTTTTGATCCGTGGGTTTTTGGAGCGAGTTGGGTGTATCGAAATGTTTATTTCTAATAATTTATTTTCATATTTAAAAGTGCCAAAAAGCTGGCTTATTCCATCGCTTATAAAACTGATTGGTGGGCTGAAAAACCCATTTCGAGGTTTGTAGTTGTTTTCAAAACAGTTTCTGCGTTTTAGTTTGCTTATTTTTAAGGTTCAAAACTTGAGTGTTGTTATGAGTTGTCTAAATGAAAAGTGTAGTTAGTCATGTCGTTTAATAGGTCGTATAAAAATAAGACATGGTCATTTATTCGAATCGTGAGTTATGGTGTCATTTACTAGGCGACGTGGGACTGTTTTACATGTACAAAACTCTTGGAATATATTTGTGTTTTTCAGTTTAAGTCTTAACGTGTGAGTTAGAGTTTACATACTTTCGAATGGTGCATAATATGAATCTTTAAACGTGAGTGTGGTGTGTGAGGTGCCTTCTAAGGCTCCCCATGAGTGAGTTCGCCATATGCTTGTGGGTTACACCATGTTAATGTACGTAGAAAATATATATGTACATATAGTACGTGATCACATATATGTTCGAGAGTAAAAGAAAATGATGCATGAAATACTATTTTATCGTGCAAGTAGTGTGTAAGGTGATCTCTCAACTATCCTCAGTGGCGACATGCCACATCCTTGTGGGTTTTATGCAGTTTACTCGAGTAGATACTAGTATTGGTAATATATGATATGTTCGAATATAATAAAGAACATGCATGAACTAAAGATCTTATCGTGTGACTGAAATAAAAGGGAGTATGAGATACTTACTACACCTTAGAAAAGGTGGTGAAGAGGTAGTGAAGGTCGAATGAATGTAAGAGGAGACAGTCCACTCGTTAGAAACCAATATACATTTGTACGTATACTTTTCCTTGCTCGGTGGCTTCCAAACGTTTCTGGGTTGTTAGGGTGTTTAGTGAGAGTGAAATAAGTGAGGAGTGAGCAGTGTAGGCTGCTAGAAGAGGGTGGGATATATAGAGGTAGATTACGCATGTTACTTGACTATTTTGCCCTCAAACTCAATCATTGGAGGCTACTGTAGAGAGGAGGACACCTAAGTGGTTTTACTGACAATGTAAGATTTTGGATAGGTATGAGAGTGTGGGAAATCTTATCTTAGTTGGTGGAATGTATATATACACGTTTTGTATATTAACGTGTGTAAAAATGGGACTAGTGAGCCTCATCATGTTCTTGCTGTCTAATCCTTCTTCTAAACATTACCTTATGTTAAAAATATCATTAGAATACCTTAGGGAAAAGTCGTGGTTCGAGATGGTTGGGTTTTGAGATTTTTGTCCATACGTTTTGGGTAGAAGTGGAACAAACAATTTGGTCTTCACGATCATATCAAAACTCGACTTGAGTTTCTGAAACTAGGCGCACCCATAGCCTACTGGGAGGTGAATGAGAGTAGGTAAAAATATTCGTGTGTTGCGTTTAGAATTTGGAAAATCTCGAGCTGTTTTGGAGAGGTTGTGGAAGTCGAATTTCACATTATCTAAAAGAAATGCGTGGGTTTTGGAATTGGGCTTTGACCCGTATGAAGTGAGATGGTGATGGGCTGGTTAAATGGGGCAGCCCATTTGGCTAGTAGAGAATTAGAGAAAACAAATGTAATTAGTGAAAAATTAGGTGGTAATTAGTGAGATTTATAATTAGTGAATATTGTGATTTATGAAATACTAATTCTTGTGAACTAGTTACGCTTCATAATACATGTCGTGGTCTAGTGTTGACATTTGGTAATTGTTGTGATAACGTGACGTGGTAGGAATAATATAGTAAGTAAATAAAAATTTAAATTTCCCCGTAAAAATGAGTTTTATTAAACGGTAACACCAGATTATTAATCATCAATGAGAATTATTACAATGGATTTTTGCAGTGTCTTACAGTATCTACCCCTCAATTTTGAACTTCGTCCCGAAGTTCAGTCTGTGATAGGTGTTGAAAAATGTGGCGTCCAGAGGGGAGGGTAAATATTACCGAGAGGTTTTAATTGAAAATTTTGGGGAACATAATACTGTTAACCCTATACGTACTGAATGAGGTAATTTAAATGTTTGATCAATTAATGAATTCAACAGTCGTGAACAGTAAATTAACGGTTAGTTTTTCCCTTCATATATTCGATCTAATCCCCCCTTTTCTTCCCCCACTTTATCTTTCTCACTCCATCTCTCCCAAAAAAAATCATGCCGCCGATCGCCGTTATTTTTGCCACCGTGTACATTGCTCTTGTCGCCGATTTTCTGGCTTTCTTCCCCGACGAAAACTCCGACCACTTGATCGCGATCTTGATGGTCGTTGTGCCTCTCACAATCTTGGCTATTAATGTGGATAAGTTTTAGGGGTGAGGTTCTCGAGTAGTGTTGTTAGAATGTATCTTTGTTGTGTGTCGATGTAATCCTTAATAAATGTGGAATAAAACTCATTTATGTTTAATTATTGTGCTTAATGGTTCGTTTTTATTTATCTTCCAGAATAATCAAGGTGCTTCATCCTATGGTGGCTCTTGCTATTGCTGGGTTGGTGGTGGTTCTTGTTGTTATGGTGGGTCAACCTATTGAAGATTATGTGCTTTTTATTGTGTTCATTGTATTATTAGCACTTTCGATGTTAATCATCTCGTTATGTATTAATTTCCATGGTTTCTAATAAAAATTATGTTATTTGTGTTTACCACATATTGTTGTAAATTCTTATAGTTTCTAACTTCGTACTTTTCTTGACTTCTTATAATAGAGTAATGGGTAATAAGTGTAGATCTTACTGGGGTTGGTTAAAAGTGAGGTTTATGAACACTTTATTTTTGTCTCGAGATTCTGTTTTTGAATGAAAATTGTTATTAAAGACTTCGAAAAAAAAGTAACTGTCCCATTTATAACATGATTCTTCCTAAATTATACATAGTTAGCTAGGCTATGTAT
Source organism: Artemisia tridentata subsp. tridentata (assembly GCA_021014915.2). Lineage (NCBI taxonomy): Eukaryota > Viridiplantae > Streptophyta > Magnoliopsida > Asterales > Asteraceae > Artemisia > Artemisia tridentata. The sequence goes on along the minus strand of CP139502.1, from coordinate 237,696,185 downwards.
AATTGAGGACCAAATGATGTGATGCTTGGTTCAGTTCTTATGATATTTATGCTTCTTCAAAGAGTTTTATATGGTTCAATTATAATGGTTCCGTCACAAAGTCGGACACCCTCTGATTATTTTCAAAAGAATTAGGGAGTTTTTGTATATTTCGATGATAAGTCAGGAATTTCTAAAGTGATATTTGGATATTCTTGGTATAAACTTAGGTTTTAGGTGAAAATTTCTTACAAGGTGGTAATAGTCTATTGTTTGGTCAGAAATAATGTTGTCCAAATTTCTAAGATGATAACAGTGTATGGTTACGTAACGACTATGAATAGGGAGAATAGAATAGAAATTGAAATAGATGTGGATTATGATTATTTCGGAAATATTACAAGGTGGAGATTCGTACGGTAGAAAGATAGTTGTTGCACTTAGGTTACATCCATCGTACCTAAGGCAAAGTACATAAGGAAAATACAACTCAGAAAGTTTTAAACTAGGGTTTACTTATCCATAACAGGAATTTCTCTTCTTGTTTAAACATTGGTGTCATCCTTTGACGTTGTTAAGGTTCTAAAGAGTTTCCATTCTCTTCTACTGGTCTTTTTGTCCTAAGTGGTATTCCGGGTTGGGCTTTGGTTCCTGTAGTGTCCCGTTTATCTTTTGGTCTAGAAATCCTTGGGTAATGGTGATGGTAGTTTTAGTCACTTCTATTGTACCTTTAAGGTACGTTGGTCTACAACCCTTGAAACTTTTATGGGTATGCTTATAAGACGCAGCCGTCTTCTTTTCTTCCCTTGCCATATCATTGCTACTCGGACGAGCTACTGTAGCTACTTTGAGTACTACTACAATGATGTTGGTTACTAACTTCTGGATGGCTTTAGTACTTCGTTAGGCCCTTTAGTGAAAGAATATGGAGCTAATTATTTCATTGATGATAGACTGAATTGAATCCCTACTGTAATCTAATTTCAAGATGTGTCTGGGTAGTATCGTAGATGAATGATCAACTCTTGGTATGGAATTGCTAAGGAACAAACGATTCATCTACAAAAACTGAAGTTCAGCAACTTTCTCTTTATTCATCAAGTTTTCTTCCGAAATTTTGTCCTTAAAAGTTCTATGGTTTATAGCCTAGTTGTAGTATGCTTGAGGTAATATTATGGTAGGTCTGGGTATAATCACTGTAAATATCATAATATTAATAACTTGATCGATTGTTTTACAAAGCAACGATACAAGGTCTTTTATTAATGTTCCATGCAGCAGGTTAATATACTTCTGTCTTTCTCATTGTAAGGACTGTCATGTGGGAGTGTTTCTCAATATCTCTGACTGAAACCTCGTTAGTCCATCCTGAAAGTCCATCTTGTCGGATAAAAGGTCAGGTAGGGTGTCGTCGGCCATGAGTGGTGTTTTGTCAATGATGTTTTGGAGTGTATCAATCTATTCTTTATGACGCTCCAGTCGCGTCATGCTGGTGGGAGGAGTAGGTGTGTGGGTAAATGCTGTCCTGAAGCTCTCTCTAGTCTCGAGGACTCGAACTGAAGGAGTGAGAGCAGTTGGGAAATAGTAATTATGAGGGAGACCTGAGAGGGTAAATTCTCTCTAGGAGTCAGCTCCCGTTGATGAGGTGTAAACGGGTAAGTCTGGGTGAGTAGTCTTAACGAGTAGTCGAGTCCAACTGACAGTGGAAGGGATGATGGTAGTAGTGGTGGTAAGATATGGTGACATTATTCTGATCATGTCTAGGGGTGAAGTAGGCGAGTAAGGTGGAAATGGTGGTATAATCGGTACTAAGCGTAGGTGTATCTTCTTAGTAAGTCCATTGAGGTGGCTCCGAAATGTTGTCATAAAAGGTTAGGGTTCATAAGATGCTAAAATCCTGACTTTTCTACGCCGGGCTACCGGGACAGGTGGGAGTGTTGGTGTAGCTAATGGAGAATTTGGCTCAACATCTTTCCAAATCGTTTCTTGGTGTGAATTCTGTCCAACCTTGAATGTTGTCGGACAACCAATCAACTCTTCATCTAAATAAGATTCAGCAGTTCTCCTAAGTTTCTGACGTGGGGGTGAGTAAGTAGGTGACGATGGGAGTGGTATTTAAGTGAGTTCCGTATTAGCCTGGGGTTGTGACATAAGTACATAAGGATCTTCAGTATCTGGAGTGATCTGATAAGTAGGTGATGTACGAGTAGCACGGAGGGTAGTTTTGGTAATATCAACTGGTTTGGAAGACATGGTACTGTCGTAACCCGAAAATAGTAATTATAATTATTTTGTACGTTAAGAGCGTAACGGTAAGTGTGAAATAATACAGTGTGTAACGTGTGAGGAGTAATTATCAAGCATGTAAAGATTAGTGGAAAACAATCTTAATAGGTAATGTATTGAGCACGACAGTCTGCAGACACGGAGGGCATAAGATGATATGGTGTAAAATCATTTATTTTGAAAATGTAGTTATAGTTCAATGTTTTAAAACATTTGATTCTGTATAACCTGTGGCTCTGATGCCAATCTATAACACCACTTAATTTGATTTGTGGCAGCGGAAAAGTAATTAGGGTGTTACGGTGAGGATCGAAGTTAAAATTTCATAAAACGGCTTGGAAAAGGCGTTTTGAAAGTTATATGTCATTCATAATATTAGTTTTGGTACAAAGGTGAAATATCTGCTTTGAAAATCCCACAAAAGAGTGGTAATTTGGAAAGAAAGACATATTTGATTTTACACCATTTTATTTATCAGAGTATAAGATGCCCGCTCCGTGTCTTGTCCTGCTCCGTTAATTACCTGAGATAAACATGCTTAAAATGTCAACACAATGGTTGGTGAGTTCGTGGAGTTTAATGGGAAAACAATTTATTTCCATAAATTCAAGAGTGTACAGTGGTAGTAGAAATAAATACTAATACTTCCTGAAGTAAATAGCAAGTTGCGTTGGGTAAAAATCCACAAGTAAATCATTTATGAACTCAGATGATCATAAGTTTCAAGTTTTAAATGAAAATGAGCTACGTTGTTATACGCTCGAAGTAATATAGTGGGTCAACTTTTAAAAGTAACTACCAGTAACGAAATAACAAATAATGATTTGACTAAATCTTATATGATACATTTAAGTTCCAAGTACAGGATACACATAGTGAAAATAATAGTATAAAGTCTGAAGTTTATCAGTGTGGAATGGTGGTTTACTAAATACAGCTGTATCTTAATATATATGAAACATTCATATATTCATAAAGTTATATTGCCCTAAGCCTCATGACACGCAAAACGTTAACAGTGTACCGTAAAACGGAGGTGTTCATCAAATTAATGATGAAAGTTTGCCCTCATGTAATAGGTGATTTTGCCAACTTCCTATTTTTCTCAAATATAGTGCGTCACGACTAAATACGACTAACCATAAGGCACTCCGTCAAAGTATTTAGTGGGACAGATCGTCAGTCTCTAACAGGTTTCGAAGTTGTTCACTATATTCGCGCTCACCGCAGTGATTAATGGCTCATGATCGAGGGACTTTATGGCAATAAAGTAAACTTAGGCAATATAGGTTTCAGGGTTTCATAAAATATGCGTACTTTAGTCTTGGCAATTATTTCCAGTTGAATGTAGAAATATCATATTAAAGTTAACAGTACATTCAGTTGTTATATGAATGCATATAATGAGTCTCAGTATCGTGTTACAACAAGTAGTTTGAAAATGTTATCTTTCAAATACAGTGTTTAAGCTAAGCAATCAATTTGCAAGTATAACGAGCATATATCCTTTCCAAAGGGTGATTCAAACATGTAAAGCATAGTTGATGATTTTGAGTAAATCATGAGAGTTTTCAAAGTATATAAGTAAACTTAAAACAGTTGAAGCATGTATCTCCCCCAAAAGAGTTATTAAAAACAAGTATTAAAAGTAGGGGCCACGACTCACCTGGAGTGTATCTGCCAAGATGGAATTATAAGGTCAAGTAAGGCTTTATGGAAATGATCACGGAAACGTCTTCAATATGAGACCTAAATATGAGGGAAGTCTAAGTATTTGACTTACAACTAATAATGAGTGTGAAAGTGAGAAATCGTATAACGATTTGATGATGTGAGTGTGATATGCCTAAATTGCCTGAAGTTCAAAAATAATGTTATATGTAATATTATCTTGACTCTTAGGTTAATTGACTCAAAATATTACTTCCTCAAAATATGATGAAATGGTATGCAAGTGAAGTCGTTAAATTAATAAATAACGAAAATTAAATAATGCGTAACTAAAGTGTATAAAAATGCATATGAAGTGATGGGATGATGAAAAATGGAAAATGAAATAAGAATGTCAAGTGTATTCAGTAGGTCCTTTTCCTTTTCCAGATTTTATACTTTCACCCTAACTGCGTGTGCGTTACATCGTTAGTCCTTCGTTAAGTCCATAGTCCATAAATAGTCCAAATATTGTCCAAAAGTACAAGTAAGGCTTGTCATTCAATAATATGTCCATTTATACCCTCTATGTTCTGTTTTCATAGTCTCAGTCCTTGTGTTTCTCGGTTTGGCAGTTTTAGTCCTTCTAGTCAATTTGCGTTACATTTTTAGTCCCAAAAGTGACAAAATGGTGAGGAAAATGTGGGTGAGTTTTTATGAAGCTTATTTAAGATTATTACAACTTATTTTAACTGCTTATGTGGTCGTTTTCTTATCTTCTCCTTCATGGGCCCTTAACGAGCCATATATCTTGCCCAATAACGAGTTTTGATCCGTGGGTTTTTGGAGCGAGTTAGGTATATCGAAATGTTTATTTCTAATAATTTATTTTCATATTTAAAAGTGCCAAAAAGCTGGCTTATTCCATCACTTATAAAACTGATTGGTGGGCTGAAAAACCCATTTCGTGGTTTGTAGTTGTTTTCAAAACAGTTTCTGCGTTTTAGTTTGCTTATTTTTAAGGTTCGAAACTTGAGTGTTGTTATGAGTTGTCTAAATGAAAAGTGTAGTTAGTCATGTCGTTTAATAGGTCGTATAAAAATAAGACATGGTCATTTATTCGAATCGTGAGTTATGGTGTCATTTACTAGGCGACGTGGGACTGTTTTACATGTACAAAACTCTTGGAATATATTTGTGTTTTTCAGTTTAAGTCTTAACGTGTGAGTTAGAGTTTACATACTTTCGAATGGTGCATAATATGAATCTTTAAATGTGAGTGTGGTGTGTGAGGTTCCTTCTAAGGCTCCCCATGAGTGAGTTCGCCATATGCTTGTGGGTTACACCATGTTAATGTACGTAGAAAATATATATGTACATATAGTACGTGATCACATATATGTTCGAGAGTAAAAGAAAATGATGCATGAAATACTATTTTATCGTGCAAGTACTGTGTAAGGTGATCTCTCAACTATCCTCAGTGGCGACATGCCACATCCTTGTGGGTTTTATTCAGTTTACTCGTGTAGATACTAGTATTGGTAATATATGATATGTTCGAATATAATAAAGAACATGCATGAACTAAAGATCTTATCGTGTGACTGAAATAAAAGGGAGTATGAGACACTTACTACACCTTAGAAAAGGTGGTGAAGAGGTAGTGAAGGTCGAATGAAAGTAAGAGGAGACAGTCCACTCGTTAGAAACCAATATACGTTTGTACGTATACTTTTCCTTGCTCGGTGGCTTCCAAACGTTTCTGGGTTGTTAGGGTGTTTAGTGGGAGTTAAATAAGTGAGGAGTGAACAGTGTAGGCTGCTAAAAGAGGGTGGGATATATAGAGGTAGATTACGCATGTTACTTGACTATTTTGCCCTCAAACTCAATCATTGAAGGCTACTGTAGAGAGGAGGACACCTAAGTGGTTTTACTGACAATGTAAGATTTTGGATAGGTATGAGAGTGTGGGAAATCTTATCTTAGTTGGTGGAATGTATATATACACGTTTTGTATATTAACGTGTGTAAAAATGGGACTAGTGAGCCTCATCATGTTCTTGCTGTCTAATCCTTCTTCTAAACATTACCTTATGTTAAAAATATCATTAGAATACCTTAGGGAAAAGTCGTGGTTCGAAATGGTTGGGTTTTGAGATTTTTGTCCATACGTTTTGGGTAGAAGTGGAACAAACAATTTGGTCTTCACGATCATATCAAAACTCGACTTGAGTTTCTGAAACTGGGCGCACCCATAGCCTACTGGGAGGTGAATGAGAGTAGGTAAAAATATTCGTGTGTTGCGTTTAGAATTTGGAAAATCTCGAGCTGTTTTGGAGAGGTTGTGGAAGTCGAATTTCACATTATCTAAAAGAAATGCGTGGGTTTTGGAGTTGGGCTTTGACCCGTATGAAGTGAGATGGTGATGGGCTGGTTAAATGGGGCAGCCCATTTGGCTAGTAGAGAATTAGAGAAAACAAATGTAATTAGTGAAAAATTAGGTGGTAATTAGTGAGATTTATAATTAGTGAATATTGTGATTTATGAAATACTAATTCTTGTGAACTAGTTACGTTTCATAATACATGTCGTGGTCTAGTGTTGACATTTGGTAATTGTTGTGATAACGTGACGTGGTAGGAATAATATAGTAAGTAAATAAAAATTTAAATTTCCCCGTAAAAATGGGTTTTATTAAACGGTAACACCAGATTATTATTCATCAATGAGAATTATTACAATGGATTTTTGCAGTGTCTTACACATTTCTATATGGAACTATTAAAGAAGAGGAGTATGTTTCACAACCTCCAGGCTTCATTGATCCACAACATCCAGACAGAGTGTACAGAGTAGTTAAAGCTCTCTATGGCCTACATCAGGCACCAAGAGCTTGGTATGCAACACTGGCTTCCTACTTAACAAAGAATGGATTTCAAAGAGGCAAAATTGATCAGACACTTTTCATCAAACAGCACAAGAAGGATCTTTTGTTAGTGCAGGTGTATATGGATGACATTATTTTTGGATCTACTAGGAAGGAGATGTGTTTAGAATTTGAGAAACTTATGCATGATAAGTTTCAGATGAGTTCTATGGGAGAACTTACATTCTTTTTGGGTTTGCAAGTTAAGCAATCATCTGAAGGCATATTTATTAGTCAAGACAGATATGTTGCAGAGATACTTAGAAAATTTCAATTTGCTGATTCAAAAGTGGCAAGCACACCAATGGACTCTGAGAAGACACTTCTTAAAGACTTAGATGGAGAAAATGTGGATGTACACACTTACAGATCTATGATAGGCTCTATGATATACCTTACATCATCTAGACCTGACATCATGTTCTCTGTTTTTGCTTGTGCAAGATTTCAAGTAACTCCTAAGGTTTCTCATTTAACTGCAGTCAGGAGAATTTTTAGATATCTCAAGGGTCAACCAAGGTTGGGTCTATGGTATTCTGGAGAGTCACCTTTTGACTTGGTAACATACTCAGATAGTGACTATGCTGGTGCTAGCTTGGACAGAAAGTCAACAACAGGAGGATGTCAATTCCTTGGATGTAGACTTATCTCATGGCAGTGTAAGAAGCAAACAATTGTGGCAAATTCAACCACTGAGGCTGAATATGTAGCTGCTGCAAGTTTTTGTGCTCAAGTTCTATGGCTTCAAAATCAATTACTTGATTATGGGTACAATTTCTTACACACTGTCATTCATATTGATAATAGTAGTACAATTTGTATTATTAAGAATCCAGTGCATCATTCTAAAACAAAACATATTGAAATAAGACATCACTTTATTAGAGATTGCAATGAGAAAAGGTTAATTCAAGTAATGAAAATTGCTTCAGAACAAAACTTTGCAGATCTTCTTACAAAAACTTTTTATGTTGGAAGGTTTCAGTACTTGGTAGCAAGTATTGGAATGCTCAATCCTTTTTCAAATTAATGTGTTTTTGTACATAAATGTGTTCCTGCTGCTGGTTTTACTCAATACTTTTGTTAGTTAAAGTTTGTTCCTGCTGGTACAACTTTAAAATTATGTTATTCATACAGTTAGTTCTTTGATTATTCTAATGCAAAACAAGTACTTTGTACATTGTTCTTTTGGTTTTAGACTAATTTTTTCAGGTATGAATATTTGAGCACAAAAGAAAATTTCAAGTGAAATGGGAGCAACAAAATGCTTATTAAGCTGCTAACATGATAGGTTCATGATAGAAAGAGTTTGGGAATTTAAATCTCCTTAAAACTTCTTTCTTGAAACCTGATTATGAAAATTTCACATTGAATTGATGACTTAGTTGATCAGATAATAACTGATACAACTCACTTTATATCATTTTATACTTTCAAGTATAATGTGTTAATCTAAGGATATCTGATAGAAAGAACAGCTAGTGAAAGTGAATCTAACACTTGTGTTAGAGGCAACAATTACTATGAGCTGGAAACCCTGTCAGGAAAGCTCTTTGAATGAGTTTATCTGTACACAGGCAGTTATTTATAACTGAAAACATTGGTTCTCACACAACCAGAGGTTGCTTTAAACCGAAATTTTGATTAAGTGTCTGTTACACACTTAATCCCTTCAAAATGGTTGAAAGCAGTATGATTTTTCATAATAAAATCATATGCATACTGCTAAGCAAAAGTTTCTTAAAAGGATTTTCTTTTGGACTCACAAAAACCATCCTATGATGGACCATGAGTCAAATGCCTAATGAATCACCTCTCATAGGAGTTAACACACCTAGAAGTGATGAAGGCATCAACTTAAACTCTTAAGGAATTGATGACTTCATGTGCAACATTGTCTGAAAACAAGTTCTAAATGGTGGATCAGATAATGATAGAATCATGGTGAGAAATCTTTCAAACAAGGGGAGGATAAAACATTATTGAATCTCAGGGGAGGATGAAACATCTCAGGGGAGGAAATAAAAGCCCAAGGAAGGAAGGTTAACCAATGAAAGGGAGGAAAAGACAAGAGCATACAAGAATAGAGTTGGTGTATTTTATATATTCAGAAGGGATGAAGCATTCAAAAGGAGAAAGTTCTATCTAGGAGCTTTCAGTTTCAATTTCAATTCACTACGTTTGTTCATCACTTGCAAAGGCATGCTTATAGATGATTTCACTTGTTGAAACAAGCATCCAAGATACACAACATCATTGTTTCTTATAATTCCTCTATCCAAGGAAATTGCACCATCTTTTAGTCCAAGATTGGAGCAATGAATGAATGAAAGATATTGTCAAAGTCACAAGAAAGAAGATAAGTGTTTCAGAATAGAAATGAAGTGTTTGAAAGATCTTCACAAGTCCTCATTTAATTCAGAAAATATGTTGAAATGGATTCACATATTTAGGGGAGGATTGTTGGGAATTAAATATTCTGAATATAAGTATTGGGAAATACTTTAAGTGTATTGCTGCTGGTAATGTAATCGGTTCCTGCTGTTAGTACATTTCATTACTGCTGGTAGTGTTAGTCGTTCCTGCTGCTTGCTGATTCTGCTGCTAGTATAACCTGTTGCTGCTGCTAAGGTTATTCCTGCTGATCGATGAGTCATACTGCTGCTTAGATGGATAAGTATACGAAGATATTTGTACACAAAAGTCAAATGTATTTAGTAGAAAATATCTTTGTATAAAGGTTGAGTAATCAAGTAGTATACTCTCTAGTATATGACTAGATACATATCTTCTTACACATACGATAGATACTCAAGTGGTACTAGACTTGTAATAAGACTTGACTTGACAATATATTGTAAAGATCTTCTTGGACTATAAAAGAAGATCTTAGACTTAGTGATAAGAGTTACTAAGAAGTTGTCTGATAATAACAGTTAGAACATCAAGAACAAACACAACGAACAATATCAATCTCTTTGTATCATTATCAATAATATTAATCGTTTGGTGTTAACTATCATTTATCATACTCAAACAACCATCACTGTTCCATTCACATTCAACAAGTAATCTTCTAAGTGTGATTAAGTAGATTCCGCATACTTAGTCATATTCACTCAAAATATCATATACACAAAGTGTCAAAGGTTTAACCACCTTAAGTGTATCAAGCATCCCCCCGCAGTACTCCGTACTTTTTTATTCTCCCTATATCCCTACTTTCTTTTCTTCCCTAAACCTGCAAATCTTCTCCGTCCTCCATTTATATTTCTTTCAAGTTCGATGTAAAATTTGATTGATTTAGTTGATTCGAAAAATTCTTAGGTATGCACAGCTTATTTTCTTGACATTTTTATGGTATGCAACTAAAAAGGTTTTGTAAAGCAATTGTTTAAAAAAAAAAAAAAAAAAAAAAAAAAAAAAAAAAAAAAAAAAACACTACAAAGAGCTTGAAACCCCTCCTTAAGCTGTAGATCCGCCCCTGAATGTGAAATATGTATAAATTTAAGGGGTGAAAAATGTAATTAACTCTTATTTTATTTATAGTGCTTCTACCATATTTTGTGCTTAAATATTTTTCCTTATTTTCCCGATAAACTTTTTGTCGTGTATGTATTACTACTAGTTTTAAAATGTAATGATTTTAGTTTTATATATTTTATGTCTGATCGTGTATTGAATTACTTCTATACGTTTATGTTTCTTGACATATTCACCTGATAAACCTCAAGTTCTTTCGTTCCATCTTCAAAAAGAAAAAAGTGTTTTTTCAAAAATCTATGAAAATATAGTTTGATTGGTCTTTAATCAACTTACAAACTACTAAGTCCACGTGAATGTTTCATGTAGTATATTATAAAATAATCACATGATTCAACATTGAAACTTATCAAAGTTTAACTTATGCATGCATAAATCATTATAGCAACAATAGAGAGTATGAGTGACATAAACGTACTTCAGGTCAACCTAACTCGTTTGCACCCGTCAGCCAACACATCAGCACACCTGGCCACCATTTTACCACCTACAAGGTTCAACAATGTACCATTATCATGATGTTGAGGCCGATAAGTATCATCCAACTTCTTCCTATCCTGAAGTAAAAGGGACATATAAATACCTTTGAGTTGCGTTGAGGTTGTTGTTGCTGCATTATAATGTTCTCCTCATATTCGAACACCCTTATAAAGATACATAAGTGTAAAAAGGACATATAAATACCTTTGAGTTGCGTTGAGCTAATGTGCAATACTTGGAGGGGTTATCAGTCCAAGTAAAGATACATGGATTCAACATGTGTATGTATACCCATAGGTACACAGAACCCTAGATACAAATCCAAAGAACAAAATTGCGCCATGTGTCTGGTAGGATGGTGGATGGCCCAGATCAAAAGACGTGAACGGTTATGATGTATGCAGGAAACGAACGGCCGACCACTCAAACGTAACGTCAGTTAGATTTTACGCGGTTGAAAATGGTTCGCGATAACCAAGGGACTGTTGTATAGAAACTATAACAGGTGCGTGGAATGGCTAGTCAGCAACAATATGAGGAATCCGTGGAAACTTAAAACATTAGTCTTGTTAGACCCGTTTCCCGTGTATTGGGACCCCACCCTAGATGAAATGGATTATGGCCTTATGTGTTTGGTCAGTCAACGAATGTTGTGTAGTGGTCAACCCGATAGCCAGTTTAATAGTCAAAGTATGACTAATGTAGTTAAATAATACGTGATGCATAACTAAAGGGGCCTAGGTTGCCAAGTGTTAAAGATATTATAAAGTGTGTTGTGGCTAATTAAGAAGGAATGAGACTTGAGGGGCCTTTCTTGCCATTAGCCCAAAGATGACACCTAACTAGTTATAACTAGTTTATTCTAGACTTTTCTCCATCATTATAGATAGAGTTGAAGTCCAGTTCTAGTGAGAGGAGAAAGGGAGGGAAAAACTAGATGATGACTTAAGATGAAGAAGATGAAGGCTCCATGATTATGGTCTCTCCTAGCTATGATCCTCCACAAGTAAGTATGTATGTTCTTGATGTTATTGAAGTCATAGATTATGGATTAAGTGGGTTTTCATCATATGATCAAGATTAGGGGTGGCAATCGAGTCGTGTCCGTGTCGACCCACTCGGGTTGGCGGGTTGGCGGGTTGGTAAAGCCTTAACCCAAACACGACCCATTTATTAATCTTGTCAAAAACCTCAACCCCAACCCGCACACACCTAACATGTGTAACCCATTTATGACCCATGTAACCCGTTTAAATAAACTAGTTAAAAGGGTTAATTAGTTAATTAGTTTGAGGAAGGTGGTTTGTTAATGATCAATTTTAGGATTGGGTGAAATTTTAGAGTGAGATGGGCAAGACTCGAGTATATATAAGAAGTAAATTCCCGCTCAAAGAATAAAGGCCAGACTGCCAGAGGTCTAAGATAGTAGACTGACTAGGCACTAAGTTCCCGCTCAAAGCCTTGACACTAAATTTCTCACTCAAAGTCTTAGATACTAAATTCCCGCTCATAGTTTTCTATATTTTAGGCTTCCAAAGGCCCATTCAAAAAATTTCATTTTTGACTTTAATTTCCAAGTTTATTAAAGTTTTACTTTACAAAAATTATATATTTTATTGATTAAAAGTTTATATATTTAAACGGGTTCACGGGTTGACCTGTTTAAAATTACTAAACCCATACACGACCCATTTATTAAACGGGTTATACGGGTTAACCTGTTTTTGACCCAGACCTATTTATCCTCGACCCATTTATTAAAGTATGGATTAGTATGTTGAGCCACTAAGTAAGTGTTTGGATATATGTGTATGATGCTTATGTGTTGTTTGAAGTATAATGATATGTTATAATCGTTTTACTTACTAAGCGAAAGCTTATGGTTTAGTTGTCTAACCTTTTGTAGGTTCTTATGATTTTGGTTGGCGAGGATGAAGGAGTATGGCTCAATTAAGTGGAAGGATAGAAGGTAGTACGTGTAGGAGCTAGGTAGAATACCGAGCTCATTCAAGATGGTACCCCCGTGAGTCAATGTATGGTTTGTAAGGTGGAGTCAAGTGTCAAAGTGTATGATAATGAAGTCCAAATGATTTGGTAGTCGTTTGGGATGTCCAAGTATGTTTATTGTGTTTATAGTCAAAGTTAAGGGGGTGTTTGGCAATAGTGTAAAAGTACCCATTTTGGGTTGTGAGCGGGTCAAGTGTATATGGATTATGTTTTATATGTTAAAGTAATGTTAGTTGTCAAGTTTGGTGAGAAAATGAAAGGGTATAAGTGGTTTTGTAGTGAAATGGGTTTAATGTGTCTAATATGTGAAGTACTATATCGGGATGTCAAACGGTGAATATTTTTACATGAAAATGAGCCAAATGCTATACCAAGTAAATCTGGAAAGTTTGGTGAAGTTTCGAGGTCTGGTTTGTAAGTTACGGACTTTTTCGTATTTTTGGTGGATCAGCAGGCTCCATCCGATTTGAATGGATGGCGATCCGATCGGATGGGCGCCTCGGTAAAGTTTTTGGTAAACTTTGAAAAATCACATCTTTTAATCCATAAGTCGTCACGGGTTGTGCCACCTGTCGTTTCGAAGGTAATTGAGTCTAGTTTCATTTAAAAAGAGCCTCAAAGTCTGAAAGTTTATAGATTTTTGTCAGTAGTCAAAAGAGTAACCAGATATCTGTAAAAGTCAAGCGTTTCCGCTCTAAAAGTTTTAGTTTTTGGTCTAAGCGGGCACGGGGTGTAACAAGTCTAGCACAGTTGCTTTGAGATAGCAAATATACTAGACAAGGGGGACATGATCACGTATAGTATCCCCCGGACTCCAAAAGTTCAGACCTAGCACTAAAATGCCAAAATTAACTCCAGAATCAGGGGTAATCCGGACTACGCTAACGTTCGCCCCATCAAACCGAGCCAAGTAATACACTCCACTACAAATGACCGCGGCCCTATCTCTGGTGTGGAAGAATAACAAGTCAAGAATGAACCTAGGGATCTGGACGACGGTTCAACCTAAAAAGTAAGGAATAATATTTGGGGCCACGAGATAGGCGTATGCAGACTCCAGAAAGGGAAATATGGCAGTTGCTGCCCAAATTGTGTGGGTGACCCACGAGTGTGACGTCTCTCATAGAACCATGTGAGCTTCTTTAGGGAGAATGACGTGTGTAGGACTACAAAGTTAGTTGATGCATGCAGCTTCCTCATAGGTTTACTTATGTTGTTTCTAGGTGACTAGCGAGTCTCATTTTTTTTGGGTATTTGTTGGTTTTTCTCCATGTGAGGAAGGTTGTCCATTCGGATAAGTCCGAGGTCATTTTTGGGTGTCCCAAAATTTTGGGTGTTGTTTACCGGCCATGTTTGACCAAGAAACTAGTGGTTTTATGATTTATTATTATTATTATTATTATTATTATTATTATTATTATTATTATTATTATTATTATTATTATTATTATTATTATTATTATTATTAAGGATTTTTTAGTGAGAAATGAGTGAAAATAGGTGAATTTTTTGAGAAATTTGTGGCTACTTTGTATCATGTCCCCACGGATGGCGCCATGTTTACGTATGGTATGTAAATCGGTTTAGAGATGGGATGGAAATGGTTTTGTTGTTTGGTTTCCCGTGTTGAACGGTAAGGACCCGATAAGATTGATATATATCAAGAAGCTCGGGTAACACTTAAACAAGAACCACACTGCGCTGTCGTGAGTCAGTATCTGCCCAAGTGTGTGAAACTTGTGAAGTCTTGTGTGTTTCTCTCCTTTTATAGAAAGGCTTGTAGGGTTTAGAGATAAACCCTTTGGGGATGATCAACGGCCGCTAGAGAACCAGGAGTTGATCATTCGAGAGCAGACAAGGAGGACAAGTGTCATTCGTCCTTGTCGTGTGTCCTCAATGTATAGTGTAGATGGTACATCTTAACCGCTAGTGACTAGAGGTGCAAATAAATCGATTAAAACCGGTTTTTGGTTTTGGGAAAACCGGTTATAAAAAAACCGGTTTTCCTAAAAACCGGTTTCGGTTTTTTCGGTTTTTCCGAAATCGTTTTTTTTTTGTTATAAATGTTAGGAATCGGTTTTTTTCGGTTATAAATTTTCGGAATCGGTTTTTTTTATTGGTTTTTTACCGGTTCGGTTTTTTTCGGTTATAAATGTTCGGATTTGGTTTTTTTATTCAGTATTTACCGGTTCATTTTTTTTTCGGAATTTTACATACATGTTCGAACATTTATTTAATAAACTAATTATCAAACATTTAATTAAACAATACACCGGAAACATACTAAACAAATACAATCATAACTTTTTATTTGCACCGGAAACATACTAAGAAAATACAGTCATAGCTTGAGAAACGAGAACTTTGTCCCTTGATAGAACCAGCACAACCTAGAAACTCGAAACAAATCGTATTTTCCAAATATATTGAATTCTTGAAAGTTATGTGAATTTATACTTGATTTTATTGGAAAAATGATTTCGTGAACAATGGCGCAAGTTTCGTAATTTTTCGAGTCGGTTTGATATGTCGAATGATTCTCGAACCGTTTTGACGAGAAGTATTGCTAGTTAACCTTTTTAGTCCCTCTTGTATACTTTTATTTGCAACCCAACACTTTCCCTTTTGCCCCACTTTGGTCCCTCCATCCATATAAAAGCCCCATTTTATTTATTTTATTCATTTCTCACACACACACCACTCTATCACTACTCTCTCCTCTCTCTCTCTCTATACTGCCGACGACTCACTGCCTTCCGGCCACAGCCATAGATTCCGGCCAAATTATTTTTATTGTTCCAAACGATAGATCGGGCCACCTCGACTTCATTTCTACCACCCCACGCGCACCCTATTTGCAACGGCTAGTAAATAATATTAATAAATAAATAAATAAAACCGGTTAAAACCGGTTATTTTAAAAAAACCGGATAAAACCGGTCCGGTTAAAAAAACCGCTTTTTAAAAAACCGGTTCAGGTTTTTTGGACTGGTTAAAAAAAACTGGTTGTGATTTGCACCTCTACTAGTGAAAGTTGGGGAGAAGTAGTACTCGGTCGGGCCTGAGAGATTTTACTAGGCCAGACATGGCCTGGGACTCAAGCCGGGCTTCCATCAAGTGTTGATGGGTTTTGTTAATGGGCTTGATTCGAGCGTGTGATTAGTGGGCTTGGGCCACTAATATTGATACGCTATCAATAAATCTCTGAAAAAATATTATATATAGCTTGTTTTTTATGTTGGATTTAAATTAAATGTATTTCATGATGTACTTAGTATGACATTGGATTAGGATTATAACTCGGATATCATTGAAATTGTTTTATAGTTATTTGTATGAATTTTTTAAATCATTGTATTACTTTTTGATTTAAACTGGTTGAATCGAACATTTTTATGCGGTTGAAACGGGTTGAATGTGTTATGCAGTTATTTGTTAGGTTTGAGTCTTTTGACACAACTAATAAATGAGTTATACTAACCCGCAAACCCGAAGAGAATTCGATTATTTTATTATTTATTTTATTTTATTATTATTTATTATTTTTTTTTTTTTTCAAAAAAAAAAGTTACTACATATTTAGCTTTGGAAACAAGTTGCAATTCGTTAACTCACCGTTAGTTGGATATTTTTTGCTGGCCCCCACCCCGGCACACTCACTCACCAACACACCACCTCTCCCCCCCATTTCATTATATTTTTTTTGGAAGGTGACTTTTAATTTTTTAGGTTGGAGTCACACCCGCCACATCGGCAGGCCCTCATCCATCACGTACTCAGACTATGTTGTCTGAACCGGATTCACGCTGGCGTAGTGGGGACTATTAATGGCTTCCTCCCAAAAACCGTACCGCCTCCACATGAGTTTACTCGCTGGAGTAACGGCCGGATGAAAACCGGGGGCGGCTCGGATTGGAACCTGCCGATGTGGCAGATCCACGCTGGCGTAGTGAGGACTATTAATGGCTTCCCCCATTTCATTATATAACCCGCCCAAAAACCCTTTGATCAAACAATCATCCTCACCTTCAAAATCCTTCTTTACTAGTACCTTTGGCGACGTCCTCTCAACCACCTTCAAAGCCTTCCCCCACACTTTCTTTGTGATCTTCTTATCTTTTCTCTTCTTTAGCAAACAAACGTCTTCCCCCACACCTTCAAAGACGTTTGTTTGCTAAAGAAGAGAAAAGATAAGAAGATCACAAAGAAAGTGTGGGGGAAGGCTTTGAAGGTGGTTGAGAGGACGTCGCCAAAGGTACCAGTAAAGAAGGATTTTGAAGGTGACGATGACTGTTTGATCAAAGGGAAGGGGACGAAGAAGAACCTCAAGATCTGATGGTTAGTTTTACAGATATGATGTTATTTTAGCTTGTTACGGATTTGGTTTCGTCAAAATTTGGTAACAAAAATGTTGGACTATATGCTGGTTTGTTTATGATTTAAGTTTTACGGATAAATGGATGATTTGATATGAACAAGTTTAGATAGATCGGATGGATTTTTGATTTTGGCTTTATGGCGTGGATTTATTTATTTAATTAGTTTTGTGTGTTGATTAATTTCTTGCTTTTGTTACGGATTTACCCGAAAGACAGCCCCAGATCCAATTCGATGACATGGTTAAAAATGGTTTTGGGTGATTGTGGGTGGATATATTCTATATTCAAAATCAAATGGATTAACCCTTTAAACCGAAAACGAGATAAGTATATGATTAATTAATTATTACTACTAGGGGGTGTTATCGGGTCGGGTTGAGTTGTGTTTTCAGTTTTTTTTTTTTTTTAAAGTGACACCCAACCCGACCCAATAAGAAATCGTGTTATCGGGATTGGGTTTTTATCGGCTCGGGTTAAGTCGGGTTATATTTGATTTGGAAACAATTTGATGTTTATATTAATTGATTGTGTGTGATTTTTAGTGGAATGAATTTCGATTTGGTTGTGATTTTTAATTTTGTTTGCTTTTATCTTTAAAAGAAATGGTAAATTGTTCAGCATGCTTAACCAACACGGACGCGACTCGTTACTCGTTTGAGCTTCGTAAGTGAGCAGTCAACCTCGCTGATCTTATGCGAAGGCCTAGGCCAGCATGAGATCCCATGTTGTCTGTGTATTCCTTTCATTGTAGTTGAAACTGCAAGACCAATGATAATCTGATAACATTACTATACAGATCTTGACTTTTTGAGTCAAACTTATTGTCAACACACATATTTCTATAGAGTTAACATCCACGTTCTTGTATTGAAATACTAGGCAATCTTTTTGGCGGATTCATATTCAAATTTTTTGCTGCACTGGTGTCTCTCCAACATTAATAAGAGCGTAGTATATTGACTTATGTAACAAAAGCTATATACATTACAAAGAAGTTGATGCCAACAATCATATAATGTAGGATGGTTAAGCTGCATAAATCATTCATTATCAGTTGACGGAATTGCAGGATGGTAATTAGCTCTTGTTAGTGCTCCAAGGTCTAATGAGATTTCTACCGTCTAACTAAAACCAGAATAGTACTCATCACCATCTGATATTGTTACAAGAGGTAAATATGCATATATATTTTCAGTACTACAAAAGTCACCCACATCAACCCATGATATTACATTTTTTACCACATAAGCTATAACCATACCATTTACTACCAAACCTACACTTCTACCATTTACTACCAGACTGTAAATAGCACAATAGATACAAACATGATTAATAGAGTATTTAATACATATGGGGTAGAAGCTAAAGACACAAAAGCTTGTAAGATTCGGCTACAAAAAGGAAATCTCCATAACTTGGCTTCATAAGGAGAAATCTCCATGCCTTGGTTCTAAAAGGGAAATAAACATGCTCCGGTCAAGAGCCTTTGTTCTTTTTGGTTGCACACCTCCTCGTTTTTGAAAAGGGTACCTTGAGCATAAATCACATATCAAACCAACTAAGTGTTAAAAGGCTATACCAACAAGTCACGACATGTAACCACAAAATCAACATAAGCAAACCTTAAGTCATAATTAAAAATCAAAAGCCCCCATAAAAACCCACATAATGAACACCAAAAAGAAGATAAAATCAATAAACATACAATTTACATAGTAAACCAACAACAAAGAAGGCTAGCCTGATAGAATGATAGAACTATGTGATTAGAAAATAAAACCAAGTGTTTAAGTTATAGAGTATAGAATGATACGGGATATAAGTAGGATAAGAGATGGTGGAAGTTTAGGTGGCACGTGTAAGTTTTTAGATAGCTAAGATAGCCAAATCTTTTATCTTAAACACACTTGTGCTTCGAGCAAAAGTTTTTAATGAGTTTAAAGGGGGTTACAAAATTTTGAGGATATAATAGGTAGATACTTGCTCAATTCCCATATAGAAACACTAGAGATAGACCAATCTTGGTCAAAGTTGTTCCTCCACAATTAGTTAGCATTATACTGCTACACATTATAAGACGGACTCAGAAGGAGAATGCTCTAGGAAGATAATTAGACCCATCAAGTGCTCTTGACCATTGTTTATTTCTATCAAGTTGCAAAACTTGGTCTCTGGTAAACCTGTGACATGACATTGGAATGGTTTAAAACACGCTAAGTATAGTAAGTAAATGGAAAGTGAAAGCAAATAAAATGCAAACCTTGGGTTGAGAACATGGCGGATATCATCGAGTGAGGGATCATTAATCTCGTAGCCATCAGGAAGGCAATAGACTTTTTCTGTGCGAAGATTGACGTAGACATGGTGTCCAGCTTCAAGGCTATGAGTGTATGCATGTGACTTGGGGCCTCTTCCTTGGAAATATTTACCGCAGACCAAACAACCATAGACGTTCAAATTTGATAGAGAAACCGAGCAAAACTTTTCAAAATCGAAATCCAAAACCTGCAAAAAGCAAATGAGTAAGCAAGATGTTGATTTAGATCATCTACACCACAATAGACGCTGATTGATAAATAAAGCATATCCACTAACAAGATTTTCCTAGTTGATGAAAAGCAACAACAATATTATAGTCCATTAATATTTCAAATTGAGAACACACTTGTAAATCCATACGAATGGCATGACTCATGAGGTGGTGTGACTTTCTTTAGTGTATCTAATATCTCATTGTGCTAGTCTGTAAACATATACGAAGATAACTGGCGATGTTCATGTTGTCTACATTGCATAAAAAGGAACATTTGTTAATGTAAAGTAGTTGTTGTTGATGTTCCTACAAAGAGGTCAATAATCCTCTCACGTGTGTTGGTTACACTTTGAATTAGGCTCGCAGTCATTTTCATAATAAAAAACAATACGCTGCTACATTCTTATGAGAAGGCGCAGAGCGAAACATAAATTTGTATGATCACTACAACTCATCACACTAATTGATTTAATAGAACTAATTAACCTTTGAAGTGGCTGAGTTCGATTGACAGTCATTGTAACAATAAACATACAAAACAAAAATTTGTTTTGTTCATTTTGAAATAAGTTCAGATGGTTTCATATAGCCAAAACTTCGCATTCCATGTTTTCTTCGTGAAAAAGTTGACTCGTTGCACGTGTTCAGTTCCCACTTTCCAGCCCACCCAACTTTTTTGAATGGACGAGTATTTTTCTATCTTTAGACAATGGATATATTCCGTATGGGAGATGATTCGCACAGTCCATCTTTTTATTTGCACACTCAACTGTACAAGTAGTTAATGTTCAAGGATGCATATGTGATAATAATTGACTGAATTAATAAATGCCGAATATGGGATACAATATATACATGATGTCACAAAACTAATATGGGTAAATCCCATAAATTAAGAGATACACCAATCACATTTAATTTAATTGAGGGATAGCACTACAACTCATCACACTAATTGATTTAATATGGTCTTATCTATTTACACGACTAACAGTTAATGCAGAATGTAATAGTACAGTACAAGTCTGACATGCATGAATTGGAGTATGCCAATCTACAGTAGAAACTCGATAAACTAATACTCGATTATTTAATAAACTCTCTAAGATAATATTTTTTGCCGGTCCCGACTCGGGGATAGGGTGCTAAATTAATAATTCGCTAAAATTATAAGATAATACATTTTTGATAATTTCTTTAGACCCCATATAAAATATAAATTAATAATTCCTTATATATAGCATATTACATGAATGATTTATGAAGGTTTCTTGAAAAATGACTCAATTGTCTTTTGTTTTTTTGTTGAAATCAATTTCCCTTTGAATCTCGTCTCTAATTTTCCTTAGCATGGTAAGAACTTCTGGTGTTGTTTTCTCATAGCTCAACAAGAAATTGTTCAATGTGATTGCCGCTTTAATAACTTCGTTTCGCGAAGGGGGCTCCATTGTAGAACTTTCATCATCTTCTTCATCGATATCATCTTTATTAATTCCAAGAAAGTGATACATTGAACACAAGAAGCATAATAAGGTGGGAGATTGAAGGTTTCTTTCAAATTGGGCCGTTCATTTGATATACATGCATTGAATAATTAAGTGGAAGCTTGAAAGGTGTTTGTAAACTAAGTATTCTACTATAAATTAATAAAATATTAATTAATATATAAATTAATAATTATTAATTTATCGATTAATTAATAACTCTTTTAATTAATAAATTTTGGTGGTCCCAAGTGTATTATTTTATAGAGTTTCTACTGTATTAGTAATATGTGCAATCAATTCCCATTTCGTATACACATTGTCTTTATTATGTCTATGTTGCCTATAAACATTCATTAAGAAAGAAGTTAATGTTATTTAGCATCTCGTGTTTAAAAGTGCTTACTATTATCTATGAGCCGAACCCAAGCAATGAATTTAGGGATTTGGTTTTCTTCAAATAATTTAAAAGTGCTTGCTATTTTTTGAAGGACGCACGTGGCTAACATTGCAAGTTGCAACAACACTCGGGTTGGGCGTAATAAAAAGTATTTTCACGCGTGGTGGGTAATGGTTCATGCGTCAACCTTATTACACTTGCCTTTGTTAGCTCGCGATGGGGTGCAATTATTGGTTTGGTCTTCAAGGAAAAAAAAAAAAAATTGTGTTTGTATGAGTGTATTTTGGGGTATCTTTGTGTTTATGAGTGATATAATTAAGTGATAATGAATATGTTAACTACGTCAGGGTTTTAGTGGTGGTTTCGTGGGCAAAAAAACCGAGACCGAAAAAAAAAAACCTAAACCGTAACCGGTCAAAACCGGTTCGGTAGGTTTTTGGAAAAAACCGTCGTTTTGTAACCGGTTTCACATTTCGACCGTTAGAACCGGTTCGGTTCCGGTTTAGAAAAATACCGGTTTTTCAAAAAAGCCCGTTTGAAACCGACCTAAACCGGTTACCACCGGTTTGGTTTTTTTACCCTAAAAAACCAACCGAACCGAAACCGGTTTTTGACCGTTGACCAAAAACCGGTTCGTTTTTCAAAACCGGTTTCGGTTAGGTTAAAACCGGTCTACACCTCAAGAGAAGATGTTGATGTGGCACTTGACAACACCACAATCAAACGCCCTTATTACATCTGATCTAATATAACAACAAAGATCGATGCTTAAAAACTTTCAATACAGGCAAGTAGACCCTATAGTACATTACTACACACTACAACCTTTTTAACCAACAAGACCCTACAACATATCACAACACCAAAAATAGACATGGAGAACAAACAACAAAGACCGCATATCAAGATAAAACGTAACTCCTAAAGGCACCAAACATAATGCGGAGTAACACTTAATGCAATTACCCAATCGAACTGAAAACTACCACATCATGTTCTTCCGTTCTAAAATTATCTTCACCAGATAAAAAATACACAGTTTAAGAAAAGTGAGACCACTACACTATTTAACCAATCAAATATCATTCTCGTTCACTAAACTCTCTTTTGATTGATAGACAAAAAAAAAAAAAAAAAAAAAAAAAAAAAAAAAAAAAAACTATTATTTTAGAACATTTCACAATGAAAATTAAGACTATAATTTTAGAACGGATGAATCATTATTCTAGACACATAAAGATGAAAAAGAAATAGAATAACATTTTATCATGTGGTAGTTGGACACTTCAAATGTGGGTTAGGGTGTTCATCGGTTCGGTTATCATGTTGTTCGGTTTTTTTGGTTAGGTAAGTTCGGTTAAAAAAAAAATCTAGGTAAAACCAAGAACCGAACTGAACCGAATTCAAATTTGATTAAACCGAACCGAAAACCAAACCGAATAATCCGAATTACATATTTTTAATTATTTATTTATATAATTATATATATATATATATATATATATATATATATATATATATATATATATATATATATATATATATATAGTGAGACTTTCTTGCGAGAACCATTTTATCTGCGAGAACTGAGAGAACCACCAAAAAATACATGCACGCCTTCAATAATTGTATTTTTGCACATATGTTCTAAAAACAACATATATGTTTTTAAAAAAACATAGTTGTTCTAAAGAATTTGATAAAAAATTGGAAATACAACATTTTTCTTTGAAGGTGTGCATGTATGTTCTTATAAGGCGTTGCAACGACAATATTGCGGCCTTGTGTAAGGTTTTTGTGAAAAAAGATGATGAATTCATGATGATATTGAAGAACATAGGTGGATACTTACGATTATTGATGATTTGCATGTATTTTTATTTTATTTTAAAAGGCGTGCATGTATGTTTTTTGTGGTTCTCTCAGTTCACGCAGATAAAATGGTTCTCGTAAGAAAGTCCCCCTATATATATATATATATATATATATATATATATATATATATATATTTCAAACAAAACTTTTCAAGATTAAAAAATGTGTTAATTATACTATGAAAAAGTTTTAATGTCTTTTATATATATATATATATATATATATATATATATATATATATAATGTCTTATATATATATATATATATATATATATAAAAGTTATATATATTTATGTGAATTTGATTCTCCGTTTGGTTTTCGGTTCATTGTGCCATAACCGTATTCGAACCGAGAACCAAATATTTACTTCGGTTCGGTTTTGGTAAATTCGATTCGTGTTTTTTCATAATATTAAGTGTGTATAATGAAGCTATAGTTGGTTAGAAATAATGCTTTTGAGAAACGTTAGTGGCACAAATTTGATATAATATTAAGGGAGCACCATGACAAAATTTCAGCTTGAGGTCCCAAGGAGTACTCTCAACAAAATACAGCACACCTCAAAGTTTTGTGGCCACAACTAAAAAACATGTCGACAGATGCCCACGAGATGATTTGAGCACTAATAACGTACGATAATCTAAGTATTTACTACTACAACTACTCTTGCATTTTAAAGTTAACCTTGTACTCTTGTACATAGATAATCAATTAGCTTTCGAGACCAATAGCATTGTTATCATGGTGTGTAACAAATTGGAGATGAGTTGGAATGACAAGTTTTGCTATCTTGATCATGGCTCCATATTCCTCAAATGCTCGTTCTACAAGTTGGCACCTCATCAGTTCGGGAAAAAACAACCAATAAGATGTTGCAAACACAAACGCGACAACAAATGGCGTTGTTATGTGATGTGGTAAACGCCACTTAACGTTGTTAACTGATTTCTTGATCACTATCTCCATTACCAAAGAGACCCCATGTAGACAAAAGAAAAGCATCGTGTCCCAAGTTGGCCAATCGCGCGTAAAGTAATAGAATATAAGCTCATGCATAAGACCCGACACTGCGAATGTGGCCAAGATTGCTGGTATTGGAGCCCACACACGGCCTATGACCCGAGTTGATAGTGTACGCACGGGGTTGTAAACCGTAGGATACAGGATGTGATTGACCATTACATTCCACCTACGACCCCAAAAATCTTGTAGCGATGTTGAGAGATAAGGCTCATCAAATTGAGGGTCAAGCTCCACCTCAAGTAGGATTCCCATTATCTTGGAGCTTATTCCAAGCATCACCTCTAAAAAAAAGTATACCGAAAATGCAAAAAGTATCCAAGCCATCATTGGGCTCATTTGATCACCATAATCATGATAAGCCTTGAGGAAAATTGCTAAAAGGAGTCCTTTGATACCATAGCTCATAAGAGACTTATGTGACGAAATGTTTTTGTGTACGTCGGTTTTTCCAATGGGAAAACATGCGAAAGAAAGGAACTGGGAGAGGGAGATCAAAGGTGCCGAAAGGGGTCCTTTTCCAAAGGCGAAAAGGATGAGTTTGAAATTGGCAAGCCATGAGATTAAAAAGGAAAGTGCGCCGATTAAATGAACGGAGTTAAAGAACAAGGGAATCCATACGAAAACAAGTACAACTGGAAGGATTGTCAAGAGTCTTGTAAATCCTTTTGGGATAACTTTGGCTATGTAATAACAATAAGTAAGAGAAGTTGATGCATAAACAAGTACCTTTATCAGATTCTTTGTTTCTTCTTTGAAATCCATATATGGTGGTTTTGAATTAAGGGGATTTGAGTTTGGTGAATGATCTCTTGTTCTTAATTAGAACGTTGATTGGTGTGATATATATATATTGTGATACGAAAGTCATATTTGTACATGTATAAAAGTATGCATGTTTCTAGACGGCTTCAGGCTAAGAGTCTGATCGACAAGGACAAAAACAAAAACAAAAAGTAAAGAAAATGATAGGAAACAAATTACAAAACTGAAAATCAACATCTAATGATGTTTGGACGTGAAATATATTATTTATTTTAAAGTCAACAATGATATGAATCCAGAATTCGAGAGTTCAAATATATTTTGGCTTGTAACTATATATTTCCAAATTGACGTCAAGCATTGAAAACTGATTGTTTATACCAAAAAGTAGTTTTGTATAACCAAGTCTACACGTTAAGAATTTATGAGTGTCTTCATATGCTAATAACCAATGCATGCGATCTTAAATAATGCTTTAACATAACTTAAGGCCAGTCTTGATCATTTTTCCAAAAAAGGTTTAAATCGGTGAGAAAACCTTCACCTCATGCACCTTTTTTGAGTGCCGATCAGGTAATGAGCCCATGTTCGAGTGAGTCCTGATCATTTAACCATCTAAGGTAGCATGTTGATTAACTTTTTTGCATCACATCAACAAGGCTCATTATTAGCCCAAACATGAACCAACAGGTCATATAAATATGATTTAAAAAGTACAAAAGTTCGTTACTTCTAAAATAAATAAAAGTTTTACACTGAAACGACAGGCAAGCGGGCAACAAGCTTATTTGGACTCTTTCGGAGAGCATGCAGTTCATTGTAGAGAGCTTCCGGGGTTCAAATACCGTCACGATTTGGTTAGGGATGTTCTGTTTGACATATTCGGATTTCAGTTAAGAAAGAAGCACCTGTGAATTTCTTGACCGACTCGATGGAAGGAAGATCGACACTTAGACCAGCTGACATTTTGGTCTTTGGATGGATAGGGGGGAAACATGCTTGTGTAGATTTAACGGGGGTTTCTCCACTTGTGGGATTGGGGAATCATGCTTTTACGGCAGGTCAGGCTGCTTTGAAAGCCGCTTCATGCAAAGTAACCAAACACGAGAAAGCGTGCCTTGATAACCAACAAGCGTTTATACCTTTTGCATTTGATACTTTTGGTTTCCTTGCATCGGAGGCTGTGGAGCTGCTCAAAAGAGTCCAACGGGTTATGCATGACAATGTTACGACCCCAAGGTCTTTGAATATAGTTTTTAAAAGACTAAGTTTTGCTATTCATATGATTTATCTTAACTTGTAAGTGCTTTAAAATTTTTTAGAGTTATAGCATAAGAGAGTAGGGTGTTTATCATGTATAAATGAGTAAAAACGTGGAAGGTGTGGTCCTTGAATTTAAACCATTAAAATTCTGAGTTTCATGTGGCAAACATTATTTTCTTTTGATATCTTAAATGCGTTGCAAACAGATTTTTGCACAACATATCATTCATTTCAATTGACGACTAACAAACGGACTTTAAACATTTAGGTAGTTTTATTAGACATTTAGGTTTTGGTTGTTGCTTATAAAAAGATATCGATTGATTTACAGCTTTATATATCCTAAACAGAAACTTATTATCGACTTCTTACATTATAAGGTACTACGATTTTGGTTTATATAATTAACTTCTTCTTGTACGTATTTTTAATACTTGATCATGTCCATATATTTTTAGTTCGATATGATGATATATAATTAGTAAATGGATTCAGGTGTTACGAATTATAATAAGCGCATTCCTATTCGTACTCGTATTTGTACTCATAGTCGTACTAGACGCCAGCTTCCTGATGACTGTACTTTGATATTTGATATTGAATGATCAAGTCGTAAACACCTACAACCTAAAGATTATAACCCTTATAGGCGTCCTTATGTTACTGATTCCTTTATCTTAATATGCTTAACCGGTCGTTTAGGCAATTAGAGTCCTTGTCTTTGTTTGGCTGTGTTGACCTCTCGGATTCAAGCTTAACGAGTTTGCTAAAATATGGCTCTAAAATGCACACTCTCAATCTTTCTTTTTGTTTTAAAGTAACCAATAAAGGTCTGTCCTATACATGTTGCTTCTGGTTGTCCGTGGTTGTCTTCTATCACCCTTTATAGATGTCGCTTTACTGATTATGGGCTGCTAATGTTGACACAATCTTGTAAATCTTAAAACACGTTGATCTTTCTTGGACCCTGCCAGGGGCTGCCGCCCCATGGACCCCGCTTCTCTCGGGGATGCTGCCCCCGAACCCCCGCCAAGGGGGCTCTGCCCCCTTGGAACCCCCGTTAGTCTCGTTAATATCCAAATAAGCATCAACTCTTATTTGCATATTAAACACAGTCTATTTTACACTAAAATACTAACACTATAGTAACACTAACTTGGATTCTAAAGCTGTTGCTGCTGCTTTGAGTGGAGGTGGTCTCCGGTATCTAAATATATCTAGTCCAGTGTTTCCTGATTGGGGACTTGAACTTGCACACGTTGGTTTATGAGGACTTGCTGCAAATATTAAATTTCTTGACTTTGAGAAGTGCAGACTCGTTGACAATGATGCTATAAAGAAATTTTCAAATGGTTGCCCGTTGTTGCAAGCGTGGAACTTATCAAGTTGTTACAATATTACGTTTTTAGGTTGGGAGTCTATTGGATTAACTGTGGAAGACTGTCATAGAGGATTACTAGCTTTGGGCAATGGTTGTACGCGCTTATCGGTATTCTACATGAAAAACTGCTATAGTATCGCGCCATATTCGATAAAAATTTTTAAGAAACGGAGACCAGGTGTACAGATCAAAAAGGAGGAAGCATCGACCAAGAACATTAACCCGCCAAATTGGAACTTCAATATATGATTCCAAGATGAGCCTAAAAATCTATACAAAAGATATGCACACTGCCATGCTATGTTTATGTCACTTTCGACTCTTTTACATTTTCTAATCTTGGCCGGTTGTATGTTTTTAAGTTGGGACTTGCAGTGAGAAGTTGATAATGCAGATTCTGTGAATATTTGTGAGTGAAATAAGTTGTTTTGAATAAACAAACTTGAAAGTTGAAACTACGCCATTTATACACCGTATTTAAGAAAGCAATAGGTACATTTTTAATGTCCTAGGATAAAGCACATGAAAGCAATCCTAAACAACTTAAGGGCATGCTTGGTAAGGGGGATTGGGGGGGAGGGGAATGGTATAAGAAATGAAAAGGGCCCACATGGGAGAAATATGGTGCCTGGTTCACGTGTGCAAAGGTATTGATTACCCAGTACTGGGTAATCAACCATTATAGAGTAAATTGAGGGGTAAGGTAATGATTACCCACCTCACCCATTCCTTTGCATTCCCTTTCCCTTTCCCTTTGCATTCCTCTTTATTCAACCAAGCAGGCCCTAAATCTTTTATCCTATATAGTTTGTTACACATGTTATATGTTACTCCCACACAGCAGCAGGAGCGTATGTCACAAACAGATTATTGCGTAAAGCATTAACAATCATGCTCATCCTACTGACCGGCGACCGCTACCAAAAAGCACTTCATATAATGCCAAATGATCTACAGCTTTAAACATTTACATAGTTTCATCAGACTTCAACATTCTTGACTGAAAACTGTAAACAAGAATCAAGGCAACCACTGATTGTAAACCTAAAGACGACTAATATATCATCATCTAGCAGACACATACGAGAAGACAATTGAAGGTCAGGTTTGGATTTGGCATGCCAAAAAAGTATTTACCAGCATGTTTGCTATAACATGGAAACCATTAAATACTTTCCTCGGACATACTCCTATTTAAACTAAAAACACATCAGTTAAACACGAATAGGAGTCGAATGATTTGATTCAATCAATTCCTAAAGTAGGTTTTAGTCACTTAACATGTTGCCCCAAAGCATATGTTATTACCTTCACTCAAGCGTAACATTTAAAATCTTAAGACTGCAAAAATAATTCCGGCATATAATGTGACCTCACATCAAGTATCACCTAATAATAGACAAGCAAGTTGAGTAAGCACGGAAAAAAAATCCCGCTATCTAAAACATCATTCCAACTGCTGCTGTTGCTGCTGTGGTGGTGTGTGGGTTGGCTGTTGTTGCTCGTATATCTGCATGTACGTCTCAGAAAGTGCAACCATCTGCGGAAGAGTTTCTGCAACATGTAGATCCTGCATCTCATACCTGACACAAGAATATTCAGAAACTAAAAAAAAAGATCAACAAACACGACACAAAAGTCAATCCAAATCCATAAATATGCAATTCAAAGGGAAAGTAAGAGGATTACCAGAGCTCTTCCGACTTGCGCTGAACAGACATCTTATAGGATCCTTCACCTGGTTTACCTTCATGTACAATGTTAGCAATCAAATCATACTTGGAACGCAGCTTCTTTTCTTCCTCTTCTTTAGGTGGTGTTGGTAAGGGCATATAATCCTTCAGCTCCAGATTTTTTACAGGGAAGTTAACTGATACAAAAATAGTAACTAGTCAGTCAAACCAAAGCAAGCATAAAACAACTAGCAATCACAAACACCAAATCAAATTCCTCTCAAATGTAGACATAACTAGAGATTTACTATTGCTCAAAGGAGACCTAAAACTGACCAAAGACAGTAAATTTTCTTATAAAATTTTTAAATACCCAAACTTATACCTAAAAGTTCATTCAAGATTTCATCTTATTTCCTCCTAACTTTGCCATACTTTAATGCAGTACCAGCAGGTTAACTCAAACTAATGCAAAACTGGGAAAAAGTTCAAATATTACAGTAACAGGCTCTGATCAACCGGCATAGTTGGAAAAGAATAATTGCAGAGAGGGATCGTTAAAGATACAGGTCGGAAACCATTGTCAAAAAAAAAAAAAAGGGCTATAGCGATTTGTAGATGCTAAAAAATTCTATACGCTTATGGCCTATCAGCAAAGTTAAAGTAAAGTTACATCACAAATGAATTTACAAAAAAAGTAATAACTCTAGATGACTCACCAAGGGTTGGATTTTTCTCCACAAAGAAATTATTCTTTGTGAAACGACGCATGTGGAGAATAAGATACTGCGGAAGTCTTGTAACACGATATTTCATCCTGGCTAACCGAGGACGCACAACTTCCGTAACAGACTCCCCGTCAAACTTCTTCAGTATGTTGAAAAGTGGAACCTGCAACCATTATTTTATTTACAAGTCAGCAAAATGTTGCATCAAAAAAACTAGTAACTAGGCATTACAATAATTCAGTAATAACCATCGCAAGCCATCCCCTGACAGCTTATATAAGAGTATCAATAAAGACTACGTTGATTCTGGAGTTTGAAAGTCTGTGTACAGAACAATTCCCTAAAATATAGCAAATAAATCATTTTCTTGACATGAAACCTTGACCTTATGGACAGAAAGGAGTTACTTATGTGTACAAGTAACTCAAATTCTCAAATGATCTTAAAGGGGGACTGAAAAACACATAACGTACATGGATACACGCACATGATAGGTATAAACACACACACACATGCACTCTTAAAAGAGGGTGACAGGATAAAAACACCACTAAAAAGTGGAGGTGACAGTTTACTGGTTTACTTGCATAAGTAGTACAAAGATCCTTTAACACCCTTTAGAGAGAGTGTGTGTGTATGAGTTTGATTATACAATTATGGCCTTACAAAGACACACTTAAAAGGAAGTGACAGGGACAACTACACCACTAAAGGCCCTAAAGCTAAAGTACAGCTAAATTTCATGACTGAAGATCTAAAACAAGTGTTTCATGTCCCCAAAACGAATGATGAGAAGACTCAGTACCCAGAATAAAGAGAAATACAAATTTATTGCAGAAAATTATGAAATCCAAAGCCACCACATCTTACCTAACAACAATTTTACATCCTTGCCTCCTTCATAAAAGAACTACCTAAAAAATTTACATGTTGCAAAGTGGGACAAGGCTGAAATTGCAGAAAATTTAGCCCCATTTCGTTTAACAACAATTTTACATCCTTGCCTCCTTGTTATAACTCAATGATTTAGATAAGAATTATACAACGTTAGAAGCTTGAATTCAATACATTTAACCACATAGAACAAACACCAAATTTACGGGTCCAGAGCACTCACTTATCGTTCCTTTGCCTATCTTACAGAAGCATAACCAACAGTGTACTAACAAACGTTAAACTCGTCAATTAAATTAGTACAAAGGCTCTAACAACAATGGGACTATGGAAAGCTTTGCACTAAGGGAAGCTAGATCTTAAAGCCAAAACCCAAAAGTACATGAAAGCGAGCAACATTATACAAAAGCTTCCATTGTGAGAGATCCAACTGCTGGCATCTAAAGCTCCTTATACAATAAATGAGGCAAGTTCCTTTGCCTATCTTACAGAGGCATAACCATCAGTGTACTAACAAACGTCAAACTCATCAATTAAATTAGCAAATAGGCAACAGCAATGGGACTAAGGCAAGCTAGATCTAAAAGCCAAAACCCAAAAGTCAATGAAAGTGAGCAACATTATACAAGATTCCATTGTGAGACACCCAACTGACATCTAAAGCTTCTTACACAATAAACGAGGCAAGTTGTCAAAACCCTAAGTTGCAAAGTCAATAAGTATAACCTTCGCAACCCTGATAGCATGAGATTTAAGGGGTGCATCTAACAACATACTTGAGCATTGAACCATATTACAAAAAGAACTTGACAAGAAATTCAAAAAAACACATACCTGAGGAATTATATTTTTCTCCATCACGTCTTTGAAAAGTGGTGGTGGCGGCAAATCCAGTCCAAGCATCAAGAAAGGCATTCTACTGGTCTCAGCAACGATGTTTCTGGTTGCACCATCTTTAACATGAGTCTCTTTCACAACTTCCAATTCCCCCTAGAAAGAACAGATCGCACTTCAGGTTTTGGTTTAGTAAATATATAAAATTTTAGTGGTTGCAGTAAAAGAAGTGATACCTGAAAACACTGATGGATAATGCTGCTTGTTGTCTTAGAAGTTTTAAGGTCTGTGTGGAGGGTATTGAGAAGCCATGACATAAATTCAACAGGATCTGACTGCGCCCCTATACGAAATCGCTTTTTACTAGCTTTCATAACTGCTTGCAGAAATTCATGAGGACTCACCTACAGCCAAAGGAAGAATAATCAGGTATGCAAAAGTCATAGATCTAAAGATATATCACAGTATGGTTATAATCAAACCTGTCCTTTGAAGTTCCTTGCATGCCAAATCTTCCTTGTGAGCTCACCAAAGTGGTGCACAAGTACAGATTTACTGTGCGTGTAATTTTCAGGTATGAGGAAGAAGTTTCTCAAGGGAGTCACCCGCATTAAAGACTGAATGGTGACGTTGACAAAATCAGTCTCTTTAATGTTATTAAGCCCCACCTATAAAACAAGAAAAATATATATAACAATCAATACTGAAACAAATAGATACAACACTTGTTTTACTATCCAACAAACTGATCATAGTATTTAACAAAGTAGCAAAAACACAAAGGTATAAGTAGTAATGAATTACCATTCCAGGAAGATAATTAGACCCATCAAGTGCTCTTGACCATTGTTTATTTCTATCAAGTTGCAAAACTTGGTCTCTGGTAAACCTGTGACATGACATTGGAATGGTTTAAAACACGCTAAGTATAGTAAGTAAATGGAAAGTGAAATAAATAAAAATGCAAACCTTGGGTTGAGAACATGGCGGATATCATCGAGTGAGGGATCATTAATCTCGTAGCCATCAGGAAGGCAATAGACTTTTTCTGTGCGAAGATTGATGTAGACATGGTGTCCAGCTTCAAGGCTATGAGTGTATGCATGTGACTTGGGGCCTCTTCCTTGGAAATACTTACCACAGACCAAACAAGCATAGACGTTCAAATTTGATAGAGAAACCGAGCAAAACTTTTCAAAATCAAAATCCAAAACCTGCAAAAAGCAAATGAGTAAGCAAGATGTTGATTTAGATCTACACCACAATAGACGCTGATGGACAAATAAAGCATATCCACTCATAACCTGTCTACATATAGTTTAAAGCCACCAAGATTTTCCTAGTTGATGTAAAGCAACAACAATAGTATTTGAAACTCGGAAGACAGTTGTAAAAGCATACAAATGGCATGAGGTAGAGTGAGAATGAAGGGCAGTTTATTTAGTGTATCTAATATCTCATTGTGCTAGGTTGTAAAGCTCTACGGAGATAACTTGCGATGTTCATGTTGTCTACATTGCATAGAAATTTTTGATATAGGGACCTAACTAAAGGAACCTAAAAGATGACTCACCTTTTAGGCCCCTTTTATCATTTTCGAAACATTAATTAATGTAAAGTTGTTCCTACAAAGAGGTGAATAATCCTCTGACTTGTGTTAGTTACACTTTGAATTAGGCTCACAATCACTATAATAATAAACATAGGGGGTGTTTGTTTCGGGCTTATGTATCATTCGCTCACTTATTTTGAAACTTTTCGGAAGGCGAAAAGCAAATAAGCCATAAGGCGGCTATATAAGGTGAAACAGACACCCCTATACACTATTCTTATGAGATGGCAGCTGAAAAATAAATATCTCTAAGGCAAAGGGATGGATTTCAATAAAAATATAGAGTAAGTAGTAAATAAGTAAGGTATCAAGGTAGGGACAATCTCGACGGATTTCAATCATCCTTCTTCTTCTATTCGCCACTCTGTTCTCTTCTTCTTCTTCTTCATCCTCCTCCACCTGCTGGTGCTTACCGTTTCCATCTACTTTCATATGGTCGTCTTCTTCTTCATCCTCGTCGTTGTAAGTAGCGAGTGGAAGCAGAGCGTTGTCAAATCCAAGCTCAACTTCTTCTTCTTCTTCTTCTTCTTCTGATGTTTTCTGCTTCTTCTTCAAACCACCAGATTCTTCTTCAATTTCAGATTGCCGTTTTGTTTTCATTCTTTCACTTCTGATTGAATAGTATTTTCTTTCTAGGGCTTTGTTCTTCTATATTTCTACCCGGCTGGTGTTCCTTGG
The DNA here is from genome assembly GCA_021014915.2 of Artemisia tridentata subsp. tridentata. Lineage (NCBI taxonomy): Eukaryota > Viridiplantae > Streptophyta > Magnoliopsida > Asterales > Asteraceae > Artemisia > Artemisia tridentata. The sequence goes on along the minus strand of CP139502.1, from coordinate 237,661,788 downwards.
CAATTTAGGGGCGCTTCTCTTTTGTTAAAATTGTGGTTAAAATAAATAGCCACGCCTATGTGTTGTTGGGATGTAAATCGGTTTTTTAAGTGTGGATTGGGATGGTTATATTGTTTGGTTCGTGATGTTGAACCGTAAGGGCCCGAAGAGAAGGTAAAGATTAAGAAGCTCGGTGATACATGCTTAAATAAGAAGTCAACAAGTCAACAAGGAAAGTCTTCAACAGACTTTCCCGCCAAAACACATTGTATATAACCAACATTTACTTTCCAGTTTCATTTACCGAATTCATTGTAATCATTTCCTCTATCTTGTAACTGTTCTTAGAACAATTCAATCTTCCAATAACAAACCCTTTTGATAATACTCGATTCACATTCAGTTCTGTGTTTCCTGTTTATCATATTGTGCTTATTCGAATTCATATTCCTATAAGTACTCATATCAAGTGGTATCCAGAGCCTCTTTTCTGGCACCATTTCTTTCAAGAAGTGGAATTACACTGACATTTCTTGATATTCCGGCTATCTTCTTCGGTTAAATTCCGGCAAGAAACCAAGATTCCAGCAAGAAATCAGCCACCACTGATTTCACTGTTCTGTTTACATCTGGTTAGTGTCAATCATCTGTACGGCCACAAGATTAGCCCATAAGTGGTTAAATTCTCTAATCTTGAACAAGTTGGTCAGAAGCATTTGGATTGAGTAACCCAGAACAGAATCAGTACACATTACTCCATTGTTGATGAGTGGTAATGTTACTGGTGTAATGGTGGACACAAGAAATACAACAAGAAATCAAGAAACTACAATGGAGTCACTGCAACAAACTGTCAATGAGTTGCAGAGAATGATGTTAGAGATGACTGCTGAAATGAATAGGATGAGGTCTGGGGAAGGTCAAAGTAATGGAACTCATGGTTTTGGTGATTCAAATAGTGGTCATCGCAATGGTGGTTCTAATGGGAATCAATATGGGAGACTGACAAAAGTGGAGTTTCCAAAATTTGATGGTGAGGATGTTAATGGGTGGTTGTATAAGGTCAATCAATTCTTTGTCATGGATCATGTTGAAGATGAGGAACAGAAGATCAGATTGGTGCCTATGCACTTGTCTGACAAAGCCCTCAATTGGCACAAACAATTCATGAAAAGATATAGTGAGGTAGCTACTTTGGATATGTATGAAAGACAGATCAAGAAGAGGTTTGATTCTGTTTTTGAAGACCCAATGATGGAATTGAAGAATCTAAGGCATACGACTTCAATTCAGGTATATCAAGATTCTTTTGAATCTTTGTTGAATAAGGTAGAATTGACTGAGAAGCAAGCAATTAGTCTTTACATTGGTGGATTGAAAGAAGAGATTGGTATGTTAATGAGAATGCTTAATGCCACAACTTTGCCTGATGTGTTTGCTTGGTCAAAAATGGAGGAGGCTAGGTTGGCTGTGATGAAAAAGAGTACTCCATTGTTGTCAAATCCTAGAAATTTTGGTAACAATTGGAATGCTAATAGGAATGTGAATTATCCTGTTGCTAGAAATGTTACTAATACAGTAGCTATGCCTGCAAATCACATTGTGACTCAAAACATTCCTAAGCAACCTGTTAACTCTTTATCTGTGCCTAGGAAGCAATTAAGTCAAAAAGAATTGGCTGAAAAAAGAGCTAACAACCTTTGATTCTATTGTGATAAGAAGTATGTACCAGGGCGTAAGTGTAGTGGTCAAATGTACTCTTTAGTGGTGTTAGCTGATGAGGAGGTTGATGAAACACCAGATAGTGATAGGGATTGTTTGGAAGAAGAGGAACTGGAAGAGTTAACAGATAGACCACAGATATCTTTGAATGCAATGCATGGGGTACAGACTTATAGAACTATGAGAGTCAAAGGAACTGTGGGAAAACATGTTATACACATTTTGATAGATTGTGGGTCTACTCATAATTTTGTGGACACTGCAGTAGCCAAAAAGTTGGGGTGCCAAATTAGGAAAACTTGTCCTTTGGCTGTTACTGTGGGAGATGGGTATAACATAGCAAGTACTAGTGCATGTAAGCAGTTTAAATGGCAGCTACAAGGCATTGAATTTTGTTCTGATGTGATGCTTTTGCCTTTGGGAGGCTGTGAAATGGTATTGGGTATCCAATGGTTGTCTACACTTGGAGACATAAAGTGTAACTTCAAAGAATTGAGAATGGAGTTTGTGTACAAGAACAGGAAGATGGTAGTAAGGGGAACTCCAAAATCTACCTTGGAATGGATGTCAGACAATAAGCAAAACAAAATTGAGAATCAAACTCAGTTAAGCAGTATGCAATTATGTGTTTTCCCTTGTGCAGAGGTGAGATTGATGAGTTTGGAAGGGTTGCAGACCAAAGTGCAGCCTGAGCTGCAAAATGTTTTGGAAGAGTTTGATGATGTTTTTGCTGTACCAAAAGAGTTACCACCCAATAGGCCTTGTGATCACAAAATTCCACTAATGGAAGGTACTAATCCAGTGAATGTTAGACCCTATAGGCATCCTCCTACCCAGAAGGATGCTATTGAGAACATGGTGCAGGAATTGTTGGAAACTGGGGTGATTAGACCAAGCAACAGCCCATTTGCTTCACCAATAGTAATGGTTAAAAAGAAGGACAACACTTGGAGGATGTGTGTGGATTATAGGCAGTTGAATAAGCACACTATCAAGGATAAGTTCCCTATTCCAATTATTGAAGAATTGATAGATGAATTACATGGGTCACAGATCTTTACTAAACTTGATTTGAGGTCAGGGTACCATCAAATAAGAATGAGTGAAGATGATGTTGCTAAAACTGCTTTCAAAACTCACAATGGCCATTATGAATTTCTAGTAATGCCATTTGGATTAACAAATGCACCTTCAACCTTTCAATCTCTAATGAATGAGGTGTTTAAGCCTTTCTTAAGGAAATTTACCTTGGTTTTCTTTGATGACATTCTGGTCTACAGTAAAGATATAGAGGAGCATGTCACTCATTTGAGGTCTGTTTTGGAGGTGATGAGAAAACACCAGTTATATGCCAAGTTAAGTAAATGTGTGTTTGGAACAAAACAAGTTGAGTATTTGGGGCATGTGATCTCAGCTTCAGGAGTATCCACTGATCCAGCTAAGATCAAAGCCATGGAAGATTGGCCTGTACCAACCAATGTGAAGCAGTTAAGGGGTTTTTTGGGCCTTACTGGTTACTATAGAAGGTTCATCAAGTCTTATGCAAGTATCAGCAGACCACTAACTTTGCTCCTAAAGAAAAATGGGTTTAAGTGGAATGAAGAAGCACAAGCAGCCTTTGAGCAACTGAAGCAATCAATGGTGAGTGCACCTGTTTTGGCTCTACCTGATTTTGATAAAGAATTTACTGTGGAAACAGATGCCTCAGGGGTGGGTATTGGTGCAGTGTTGTTGCAAGGTGGGCATCCAATAGCCTATCTTAGTAAAACTCTGTCAGCTAAACACCAGCTTATGTCAACCTATGAGAAGGAATTTTTGGCAGTGATTTTAGCTTTAGAAAGATGGAGAGACTATTTGTTAGATAGGCATTTTAAGATCAAAACAGACCACTTTAGCTTAAAATACCTTTTGGATCAGAGAATTTCCACCCCTGCTCAAATGAAGTGGATACCAAAACTTATGGGCTTTGATTATGAAATAGTCTTTAAAAAAGGAGTGGAGAATGTCTCAGCAGATGCTCTATCTAGAATTCAAAATGAAGGTCAATTGTTTACTCTCTTTGCTAGCTCACCTATTGTTCCTGAGTTGTTGCAAAGAATTGAGGCAACTTGGGTAGAAGACAATGAGCTAAAAGAAATAGTGGAAAAGTTAAAAAAAAAAAAGAGAAACTGTGGGCAATTCCTATGCTTGGGTCAACCAACAATTGAGAAGAAAAGAAAAATTAGTGGTTGGGAAAAATGCTGTTTTGAGGACTGAATTGCTTACTCACTTCCATAATGGTCCAGTTGGTGGTCATGTGGGCATCCAAGCTACTATGCACAAGATGTGTTCACTGTTCTATTGGAAGAAAATGATAAGAGAAGTGAAACAGTTTGTGAGAAATTGTGATGTTTGCCAAAGAAGCAAACCTGATCTATCTGCTTACCCAGGATTATTGCAACCTCTACCAATTCCAAACACTGTGTGGTCAAGCATTTCTATGGATTTTGTAGAAGGGTTACCAAAGTCACAAGGCAAGAATGTAATCATGGTGGTGGTTGATAGACTAAGTAAGTACAGTCACTTTATTCCCCTTGTTCAACCTTTTACTGCATCACATGTGGCTCAAGTGTTCTTAGATAACATCTATAAGTTGCATGGTCTGCCTGAGAGCATAGTCTCTGACAGAGATAAGGTGTTCATAAGTGTGTTTTGGAAGGAGTTATTCAAGCTTCTACATGTCAAATTACTCATGTCTACTGCCTACCATCCTCAAACTGATGGTCAGACAGAGGTTGTGAATAGAAGCTGGGAATGCTATCTCAGGTGCATGTGTGGTGACAATCCAAAAGAGTGGTGCAAATGGTTGTCTTTGGCAGAATGGTGGTACAACACCAATTATCACTCAACATTGGGCACTACACCCTATGAAATTCTTTATGGTCAAACACCCCCAATTCACATTCCCTATGTCAGTGGTGAAAGCAGGGTTGATGCAGCTGATAAAACTTTGACTGCAAGAGAAGAAGTGATACAAGCACTCAAATTCCATTTAAAAAGAGCTCAAGAAAGAATGAAAGTGCAGGCTGACAAGCATAGATCAGAAAGGGAATTTGTAGTTGGTAATTGGGTATACTTGAAGCTACAACCTCACAGACAAATCTCCATGAGGAAGAGCAAGTTTAGCAAGCTTAACCCTAAGTACTATGGACCATTTCAAGTTCAAGCAAAGGTGGGAGCTGTAGCCTACAGGCTAGCATTGCCATTGGAAGCTCAAATCCACAATGTTTTTCATGTATCACAACTTAAGAGATGTAGAGGCCAGAATTTGCAGGTTGGTACCTTACCACAATGTGATGATGCTGGATTGATTCAAGAAGTGCTAATAGCAATTTTGGAGAGGAGAATTGGTAAAGTTGGAAATGCAGCATCAGTTTTTGGCTTGGTTCAGTGGGCTAACAGCACACCAGAGGATGCCACGTGGGAGCTTCTTGAAGATTTACAAAAGAGGTTTCCAAATTTCAAAGTTGTTGATTAAACTTGGGACAAGTTTATTTTCAAGGGGAGTGGATTGATACATGCTTAAATGAGAAGTCAACAAGTCAACAAGGAAAGTCTTCAACAGACTTTCCCGCCAAAACACATTGTATATAACCAACATTTACTTTCCAGTTTCATTTACCGAATTCATTGTAATCATTTCCTCTATCTTGTAACTATTCTTAGAACAATTCAATCTTCCAATAACAAACCCTTTTGATAATACTCGATTCACATTCAGTTCTGTGTTTCCTGTTTATCATATTGTGCTTATTCGAATTCATATTCCTATAAGTACTCATATCACTCGGGTAATAATTAAACTAGGGCTGAGCAATCCCGACCGACACTCGACAACCGTCCCGATCCCGACCAGTCCCGGCCGTCCCGAAACTGAACCGAGCACATTCGGTTCGGGACTCGGTTTGGTTTTCCGGCGAAATCGGTTTCGGGATTTGTCGGTATCGGGTCGGGACGGGATGAAAACCGAAAAACAACAAATAAAACCGAGAAATACGACCGATCCTGACCTGTCGGGACTGTCCCGATACCGAACCGACTTTATTCGGGTCGGGAGTCGGTTTGGTTTTCTGGCGAAATCGATTTCGAGATTTGTCGGTATCGGGTCGGGAAAGGACGGGACGGGACCGGCCCGATGCTCACCCCTAAATTAAACAAACTATGTGTGTGTTAGTGTGTGAGAAACAATACTTCGCCTAAATGTGTGAACTTATGAAAGTTGTGTGTGATGTCTTTTATTTATAAAGAGGCATGTTGGGTTTAGAGATAAACCCCCATGGATATTCAACAGCTATTAGGAGCCCACGCGTTGATCATCTGACGAGCAGACAAGAAGGACACGTGGCCTCCCCTTTTTGGGTCGTACAGGAGAGTGTTGCTTCCTATAATGTTAGTTGTGTGTCTCCCACTGTCACGTGTCAGATTGTACATCTTAACCGTTAGTGGTAGTTGTGACAGTTGTCTCATGCGCATGTACTATGTGGGCTGTGAGATGTTACCAGGTCCAATGTGGCATGGTTTTGCATAGTTCTTATCATATGTTGATTCACGAACAGTTACTGTAAAGACACAACTTCCACCCTGTTGTTAAGTAATGGGCTTGATCTGAGTGTGTGTGGGCTTAAACTACTGATACACTATCACTATGATAGGTAGCGAATCTTATTATGATTTAAAAATATCAAATATGCTTATAGACAAATATCAAATATGCTTATAGACGGGAAAAAAAAAAAAAATGCTTATTTACGCAAAAAAAAAAAAAAAAAAAAAAAAAAAAAAAAAGACCTTACCAAATATCGATGGATAAGTCTATACATAAAGCACACGCCCCTTAAGCATCTCCAATGGTGAATTAAGACCTAACATAATTTGTGGTACGATAAGCTCACACACCTTCTCGACTTGTCGACTAAAAAGTCAAACACCACAGTCCCGTAGAAAGAAAACAAAACTTATATAAGCAAAAATAAAGACTTATCAAAACTCATGGATAAGCTCAAAACCTAATAGCTTATCTAAAGGGTGTTTGTTTAAACTTACATTTTGGGCTTTGACTTTTAATTGATAAGCATTTTATAGCTTATGGATAATAAGCTTCTAACCTTATTTTTTATGTAAGTTTAACAAAACTAGTTGAAACTAAATCGAGAAATCTTACTTTTTTATAAGTTACTCGAATTACCATTTGATTTCAAGGTTTTTTTTTTTTTTTTTTTTTTTTTTTTTTTTTTTTTTTTTTTTTTTAAGATAACTTTAGGATATGTCCAGTTTTTAAAGGAGAATAGTTGTGGTATGAGAATAGTTATGGGTTTATAAACCCACCCTCCTTGCTGAGTATGAGATATGCTTATTTTCATGGGTTTCTTTTTAAATTAACCCAACAACCAAACAAATATATCGAGGATGAAAGCTGTTCCCTTAATTCCATACCGTCATACCAAATAGCCACTTAGGTGATGTTTGTTTATTAAGAGGCTCTGGGTCTAAATTTGATTCGTACATCTGAATATGCGGTAGAAAAGTGTAAACTTTGTTATATATAAACAAGAAAATTTTAGAATATAATCAATTAAAATTTGAAAGTTACAAGTATTTTAAACAAAACATGCAATCATGTTTATTTGACAAAATAAATGTGTCGGGGTTTAAATTGAATTTTTTTAAAACGATTAACTAGATGAGTTGCTTAAGAGGTGAAATATATGAGTCCGAAACTGAATCTTTCAACCTGAACAAAATATGAATACACATATCATCTTATGCATTCTTTATCCAACAAAACATATGGAATGATTTTATTTAATATTTTTAATACGAAAGACAAATTTGAAACAAAACCAAATAAGAAAATCATTACAAAAGAAAAAAACAACAAAAAGGTAAGGAAAAAAACATTAAGAGGTGTCAAGACACCTTCTTCTCATCCAGTTCAGTAAGAGCAAAAAAAAAACACTGATTGACTCTTAATGACTTAACACCTTCTTCTCATCCGGTTCATTAAGAGAGACAAAAAAATACTGGTTGACTCTAAACACTTTGAATGACCTAAATACCTTACCGTGTCAAAATGAGTTATCATGTTGTTAAAAGGTATTTTTGAAAATACAAACAACACTGCCTTTTATTTTTTAGCTACATAAGCTAAAAGCGTGTTTATAGAGGACTTATGATTTATGTTGTTTATGGCTTATGTTTCTTAAGCTCAAATTTTGTACTAGTAGTTTATTTTGAAACATAAGTCAAAAACTAGAAAAAAGAAAAATCTTAAGGGTGTGTTTGGTATGAGCCAATAGGAATGAAGGAATGACTATGGGAATGATAAATGATGTTTGGTATATTATCCGATCTTAAAATCCCTTAATCAAAACGTGATATTTGGGCTACTCCGTGACATAGCTATCCAATCTCATTCCCTCACTTTTATATCTTCACTATTTTTCCTGCATATGGCGTTCCTTGACCTCGAAAAGGCTTATGATAGTATACCTCGAGAGTTAATCTGGAGAACTCTTATCGACAAAGGAATCCCAAGGAGGTACACTAGAATCATTAGAGATATGTATGAGGGGGCTAAGACTCGGGTACGGTCCACAGTGGGGATCACAGAGTTTTTCTCTGTGTAAGTGGGACTCCACCAAGGATCTGCCATAAGCCCATACCTCTTCACATTGATTCTTGATGAGTTATCTCGAGGGATTCAAGAGAGTTTACCGTGGAGCATGATCTTCGCTGACAACATTGTGTTGGTGGCAGAATCGGCGGAAAGGTTAAACATTAGTCTTGAGCACTGGAGGAAGGCCCTAGAGGACAATGGACTTCGAGTGAGCAGAGAGAAGACTGAATACATGAGATGTGATTTTGGGATGATCGAGACAGGCCACCACGAAGATATGGATATTCGTATACGTGACCGGATCCTACCACCCAAGGAGTCCTTTAGATATCTGGGATCGATGATTCACAGATCAGGGAGGATTGATGAGGACGTAACCCACCGGATTAGAGCTGGGTGGGCAAGATGGAGGGCTGCCTCGGGAGTCCTCTGTGACAGGAACGTCCTATTAAAGCTAAAGGGCAAATTTTATAAGGTGGCGATTAGACCGGCTATGCTGTACGGGTCTGAATGCTGGCCTATATCCAAAGCCCATGCTAACAGGGTAGAGGTGGCGAAACTGAGAATGCTGAGGTGGACTTGTGGTAAGACCTTGAGGGACATGATTCTGAACGGAGTTTTCAGGGCTAAGCTTGAAGTCGAGTCTATTATTGCGAAGATGAGAGAAGGAAGGCTAAGGTGGTTCGGCCATGTAAAGAGGAGGTCACAGTTAGGATCTCTGGGAAATAAGAGTTTCATTGTTGCTGCCGATAGTGTTAAGCTGGTTCCTGCCGATAGCTTTGGTTCCTGCTGAAAGCTCATTGCTGCCGACAGTGTTATCTTGTTTCTGCCGATAGTGTTGTTGCTGCGGATAGTATTATTTGTTATCCGTATATTTAGAATGTTTGTTAAGATTTATTTTTAGAAGAGATTGTTGTTTATCTCTTCACACGTTTACTTGTAGAACGGGTTAGGGTTAGGTGATCTTGTTAGTATAAAAGATAAACCCGTCTATGAGTTTATGTACGCCTTTAACACCTTTAACGTTTTCAATATTCAAGAACACAATTCTTAGTTCATAGTTTGATCCATAGAGGATCATTGTCTTTTCTTCTTTATTATACTTGCTGTTTAGTTTCCGCATAAACACTTGTATAGCAGAGGTTCTTGTTTATACCAAGCTCAATCAAGCTCGAAGTTCTCGATCCTACAAGTGGTATCAGAGCCTGGTAAGGATCTCTGATAAAGAAGGAAACATTGTTGAGTTGTCTTTCTTGAATCTTTTAACAATGTCGCTGTTGTCGGGTGATAAATTTGAAATATTTGCAATGAAGATTAGGAATTTGTTTCAAAATAAGTCTGTGGAAAAGCTGACTGATAAAGGTGAATCCTTTAATACAAAAGAGAATATGGAAGAATATGCTCTGTTGGGGTTTCCATCTCAGGTACAACGATGTAATTCTGCTTGTCAAGAATTGTACTCAACACTTAATAATGAATATGATGAAATGAAATCTAAGTATAATGAATACTTTATTAAGGTTCAAGCTTATGACAAAGCAGTTAAAACATTAGAAAAGCAAAAAGTTTGGTTTCAAAAGAATCAGTTAGCTTATGAGGAAAAGATAAAAGTTTTAGAGAGGGACTTGAAAAACACCACTAATGAGCTTAAACATTCTGAGTCTCAAAAGGCTGAAATGGTGTTAGAAAAACAGGATATGCAGACTAAACTAGACAATACCTTGGGTAGGTTTAATAAATGGAAAGATTCATCTAAAAACCTAAACAAGTTAGTTGATAGTTCTATGTCTACGAAAACGAAAAGAGGTTTAGGGTATGGTAACCTGATAGGGCCAAATCAATATTATGACCCTAATGAGTATAGTGTTTTTGACCCTGAACCTGCAGACTACCAAAAACCTGTTAAGTATGTGAAAGAAGGTGGAATGAATGCTGTTTCTCCACCTATAAGAGGAGTTTTTATGCCTACTCCTGTCCACTCTCTTTCTGATATTGACTCAGATGAGTCACAAATGGTTTATGGTAAAAAGTCCAAAGACTTACCTGAATCTAATAACTGTGTCCCTTGTCACACAAGTGACAAATCCTCAGAAGCAGAGTCTGAAGACTTTGTTTCATGTGACTCAAGTGAAAAGACATCCACACCCAAATGTCATATGTCCTCAAGTTCAACTAATAATAAATCTGTTCCTAAATCAGCCTTTTCAGATAACAGCTCAATTAATTCTTTTAAAAACAACTTTGTCCCTAGTTCCACTAGTGATAATGGTGTCCATATTAAGAAAAGTTGTAGTAAAAACAAGGCTGCTAAGAAAAAGACATGTTTTGTGTGTGGTAGTCAATATCATCTAATTAAAGATTGTGATTATCATGAGAAAAGAATGAAAGGTGGGCAACATCAAACTAGACCATTGTGGAAAAATGTTAAACAGATACCACCATATGTTCCACAAGCAGCAGGAATGAACTTTTATAGAGGTCCCATTCCTGCTGATAGACCTGTTCTTGCTGGTACCTCTGTTCCTGCTGATATTCAGAGAACCATTTCTGCTGGTTCCTCTTCATACATTCAAAGGGATCTCAGACCTGGCTATAATAATCACATCTTTGGAGGGGGAATGGTTTATTCTCCATGGTATTGTTGGTAATTGTTCTGTTTGGTTTTTCATGTTGTTGTAATTGTGTTTGCTGGCTTGAAGAGCAGTCTTAGCCCAAGGGGAGGCTATTGCTTGCATTTTTGTCCTGCTTTTCATTCATTCATGTTTTGTTTGTGTTTTTTCTAACTTTGTTTTGCAGGTTTTTCAGTATCTTTTGTTAGTTAACTTTGTTTTGCAGCTTATTAATGCTTGGCCTTAAAGCTAAATACAGCAATTTTCATTCATTCATAAGAGAGTTAAGTACATTCAGTTGCTGGTTACAAAAGATTATGAGTTTCAAAAGCTTCTAATCAACAACATTCATATCATCATTCCAACCTTCTAACATCAATCTTCCTAATCCCTATCACCTATTCCATCTTCTCTTTACCCTTACCCAAATTGTCAGGCATGAACCTCTTTCCTCTCTGGCGAATGATCTCTTCATAAACATGGGGGACTGCAAGTGCCAAGATGACTGGCCGTGGTTGTCTTTGTTCAGGGAGTGGCTTTGAAGAGCTTGAGGTAGTTGGCCTCTGATGAGTTCTGGATCGTGTCCTTGAAGTTGGTTGGATTGGTTGTGAAGTAGGGATTCTTGATTGAGGAGTTGGATTGGTTGGTTGTGGTTTTGGGTTGCTTGATTGTGAAGCTGGCTGGGTTGGCTTGGGAGTGGTTCTGGTGAGAATCTTCCTTTGTCTTGGATCTTTGCCTTCACGTTGTCGATGGTGTCGACTTCTAGGGTTTGGTTTTTCTCGACTAGAACCTTCTTGATGTTTAGCCTTGCCTTTTGGTACCGGTACTTTATAGAAAGCTGCAGTTGTTCTCTCCATCTCTTCAGCAAGCAGAGCTTCAGTTTCCTTCATCTGTTTTCTGTCCTCATCTGTTAAAGGAAAATTGGGAGGGAAAGTCTCCCATTCACCCTGGTAATACACCAAAGACTTCAACTCTGATGAATCTTCGTCATCAGAGCTAAAGTACTCTAAAGAAGAAGGGGTAGATGGAAGAGGATCAGATGAATCCTCCTCAACCTTGGCCTTACCTTTGGTTCTAGAGGATGATGCTGTTTTGGGGAAGTAGTTGTTCCATCCTGAGTCACTAGAGGAGGAAGAATCTGATGAGATTTCGATGATTGGATGTTTGGATGAACTCATATTGTGGCTTGATTTTTGAAGATTTAGTTTGATTTGTGGTAATAAAGGGTTATGTGATGAAAAAGTTATGTGATTTGAGGGTTATATAACGATATGGAGATTAGTGCAAAATTTATTGATGGTTGGTATTGAGAGTTAATTCGGGTAAGTTATTCTTAATGACTAAATTCGGAAGGTTGACTTTGGTCAAACCATCTCATTCCTGCCGATTGGTCAAACCTCCTATTGCTGCCGAATGACCAAATGTTTCTGCCGATTGGTCAAACCTTCTCAATTTAATTGGTCAATGTTACGTGCAAAGAATTGCAGCAATTTAAAGTGATATTTTTGGCAACACAACGCATAATTGCACTTCTCTCATCTCAAATTCTCTAAAACCTCTCGAACCCTAATTTTCCCATTTCAAACCCTAAATCATTTCTTCAACGCAATGACAACAACTCTTCGTTACAAGGATGATCATAACAAGGTGGCTTATTTGGAGTCTTCTTCAAGAAGTGTTGATTATGATGAAGTTCTAGCATTTCTTCGTGGGTCATCTATTCGTTATGCCCTCACTTATTGTCCAGTGACGGTATATGATTCATTGGTCAAACAGTTTTGGAGGACAGCTAAGGCAAGACACATCGTGGGAAGGGAAGTTGATATTGTTGCTACCATTGATGACCAAGAAGTGATTGTTACTGAGGAGTTGATTCGAGTTCAGCTTCACTTTCCTGAGGAGCAAGGGGAATTTGATCTTTCAAGGCAAGATATTACTGATGGTATGGCAGCTATAGGGTATCCTGTTACTGGAAGTTGCACCTTCTTGAAAAGTAGGTTGTCTCCTCAATGGAGGTTTCTGATTCACACTTTACTCCAGTGTCTTAGTGTTAAGTCAGGTGGTTGGGATCAATGTCCAAGTCCTATTGCATCTGGTCTAGTCTGTTTATCTCAGGGTAGGATCTTTAATTGGGCAAAATATATTTTTGAGGGAATGATTGAGAATCTCAGTAATGGTAAAAACAGCTTTTTGATGTACCCTAGATTTCTTCAAATCATCTTAGGTGTACAGACCATTAATACATCCCCTAAGATTATACATAGGTTGACTGCCAAAATGTTTGCCCTGATGAAGATGAACTTTACTGGCCAACATTTGCCTTTGTTGCCTCATATGTTACACAACCCTGATCCTGCTGATATCCCTGATCCTGCTGATATCCCTGATCCTGCCGGAAATCCTGATCCTGCTGAGAATGTTAATATCCCACAATCACCTAATGCAACTGAACCAGAGACTTCAGTTGCTGCTGATGCATCTGCATCTATTGCTGCTGATGATCCTTTACCACCATCACCCAGACCAGTAACACCTACACCTGAGTCTAATGACAATGTTGAATCTAATGATCAGACCATCTCAGCTGCTACACCTATTATCCAGCCATCTCCTTCTGTGGAATTACCCTCTTCTTCAAGGCTTTCATCACCCAGTCCTACTAGGCAGCCATTTAGTTATGACACCAATGCAGGGGAGAGATTTAATGTTTCTCCACCCAGAGTCAATGTAGCTCCTAATACCTCAAGTGCTCCTGCTGGTGGAGATGATGATGCTGTTGATCTCACCTCTATGTCCCAATTACTTGATAGATCTGTGAAGAAAATTGAGGCATTGGAGTCAGAACTTAATGAGACAAAAAGGATTTTTAGTGAGAAAGTGAAGAATTTGGAAAAGGAGCTCAGGGATTCTAATGAAGCTTTTAGTAGAACTATCCAAGAACTAAATGAAAAGATCAGCATATTGGAGGGTAGTCATGTGCAAAAGAAAAGAAGGGTTATTCTTTCTGAGTCTGAGGAAGATCAGGATGATATGATATTTGATGGGCTCAATGTTCTAGCATCTGTTTCTCTTGATGGTGCAAATCCTGAAGTACCTACAACTTCTGAGCACAACATCACTCCTCAAGCACAGGTCTCCTCTGAAGCAAGGACCACAGCTGATGATGTCTCTATTGCTGCCGATGTCTCCATTGCTGCTGATGTCTCTGCTGTTACTGCCAATGTTGAAAATATTTCTTCTGCATCTAAGGCTCCTGTTACTACTGTTGGAAGTTCATATGTTGCTGCTGAAGGTAACATCATTCCTCCTGAAGCAACTGAAAATGATGAAGAGATAGCTGCAAAGGTGCAGGAACAGGAAATTGCTGCTGAAGAAGCTAGATTAGTTCAGCTTGCTCAAGATGAAGAGATTGCAAGACAATTGTCTGTTGATGAGAAGAATGTTGCTGAGATTATAAATAATCCAAGTTCAGATGATCCTTCTTCAGAAGTGTTTAGTGCACAAGTTGAATATTTGTTGAACACTGACATGATTATTAGAGCTCATGGGTTTATGGTTCTTCAAATGTCAGAATTGGACCCAGATGAAAGGTCAGAACTGCTCAAGGCATTCATCTTAAAGAAACAAAGAGCAACCACTTGGAATGAATTGATGCACAGGATCAAGGAAAGACAAAGGTTAGGATATAAGATGCCCACAAACAGAGATAATATTAATTTTATGAAGGTGTATCTGAAGAATGAAGCTAACTACAAGATCAGTGACTTCAAGGGTTGGAATGATGGTGCAATTCAAAAGTTGTTCCTTGATACTTATGCAAAGCTCAACTCTATAGTAGACACTGATATTCCACAAAGCAGGAAAAGAGCATCTTCATCTTTGGAGTCTGATGTTGCAAAAAGAATGAAGTCAGGAGAAGGATCTCAGGATGATTCATTCATTGCTCAAAGTTCTACTGTTGATGCATCTGAGGTACCACAAGAAGGTCTTGTTCCTGCTGATCCTCCTACTGCTAATGTTTCTGTCTCTGCTGAGCCTTCTGTATCTGTTCCTATCTTTCAATATGGTCTAAGAACAAGGCAGAAGAGTCAATCTTTCCACTCTTCTTCTGTGGATATTCTTGAAGTGGATGATCATGATTTGATTGAGGTTGATTCTGAAAGTGATTCAGAGGGTGAGTCCATTCAGTCTTGGAGTCATATTGCTCATTGGGAGATTAGATCTACTTCAGATGGTGATGTTAATGTTTGGTTTTCTCTTGATGGGACAGTCAAATTCTTTACATTTCTGAGGGAGATCTTGAATAGGGTTGAAAGAAAAGATTTGGAGCATCTTTATAGGATAGTGGATAATCATTATCAATCTACTACTCCAACTGGAATTGGTTTGCTGCTTTGGGGAGATTTACAAGTCTTGATGAATAAATTGGATGGAGACAAGGCTAAGCTAGTGTGGGGTAATCAATCATCATGGAGAATATTTTCTTGGAGATTATATCCCTATTCCAATGTTCATGTTGTGGAACTCACCTCTGGCAAGTTCCTAACTATGTTTGTGGATATTGCTTATCCTTTAACTGAAGGAGTGTTAAAGAGAATGCTAACTCAGAAGGTCAGAGTTCCTAAGCATACTATAGGAAATGATCTAACCACAGCTGAACAATTGGTTAAATTCATCAAGGATCAAATTGCAGCTAAGGGATCATCAGCTTAAGGGGAGGATAAAGCTCAAGGGGAGGATTGTTCTTGTTGTTGTTGTATAATTTCTATCTTTCTTTCTTTCTTTTGTTTCTTTTCTTATTTTCTTTTATTTTGGTGTGTTTCTTAGTTTTAAAAAAAAAAAAAAAAAAAAAAAAAATTGTATATTTTGTGTGCTAATAAGTGGTTTTGAGCAACACCTTGCAGGTACAGTGTTGGTGTTTACACCTGCACAATAAATGGTGCTCAACTCACCATGTCTTGCAGACAAGAAAGAGTTGACTCACCATGAGGGTACGGCTCTGGTGTGATAATCAAATCCGTTGATAGCTATAATAGCTTGCTCAAAGCTATAGGGTACTTCAACTCACCCATGATTTGTTTCTGAGAGTTGAAAATGGTTCTCAATTCACCATGGATGTAACCCTTATGGGATCCAAAGAATTGGCTAGTCCACAAAAGTATGGTTTGTGGTAAAGACACTTGGTATCCATATTTGGTATTCAATTCACCAAGGTTTGCTGTAACCTAAGAATTGGCTAGTCCTGAGCAAACGGCTACAGGTAAAGACAAGTCAAATCCGTTTATAGTTGCTGATTTGCTAATAAATCAGATGGTTATCAATGTACCATGGTCTAACACACCTAAACATTGGCTACTCCAGTAGTGATGGCTATTGGTAAAGAGACATCAAATCCATTAATTTTCAATGATTCACCTCTCACAGGAGTTAACACACCTGGATGTGATGAGAATAGTATGAAACTTCAAGTGATTTGATGTACATATTGTCATAGTAGCAGCCAAGTTCAACTTAAAGTAGTGGTGACCAGTATACATGTTTTAAAGAAGATTTCTTGTTCCTGCTGAGCTATTGAAGTTGCTGCTGGATGCTATAGAAGCTAGAATCTTGCAAGTTATGGATGTTGCTGCTGGTTACTTAAAATTGTTGCTGCTAAGTCGCAGTCCTCAAGCCTGAGAGTTGCAAGCTCTATCACATTGGAATCTTGCAGGTTAACCTAGTCAACCTCAAGATTAGGGGAGGATTGTTAGGATCTCTGGGAAATAAGAGTTTCATTGTTGCTACCGATAGTGTTAAGCTGGTTCCTGCCGATAGCTTTGGTTCCTGCTGAAAGCTCATTGCTGCCGACAGTGTTATCTTGTTTCTGCCGATAGTGTTGTTGCTGCGGATAGTATTATTTGTTATCCGTATATTTAGAATGTTTGTTAAGATTTATTTTTAGAAGAGATTGTTGTTTATCTCTTCACACGTTTACTTGTAGAACGGGTTAGGGTTAGGTGATCTTGTTAGTATAAAAGATAAACCCGTCTATGAGTTTATGTACGCCTTTAACACTTTTAACGTTTTCAATATTCAAGAACACAATTCTTAGTTCATAGTTTGATCCATAGAGGATCATTGTCTTTTCTTCTTTATTATACTTGCTGTTTAGTTTCCGCATAAACACTTGTATAGCAGAGGTTCTTGTTTATACCAAGCTCAATCAAGCTCGAAGTTCTCGATCCTACAAAGAGGAGGCCACAATCAGCACCCGTAAGAAGAGTCGAAACGCTAGTGGTGGGCGAGGTGAGGAGGAGGGGTAGACCCAAACTCAGATGGGAGGATAGACTCAAGCTCGACATGCAGGAGCTGCTCTTGTCCGAGGACATGACCTCAGATAGAAAGGCGTGGAGGGATAGAATTAGGATTTGCGGGTAGCGTTGGCTACGGGTGTTTTGGGTTGCTTTGCCTTAGTTTTAGGCCCCGTGCGTTGCCCTACTTTGCTTTGTTTGGTTGTTTTGCCTTTGCTTTAGGCCCCGTGCGTTGCTTTGCTGTTGCTCTTGCTTTGCTTTGCTTTGTCTTGCCGCCTTTGGTTCGCTTGCTTTCTGGGTTCTTGCTCTTTGCGTTTGTGCTTTTGTTCCTTATCTGTTTTTGGAGTTTGCGTTTCTGTGCTTTTATGTGCTTGCTTGTTTTGCCTGCTCTTTTGTATGCTTGTTGGCTGCTTTGTTTTCTCGGTTGCCCTTATGCTCTTTGTAACACCCCCAAAATCTGGTTTAGCGGAAGCATACATGTTTGGGTGCTGCTAAATTGATATCACAACACAAAGTATAAAGAATGGTTTTTATCTCAACCATTTAAAATAGATTTCATATTCAAAAGAGTTTTGTTTACAACATTTCAAAAACAATGTGGAAATATAAGCCCATAAAAGATTTCAAGTGGTCCCAAATATATCAGAGTCTTCTATGACCATGTCATGCCATGCCAAAAGCCTCCAGTAGTGTGCTATTGTTTAATACCTGAAAATACATGCTAAAAAGTGTCAACACGAGGTTGGTGAGTTCATAGGTTTATGATAAAGCAGTAAAAATACTGTGAGTTCAAATAGAGTTTCGTGACCATTGTGTCGCTCACAATGTCATAAAAATACAGTTTACCTCATAGCAAGATTATAGTTATGGACCAAGAGTAGAGCATGTGACCATTACAACAGATATAATGTCACACAAAATAGTAGTCTATTACGTTAGCACTAAGTTCATGCAACCGAAGCTATAACAATGTGCATGCTCTAGAAGCATGTTAAATATTAGTGGCCCAGTAAGTGTGTATCCCAGCAGGAATTAACGGTTCATGAGTTGGGCCATAAGGGACATAACAGGGCTTAGGCTAATCCACGTAATAGCATAGACAATAGTTTGGTCCATAAAAGTTTTGCATGTTTCTCACCCCAGTTGTAAAACAAGTTCAAATAGAGTGGGGTTACATATCAGTCCATCACATAATGCCTTCAAATAACCAATTCAAATAATAGCTCAATAGTCTGATATTGAGTAAACAGTTCGCAGTTTTCAAATAAACAGTCATTGAGTATGTTTAAAACGAGCATGTATTCTCCCCAAAAACAGTTAGAAAACCAGTAAAAGTAGGGGTCATGAACTCACCTGATGCGATAGCAACAATGACAAAAGTGGATTCACTGAAATGTAAGTTCAGTTGAGATTTTGGAAATAGCTTCTCACATGACCTGAATAACAATAACGTTTGAGAATTCGTCTCAGCACGAATAACGAATGCGATATGAGGAATCGTTTGACGATTTGATCGGTAATGTGAGTGTGATATGCTTAAAATGTTTAAAGACTGGTTTTTATCATGTTTATATGTTATCGTTTCATGAATCAACGTTTCTTTGGTTTTCGTTGATTTATAATGTTAAGTTAACCGTTAAATGGTCGTTAAATAATTAAACGTTGAAACAAATGAAACGATGCACGTGATACGAACGAAGTGATGAAATTTATGAAATGGATTTAGAATATCACATGTTACTGTTCAGTCCTTGTATTTCCATAGAATTTACATTTTAAACCCTAACGGTGTTTGCGTTACACCGTTAGTCCTCAGTTATGTAAAAGTTACATTTCTAACCCATAATTAACCAAAATGACATTATGGGCTTGTACTATTATATATTATCATTTTCTATCCCAAAGATACTGTTTTTACTGTTCCAGACCCAGTTTTTTACAAAGTTGGCAGTTTTGGCCCCTCAAAGTGAAACTAGTTTGCAAATTTAGTCCTTTTTGCATAAAAACTTGTGGAAAAATTCTACAAAAATTTCCAAAGCTTATTTTAGCTTATTAAAACTTAAGTCAACTGCTAGTTTGACCAGAATGCTTAATTTTGATATAATGGGCCTTAACATGAGTTAAAACAAAGCCCGTTAAGAAATTTGGAGGCGAGGGCATGAAAATATTTTGGGCCTGAAATCGGGCTATTTTTGTGATTCTAAAAATGTATGGCATGGGCTCAGTGGGCTGTTAGAATACAAGGTCTTGTTGGGCTTTAGTTAAGCCCAATCCGAATAGTTTAAATTTTCAAGTTTTATTTCTATTTCAAAAACTAGCGATTGAGTTTTAAAATGAGCTTATTCGAACGTGTAAATGGACTTATGAGGGGAATCATTATAAATGAAATATGCAGCCAGCTAGGTCGACAATCTAGTTGTGCAAAAAGATTAGTAAGTTACATGTGAAAAATCAAAAATAAATGGTTGTTTTTAGGCCAGGTCGCAAGTGTTTAATAATCTGAAAACTCAAAATATTTTCTAAGTGTCAATAACCCAGTCGAGTAGCAAACAAAATGAGTTGTTTTAAACGTCAAGATAACTTATGGTGAGATTTACCAAATATAAAAGTTGAAGTATGCTAGGTCGATGTTGGATATACGTAGAAACATAGGCGTGCTATGTTCACGATTTCGAAATAAATTAGTCATGAAGTTGGCTAGGTCGCATAATTTATGAACTGGAAAACTTGAAATAATTTAAGTCTTTAAACTGGTCGTGTAGCGATTAGAAAAAGGGCTTATTAAGAGCTTATTTCTAGCTTATCATGTCAACTTTAAAACACGAAACATTTTAGTTTGCCATGAGATGATTCGAACCGAGCCAAAACATGCGTGTGTTATTTGTATGGTTTCCAAGTTACAAAGCCTTAAAGTGGTTGAGTTGGGTTGGTTTTTCAAGTTAAAACACAACCAAATTTTTGTGTTGCGTTTTATATTTATACGTTCGAATGCATGAGTTATTTTTAGTCGTTAATATGGAATTGTAAACATGTTAAGATGACTTACAAGAGAAGTATATGAGGAGGTGATCGAGAGTTACGGACCAAGAACACAAAAATACGTATAAACTTCCACACCGTATAACAAAGAAAAAGACTCCTTCGACTTCAAAACTTAAACCCGATCGACTTGCACCTCTTCTGGACTTGTATTCTTCACAAACTGAGCTTACTAAACTATAGAAAGGTATTTGTGAGTTTAATAATAGATGAGAATGAGATTAGTTTCATTCGGTTATAATGAGAACCGAAAGAATAAACTATTGTGTTTGTTTAATGTTAGTGGGAGACAACCAACTTATGTCTCCATGTTTATGCTTTAGGATAATGTTATTAGGTGAAAAGGAGAAGGCAATTATTGAGTTGTGAAAGCTTAAAAGTGAGTGAGGATAATGGATGTATGTCATTTAGTTTTAATATGAACCGAAAGGTTCTCCTTTGAATTGTTTAAAGGGTGTGTGGGAGACAAGAAAATCCACTACAGATGTTTTAAACACAATTATAGTTCTTTTGACGTGTAAAGAGGAGGGAGGGGACCCTTTGTTTTGGTTGGTTACAATTATTAAACCAAAAGGATATCCTTGGTGCGATCGGTTTAAATAACAAGGGACCATTTGTGATCTTGATCAGGTAACACTTTTTGTGATATGATTAGTTTATGTTTAATATCAATAATGTGAGTATCAAATACGATCTCAGTAGCTATAAATTAGATTTGGATCACTCTTGTACATTTTCTCAAAATCGTAAATCAAGTAGAATTGGTTCTAATATCCGATCACTTTTGGCTTGGGAAAGGGATCAAATGACCGAGTCTTGATGTAATATTTGGTTCTAACGATTCTTGATAGTTCAGAGAATCATGTTACGTAAAGAAAATGTTATGTCAAATGTCAAACACGCAAATAAATTGGCCAAAGCAAACCGAGTATTCGACTAGAACAATGGGGTTTTTCAAAAATTAGATCTTGGGCTTTCAACAGTAAGTCTGGCCCAGTTGGTTTTGAAATTGGCTAAATGGAATTGGGCTGGAAGTTGGATTATATGAACAGTAACCGGTTTGAGTTATTAATAGATTTTTAGTTTTGAAATTTCGTGGTTCGCGTGTGTTTTCGTTCCGTGTTTTTTTTCATGTTTTTACGTTTTAAGTTATTTTTGAATAATAACTATTCGTTCCGAGATAACTTCTCATTTTGACAAGTCGAAAAAATAATTAGATACGTGTATTCCGATTTTTAATTATTGTATAACAAATGGAAAAATTGCCATTTGTTACAGTCTCCCAGCCTTATTTGAATGGCGTCCCGACATTCAGCTCAGGTTATTAGTTGGGAGTTACGGAGAGATTCATCTTCACGTTTCCACGTGAATTCGAGTCTTACTGTAGGTTCTTATGAATTTTTGGATATGTTAGACATATTTTTAAAATGTCTAGTAAACTTTCAAGGACCTTTTTTTTTTTTTTTTTTTTTTTTTTTTTTTTTTTTTTTTGTCATTACGAAAACTTGTTTTGCTCTAACTCTTTATGTTTTTCTTTGTTTATAGTGTTTTATATTGTGCAGGGACCGAAGTTGTTAACTCTCAAAGTTGAAGGTTATATAAGGTCGCATCCGGTTTAGGGTTAGGGCAACCCGTTTATTATAATAGCCTCCGTCACCATCACTCATTATTTCTTTCTTAGATTTCAAGAATGTTGCATCTTATTTCTACTGTTGCAATCGTGTATGTTGTTGCTGCTGTTATCTTGTTGGTCCACGTTCCAGATGAAGATAATGAACTTTTGTTCGGGGTCTTAGTGATTCTTGTACCAATCATGGTACCAGCCATTGGCGTAAATAGGATATGGCGGTAATAGTATTGCGTTAGGATAAGTTTTTGTTGTGTTTTTCTTAATAATTGTGTAACGAGGCTTGTTTGTTTTTATCTTACAGAGTACTCAAGAGGTTAAATCCCGTGTTGGCTCTTGCTCTCGTAATTTTAGCGGGGATTTTTGTTTTCTTGGCGAGTCAGCCAATCGGTGACTCTGTACCTTATCTAACAGTTTTTGTAACATTAGTATTACCAATGTTGATTATATCGTTATGTATGAACTTTGGTTGGTCTACATAAAAATTTGTGTTATTTATGCTTTCCATATATGTTCATGATTCTCGGATTTGTACATGGGTTTGATTGTAATGGAGATAAATTAAATCTTTGAGAAAATGAGTGTAATGTTTTCCCCCAAAATATAAGTATGGAAGATTTTATCGTCCCCAAGCATGGACTGAATAATGTTGACCTTGAACTAGAAGGTCTATCATCCTTGTTGCGTCATTTAAGGAAGTGCGTTACAAGTTGATAAACGTCTTGGCTTGTGAAAAATCCAATTTTTGGATTACTTCTTGAGATATTCCAGCATAGGAAAATCTTATTGATGTCAAAAGTGTTCCGAACTTTTGGGATTGCATGTTTTGGGGAAGGGAAGATTGTACTCAAAGACTTTGGCTTAAGATTTGTCTATACATTTTCCATGTTATGCGTTTGCATAGAAAACCACTTAAAAACAAATAGAATACTCTTGTCTTATCAGATATAAATAAGCCCACTCATTTATAATTCGTTATTAACATAGAGAGGCGTCCCAAACGATGTAAATAAAGAAGTATAAACTTATGGTTCGGCGATTCACAATTTCTTTATTTGAATAAAAAGGCGTCCCGATCCATTCAAATAAAGACATTGTCAATCATCCTACTTAAGAATTTCTGACAAAACACTTGTATAAAGAATAGTCCATACTGAGTTAGAATCATAGGCTTTAGCAATTAGAGTCTCGGAAGAGAGCTTGATGAATATAGAGAAAGTTGCTGAACTTCAGCTTTGTAGATGATGATTCAAGTTTCCACTGCAAAGGCATTGTGAATCCACTCAGTTTCAAGTCCCGCCCATACAAGACTTGCAACCTGTGTGTTTACAACCCATTGCCAACATATGTGTAGTAGAACGTGTTTGTACTCATGATGCCCTATGATAGGCATTCACGGATGTACTTAGTCCTAGTGGGACTGAAAGCATGGTTGTCAGGATCCCGATCCTGATATTAGAATCTTACGATTTTACGATACTGCAAAGCAAAAACGATCCGGATCTTACAAAGGATCTTTAAAAGCTTAAGATCTTATAGGATCCCGATCTTTACCATAGGATCTTAAGATCTAATACGATCTGATCTTACTTTTCTCGAACCACAAACTAAAAAAACTAAAAAAGCATGGAATGTATTTTGTAGAATTAAAAAAAAAAAAAAAAAAAACAACATGTTAATATTCTTAAAAATTTTATAATCATAATTTAAGACAACATTTCTATGAAATATTTACATAATTTATGTTTATGATATTTATTAATTTATAGATTTGTATAATATTACAAAAACTATTAACAAAATGACATTATAGTAGGATCTTAAGATCCCGATCCGATCTTACGATCTCGATCTTGCAAAGACGAAATCGATACTAAGTGGGATCTCGATTTTGAAAACCTTGACTGAAAGTACGTTGAGTGTATATTTAGTATAAAATACTTAGATCTCACATAGTCATTTGATGGATGAAAGACAGTATCCATGTGTAAGTATGTAGTGTATACTTACAATTTTTAGTGTAAGGCTAGGAAGTGTTAGCCAAGACATCGGTAAGTGTGTGCATGTACACAAGCAACATGAAGTATATGTTATAAGAGTAGCATGTAAAGCGTATGCTAAGCTTGCTATAGAGTAGCAAGTAAATGGCAGGCAAAGCAGGCTGGCACTGGTGGTCATAGGGTAAGTTTTTGTAAAAAGTGGTTATAGTCTAGGTTTCAAGTTTGCCTAGTTCTCTATAACCTTAAGCTCTGATACCAATCTGTAACACCCCCAAAATCTAGTTTAGCGGAAGCATACATGTTTGGGTGCTACTAAATTGATATCACAACACAAAGTATAAAGAATGGTTTTTATCTCAACCATTTAAAATAGATTTCATATTGAAAAGAGTTTTGTTTACAACATTTTATAAACAATGCGGAAATATAAGCCCATAAAAGATTTCAAGTGGTCCCAAATATATCAGAGTCTTCTATGACCATGTCATGCCATACCAAAAGCCTCCAGTAGTGTGCTATTGTTTAATACATGAAAATACATGCTAAAAAGTGTCAACACGAGGTTGGTGAGTTCATAGGTTTATGATAAAGTAGTAAAAATACTGTGAGTTCAAATAGAGTTTCTTAAGGGTGCGTTTGGTATGAGCCAAAAACTAGAAAAAAGAAAAATCTTAAGGGTGCGTTTGATATGAGCCAATAGGAAGGAATGAAGGAATGACTATGGGAATGATAAATATCCGATCTTAAAATCCCTTAATCAAAACGTGATATTTGGGCTGCTCCGTGACATAGCTATCCAATCTCATTCCCTCACTTTTATATCTTCACTATTTTTCCTCGTCTAGGCAAGAACACAAAGAGGGTGAAGCCACCACAGCATAGATCGAAAACGACGCAAGAACACAAGGTAATTCATTAAAACCCTAATTTCTTTTTATTTTGATTGTGTGATTTGTGTCTATTTTGTTAAAGGAAATTGGGGCATGATAAGAACAAAAAATCCAAGTGACAAAGGAAATTGGGGCCTGATCTTATCCATTTGATGTTGTTAGATAAGGTTTAATTGATCCGATGTTCTAAATTGGGGCCTAATAATGACGACATACTTTACAATTTATAAATCATTTATAAACTAGTGGATTAAACATGATTGATTAATAACTACAAATATAAAACCAGATAGTCAAGCATAATAGTGGTTATTTGACACCTTGTTTAGCCTCAAAACGTAAGGATGGATACTTTGATTTAGTTGTTAGATAAGGTTTAATTTGTTTTTACATATGACTGCGATTTGTATATCAATCACTAGTATGCCATTTGTCTTTATTTTATGCTCTGTTTCGATCCTGTGTTTATTTTCATGTAGAAAAAATGGCGCGTAATCCTATCATTTGTTTCAGTGGTGGGTGATGGATGTTGCTCGACAGCTGCTGTAGTTAGACCTTGGTAGTTTGGTAGTTGTTTATAATTGGGATGGTTGTTGCCATATTAGTTTTTGTGTAGTGCTTCAAAAGTTTCTTGTGTTACCTTTTGTTGTTGTTGTTGTAGCTAGTAGGTAGTGTGTTAAGACACTCTTTTGTACTTACTGTGTTACTTGGGTTAATACAAATTGCTTCAAGAATATAGTTTGTTCATGTTTTCATGTTTCATAAAAACGGTGTAAATTGTTCATAATTATATACTTGATCACGTTATATTTTTCCCAATTACCATTACCATAGCCAAATAAACCAAAATCAAACCAAACATATGTTTTCAAGTAATGATATCCATACACATTCCACTAAACTATCAATCTCATACCAATAGTGATTCCCTACTACAAACCAAACGCATACTAAACAAACACTCCCTAAGTTAAATCTCCATAGAAGAAACTTGGAATTGAAATCACCTGACTGTGAATCGAATACAATTGGTTGTCGTTTATTTATTAGGTACTATATCTCTCCCTCCACCGGACAAGATTATTAATAATCCAAAAAAGAAAAGGTAATGGCATCATCATCATCAAGGTTCCAAGCAGTGCCACTTGTGGCTTCACCTTCTTACTCTAATTCCATTGCCTGGTCTGATGACAACTTGCTTGCTGTTGCTTCTGGCCACTTGGTTACTATCCTGGTTGGTACTACATTCATTCATCTTACTAATTACTTACATACTTATTGCACTTATTATTGACATAATAATAATTATCATTTATTTGTTAGAACCCTGCTATGCCGTCTGGACCTAAAGGCCTAATCACAATCCCCTCCGCCAAACCTTTCCCTATTGGCGTTATTCATCGAGACGGTGCGTCTTACTTCGTTTATCATTTTTATTACTTTGACCTTCAAATTAGTACATTATTATTAAGAGTCTACTTATACATGGACAGATTTGCTCTCCCCTTGTATGCTGCCTACTTGTTTGTATCGTGACATTCGTCCGTGTGTTCGCTCTATCTCCTGGTCTCCCCTTGGATTTGCACCTAATGCCGGGTATACATATTATTAATTATTCCTTTATTTATACCCTTTGTTTTGCTCAGGATAAGTTTTAACGGTTTTATTTTCTCTACAGATGTTTGCTCGCTGTTTGCACCACCGAAGGCGTTGTTAAGATTTACCGCTCCCCATTTCGTGAAATGTCTTCTGAGTGGATACAGGTTTGCACTCACCTAACTTGTAATCGCCATGTCTTAATATTTTAGAAACTACATTGGATATGCACATGTACTCCTTATCTGTAGTGACAAGTGCATATAGTGTTGGTCCCTTTACACGATTAGAATTAACTAGAAAGTTAATCTATTTGTGTTAATGACTAATACAATGTTTAAGGATTATTCTAATAGTTATAAAACGTGAATATAAAAACAACAATATTTTTCAACGTTTAAATTCTTATTAGAAATAATTCCAAGAATCTATACCCAAGTGTTTTGCGGAACAAACACTTGGGATTGAATAGACAAGGGTATGGGGTGTCTCCTATCGAAAATCAAGTTTTGCTTGAGTGGTAACAATATACCCACTGAGCTATCTCAGTGAGTTGTATACTCTTTGTAGGAGAGAAGTTCCTTTGTAAAAGTTCAAGACTTTAATTATACAAAGCACACTTTAACTTCTCTCATATCTGCTCTATTTATACACAAGTAATCTAAGTATAAGTGATTAAATATAATACAAGTTGTTGAGGTTGCGTGTCTGACAATTACAAATAGTAATTGTCATTTCCAAGAACCAATAGGAAAGGGCTAATAAGTCTTTGGGAGTTGTTGTCTGACACTCCATGACTTTTAGCCGCAATAGGGAAGGTTGGATCTGACAAGAGAAGAGTGTTGGGCTTACACTATTATCTTCTCAGATCTTTTCCCTATTGTTCCCGCCTTTTCTTCAGGCGTTGGTTCCTCAGTCCTTCAATCACTTTGTTGGTTGAGGAGACTGGGGTTCAGTGAGTTCTTGTCCAACACTCACTGAATCCATCATCTTCTTCTTTGGCTTAAGTCCTACTCAGGGAGTACCGCCTTCCTGAGTAGTGAATCCTTCTTCTTGAATTCGCCTTAAGCATCCTGAAGATGACTCACTGAGAGGCTGTTCTCTCAGTGACTTGAATTGTTCTCGGTTTAAGTTAACACTTAGTTAATTTGTGTCCAAATCATGTTTGAAGCATTCTTGGGTTTTTCATGACCCAACATATAGTAAGACAATAATTTACTGAATTTGATACTTCTATTAATGACCAACAAAGGCCTTTTATAGCCAAACAATTACAACGTTCAGAAACAACTTAAACTAGAAATAAGGAAACGAACCGAAAACAAGGAAGACTCAACAACCTACTCAGACTCAACTGCCCACTACTTCTTAACGTTAAACTTCCTAAAGACTCTGGCTTATTGAAACAAACTAGAATAATAAAACATTAAACATTAATTAGACTTCATGCATGGATAATTCCAGTAGACCCAATAAATCCTCCCCTTAAACAAGACCATCTTCAAGTGTCTTGTTTAACAATACAAACTCCCATAGCATCCCGAATTGCATTGAATGCCTCCTCCTTGACAGCCTTAGTCATGCCATCTGCTATCTGCCGCTTAGTACCACAGAACTCCAATTCAACTATCTCCTTCACAACCAACCCCCTCATATAATGATAACGAACGTCTATATGCTTGGTCCTTCTATGCATTACCGGATTCTTTGACAACTTAATGGTAGAAGTATTATCACAATAAATGGTCACAGTTCCTGTTTCCTCTTCCATCTCCTTTAATAACCCTTTCATCCAAACACAATGACAATCACATAACCCAGCTGCTATATATTCAGCCTCAGTCGATGATAAAGTTAGGGGGCGTTTCTTTTTTTTGTTAGGAAAGGGAATGCATGGGGCCCATATGGGACCACATCTGTTGTAACGTCTGATTGAGGAGGGAGTATATATTTTTGGCTGGGGGATACAGACCTATTAGTAGAAAAAGTGGGTCCCATTTAAAAAAGTAATAATATTAAATTAGTGGGTTCCACTATCTCTCCCCATAAAGTAAAAAAGAAACACAGCCTTACTATCTCTTGCTTTCTTGAACACCAACACACAGCAGCTCCACTCAACAAACAGACTTAACCTGATGTGCTTCTTCTATCTTCAAAATCCCTTGCATAATTACTATCTGTGTACAATATTAGTCTCTATATTAGCTTATGAATAAGTCTAGGGGTCTTAGTGTTAAACTCTATTAGCTATGTATGAGTCGGTTGATTGGCTTGTGTCCCAAGCCCAACCCGTGTCTTTGTAACAGCCGACTATGAGTCCATATTGGAGTCGGTTTTTCCTTCCCCCTCATCTCTATAAAAGGAGGTGAGGGGGGAAGGGGTTTGTACATCATTCTTTCAATACTAATCAATAGTCGATTAGGGATACTTACTTGTGCAAAGCTTCTATCTTTCTGTCACATTATTGTTGCTATCGTTGTGTGTCAATATTCTTCGAGAAGTCGATCGGTTCCGTTTTTAGTTCTTGGGTTGTAGGTTGTCGAATACTACAAGTGGTATCAGAGCCAGGTTGGAGACTAACAAGAGCTAGGTTCGATCATCTTGAAGGGTTCTTGAGTTCGGTTCAGAACAACAAGAACGAGCAGCAGGTTGATATCGACAGAGAAGGGTGCTTGGGTCTTCGATTGTCCGGGTTTGCGACAAGGTATAGAAGACTTGAGGTTTGGTTGGTTTTCGGTGTATTGAAGATCGACTAATTTTTCTGGTCGATTCGTTTTTAAGGTGACAGATAAAGAAGAAGGTGAACAGTAGATCTGGTTGTTGTTTTTTGCCACATACTTCAAAGTATTACTCCGTAATATATTGTTTTAAAGTTTTGGTAGGATAAGTCCAAGACTTTATAGATTCAATTATTATTATTTTTGTTTTATTCTTAAAGCAAAAAGGTTATTATATTTGAAGGGTATTGCACAAGGGACTTTGTTGGTTTGTGATTGTGAGGTTTTTCACAAGGTTTAGCAAATTAACAAAGGGATTAAAGAATGACGGGAGCCAAGTTTGAGATCGAGAAATTCGATGGAACTGGTGATTTCGGGTTATGGAGAGTCAAGATGCGTGCTTTATTAATCCAACATGGATGTGAAGCAGCTCTGGAGGTTTTACCCGCAAATATGGATGCTACAGCGAAAGCTGAGCTAAACAAGAAAGCTCACAGTGCCATGATTTTGTGTTTAGGTAACAAGGTTCTGAGAGAGGTTACCGGGGAGACGACTGCAGCGGGGGTTTGGTCCAAGCTTGAGACTTTGTACATGACAAAGTCCTTGGCCAACAAGTTGTTCCTGAAGAAGAAGTTGTATACATTCTACATGCCGGCTGGACGTACGATTTCCGAGCATATAGATGAGTTCAACAAAATCGTTCTTGATTTAGCAAATATTGAGGTAAAATTCGAGGATGAAGATCTTGCTTTATTATTACTCACTTCTTTACCAGCATCATACGAACACTTTGTGGATACCTTGCTTTATGGACGGGAAGCTTTGACTTTGGAGGATGTGATGGCCACACTGAATTCAAAGGAAATCAAAGAAAGATCCAAGGCGAAGGGGGATGATGGTGAAGGGTTATACGTGAGGGGAAGAACTGATCGCAGGAATTCGCATCAGTCTAGGGGAAAGTCAAGATCGAAGTCTCGAGGTGGAAGACTCAAGTGCTATATTTGCCAATCTGAGGAGCACTTGAAGAGAAACTGTCCAAAGAATAATCGCAAGAAGTCAAATGGTTTCGTCAAGAAAGATGATCAGCCAAGCTCCAGTGGTTCGATTTATGACGGTTCTGAGGTGATGATGGTTATGAGTGCAGAGGCTCTGCTAGATTGGATCATGGATTCAAGAGGTTCATACCACATGACACCCAGGTTAGATTTATTTTTTGATTTTCTGGAGTGCGATGGGGGCAGGGTACTGTTGGGTGACAACAGGGAGTGCAAGATCAGAGGTATTGGCAAGGTAAGGGTACAACTGAAAGATGGGTCAAGTTTTGTGTTACACAATGTCAGGAATATTCCTGAATTGAAAAGAAACTTGATATCGCTGGGAACTCTTGAAAAAGAGGGATATACCGTAAAAATGCAGTCGGGCAAAATCAAGGTGATTAATGGTTCCAGGGTTATTTTATCTGGAACCCGAAGGGATAATTGCGTATACTCTTTGGATGGCCATGCAGTGGCGGGTGAGCTTAATGCTAGTGTTGAAGAAAAAGACAGTCTTGCGCAGGTTTGGCACAAAAGACTAGGACATATCAGTGAGGCGGAGACTTCAGGTGCTAGAAAAGCAGGAGCTGTTTGGAAAGAAGAGTCTAGGTAAGCTCGATTTTTGTGAGAATTGTGTTCTGGGAAAGTCACATCGAGTCAGTTTCGGTGTAGGAAGGCACACTACTCAGGGAGTGATAGACTATGTTCATTTAGACTTATGGGGTCCGTCTCAGGTGGAATCATTGGGAGGTAAGAGGTATTTCTTATCTATTGTTGATGATTATTCCAGGAGGGTATGGGTTTATATTCTCAGGTTCAAACACGAAGCATTTGAAAAGTCCAAAAAGTGGAAGCAGTTAGTAGAAAATCAGACTGGGAGGACGGTTAAGAAGCTTAGGACAGATAATGGTCTTGAGTTCTGTAACCGGGAGTTTGAACAGTTGTGCACAGAGAGTGGGATTGCTAGACATTTGACAGTTGCCGGGACGCCGCAGCAGAATGGATTAGCAGAACGGATGAATAGAACTCTCATGGATAAGGTACGCTGTTTATTAATTCAGTCTGGATTGCCCAAGACCTTCTGGGCGGAAGCGACATGTACGGCCGCATATCTTATCAATAGGTCACCATCGACAGCGATTGAGAAAAAGACACCTATGGAGATGTGGTCGGGACATCCAAGTGATTATGGGATGTTGAGGATTTTCGGCTGTGTCGCATATTCACATGTTAAACAAGGTAAGCTCGAGCCGAGAGCGGTAAAATGCGTTCTTTTGGGGTATCCTGAAGGTGTAAAGGGGTACAGGCTATATAGGCTTGATAATGAATCACCTAAAATAGTCACTAGCAGGAACGTGGTCTTCAATGAAAGTGTCATGTACAAAGACACATTGAAGGATTCTGGTGCAGGTACTGATAAGTCTGTTGAGGAACTACAGGTTGAGGTGGAACTGCAAAGGTTAAATAATCATTCGCTTGAGGAAGATCAGACAGATGATCAGGAAGATGGCGATGATGAAGATGCAGGGGATCAGGATCATGATCAAACACCGGATCTCACAGATTATCAGTTGGTTCGGGATAGAGAGCCAAGGACAAGAACGAAACCTTTGAGGTTTCGAGATGAGAGTAATATGGCTGCTTACGCGTTTGCTGCAGCAGAGGAAGAAGATACTCATGAACCATTGACATATCAGGAGGCAGTTGCTTGTGAAGACAGTTCTAAGTGGAAAGCTGCTATGGATGAAGAGATGGATTCTCTGAGAAAGAATAAGACCTATGAGTTAGTAGATCATCCAGCTGGGCAAAAGCTGGTGAGCTGCAAATGGCTGTTCAAGATAAAGGAAGGGATTGAACGTGTTCAAAAGCCTAGGTACAAGGCTAGGTTGGTGGCTCGTGGATTCACACAGAGGGCAGGTATTGACTACAATGAAGTATTTTCTCCGGTAGTTCGACACACATCTATCCGGGTTATACTTGCATTGACTGCGTGTAGAGATTATGAGCTGGAGCAGCTTGATGTAAAGACGGCATTTTTACATGGAAATCTTGAAGAAGTGATCTACATGAGGCAGCCACCAGGATATGAACAAGGTAACAAGGTATGTTTGTTAAAGAAATCTCTTTATGGTTTGAAGCAGTCACCTAGGCAATGGTATAGGAGGTTTGATGAGTACATGCTGAGCAACGGGTTTAAGCGTAGCAGTTACGACAGCTGCGTATATTACAGGAGTTATGCACCAGGTGAGTATATCTATCTATTGTTATATGTAGACGATATGCTGATTGCTTGTAAAAGCAAGGCTGAGATTGGGTCTATCAAGTCTTTGCTTAATAAGGAGTTTGACATGAAAGAACTCGGGGAAGCAAAGAAGATTCTTGGTATGGAGATCATCAGGGATCGGAGTCGCAAGATTCTGAGGGTGTCACAATCCGGGTATGTTTCTAAGATTTTAAATAATTTTAGAATAGACAATGGGAAATCGGTTCAGATGCCATTGGGTGGGCACTTCAAGCTGTCGTTGAAGGATTGTCCGGTTAGGGATTGTGATGTTGAAAGGATGAGTAAGGTGCCGTATTCAAATGCGGTTGGGAGCTTAATGTACTTGATGGTGTGCACGAGGCCAGACATAGCGTATGCAGTAAGTGTTGTTAGCAGATATTTGGCGAATCCAGGTAAAAATCATTGGGAAGCAGTGAAGTGGATTTTGAAATATTTGCGGGGTACTGCAAACGTGGGTTTGGTGTTTGGGACAAATCATGGCAACCATGTGGACGTAACAGGTTTTGTTGATTCAGACTACGCAAAGGATCCGGATAAAGGTAGGTCGATCACAGGTTACGCGTTTTTAGTACAAGGATGTGTTGTAAGCTGGAAGGCAACGCTACAACACGTGGTGGCTCTTTCAACTACAGAGGCGGAGTATATGGCCCTTACGGAGGCTGTGAAGGAAGCTATTTGGCTAAGGGGACTCTTGGAAGAGTTGGGCGTGGAGCTTAACACTGTGGCAGTTAATTGTGATAATCAAGGCGCGATTCACTTATCGCGGAATCATGCTTTTCATGAAAGGACTAAGCACATCAATGTGCGTTATCACTTTATCAGAGAGGTCTTGGAAGCAAAGACGGTTGAAGTTCTGAAGGTGGGTACTGAACACAATGCTGCGGATGCCTTGACGAAGGTGGTACCTGGACTTAAGTTTCAGCATTGCTTGGAGTTGCTGAGCGTCGGTGTAGGCTAATATAAAGCCTAAGGTGGAAATTGTTACAATATTAGTCTCTATATTAGCTTATGAATAAGTCTAGGGGTCTTAGTGTTAAACTCTATTAGCTATGTATGAGTCGGTTGATTGGCTTGTGTCCCAAGCCCAACCCGTGTCTTTGTAACAGCCGACTATGAGTCCATATTGGAGTCGGTTTTTCCTTCCCCCTCATCTCTATAAAAGGAGGTGAGGGGGGAAGGGGTTTGTACATCATTCTTTCAATACTAATCAATAGTCGATTAGGGATACTTACTTGTGCAAAGCTTCTTTCTTTCTGTCACATTATTGTTGCTATCGTTGTGTGTCAATATTCTTCGAGAAGTCGATCGGTTCCGTTTTTAGTTCTTGGGTTGTAGGTTGTCGAATACTACACTATCTGTGTACACCACCAATCCTTCCTTCTTTCTCTTATTATACTTCAGACCGTAGGTTAAAGTGCCTTTAATGTACCTCAGGACTCTTTTTGCAGCATAATAATGATCTTCCCTTGGCTTAGCCATAAACCGTGAGATTAAACTAACCACATACATAATGTCTGGTCTAGTAACTGTTAGATACATAAGGCTACCAACCAGACTTTTGTACATAGTTTCATCAACCTCCTCCCCTGATCCGACCTTTGTTAAAACAGCTCCTGGCACCATAGGTATGTGAACATCATTGGCTTCTTCCATTCCAAACCTCTTCAAAACTTCATTTGCATACTTTCTTTGACTGACTTCTATAGCATCTTCTGTTTGCTTCACTTCAACACCCAAGAAATACCTCATTTGACCCAGATCAGTCATGCTAAACTCCTTCTTCATTGATTCTTTAAATTCTTCACAGATAACTTTATCACTTCCTGCATATATTAGATCATCTACATACAGGCTCACCATTAAAAAACTTGTTCATTACCTTCTTAATAAACAATGTATGATCATGACTGCTCTTTTTGAACCCTTCCCTTTTAAAGTATGCCTCAATTCTATGGTACCAAGCTCTTGGAGCTTGCTTTAGTCCATAGAGTGCTTTCTTCAATCTATACACCATTTCTTCTTTTCCCTTCTTGATAAATCCTTCTGGCTGCTCAACATACACAGTTTCAGTTAGTTCACCATGCAAAAAGGCACTTTTTACATCTAGCTGGTACACTATCCAGTTTCTCTTAGCTGCAACTGCTAGGAACAACCTGATAGTGTCCCATCTTGCAACTGGAGCAAACACTTCATTATAATCAACTCCCTGCCTTTGTGTATATCCTTTCACAACAAGTCTGGCCTTGTATTTTTCTACTTCTCCTTTTTCATTCAACTTAGTCTTGTACAGCCATTTCACTTCAATGGGCTTTACACCTGAAACTACATCAACCAATTCCCAAGTTTGATTACTCTCTATTGCCTCAATCTCAGTCTTCATTGCGGACACCCATTTGTCTTCTTTCACAGCCTCTTCATAACTAACAGGATCATCCAAAGAACTGTACAAAGTCATTACATCTTCTTCAGCAAAGCTAGTATGATAATCTTTCATCCATGCAGGACTTTTCCTGATCCTTCTGGATCCTTGTCTACTTGACTGAGCAGCAAGATTTTCTTCTTCCCCTCCAACATCCTCCTGACTAGTTTCTTCAGTATCTTGTGTTAGATCTTGTTCAGCTGTTTCATTTTCGGTTGGAGGATCTGCCTGCTCATTAACCTTTTCAGCAGAAACTTCTTCTTCAATAACCAGATCTTGACCTTCCCCTTTAGAATTATTCCAGTCCCACTTACCATCTTCATCAAATGCAACATCTCTACTTATCACAAGTCTCTTGGTGATAGGATCATAAAGCTTGTAAGCCTTTGATTCTACACTAACTCCAAGGAATATACACTTGTGACTTTTGTCATCCAACATTCCAACTTTGTTCTCAACTGTTTTGGTCCATGAACATAACCAATACAGCCAAAAACTCTAAAATGACTCACACTTGGTTTAACACCTGTCCACAATTCCTCAGGTACTCTCTTGTCCAGGATTCTACTTATTGTTCTATTTAAAACATGACTTGCCCATACCACAGCTTCTGCCCATAAAAACTTAGGCAAATC
Source organism: Artemisia tridentata subsp. tridentata (assembly GCA_021014915.2). NCBI lineage: Eukaryota > Viridiplantae > Streptophyta > Magnoliopsida > Asterales > Asteraceae > Artemisia > Artemisia tridentata. The sequence goes on along the minus strand of CP139502.1, from coordinate 237,626,292 downwards.
CTTCTCTTTCAAAAGACACCTAACCATATTCATAATTGTTCTATTTCTCCTTTCTGCCACCCCATTCTGCTGGGGTGTATATGCAACAATTAGTTGCCTTTTAATTCCCTCTTTCTCACAAAAATCCTTAAACTCTTGAGAAGTAAACTCTCCTCCCCTATCACTTCTTAGGCATTTTAGACTAAAACCAGTTTCCTTTTCAACCAATGCCTTAAACCGCTTAAAGCATTCAAAAGGTTCCCCTTTGAAAGCCAACAAATAAACCCAGGTCTTTCTAGTATAATCATCAATAAACACTAAGACATACCTTTTACCTCCTTGGGACATTGGTTTGATTGGGCCACATATGTCCGTGTGAACCAACTGCAGTCTTTCAGATGCATGCCACTTGCTCTTCTTAGGTATCTCCACTCTATTTTGCTTTCCAACTTCACATACTTCACATAATTGAGTCTTCTCAGCTACTTTTGGAAGTCCTTCTACCATGTTGTTGAACTGCATGGTTCTAAGAGCCTTGTGATTTGCATGAGCAAATCTCCTGTGCCATAACTCCTTTCCTGTGGTAACTTGCATGCATCTGTCTGCTTCTTCTTGTGCAGCAAATATGGGAAACAACCGGTTTTTGGTCATCTTGGATGCCAAGATTAGACCCTTCACCGGATGGTACATCTTACCAGCACCCTCCTTAAAAATGAATGTCACTCCCTTCTCTTGAAGTTGTCCAACACTTATAAGGTTCGAGGTCAGTTCAGGTGCATAATACACCTTAGTAATGACCTGTGTCATCCCATCTACAATCAACTTCACATCTCCAATTCCCTGTACCTCCAATCTTTTATCATTTCCCAGCTTGGGGAGTGTGTAAAACTCAAATCAAGCCTTGTGAACCAAGCCTTGTTTCCTGTCATATGATTGGAACATGCTGAATCTAGGAACCAAATGCTCTTTTTACCTTCTCTTTGGAGCTCAGATGTGGCCATAATGGCTTTCTCTTCCTGCTCGTACTTCTCCACATCTATTGTTGCCATCAGCACCAATTCTTCATTCTCATCATACTCAGCATAATTTACTATCTTTTCTTCTGAGGGACATTCATATTGAAAGTGGCCCAATTTTCGACATTTATAACATTCAACAGTGCTTTTATCAAATGAGCCACGTCCTCTTCCTCTACCTCTTCCTCTGTTATAGTTTGACCGCCCTCTACCTCTTCCTCTACCATATGAGTTGTCTTGTTCCACCTTGAGAACCTGCTCCTCAGTTGGCCCCTTCAATAGCTTTTGCTCATGAACAAGAAGAGAGCTTTGCAGCTCGTCTACTGTCATCTCATCCAAATCCTTCGACTCTTCAATTGTGCACACAACAAAATTGAAATTCTCAGTGAGAGTTCTCAATACCTTTTCAACAATCTTCACATCTGGCATGTCATCTCCACAGTTCCTCATATCATTAGCAACCACCATCACTCTTCCAAGGTAGTCATTCACACTTTCTCCAGTCTTCATTTCAAGTGTCTCAAAGATTCTTCTTAACCTTTGCAATTGTGCCCGTTTCACTCTAGCACTCCCTTGATACTTGTTCTTCATTGCATTCCACACCTGCTTGGAAGTCTCCTTTTTGGAGATTGTTTTCAGAATTGACTTGTCTATTGACTGAAACAAGTAATTCAGAACCTTCAAATCCTTCAGTTTGTTTTCATCATCATTCTTCCTCTGAGTTGCTGTAGCTTGTTCTCCTGGCTGGATCTCTACGTACCCATTCTCTACCACACTCCAGCATTCCTTTGATTTGATGAGATTCTTCATGACCATATGCCAATGATCATAATAGCCATCAAACTTCGGTACATGGGTTGCCTGGAAATTACTCGACTCTTCTGTCATTGTTCTTTTGCAGCAGCTCGTATCTTCCTCTCAAACTCACAAAACAGATCTCACTCAGCTCTCTAATGGATCTCACAATTGTGCTTTGATACCACTTGTAGTGGCAAGTGCATATAGTAACACAATAATTTACTGAATTTGATACTTCTATTAATGACAAGCAAAGGCCTTTTATAGCCAAACAATTACAACGTTCAGAAACAACTTAAACTAGAAATAAGGAAACTAACAGAAAACAAGGAAGACTCAACAACCTAGTGACCTACTAAGACTCAACTGCCCACTACTTCTTAACGTTAAACTTCCTAAAGACTCGGGCTTATTGAAACAAACTAGAATAATAAAACATTAAACATTAATTAGACTTCATGCATGGATAATTCCAGTAGACCCAATATTATCTTAGAAAAATAATTTTTTCATCACCCATTTGTGTTAGTATTAACATCAGATTGCAGCCTATGTCTTCAAATATGGGATTGAGTTGAGTTTTATATTTTCGTTGTAGGTTATGGATGTATCGGAAATGTTGCATACTTATTTTGCTAAAATCAAATATGGGGAGCCTAATTTCTTGTCCACAGTGGATGTAAGTTGAAAATTTTGTTGCCACCTGTTATCGCCTTCACGACTCCCTTATCCTTTTTTGTGTTATTCTTGCAATGACATTTGGTCATTTTGCTTTTAAGTGTGAAGCTAGTCGTATTGGTGTACAGCAAGAGCAAAACGGCGATTATGATTATCAGCCAATGGAAGATATTGAAATCCTAAACAAAGGCAAGAAACAAAATTCACAAGTTAACCACAATCGCCCTTTAATTAGTGCCCAGCAATATGCTTCTCGTAGCGCATTGGTTTCATCGATTATTGTTGCGTGGTCCCCAATGATTCAATCTAACTCATCAAGAAGTTGCTGCTCTGTACTTGCTATTGGGTCCAAAAGTGGAAAGATCTCGTTTTGGAGAGTCCATCAACCACAATGCTACTCCATAACACAACAAAGCAAGCCGCCTGTTGCAACGCTTATTAAAGTACTCCATGCTCACAATTCTTGGATCACATCAATGAGTTGGTCGAAGTTTTCATCTGACGGATCACCTCAGCTTTTATTATCTACCGGGTGTTCTGATGGGAGGTGAGTCAGTATATTTGATAGGCATCCTCATTTTTATTACAAACTCAAGTTGACGACTTAATGTGTCTTCTGCAATTTCAGTGTGAAAGTCTGGCGGGGATATGTTGATGACCTGCTGAAGGCCACTGAAGATGCTCAAGCTTCATTTTCACTGTTGAAGGAGGTCTGTGTTTTGTGCTTGTATAAACTCCATTATTTTCACACAGGCGCTATTAATTTTTTTTATAACGTAAATAGGTTATAAATGCTGGGTCAGCCCCCACCTCTGTGCTCACACTTATTGTACCAGAGACTTCCCCACACAAGATAATCCTAGCTATTGGCAAAGGCTCGGGATCTTTAGAAGTATGGATCAATGATACTTCCATTGACATATTTCAAGTATTTGGTCCACTTTATGATCATGACCAAATTGTAAGTGTTCTTTATAATTTCCATATTACAGCAATAGTTTTTAACCTGGTTTACAATGTTCAACTTTTAAAATAAAATAAAAAATAAAATAAAATAAATTCTGTTCTATGTTGGTGGCGAATCAGGTTACAGGTTTGGCATGGGCTTATGATGGACGCTGCCTGTACAGCTGTAGCCAGGTATATATTTTGATTTTGTCATAGGCATGGTTCTTATCATCATGAATAATGTATAGCGTATGATATACAATCGTCAACTCAAGCTAGCTTCCTATTAAAACATATGGCATTGTAGAAAGGTGGACTAAATACCAATAAACTACCCATCCAAGCAATAATATAAACTTAGATGTTGGCTCCGATAGTCAAAAGAGAGAGCTTGGTTGGATTTGAGATTGCCAAGCTTTTAATATATTGACTAACAAACAATAATGATAGTTAAGTAACATGGGAACGTCTGTACTTAAGAGATAGGCTAGCGGGACCCCAGCAAGGGGCCCTGCCCCTTGACCCCTGCATTTTTGTCATGATCGAAAACATATTAGCTTAACGAGTGTGCACTCCACACTTCCCTAACTCGTATCCGAACCGAATATGAAATCTCATTAGTCTCTAGTAAACCGTCATCACCTAAATGGCCGTTAATGACACTAAAATCACCAACAAGGCAACAAATATGATGGCAAATTAGATAAATTTCCGGTTAGCTAAGAATATTAATTGTTTATTTAATAAATTGCATTCTGGCTCTTAAATATACAAGAATCATAAGAGGTCATGGAGACGTCAATCACATAAAAATAAGAAAAGATGGCTATGTAGAAAAGGTTGACTCTGTTCATTTTGTACATAAAGTCTTGTTTTTTGCAGCCTGTATTGTTAATCATAGCAAACTTACGTGCCTCTGTTTCTATTTTTCTCATTCACAGGATAATACTTTGCATAGCTGGATCTTAGACGGAAATTCCATCCATGAAGTCCCTTTACCTTCGAATATTCTTGGCACCAAGATCTCCAGCGATGTATGATTTGTCTGTCTTGTCTTCTATATTTCTAGAACTTTTGTTGTCTTAAAATTAAGACCATGTGTGCGCAGTGCGTAGGACGTTGAAAGAATCTGATAATTAGTCGAACCTCTGAAATGACCCTCAATTGAAAAATTAGAGGAATCTTGTCTAGTTGTTAACCAAAGTCGATTTAATTCCTATCTTATAATGACTAGTAAAGTGAAAATAAGTATTGTCAGTATAAAACCTTACCAAGTGGAAAATGTTGAACCTATTTTTGGACAACTAACAAGGACATTTAGCATTTATTTTGGGAACAAGGAGTATATTGACTACATATATCTTTTGGCAGGTCCCTAATGTGTCCGATGCATGCTTTGGAATAGCAGTATCCCCTGCCAATCTTGTGGTTGCTGTGGTATGATTCATTCTAACTATAATATATTCCGCCAACAAATTTATATTTGTTGAGAAGTCATCCATTTCGTATTCGTCAAGAAGGCTTCTATCATCATTTTAGTCTATCGATTTCTTTTTCTGTATATGGAAAGTTCAAATTTCAGCACATGATAGTCTAGGAATCAAATTAGCATTAGCAAAATTATAACAAATATAACTTTACATAGTTATTTTGTAATTTGTATTGCGGATTGTACCTGTTAATGTAAACTATTAAACAAGAGTTTTTTCAAATTTTGCAGGTCTGAAGCTTTGATGTTAATCTATTGAATCCAATGTATCAAGCTAGGTAAGTCTAATTCTATGACAAATTCATCATTACGTTCACATGTGTGTAATGGAATAATGTGAGGCTTATAAAACCAGGTAGTTCCTCTATTATCATAATCTAGACACACATTCTGTAATATCCTCCTTCATAATTGTAATGGTTTTTAATGTAAAAAGGTAGTTTTGGATTCACACTCTGCCAGAAAGAGAATGTTATTTACGAAAAGTGATTGTCATTTTTGATCTTTTTCTCACTATTGCTTATGACTCAGGTCGCTGAAGGCTGCTGTCGAGTTCTTCTGGATTGGTGGGCAAAAGCTGCAAAAAGATCAAGAATCTGATGTTGAAAATTTCCCTGGTTTTCCTAACATGGATTTGGTTAATTGGGGACATAACATATTATGGTCTTTAAATCAGCATGAACATCTGAAGAAGCCTTTGGTTGTATGGGATATCATATCAGCGTTATCGGATTTCAAGAAATCTGAACCTAACTATGTAGAGCAAATGTTGGTTAAGTGGCTGATCTTAAATCTGGGATTTGAGTGGGGCCCTTCTCTTGGTATCATTTTGCAACAAGTCTATGGATGTCTCTCAAACTTAACTTCCCGTCAGTTGCATCTAATTAACCTTATAAGTAGGCATGTTGTGCTTAGCGAAGCGAAGTTAACTAACACCAATGGTGAACCCGACAAGGAAGAACCAAAACTATGGGTTAAGCTTCTTGAAATGAGTGAAAAAGAACTTCGTGAAAAGGCTCATTGGTTGTAGTTTTTTGGCCACAATCAATGGATGCAATGCGAATTGGCAGGCTGTAGGATTGGCTCAAATGAGGCAGTGGGTTGCAAAAAATGATTGTAAAGATTATGTCAAACTACTTGCTTCCGAAGTTAAAAAGATAGAAAAAAGGTATAACTAACGTTTGACAATTATGTTAACAAATGAGACATATTTTCATTGGTATTACTAGTTATATTTATAAATTGAATGAATTGTTGTTGCATAAACAGATGTGTAACAGAAGAGGAGTGTAGCTATTGTTCAGCACCGGTTGTATTTCAGGATACAGAAGAAGTTGCTTATTGCCAAGCTGACAAATGCAGGAAAGATGGAGTAACTCAGAAGCACAAACTGGAAAGGTGTGCTGTTTCTATGACGGTGTGCCCTCTTACTCCATCATGGTTTTGCGTATCTTGTAACAGATGGGTTTCAAACTTGGCACCAGAGAATCTTTTTACACTTCTCAGATACCCTCCAACTATTGACTCTGAGGAAAGGGTGACACTGATGCATAATAATGGCTCTTCTAATGGTGAAATATTGCCGAAACCATTTTGTCCGTTTTGTGGGGTATTGCTGCAAAGAATGCAGCCCGAGTTTCTTCTATCAACATCACCCGTATAGTTCATAAAGCTTCTATGCCGATTTTGAAGTGTTTTGCTTCTGGGTCAAGCTATGTGAAGGGAACATTGGTCCTTCAATCTGCCTTTGGCAAGAGAACAGCTGCTATGGGTGATGAAAACTGTGATGATCCTTAGGGGGTCAAGCTATGTGAAGGGAACATTGGTCCTTCCATATAAATTTCAATAAATAAAGTAGAAACTAAGAAAAGTAGAAACTAATAATATGTCTGTATCTTTGTTCTTCGATTTTGTAACCCAAACGCATTTTTTAGTAATGACTATTCATGAATACAGAAACATGATTTTTTTTTTTTTTTTTTTAAAAAGACAGAATTTATATTAATAATCTGAAACTTCAAGAAAGTTTCAGAAACATGATGTTTTGAGAATTTATACTACAAAACACTTGACTATGGATCCTTACTCAGAAACATGATGTTTTCACCCGATGACTTTACTCACCATTAAGTCAAAAAGTCATTTGTCTTTACAATAATGCAAAAAATAGACCTGGATCATTAAAGATAGCCAGGACCCCACACACTTGTACAAACACAAACCCGACACATTTTTATGTATATCACCCAACACTCTTTTGCTTCTTCCCCAATTCCCCTGAACCCTAAAAACCAATAAATCCCAAGATTAACAATCATGAACTTCTCACTAAAATCCTCAAACAAACCCCCAAAAAAACCCCAATTATCAAAACCCTCACAACAAAAACAATTCATCTCCGAATTCGACCCATCTAAACCCCCATTAAACCCAAATCCAAACACCCCCACAACCACCATCACCCCAATCTCCAACAACTGGAGAAAACCCCTAGACCTGCCCACCAAATCCGACGACCCCAATCTCGCTTTTGAGTCCTCGTCTCTCTCCGTCGACCCAGCTGACGCATCGAATCTCACTTACGGCTTAAACGTCCGTAAAAAAGGTACTACACCTAGTAAAAGTGTTAATGTTGTTAGTAATGTTGATGATTATAATGTGTTTACGGGGAAATCGGGTAGCGCGATAGATAGTATTATGATTAGTAAGTTAAGGGGTGATTTAGATAATTTGCCTGAGGATAGGGGTTTAGAGGAGTTTGATGAGATGCCGGTCGAGAATTTTGCCAGCGCGTTGTTGAAAGGGTACGGTTGGGAAGAAGGGATGGGCGTTGGGAAGAATAAGAAGGATGTTAAGGTGGTTGAGTTTAAGCAACGGAGTTCCAAACAAGGGTTGGGGTTTGTTGATGATATGCCTGCTCCACCTAGTAATGAGAAAAGTAGTGTTAGACGTGATCGTAGGAACGAGAACAGTAGGAAGGAAAGCAGTAGTGTTGAGAAGACGAAGAGTGGAAAAAGGGGTCGAGAGAGGTATGAGAGAGAAGAGACGAGTGTTGGACGGGGGAGGAATTGGTTAAATAGTCGAATTAGGGTTAGGGTGATAAGTAAGGAGTTGAAACGTGGGCGGTTGTATTTGAAAAAGGGCGAGATTGTGGATGTGGTGGGGCCTACGACGTGTGACGTGGCGATGGATGAAGGAATGGAAATTATACAAGGGGTTGAGCAGGAGGATTTGGAGACGGCGTTGCCAAGGCGTGGTGGGCCGGTGCTGGTTTTATATGGGAGGTATAAGGGGGTTTACGGGAGTTTACAGGAGAAGGATATGGATAGGGAAACTGCGGTTGTGCGTCATGCGGATACTCATGAGTTGTTGAGTGTTAAGTTGGAGCAGATTGCGGAATATGTTGGTGATCCTGATGATATCGGGTATTGATTAGTGCCTTGTTTCAGGTAATTGAGTTATGATTCTGAATCTATACGAGATTGTAGAATTATATGATGTAAACTTGTGTTATGTTATTTTGATTGTTGAAGTTATCAATTTGATATACTTGTCTACCGGTTTGAATTTTAAAAAGTTTATTGTCTTGCTTAAATGCTTTTTTGGTACATAATTTGATTGTTTGGATTTTGCTTTTTAGGAGTTAGGACATGGCAATCAAAAGCAGATGTGAGTTTTGCACATAGTCAAAGTTTTACTAATGTAATATTCAGTTTGAATCGTGGTTTAAGTGACCGTAAATAATTCATAATGCATATATGATGACTAATAGAACTATGTGTTATGCATATCGTTTAAATTTTCCAGAACAACATGACGACTTTGTATTTCCTGACAAAAATCAGTCCAGAATATCGCTTTTGAGCCAAATGTACAATTTAGGCTTGCTTATTAGAAGTCTAAGGTTTACGAGCTGATTATGCCAGGAGATTGTTAAAAAGTAGGGCTTTACCCGGTTTGAGTCTGTGTGGCGGTCGGCTCAAACTCCATGAATTAATCGCCAACAGGTCGGAAGCCATGGTTACCCAAACAAAAGAGCTCCGCATGTAATTTTCTGTGTAAAAATTTTGTAGATAGTAGTAGCACCATTGTTTTTGGTCTCTATCACCAATTTATCGCTAGTGCTGAGCTTTATTTCTTGAACTTCTGTGAACATGTATCACTACTGCGATTTTGCTCTTCTAGGCAATCTACTCATGTTAGTAACGGAGAAGTTTTACATAAATACTCTATTGATTACATAGGTGGCTATCCATTCCATACAACTGCACATAGAGGTATATGCTTGACATCACTCTCCTTTCCCCAAAGACACCCTGTTCACAAGGCGAGGATCCAAATTTGCTTCACAATTTCTTCCTTGTACAGTTGTATACCCCTTTCTTGTGAATCATGGTGAGTTTCCCAGAAGGTTTCTCATTTGCCAACCTCAAATCAATCCCAGTTTGTGGCCCAAATATCAGCCCATCAGCGTCCATATTGGGAGAATTCAGTTAAAGGTCTCCAAGTCCTTTTCTTCCCCTAATGCGCTCCTTACCCGATTTTGCCCATATGAAACCATCGCTGCGTCTCTTGTTTACAATTACTTTTGGTACGTCTTTTGTCAATCGTCACAGCTGGTGCCACCTCTCCTCCAGTCCTCCTCCTTTCCCCACTGTATTTCCCTTATCTTTATCGCTGTCATGGGTGCGAATCTAATTTCAATTTGATAGGAACTTATTCTACAATGCATCTAATAGAGTTGCTATGTAAATGAATTTACCTTTAATAGTGTGAATCTGACCCTTCCATATATAGTTAGATGCCATTAATGCTATGTAAATGAATTTACCTTTAATAGTCAGAATGGTTTATGCATGCTTTATTGCACGAATGGTTTAGAGATGTTAACGACACCTACGCAAAATTTTTGACACAATACTTTATGATTCGGTTCTAAAGACAAACATCATAGCTTTAAAGATTTAAGGTTTAAAAGATAGATATTGTATCCCATGAAAAGACATTCTACAAGACTTGCAAATATATCTTATGTCTGCCATAGTTAATAGAGTGAAATGCAGAAATGGTCCCTGTGGTTTGCCCCGATTGCAGGTTTAGTCCCTGTGGTTTTGAAAGTGCAGGCGGCCTCCCTGTGGGGAAACCTTTGTTCCGTTTTGGTCCCTGGACGTGCAATTTTGGGCAAACCACAGGGACCATTTTTGCAATTTTGAGCAAACCACAGGGACCAAACCTGCAATCGGGGCAAAACCACAGGGAGGCCGCCTGCACTTTCAAAACCACAGGGACTAAACCTGCAATTTGGGCAAACCACAGGGACCATTTCTGCATTTCACTCTAGTTAATACTTTGGCCTCAGTTTGCATACCTGTAGCAAGGCATTGGCCACAAAAAGATAAGCATCTCACTTACAGCAAACTTGCATCAATTAGAAACCATTCATAGTGGTATGATTTAGACAACTTCCATCACAAAATCGGTTGTCGGCCAAAACAAAATATTGGAATATTTCATATCAAAAGTGTGTTTAGGGTCAGCTTTGCTGCATAAGCAAGAATTAAGTTTATCAAAATCCAACTATCTTTTCTCAAAAAGCCAACATTGGTCTTGCGAAAACGCCAACATAGAATGGTATTCTGAAGATGTCACTCCTCCTGAAGACTAGGAATCGTGTTACATTCGTTCATTTAAATATTCTCCCTTCATTCTGGTAAGACGTAGCATTCACCCCATTTGATTCCATCATCTAAAACCATCATCTATCGTAATAACATTAAATCAATCATGTATGTCTGATAGCTTTATAGCGGTAATGTAATGTTATTTTCTACCGCGCAATACTCTCTTGAAACGATACCTTTAGCTACAAAATACTTGCAATCTAAACTCGTGTTAAAGGTTTGTTACTTAAATTTTGCATGAGATACATAAAGATACGTTAATCATCCCCGATCTGAATTAAAATTAGTACGCTAGCTACTAATATGTCTCTGCGTATGCATATTATTTCATCTTTACCTTTAAATGTGGTTTATGATGCTCTTAAAAATGTTTAAAATACCAAACTAGAACTACTAGATTGATCATAACACAAGAGGAAAAAACATGTTTTTCACCTTGCTGTTTTGTAGTACTAGTAAAAATTGGTTCTGTCTTGTAAGATGATTTGACTTTTTAATACTGTATATATGTAAATTTTCATTTGGGTACGAATGTAATGTTAGAATGGTAACAAATAAGGTGTCATTTCATTCCATGTAAAATAATACATTCCAAAGCATATGTGGTGTCTTTCTTCTTTATTTTGAATCACAAACACAATCATCAACAACTTCACGCACATGTGGCTCCACTACTCGATTGCTATATTTAGAAACCTAAGTCTTGTTTATTACTACTATCTGCCTTCAATTATTTTCATGTGTGAAATGTTCAACTAAGTTATTTCTTGCATTTGATCATAAAATGTACGGTATCGATCGATCGAAATGATATGACCTAGCGGAATTCTAGGCCGAAAAGATATACGTACCATACGTGAGAAGTCTTCAATGTTCATAGATATATATGGAATGGTTATGGTACTACATATATATAATGAATGTTCCTTGAAAAATATATACGATATGATGTAAAGTCGCTTTGATGTTAGATTTGCCATATGCATTGTATGTCTGCCTTATTTTGTTGCAGTACCATGATTCTTGTCCCTTGATGCCGTTTACTCGTTCTCATCAGAAATTTGATCAGTAGCTACCGTGTTCCGTCAGTGAAATTGAATCTCCTAATAAAAACAGTTATGATCATTGATAAGTTGGTGTTGATCGAACACGAGCATAATGTTGGTAAATCCAAATAAATCTTGTACAGGGTAATCTAGTTTAATTTCAGTAAGTGTTACTTTATGGGGTCTATTTAGGTTTCGCATATGTATTGCCCCTAAATTGTACTGTAAATTTTTTTTTTGGAAGGCTAAATTGTACTGTAAATGTTAGTCTCTTTGAATATTGTTTTGCATTTCTTTTAAAATTAATCTGAAATCCAACCCAAGACCATTTAACTGTTAATTATTAAAGTTGATCATAAACAAGAACAAGAGCAATTAATAAACACATGAAAATTCTACAACTAAACCCTTGGCTAAAGTAAGACTAAACAAAAACCTTGTACACTATGATCGAGTTCATTAGGCTAAAAAAATCGGTCGGTCGGCTCCAATGACTCCAATGATCGAGTTCTTTAGGCTAAAAACATCGGTCGGTCGGCTCCAATGCCGAGTTGGGGGAAAATATCGGTCGACTTCGAGGCAAAGACAAGGTCGGTCGAAAACTCGACCGACTTTCAAAACTTATAACCGTTTGATTTAAAAAAAAAAAAAAAAAAAAAAAAAAATAATTTTCAACCTTATAAATGCTAACCTCAAACACACTTCTAAAAACACAATTCAAACAACTTCTCATCATGTCAAAGAAAAATACTCACACATCAAAAGACCGACGATCTCGACTACCCCAAAATGCCCCGAATTTGAATTTCTCGCCGGAAAACAACTTCGAACTAACCGGCATAACACCACCACAAAATCAGGGTATTCGATTTCGTGCACCCTATTTTGAATATCCATCACGACTACCACAACCGAACTAAAATCAAAACCCGTTTTTACGTTAATTGTCCATATGTTTCACCGTATCGTCCTAATACGGATTATCACCAAGAACCAAGTGGGTCGTCGTATCGGCCTAATATGAATTTCTTGCATTCTTCCCAACCGTGTGAAGATTATTTTCCACTTCGGGGTGTTAATCTTGATATGGATTTGGAGGATTATATGGCAGACTATTCAACGCAACAATATCCGAGTCAAGATGCGTCGATGGGCAAGGTTCAGGTCACGGTTCTTACCACAGTTCGTACCACGGTTCTTTCCCTGTTGAAGACGATGACGATGTCGAAGAGACATCACCCATCAAACCAAGGAAGCCTTCGCGACGTGCTACAAAGGCAAGAAGGTCGAACCGGCCAAAAAAATGAACCATGGACAAAGGCGGAAGGGATCGCGCTTTGTAGAGCTTGGGTTTATGTGTCGAAAAATTCCAAGAGAGGAAACGCTATAAACAGGCACCACTTTTGGGAGGAGGTGATAGCGTATTTTGAAAATGAAACCGGCTCACAAAGAACGTACGACTCTATCACCACCAAATGGAAGAATAGGATTCGTGGTAGGGTTGGAAATTTTTGTGCTATCATGGATAATATCAAGAATAACCATAGTAGTGGTGAGAATGATGCTAATGATAGGGAAAAAGCTCTGAGAGAATACCATGTGATTTACGGTCATGATTTCAACTTGGAGGAATGTTGAAAATTTTTGAGGCATCATGATGCTTGGAAGACGGAGGTGCCGGCTTTTCGATCGAATAGTCGAAAGAAATCAAAGGGCTCTACAACTACCTCGGGGTCAACACAAGGTCCCTTGAATTTCTAAGATGTGAATGATTCTGAAGATGAAGACGATACTAGAGAATCACGACCAGAAGGTCGTGACGCAGCCAGGAAGAAATCATCCTCCTCCTCTCGTGATCCACCATCATCGTGGACAACTTCGCTAGCCAAGACCTTCTTCAAATTGAAGCCGTCAAAAGAGGGAAAAAAGAAGGACATGGAAGAGTCTTATGTTAGGATGAAGCAAGAAGAGCTAGCGATAAAAAGAGAGAAAATGGAACTCCAACAAAAACAAGTCGAACTCATGGACATCACAAAACGGGAGCAAGATTTGATCTTCTACAACTTAGCAATCGACCCAACTTTGCCCGAATGACACCAAAATAAGCTTTTGCAGTTTAAGGGAGCAATCAAAACACGATACAACTTAGATTACTAGTTTACGTTTGTAATCGCTATCGTATTTTTAATTTAGTATTGTAATGGTTTTATTTTTATTGAATTTAATTTTTCTAGATGTTTGATTAAAAAAAAATCGGTCACCACTGTGGCACATTGGTCATGTTTGGTTACCAGAGAGAGAAAGCTGATGTGACATATAGTAAATCCAAAAAGATGAAGTTATCAGCAAATAGCTATGAACGATCTTGTATATATGCGCGGAAAGAGGATACATTTCAATACATCATAGAGTATGCTACCCAGGCTATTACTGTGTTACCCATTTACATGGGTAGCTTTCTTGTAGTGTCCGAATTTTTTTCCATATTCAAAAATACCATTGATCTCGCGTATTAATGTACGTGTGTGTACGCATGATTTTATAAAAAAATGTTGAAGTTATATATATATAAAGTGTCCGGTTCTAGGGAAAAGTGTAATTAGATAGAAAAGTGAGAAAAAAAGTTATAGGGTAGGATTTATAATATTTGAAACTTGAGGGTAAAAAAAGAAAAAAAACTTAAAAAAAAAGAGAGGAATCTTAAATATCCGTCATTTTCAATTAACTAAATTATTTCACCAGGTACCAAATACACACACCGATCGAAAAACCCCAAATCTGATCAAAATCCGATCAAAATCAAATCAAAATCTGATCAAAATACTCGTTTATGCACTAAACTTTTAATCTTATCAATGAAACACGCAAATCAGATTAAAAAACTCTAATTTTTAACCGATCAATATGAGGTTTGCAATCCGATCATACAAAAATGAAGAAAAGATGGATTCTACTCGTAAGTGCACTAAATTTGTTGATTGATTAATCTTTTTATTGTTTTAATATTTTATAACTCGTATTATTTGCATTTTCAGCTACTACTAGAAGTTGAATATATAATAGCAGTAAGAAAAAACTTATTTTCAGGCATTAATGTGTAAACACATGATAATTGTAATTTTGTTGAATTAGTTAGGGCATCGATGTGTAAACTCATGATAATTTCAAGTATTTTTGAATTATTTGACATTTTAGGGCATCAATGTGTAAAAAAACCATTATTTGTATTATTGTTGAATCATATGACATATTAGGGCATCGATGAACATATTAGGGCATCGATGAGTATGATTAGCGTAATGCATCATCAGGCATCGATGAGTATGATTAGCTTAGTGCATCATCAGACATATTAAGGCATCAATGTGTATGTTTAGTACATCCATTTATATGTTTAGTGTATCCGTTTGTATATTTAGTGCATCGTTGTTCATATTATGGCATCCATTTGTATGTTTAGGGCATCGCTGGACATATTAGGGCATCGGTGGGTATTATTAGTGCATCGTTGGAAAAATTAAAGCATCAACGTATATGTTTAGTGCATCCATTTACATCGTTGCACATTTTAAGGCATCAACGTGTATGGTTATCGCATTTCCATTTTTGATAATATAGAGAAGAAAAAAATGGATGCCCAATTCTGATTCTGAATTTGTTGATTCTGAAAGGTTGGGGGGGTCACCCGAGATGATGGACGACTTGCACTTGGAAGACTAGGAGCTCTTCCCGAGCAAGTATTGATTCTTACTAATTGAGTAAATCTACATTTCCGTATTATCTTAATTTATTGTCCTGATTTTGTTTCTGTTAAATCATTTTTTTATAAAATTATATATGGCATGTCTTGAATTTCTTATAATGATCAACTTATGTCCTAATTGCATTTCTGTATTAACTTAATTTTGTTTTGCATCAGTCTGCGATCGACAACAGTCATCCAAGACGGGATATGATCAAGGCTAAAAGCGCCTTGAAAAGAAGACGTTGGGTTGTGGTGGCTGCAGGGGTGATATTGGTCTCAATGTAGTTGATGATGGCTACACAGTTGCTGATCATACGCATGATGGGTGTTAGAGATTTCTGAAAATTGACTCAATAGGACATTAACTATGACGTAATGTTAGTTAGGAGCCTTAACTCTCGTACTTTGAAAAGGCCAGCAAATTCAAACATTCTGAAAACAGCAGGAAAAGAATCAAAGCTTCATAAACTACCTTTGTCAAAGTTAGAATTTTGTCTTTCTGTAACGACAAAGGGTTGTACGACAGCAAGTCAACTTAGGCATAATATGATTCCCAAATCAAGTAAGTGTCAGTATTTATATCCTTATATCTGGTCTAGTACGTGTTTATTGCGAGCTTTAATTTGTTTCTCATTTCTTTCTCTTCCTGCAGCTATGAATAAAATGATTATAGACTTCAAATTATATTGATCGATGTCTGCGTCTAAGTTTAAATATCTTTATCACCCTTTTTCAAATGTGGCGCATGTTTGGTTTGTCCTTCCATTTTTTGTATTCTAAAGGTTGGTGCATCTTTGTTATTTCACTCCATAGATACGTGTAGGTGGGAGAACATGGATGAAAATGGAAATAATAGATTAAATGGAATTAGGGCATCTATGAGTATGATTAGTGCATCGAAAAGGTAGATATTAGTGCATCTATGAGTATGATTAGTGCATCAAAAAGGTAGATATTAGGGCATCCGTTTGAGGCACTTTAGTGCATTCGTTTGAGGTACCTTAGTGCATCCGTTTGTATCATAGTAGCAAAATAAGTTCAGTTTCATGACAACACATTGGCTACCTTCAAGCTACCTTACAACTAGGTCACCGTGAGATGGTTGTGTAGTGTGTTCAAGTGTATCTAGTTAAGCTTTTACTTGTCCTTTGTTTGCACATTGGCTGATTGGCTTGATAATGAGTTGTGTTCATGTATTCTATTTGGTTTTTAAGTTTGTTTTATGGGAGTTGATAGATGCAGTCAAGAGATGAGTTGAATTATATTACTTCTAGTTTTTCATTCCATGTTTTGTTTAATCATTAAACGGCTGTTACGTTTACATGGCAAGTACCACTAGATTGCTTCTTCAGTGCACTTTTAGATTCATGTGTATTTAGTGTCTTAGGCTTATACTGCAGTTTAGGGCCACTGTATTACTGCTTTGCTGCACTTATAAATTTTTAGTGCTTCATGGTTATACCTTGAAGTAGGCCTTATTTTTGTTTCCACAGGCTCCCCTGCTATACATTATGTTGAAAAATCCAGTTTTGGTACTCTTGTTTCTAAATGATGTTTATGTCCTATTTTAATATTGACAACACATTCATAATGTTTATAATATTGTCTATGTTGATTAAGTACACTTTATCAACGATTTGCAACAAGGTTTAATATGTTATATGCAATAGAAAAGATCAAACTGGGGCAACACAAGCAGATGCAGCAATATTAGTTATAGATGCATCAGTTGGTGCATTTGAAGCATGTATTGATATTGGAGGTGGTCAAACACGGGAGCATGCATAGCTGATTAGTAGTTTTGGTGTCGACCAATTAATTGTGTGCGTGAATAAATGGATGTTGTTCAGTACTCAAAGGAACGTTTCGATGCTACTAAGCTGCGACTTGGAACGTTTCTTCGGTCTTGTAGTTTTAGAGATTCTTCAGTGTCGCGAGTTCCGTCGAGTGCTATGGAAAATCAAAATTTGGTAGGACAAGCTTCTGATTCATGGTTGCTGTCATGGTTAGTTCTCTTTATTCTTGATTTGGTTGTTTGGTTTATTAGCTATTCTATAAATGATATGATTTCTTACTTTTTTTTTGTTATAAAGGTAGCAAGTGTATATGGGTATGGTTGAGTTTTGTGTCAGCTCGAATTGGTCATTGGGTAAAATCAAATATTACTCAGTACCTTAGTGCATCCGTTTGAGGCACTTTAGTGCATCTGTTTGTGACTAGAGGGTGTATATTTCATTAGCAGGTACAGTTTGGGAGTGTAGCAGGCTGGAAATTCTTTTGGAGATTGTTCAGGTGTTTTCATTAGAGGGTGTATATTTCATTAGAGGGTGTATTGCCGCAAAAGTTATTGCATATTTGGTGTTACAAGTTATGTTGAGCTCTTATTCTACAATGTTTTGATCAGGTGAATGCAGTAAAGTTTAAAGAGTATGCATATGTAGTTGTTTCAGCAGCGTATGACCATTCCTTGCGTGCCTGAGACTGCAGATCTCACAGCACTGAGCCCATTCAGGTGTCATTTTTTTTCTACCGAAAATTAAAAGTTATCAAAACTCATATTGGTTTGTGCTGAAAGTTATCTTTGATTTGCAGATCATCGACACTTTCATGGACAGTGTCATGCCTGTTTGTTTAACAAAAACGGAAATCCTTGTGGGGATTGTTGATGGAACTGTACGGACATTTGACATTCGAATGGGAAGGTATGTGAGAATAGTCTAAATCATCGTCGTATTCCCCCTTCCCCAAGAGACTGGGTTAGAGGCTTAACTTTTTTTTAATTGTTCCATCTCCAGGGAATTATCTGATGACTTGGGGCAACCTGTCAACTGTATCTCTTTGTCAAATGATGGCAACTGTGTATTAGCAAGCTGCCTGGATTCTACTTTTCGGCCTTTGGACCGGTAAATTTAAATTTGCATCAGTGACTATATTTAATGCATCTATGGACATATTAGGGCATCAGTGAGTATATTTAATGCATCTGTTTAATGCATATGTTTGGGCATCTGTTTGTATGTTTTAATGCATATGTTTGTATGTTTAACCGTTTTGGAGATTAAAACATAACCCGAATTGAATGGCGACCACTTTGATTATATTTGTTCTTATTTTGTTGGCTTGTTCTCTGAAACACTTTTTTAACTAGTATAATTTTGTGGTTGTAATAGGCTGCTCGCAAGTCTGCTCCAACAACCGGTGGTGCGAAGAAGCATCACATATATAGACCTGGAATTGTTGCCCTTCGGTTTGTGGCTCACTCTTCGCATTTTGTTAACTTTTTTTTAAAAGTTTCTTTATGCATATTTTTCATCAATCGTGATGTTAAATTATAATATAATGCAGTGCAATTCGTAAGTACCAGAAAAGTACAAAACTTTTGATCAGGAATCTTCCTTTCCATAGGCTTGTTCGTGAGATTGCTCAGGACTTCAAGGTTTACCTATTTGTTATCTTGTCTGTCATTTACATCATTTATGTACTGCTGATCCGTTGAAAATCAACTTGTAATTTATTTCCAAGGAAACACAAGTAAAGTATGTGTAACCCGGGTCGTTATCCCCAACGAAGGTTGAATGGAATTCGTGATCTCGATGCGTGATACGTGTTTGAATAGTGCAAATAAAGAGATTTTGGGTTTTTACACTAAGATTACTGAACATAAATTAAAAACGACTTAAAAAGTAAGGAAAACGATAATTTAAAGTACGCGTGGCTAAAAACGTAAAGGAAAACTGAAAATACGTTAATACCGGGAAAAACCCGAGCCTAAAACGTCAAAATGGTGAAATACTAACTCTATGGGTACAAATCTATTTTTCCTAAGTTCTAATTGATAAAAGAAAATTTTATAAAAAAGAATTATATTTTTCTGATTAATATTTAATTTATTACGAATTAAAAACAGTTTTAAACTAATTAAATGATTAAAAATAGTAAAACTTAAAAAATAAATCTGAAACTTTTTATAAAATTACTTTATACCATGACAATCCTATGAAAAATATAAACCAGGTATCAGCTTATTCTAATAAGCTGATAATAAGCAAATAAGTTCGAATAGCTAAAATAGAAAAAAAGGTTAAGTAAATTAGCTGTGTAAATTAAAACGGAAAAGACCCCAAGGGCGCTAGTGGTAGTTTGTGTTGTGTTTAAAGGTTGAGGTGTTGAGGTCCAGGGTTCGAGCCCTGTGGTTCCCCTGGACTTCCACTTCCCTTTTTATTTTATTTTTTTAAATTTTCTTTTATAAACTTATTAATAATCTAAAAATAATCAACTTTTGTAAAAGAAATAATTTTAAAAACTACTGAATAAGCTTCTAATAAGCTGCTAATCTCAACAGTAAGGCTTTTAAGGCTTTAGAACTAGGAATTCAAGCCAATAAGCTATAAGCTGATTAATAAGCTAAATGTAAATGGAATTAAGCTACTTGGGACTATTATAACTATAAATAAGCTAAGGAAACCAGAAAAAGCTAATGCAATAAGCTGATAAGCACATAATAAGGCAATGGTCTGCTGATATGCTTGTGGTGCAGGGCAAAAAAGCCCTTTTTCAAGGCCTTAATTAGCAGTGTAAAAAAAATCTAAAAATTCTAGAAAAAGATGAAATAAGTAGATTAGCAACTGAATATTGATTGTTCTAAATTTTAGCTTATTAAAATCTATATTAAAGAAATTAAAAATCAAAGAAAATCTTTTGAAACCATGAAAACAAATTTGCAGCCCTAGATGCTTACTGATATGGTTTTAAAAGCTAATTTTAAGCTATAATAAGCTAGAACTAAAGGCTGGAAATCATGTACAAGAAAAGGTGATATATTAAACAACTTTTAATTCTAAAAATTAAGCACTTTGGATCTAAATTAAGCTCTAAAAAGGTCTAAAGCAGTCTGCAATTGGTCTGGTGATCAGTCCTTATGCAGGTCTGCACAAACTTAAACTTTTAAGGCACAATAGTATAAGAGACTTAACCAATTCTTTCAAATACACTAAAAGTACTTAAATGATCTCAGAAATGCTACAAGAAAGGTCCAAATGAGCTTGTTGCTCTTAACAACATATTTGGTCATTTCTAAGCCTAGGATTAGAACAGTGGGTCTAAGACTATATAATCTATCAAATTTACTGGAAACAACTTAAAAATAGCCTATATCAACTAAACTAGACTCGATTAAAGTTCATGGAATGGTATTTAAATAGTAACAAGCTATTTTGACCCATTTCAACCCATTAGGCCAAACAGCCCTTTATAAGGGTCTGTTTTGATTTTTTAACTGAAACAGGCCAAATTAAGCTAGGATTTAAAATACAGGTGAACAACTAAGTATAATAAGCACTAACAAGTGACTTTGACTGAAAATTAAGCACTCTATTAAGCTAAGTCTATATTGGACTATTTTTGGCTTTTTATGAGGTTTTTTAAAGAAAAATGAAACAAGGATATTTAAAACTGAATATACAGAGGAAAGGCAATATTAAACTATAGATAAGCATAAAAGGGATTAAATAAGCAATAATAAGCTAATAAGCAGAAGAACAGTAACTATGCAAATATAAAAAAAAAATAGGCTTACAAAGGCTATGTGCTCTAGAACAAGAGAAATTGATCAGAACTAACTTGAACTTGTCAGGAAGCAAGCTAGGAACCAAATTACCTTTCCAGAACAACTTATCCCATTGAACAACTTATTTTCAGCTTATTTGTTGACTTTTGTTGACTTTATGAACTCTTGAATTTAGAACACCAGGAACCTCTCATACTCTTATGGGAGCTTTAATAAGCTTATAAGAGCTTATTTGAACAACAATTAAAACTTAAAACATCAAGAACGATTATAAGAAATTTTTGGCGGAAAAATTAGTTAAGCAGTAAAACTCGAAATTTCTTTAACTGAACACTTAAATTACAACTTAAATTGCTTATACAACTTAGAAATTACAAAACCCAGAAGTATTTTTACATAGAACTTTGAATTCGACCTAAATTAACTACTAAACTAAAACTAAAATCTACTACTTATCTTCTGTGTGTGTGAAGGTGTTTTTATACACTTCCAAAAGCTTCCCATGATCTCTCTGAGCAAATCCCAATCGTTGGTCAAGCTTGAATCAATCTCAGTCGTCCATTTGTGTTTTTGGCGGGAAAGGTGGGTTTGGGATAAAACAGACAATTAGTGCCAGTGGGGGGGGGGGAAGGATAAGAGTAGGCTGAAAAGTTGTAGTGGGTGATGATGATGTGTTAGCAGCTGGAAAGTAAGCAAGTAGGAGGGTGAGCAAGTGGAGGGATAAGGAGGAAGAAAGTGTACAGTGCCTGGGATTTTTATAAAACCTGTTTTGTGGGTTTGTTGACCGTTTGACCTTTGGGTTAAAATAAAATGGGATTGGGCTTTGGGTTATGGATGTAGTGTAAGTGAGTTAGTGAATTAGGATTAGAAATGGATTTAAGGTTAAGTTTAGGGACCATATATGTAAAATCTGAAAGTTGAGGGACCTTTCTTGTCATTTCTGAAAATTATCTCCAAGTACTAATCTTGACCCTTTTGACATTCCTGAGGGTTGACTTTGACAATTTTAGCATAATTATGATCCAAACTCGTAAATTCCATTCCTGGCATCGGCTTTTGATTATTTTTCAATCTCGTGCTCGGTTTTGTCTTTTTGTCATCATTTTTGTCCGTTTTCTCAATATCCGTACCTGCAAATGTAGAAATCAATACGAGTTTGAAATAGTGATTCAATGTTTCTATAAAATAATAAATCTTTATTTATTATTTTATCAGTCAAGGTTTCTATAAAATATGAGTTTGAAATAATGATACACATATCATAGTTTTTTAAATCTACAGTCTAAAATGAAACAAAAAAAATTCAAATTTTAAAACAGCCCTTGAAAAAAAAAGATAAAACCTTGTAAAATAATAAAAGTTACAATGAGGCCCTTGTAGTTGGGGAAAAAAAAGGAGGTGGGAAGGGAGAGGGTGATTTGCACTATTTTCTCACTTTTCTACCAAAGTAAGTTTTTTATATCACCAATAATATGTAATAACATATATATGTATTATATACATATATATGCATATATATACATATATATGCATTATATATATATATATATGTATATATATACATATATATGTATATATATATATATATGTATATATTACATATATATTATTACATATATATATACATATTATATGTATATATATACATATATATGTATATATATGTATATATATACATATATATGTATATATATATATACATATATATCATATATATATACATACATATATATATATATTTTATATATATATATATATATATATATATATATATATATATATATATTAATATAATATATATATTTGGAGACTTTCTTGCGAGATTCATCTTATCTGCGAGAACTGACAGAACCACAAAAAACATACATGCACGCCTTTTAAAATAAAATAAAAATACATGCAAATCATCAATAATCGTAAGTATCTACCTATGTTCTTCAATATCAGCATGAACTCATCCTCTTTTTTCACAAAAACTTTACACACGACCGCAATATTGTCATTGCACACCTTATAAGAACATACATGCACACCTTCAAAGAAAATTTTTGTATTTTCAATTTCTTATCAAATTCTTTAGAACAATGTTTTTTTAAAACATAGATGTTGTTTTTAGAACATATGTGCAAAAATATAATTATTGAAGGCGTGCATGTATGTTTTTGGTGGTTCTGTCTGTTCTTGCAGATTAGATGGTTCTCACAAGAAAGTCTCATTATATATATATATATATATATATTATATATATATATATATATATATATATATATATATATATATATAATACGATGCAATTGTTGAAAATGGGTATCGTGTCCAGTGTAATTATAGCGATGTACAAATTATCTCATATTAATTATAATATTTGGATGTTAGATGCTTGAGTTTAAGTATAGTTATATTGTGAATAGTAAGAATAAAGAGGAACATAGAGAATAGTTGGAACAAAAAATACACTCTATTTTCGAATGCTTAGCTGACTTTACACGAGCAAATCAATTATTACTTTTTCTCAATACCCTTAGAGCAGTAGGTGTCAAGATCATTGTGGCTCGCCGTGCTTATGTGGCAGGTTCGCCACAACTCGCCGTGACACCGCCTAGCTTTGCCATATCTCGCCGTGAGGCACCTCCTCGTCTGCGTGACACCGCCTAGCTCTGATACCAATTGTGAAGTCTTATAAAAGAGTTTGTGGAACGTTTTGAGCCTCTAGGGTTCGACAATAACATACACTAAACATATACGCAGCGGAACAAACAGGTATTTACTGACACAAGGTTTTTCTCTCTAACACCTCAAATTATATTAATAACGTGTCATCTAAACTATGACAGGGGTCAAAGAAGACTTCGACCTTGGAGGTTTAACAGTACCAAAAGTAGATTGTGTTTAACAGTTGCATGGCACAAATGAAAACAACCTTAATGTATTAAACATAAAACTCAATACAAAAGATGTGTTGCAACAGTTTGGTTAGCCAGTCATTCATTTTTTGACTTGTAAAAGTCAAACTGGTCAAACCCAAACAACTCCTAAACAGCATATGCAGCTGCAAACATGCAATTGAAACCAAAACTAGGAACATCAAGATAAAAATTATCAACTAAATTTGATTCAATTCATAAGGCAATTAATCAGAAAGGTACGACAAATGCAAATCATCGTAACAGAATGTTTCTAAACATTCATCAATTTCAGTACTTTTTTTTTTTTTTTTTTTTTTTTTTTTAATTCTAATTTTCTAACTGCTGCCACCTCTTTCCAATGCTCCTTAGCCACTTCAGCATGCCTTTTATTAACCCGACTTCCCTTTCTTATTCCTCCTTCTAAGTTTTTTCAAAAAAAGCTTCTAGTTCATAATAAAAGATTTCATCAAAAGGGCATACAGGTTTTTTTTGATGCTCGACGGCTTCAACTTTGGGTTGTTGTTTTTGGTTAAACAGGAGGTTGTTTTGATGCTCGACAACATTTGCATCATCTCTTGCTCTTTTGTTTCCAGACGACATATTCATATACAAATGTGATTGATGAACAAGGTTGATGATCTAAGACGGGTATGCAGCAACATGTTTATAGAACGAATATATACACAAATAATGGGAAAACTGAAGAGTCAGTATTAAATTTTAGTAGCATTATAGGTTAATGTGTTAAATTCATAATTGTGTTCATATTTTCAAGAATAAAAACATTCAAAGAATAAATCACATCTAGATTTGAAATATAACATATTACATAGATGTTCTTAAAACATATTAATACAACCATATCATAGATAGAAAACATATAGATATAGATGTTCTTCAAACAAATTAAATAAACTAGTATAAATACAACCATATCATAGAGGTACTTCAATCATATTACATAAACATACTTAAAACCGAAAATAATACAACCATAACATAGATAAGACAGCTTTCATGGTTTTTTTACTCTTACCTCCATGACTTGCACGATTAAGTTGTTAATCGATGTCCACATAGAGCGCGCCTCTTCCTTAAACACGCGTAGTTCCTCACGACCCTGAAATATATTTTTTTAACATTGACATTTAGAGGCGTGTGGTTCTGGCATTGGTGGAAGTGGTTTTTCTGGGTCTGCGGAGACATACCATGCTTGAGAGCCTCCTACCTTCAATAGGTAACGGACCGCATGGTTGTGACTGTTTGTTGCTAATTTTCTAGATTGTGCATCCATGGTGAGCTGAGAGTTTGAATGAGTTTTATGAACAAGGTTGATGATATGAGATGGGTAGGTTTGTGTGAAATTGTGAGAAGTAAATGAAGCGAGTGGTATAGGTAGGTTTGTGTGTAAATGTGAGAAGTTAATACTCATTTAACTCACACAAATAAAGTTAAACGGGTTTATTTCAAAGTAGCCTGACCCTATATTTGACTACACAAAAGTAAATTCAAAGTTCAAACTAGGTTAGAAAGAGTGTGTGTTAATCCTCAAGTAAATTCTCCTACCAACTAGTATGGAACACCGTTCAAGTAAAAAAATGAAGATAAACAATATGGATGGTACTCATACAGACGTGGTGGTGTTGGATGACAGCAATGAATCAACTAAAATGAGATGCATTGGCTGCTATATGGAAGTTAAAAATTTGGCTGGTTTAACTTTTGAAGCAAGGCTACCTAGAGGAGAAAGTATGTGGTATTCCTGTTGGAGTCATGCTTACAGAGGCAAAGGAGTTGTTGCAACTGCTGGAGGTGGTGGTCAGTAGCTACAAGTGGTGGTGTTATAGGCTTAGGTGTTAGAAGTGGAAACATAACTAGAGGGGGTGGTGCAGTGGGTAGTAGAGATGGAAGTGGGACAAGAACAGTACCTAAAGATCGGGAAGAAGAAGCAAGTCAAGAGGAAAGTGCAGAAGAAACTTGTTCAGGAGCAAGTCTAGAAAAAAGAAGCAAAGAAACTTCATTCAAAATAACCAAGAAGACCGCATGTAGGTTCATTCCATGATTACTAAATGGTTGTTGGATGTTGATGGAAGTGTGTTACTCTTTTTATTGGTTTTATGAGATAAATAAAATGCTTATTCCATGGTTGATCATTTATCTATATAATTTGCATACAAATTACTATCTTTGTAGGATAACACAGATAAACCACTGACAATCTCATATGCAAAGAATATGGAAAATAACAAATTCAACTAAACGAAGTTGCATTACTAATATGACACAAAAGGTAAACCACTGTTAAATCAACTGCCATCCAAATACATAATTATTTAGCAACAACCTATTACAACCATATCAAAAGTTACGAGGAAAGATTTCATTTTTTGTTGGCTTGTTCCTTCATGAGCTCCACAAGGTACTTGTGAATGCTTGTCCACATGAAGCGCGCCTCTTCCTTAAACACACGTAGTTCCTCACGAAGCTTAAATACATTTTGGCAACACTGACAATAAGAGAAGTGTGGTTCTGGCATTGCTTCAAGTGGTGGTTCAGGGAGACGGGTATGATAAAGAAGAGAAGATCCCTGTACGGTTCTTTTGATACCATAGGTGTGTGTTTTTAAGTTTGAGGATCGTGCATCCATGGTGACTGAGCGTATCTTAAGAGTGTGTGTATGGTGGAAAGGTTGAGTGTGTGACTTTGTGAAGTGATAACTGATAAACAAGTTGTGTGCTTTTGCAAGTTAAGCCATTGTGATAAAGTCGTGCATTGGGATGCAAAATAGACAAGTGAATTAAAAATTAATAGCGAAAAGATGATAATACCCTCAGTGACGAGGCACTTAATGAGGAGAATAATGGGCATTAGCAAAAAGTCGCTCTCGGTAGCTGTTTTGCAAAAAATGTAATATTAATGTCGTTTTTGCAATACTTTTTGTCTCGGTGTATTTCTTGCGCATTTGGGCTAATTTATGGAATTTACCCTTTTATTTTTAAGTCCAAATAAGCAAATCCCACCCCCGCTTGATTTTACACAACTTGAAAAGAAAGAAACTTGATCATCGTCACTTTCTTCCCCAATTCCCCTGAACCCTAAAAACCAATAAATCCCAAATTACCCCTGAAACATCATCAATTCAATCCGATTCACAATCATGAACTTCTCACTAAAATCCTCAAACAAACCCCCCCAAAAAACCACAATTATCAAAACCCTCACAACAAAAACAATTCATCTCCGAATTCGACCCATCTAAACCCCCATTAAACCCAAATCGAAACACCCCCACAACCACCATCACCCCAATCTCAAACAACTAGAGAAAACCCCTAGACCTCCCCACCAAATTCGACGACCCCAATCTCGCTTTCGAGTCCTCGTCTCTCTCCGTCGACCCAGCTGACGTACCGAATCTCACTTACGGCTTAAACGTCCGTAAAAAAGATACTACACCTAGTAAAAGTGTTAATGTTGTCAGTAATGTTGATGATGATAATGTGTTTATGGGGAAATTGGGTAGCGCGATAGATAGTATTATGATTAGTAAGTTAAGGGGTGATTTAGATAATTTGCCTGAGGATAGGGGTTTAGAGGAGTTTGATGAGGCACCGGTCGAGAATTTTGCCAGCGCGTTGTTGAAAGGGTACGGTTGGGAAGAAGGGATGGGCGTTGGGAAGAATAAGAAGGATGTTAAGGTGGTTGAGTTTAAGCAACGGAGTTCCAAACAAGGGTTGGGGTTTGTTGATGATATGCCCGCTCCACCTAGTAATGAGAAAAGTAGTGTTAGACGTGATCGTAGGAACAAGAACAGTAGGAAGGAAAACGGTAGTGTTGAGAAGACGAAGAGTGGAAAAAGGGGTCGAGAGAGGTATGAGAGAGAAGAGACGAGTGTTGGACGGGGGAGGAATGGGTTAAATAGTCGAATAAGGGTTAGGGTGATAAGTAAGGAGTTGAAACGTGGGCGGTTGTATTTGAAAAAGGGCGAGATTGTGGATGTGGTGGGGCCTACGACGTGTGACGTGGCGATGGATGAAGGAAGGGAAATTATACAAGGGATTGAGCAGGAGGATTTGGAGACGGCGTAGACAAGGCGTGGTGGGCCGGTGCTGGTTTTATATGGGAGGTATAAGGGGGTTTACGGGAGTTTACAGGAGAAGGATATGGATAGGGAAATTGCGGTTGTGCGTCATGCGGATACTCATGAGTTGTTGAGTGTTAAGTTAGAGCAGATTGTGGAATATGTTGGTGATCCTGATGATATCGGGTATTGATTAGTGCCTTGTTTCAGGTAATTGAGTTATGATTCTGAATCTATACGAGATTGTAGAATTATATGATGTAAACTTGTGTTATGTTATTTTGATTGTTGAAGTTATCAATTTGATATACTTGTCTACTGGTTTGAATTTTAAAAAGTTTATTGTCTTGCTTAAATGCTTTTTTGCTACATAATTTGATTGTTTGGATTTTGCTTTTTAGGAGTTAGGACATGGCAATCAAAAGCAGATGTGAGGTTTGCACATAGTCAAAGTTTTACTAATGTAATATTCAATTTGAATCGTGGTTTAAGTGACCGTAAATAATTCATAATGCATACATGATGACTAATAGAACTATGTGTTATGCATATCGTTTAAATTTTCCAGAACAACATGACGACTTTGTATTTCCTGACAAAAATCAGTCCAGAATATCGCTTTTGAGCCAAATGTACAATTTAGGCTTGCTTATTAGAAGTCTAAGGTTTACGAGCTAATTATGCCAGGAGACTGTTAAAAAGTAGGGCTTTACCCGGTTTGAGTCTGTGCGGCGGTCGGCTCAAACTCCATGAATTAATCGCCAATAGGTCGGAAGCCATGGTTACCCAAACAAAAGAACTCCGCATGTAATTTTCTGTGTAAAATTTTTTTAGATAGTAGTAGCACCATTGTTTTTGGTCTATATCACCCAATTTATCGCTAGTGCTGAGCTTTATTTCTTGAACTTCTATGAACATGTATCACTACTGCGATTTTGCTCTTCTAGGTAATCTACTCATGTTAGTAACGGAGAAGTTTTACATAAATACTCTATTGGTAACATAGGTGGCTATCCATTCCATACAACTGTACATAGAGGTATATGCTTGACATCGTAAGCACTTAATTTTGATCTAGAAAAAAGCTGGACCATGACACAGGAAATGGAGAATAGAGAGTCAAACAAGGAAGAGAGACCAATTACCAGTAAAGTTAGTACAAGATGAACACCGTGGAATAGCCTAGGCTTAGAGGACCTTGGCGCAATATTTAGTACAAGATGAACACCGTGGAAGAATTCTGATAATGACAATACGAGTTCGTTAGGAACTGAATCAAGGTAGTTGAAGGCGAAAGTGATCTCAAGCCGATGTGCCTTGCCTAGGGACTAATGATATGTGTCGTTTTACACATATCTTTTCGTCCAATCTTCGAGTCTAAACAACCAAAAACACTTTAAAACGATCAAAAAATGTTAAAAATATCTTTGAGATGTGTTTTTGTGTATTCCATATGCAAAATGATTGAAAACGATTGAAAAACAAACAAATTTGCATAAATGGCAAGTCTAGTCCCTCAAGCTTGAAAAAGAAAAAAAAAAATAATAATAATAAAAAATAAATTTTTGGTCCTTTGAATAATACGTTGGCAGATTTGGTCCTTGAGGTTTCATGAATTACACTTTTGGTCCTTGGCTAAACTACTTTTATCTTAAACCATCCTACAACCGGACACAACCTAAACCCCAACCCACTAAACACTACCACAGCCCACCTTAAATACAACAACTAAAACTAGCCCATCCCAACATAAGCCCACGCCATACTAAACCCGACCCGAAGCCCAATCCCATCTAAACCTAAACACTAACCGACCCACCCCTGTGGCTTATAACTAAAAGCCGGTTAAATAAAGGGTCAAATCCCCAATGCTTGGTCAATATCTCAATTAAACTCAAAATCCCAATCAAGAACCCTAATCGCTTAACCTCTGTCCACCCTCATCTAACACAGCCAAAAAACCCATCACTATCCACTCTCCTCTTCCCAAACTTTCACTCTTTTTCCACCTTCTCCACTCCCCACCTCTGTTACCATTCCCCTTATACCTCCCCATCATCCATGTCATCAATCCGTGTGAGTTAGTGGGCGCCAAGACCAAAATCAAGAGCTGAGATCATCTATCTTTAATCCAACGGCTGGGAAAGAGTCAAAGAAGCACAAATCGAAGTTATCAAAGACTTCTCTCACAGAAGAAACACAAAAGGAGGACCGAAGTATTTTATTTTAGTAGTATAAATAGAGTAGTGAGGTTATTGTAGTAGGTAGGATTATTTTTAGCAAAAGAATTCGGTATGTTCTTGTTTTAGTTAAGTCGTAAGGTTTTATTTAGTTTTTTCGGTATGCTTTTATTTTAGTGTAATTGTAACTTTACTCTTTAATTTAATTCAAGTCGAAGTTTATTGTTCTTGTTTTATATTGTTCTTGTTACTTATTTTATATTGTTCTTGTTGTATTGCTACTTGGTTTACGTTTATTGTTAATGTTTGTGTTAATCTGTTTTTAGCATATCTTGTTTTAGTTTTTTGCTTGCTACTGATATAGTTAGTTTTGCTTGTTACTGAATCTTGTGGATAGTTGAAAGTATGTTATAGATTTGTTGATTTGTGTTTCAGTAAAAGAAAAAAGAAAAAAAATATTAGTTTAGCTTAATATATGATAGTCGAAAAAAAAAATGATAGTCAACTTGCTTATGTTTAGTTTGTCAAATAGCAGTCAGTTTTATGTGTAGGATTTTATTAGTAGGATCAGTTTGAGCTTCTTGTTTGTGTTTGTGTTTCAGTAAGAAAAGTAAAAAAATATAGTGTTAATCAAGTGTGGTTGCCCAGGTTCGAACCTGGGCAGTTTGTGGTTTAAAAATCGTTTTTTAATTTTCAAAGTTTTACAAGTCAGTCCACCTAGTTTCAGTTTAATCCATTTTGGTCCTTGTCTTTGTCTAAAGATCATTTTTAGTTTAAAGTAAGTTTTAGAAAAATACCATTTGGCCCCTGTCTTTGTTTTTAGTATTTTTAAAGTTTTAATTTTTGCACTTTGGTCCCTAAACTTTTGTAGAATTTTATTTTCTGTTATAAAATTAGTTTTTATTGCATTTGCACCCCTAGGTTTTGTATTTCATTATTTCACATTTTATTCGTGTATTTTATTCACGTTTTATTTATTTACGTTAATTGTTTCACGTTGTAATTGTTTTTTATTTCCTAGCCTACTTATTGTTTTACGTAGTTGTAATCCAAATTCAAAATCTCTCAAATTTTTATATCTCAAACACGATTCACAAACCCGATTGCACAAATTCCATTCAACTCTCATCGGGGATAACGACCCGGGTTACACATACCTCACTTGTGTTTCCTAGGAAAAATAATGACTTGATTTTAACCGATCAAATTTTGGCGCCGCTGCCGGGGAGGGCTGTAGCGAATTTTTAAAATCTCGTTTGTCAAATCGTGTTTTATAAGCTTTCTTTGTGAAGGTTTATAGTATATTTGTGTATATTTTCTAAAAAAAAAAAAAAAAAAAAAAAAAAAAAAAAAAAAAAACCTCTTTGTTTAATAATAACAACAATAAAAATTTACCGTCGAGAATCAAGACAGAGTACTACCTAACTGGGGGTACGGACATAATAAGTTCCCAAACTAAAGATTAAAACTTGCCTTTGTATCCTTGTGAGTGGTGTACCTTTTTCAAAGAAGCCATTCATCTTGTGATTATTGGTTTAAGTTCATTGTCTAAGGTGTTTTACAAAAACAAAAGAAAATAAAATAAACATCCTCACTTCTTTGAAGTGTTGTAAACCATTCCGAATTTCCAACAAAACGAATCGTGAGTTAATTGTTTTTCGGATTATCTTGAAATTACAACCTATACAAGTGGTTTAAGGATGGTTTGACATTAAATTGACAAACCGAAAGAGGCGGGTTTTTAAGGAGCATTTATTGCCCACCTTTGCTTCTCCGCCACTCTGCGAGTAATTTTGTGAGAAACGAGTTTCGATTGACGAATCGATCACAAAAAAAATATTGTGTAACTATCCTTAAAAAAAAAAAAAAAAAAAAAAAAAAAAAAAAAAAAAAAAAAGATTTTCATTTTCAAAAATTTGTTTTTAAACTTTTGTTGTTTTATTGGTGCATGAGCACCCGTTCTTCCACACCCAATCTTTGTTCACCCGTTTCTAATCCCGAAAGAATTATTCGCCGAAATCGACGTCTTGATTTTCAAGACGTTGAGAATATGGCTGCTGATAATAACGCGGGTAATAATGGGCCAGCTCCCGATCTCCGAACGATGGAGGAGTTGTGCCAACCGACCATGCAAGGACGGGGCGGACCTATTGCTCCCGTCAATATCCAAGCCGCGGATTTTGGACTTAAACATCATATGATCCAACAAGTCCAAACTTCGTGCCAATTTCACGGTTTACCGGGTGAAGATGCAAACAAGCATCTCGATAAATTCATCACGGTAACCCAAAGCATGAAACAACAAGGTGTCACCGATGACGCCCTTCGCTTGTATCTTTTTCCTTATTCATTGACGCATCATGCCACCGCTTGGTTTGATCGTCTTCCCAAGAATTCAATTCATAGTTTCGATGAAATGACTTCAAAATTCTTGGCAAAATATTTCCCACCATCAATGGTGACGAAATTAAGGAATGATATAAGCAACTTTCGCCAGCTTCCCGATGAATCTTTATTCGAAGCTTGGGAACGTTATAAGCTATCTATTGATCGATGTCCTAATCATAATATGTTGCTTGTTACCATAATAGACACATTCTATAATGGTTTAACATTACGACATCGTGAAACGATCAATGCTGCGGCCGGTGGTACCTTTATGAAAAGGCGACCCGAAGAGTGCTATGATTTAATTGAAAACATGACCGCCCACCACAATTATTGGGATTCCTCCGCTGAGAGGAATGAGTCATCTAAATCTATCACTACCGACTCTTCATCCGAGATAGCTTCACTCACAAAAAGAATGGATGATTTATCCACTGCTGTTTTGAGGCTACATCAAAATAACCTTCAAAACAATAATCATCAAGCAAATGTGGTGAATCAAAGCTGTGTAACATGTGGTGGTCCACACCCATATTTCGAGTGTCCAGCCACCAATGGCAACACTCAAGAGAGCGTTTATGCTGCTTCGGGATCCTACAATTCGGGAGGTAATTCTTACCAACCCCAAGGAGACCGTAATCTTCTAAGCTATCGCTCCAACAATTATCTTGGACCACCCGGTTTCAACCCCCAAAATCCAAATGGGCAAAACCGAAATGCCCAATTTAACCAAAACCAAGGTCGGGTGAACCAAAATTTCCAAAACCAAGGTTTCCAAAATCAAGGTTTTCAAGGAAACCAAAACCGTGGTCAAAATTTGGGAAATGTTCAAAACCGTGGACAAAATTTTAATCAAGACCAAGTTTTAAACCAAAATCAAACGTCCACGGAGGAATTATTGAAACAATTCATGATATCCCAAAATGAAACCAATCGGTTGATGGCCACTCAAATAAATGAAATCAGAAAGTCTTTAAATGATCGACCCTCGGGCTCAGGAACTCTTCCTAGCACCACGATCGCTAACCCGAGGGGCGATGTGAAGGCGATCACAACAAGGAGTGGTGTCCAATATAATGGACCCAAAATTCCAACTACCTCTTCTTCTCTTCCTCCAAAGGTAGTTGAAATTGAGACCGAGGAGACAACGGACAAGGTGCATTCCACAAGCTCACGAAGTACCGCACACGTCCAACCTTCGGTAATCCCAACCCCAATTCCGGAACCCGATGTTCCGAAGACAAATCCAAAGCCTTCAATACCATATCCTTCAAGGCTTAATGATCAAAAGCTTAAAGAGAAAAACAATGCACAAATGGAAAAGTTCTTCCAAATCTTCAATGAGATGCACTTCGACATAAGCTTTGCTGATGCTCTCGTTCTCATGCCAAAGTTTGCAACTACACTCAAAGGGTTGTTAAGCAACAAGGATAAGTTAGTCGATATGGCAAAAACCCCATTAAACGAGCAATGCTCGGCGGTCATCCTCAAGAAGCTTCCCGAAAAGCTTGGAGACCCCGGCAAGTTCTTAATCCCGTGTGATTTCTCGGGGATGGTGAAATGCTCCGCCTTGGCCGATCTTGGCGCAAGTATTAACCTCATGCCACTCTCGATATGGAAAAAACTATCTCTTCCAAAGCTTACATCCACATGCATGACACTCGAGTTAGCGGATCGTACCACTACTTATCCGCTTGGAATAGCCGAGGATGTTGTCGTGAAAGTGGGAAAGTTCCAATTTCCCACAGATTTTGTTGTTGTAGACTTTGATGCCGATCCACGAGTTCCACTCATTTTGGGTAGAGCTTTTCTAAGAACGAGTCGTGCTCTTATTGATGTGTACGCCGAAGAATTAACCATTCGTGTTGAAAATGAAGAGATCACGTTCAACATTAATCAGGGGTCAAATTGCAACGTTGCTACTATTGATAAAAAATCTGAAAAAATTGATTCAAAACTTTCAAGATTCACGGTCAAAAGTGTTGCACAAAAACGTTCTGAGCTCAAAGCAATGAACATAGCCCCTGGTTCAAGTGAATGGTTCAAAAGTTGTAATGCGGAAATTAAGAGTATTTTTGATTACGATGAACACGAATCGGAAGATACAACGGAAGTGGTAAAAACTGCTAGCTCTAAGAGCACACCACTTGCCCCACCTTCAGAATCGGTTTGTCGTATTGATATTGCCAAAAATCCCACTCTTACTTCCACATCACTCATTTCCGACTCTTCTCCTCCGTTTGAGGAAAGTGATATTTCTAAAGAAGAGTTCGAGGTCTTCTTGTTTGATGCTCAAATTGTTGAGCCCGATGTTGATCCGGGGGGAGATGGCCCGATTTTAGAAAAAATGATTTTTGATGAACCATTGTTTGCTCTCCCCCCAAAGGATGATGTTGTTGTGGAAAAGCCGTCTTATCCTTCCGAGCTCGAGCTCGAGGATGCTTTTCCCGAATTTAGAGAGTTTTGTGTTTAATGATCAAGAGGAGAGAAGTGGCAATCCCACTCCTCATCCGGATTATTCACTCTCGGCTTATGAAGCCTTTCGTTTTGATATCGATCATTTGGAAGAGACGGGAAGTGTAAATACCACTCCCCATTCTTATATGTCTCTTCCCGAGTATGATGTATTTCATTTTGATAAAAATGATCGATATCATGAGGAGTTCTCAGTTGAACTCCCTCATTGATATCTCCTCCTGAATATGATCATTTTTGTTTTGATCTGGAGGATGATTCTAGTGTGGGGGGAGGAATGTTCAAAGATTTACTTCTTGAAGATTGTATCCCAACCCTCCCTCCCGTTGAAGCCGATGATGCTTCTGATGATGAAGAGTTTTACATGATAATAATAAAAATCTTGCTTCTCTTCATCACATATGGTGTGATTGCTCTTTCCCTTTTCTCCTACGGGAATGAGGACACCATATTTGACCCCGGTATCGCCCTTAATAGTTTCTTCTATTGAAATACCGCGGGTTTTATCTCATCGGTGTGGAACTTTCTTCATGTTCAAATGTTTATCCAAACAATTTGAATGAAAGTCCGATTGAGATTGGTTTCCACTTGCTTCCCCATGGACAAATGAATTCGGGGTCGAGTCAAGCTAGCGACTCGGTTAACAAAAACAGTAGCACACCATATGGGTTTTCACCCATATTTCTGACTTCTTTCTACTTTCTACCACCCTAGTGTGGGGGAGATGCCCCCGCTGTTGTACATAAATTTCAAAAAAAAAAAAAAAAAAAAAAAAAAAAAAAAAAAAAATTTGCAAAACAAAAATAAAATAAATGGCCCGTAATATTTCCCTTTTACGTTCTCAGTTTCGGCATAACAGCCGGTACTTTGAATATTGAGGACAATATTCATTTCTAGTGTGGGGGGAATTCTCACGAATTTAATCACGTATATAAACCATCTAATTCCCCCGTTTTTGGCCAAAATTTTTTTTTTTTGGTGTAAGTGTTTTGCACTTACACAACAAATGGTTATCAGTCCACCATGTCTAACACACAAAAGGATTGGCTAATCCAAGAGCAAACGGTTCTTGGTAAAGATATATCAAATCCGTTTACGGCTTACAATTTGCCAAAAATTGTATGGTATTCGACTCACCATATCCTAAAAAGACGAAGAGTTGGCTAGCCCGCAAGATTATGGCTTGTGGTAAAGGCAGTTGGAAAACCATAATTGGTCATCAGCTCACCAAAGATAATAAGTGGTTTTATCTAAGAGTTGGCTAGTCCAGAAGCAAACGGCTTCTGGTAAAGACAAACCAAATCCGTTGGCAGCTGGTGATTTGCTCAAAATCATATGGTTATCAGTGTACCATAGTTCTTACTTGAACTGAAACATTTGGCTACTCCAGAGGTGATGGCTTCTGGTAAAGAGATACATCCATCAACTTTTCATAAAAAATTGCTAGGGACTAGCAATTGCTCAGTGTGGGGGATTTGATATGTGTCGTTTTACACATATCTTTTCGTCCAATTTTCGAGTCAAAACAACCAAAAACACTTTAAAACGATCAAATAATGTTAAAAATATCTTTGAGATGTGTTTTTGTGTATTCCATATGCAAAATGATTGAAAACGATTGAAAAACAAACAAATTTGCATAAATGGCAAGTCTAGTCCCT